>OZ018321.1:177353205-177953205 GCA_963969495.1 Ceratothoa steindachneri
TAAGGCTTCATTAGTGAATCTACTCGGCTTTACAATGTACTCTTGTCTTATTATTAACATGGGCGAAAGATATACCTCATTATTTCTACAAATATATTATTCACACTAGGAGTTAACGATATAATACCTCTTTAAGCTTATTTGTATTTTCATAATTATCAGCCTACATGTCACAAGCAAAATGGGGTTCACATGTTACTCATATGTGAGATTTCATTCCTGAACCTATTCTCTCGTCAATGGGCGCTACAAAACTTGCGTGTGCGTAACAAACTTGCTCGCTTTCAATTGATCCTAAGCATATTGAGCAAACTCTTGAGCGATTTCTTTGATTAAATTAAGATATACACCAACTATATACACTTAACTTTCCATAATTAATTTACTGACCCTGTGCATTTTACTTCGGTCGAGCAAAACCGATATTCTTTCTACATCACCGGACATTTACTGTTCACCTCTTTAAAAATTGAATTTCGGCAGTTAAATTGATTATCACTGGAACACTTTCTACGTTGGCTATTAATAGATTATTTAAAACTGCACCCGAACGTATGGCGTGAGTGTGTGTCTCCATCTTGCTTCATTGTTCCCTGCAGAGGTCCGGTGCGTAAAAAATGCGTCCTTCTACAACTGCTTCTTCAAAAGGGTAGCACAATGATGATGAGGTTCCCCAGGTCTTCTATTCTTTCGCTGACAGTAGGTTCGACGGTCATTCCATAAACGACCTCCCCATCTTTAAATTCTGCCCGTTGTTCCTTCTGTGAGTCCATTTCTTTTGCTGATCCTTCTTCTCGTTCGGCAAAAGAGGGTCACTAGTTTATGTGTAGGTAAGGAAGTCCTGTTATTTGTTTGTGCAGATGTAACCAATTTGTGGCTGCGTGTTCGGTAATTATTAGGGGTTGTAATGAAGAGGCCTCGTTGCTGTAACACTGCTCTAAATCATCCGTCTAGAGCAGTGTACGGGAAAGGGTTCCGGTAGAGTCGAGTCGACTCGACGGGTAACGAGGACTATAAGTAGTGGGCCTACTTTATGTCTCTGTTGAATTGGTTATGACTCCTTATTAATGGTGGTATAGTTTACCGGATTATGGAGGTGTTGTCCATAATTATAAGGGCGTCTATTGAAGATTCCTCGTTGCTATTGCGCTCGACGGATGATGAGGACTTTAGACAGTGGGCCTACTTTATGTCCCTGTTGAATTGGTTCTGACTCCTTATAGTTTCTCACCAGGGATTATGCGTTAGATTTGGCTTACGGAAGGTGTCTTCGTGAGTGGGGTAAGAATAGGACTTCGAAAGGACACGACAAAATAAAATAAGTTTACTCTCAAATTAATCTACCTAAAATGGGGCAAGCGAAAACGTCTCGAGTTATTTGCGGTCAGTGAGTAGGCTTCTGTTTTACGTGCAATATCGAGTCTAAAGGCAGCAGGATTTAGGAGTATTAAAGGGGTTTCGTAACGCTACAAAGGGACTGATTGATTCTCTGATTAACCAATTCTGATTGACTGATCTTGAGTACTAAATTTTTTACTTAATGATCGAATAAATTAACTGCTGAATTGTGACTGTCTTTCTCTCGGTCTCTCTATATATATTGGGTGCCATTTCCAAGGGACGTGAACTTGACTTATCCGTGTAGATGACCCAATAATCTAATTTGTTCGTTACTTTCACCCCTTGGTCAGAATTCTGACAGCTATGCGTACCTATCGTACCTACATATTTCCCATGTCTCAGATTTATCTTAATTATAGGGAATCACTTGTCTCTTACAGTTCTCTGTGAAATTATGATGGTCAAAACCTGTATTTGTTCAGTTTGCTTGTTGTCTCCAGTTGTGACCTTTTTAGCTGATAATTATTCTCAGCTCGTATATGTTTGTGTTTGTGCGAGCCACTTACTTGTTCAGGTGGTGACCTTTGATAGCTGTTTCCAGCCTGCGAGTGTTCATGTGTTTCCGCGTAACTCAAACGAACCGCTTGCTTTATATCTATTTGATAGATATACAATTTGATATATATATATATATATATATATATATATATATATATATATATATATATATATATATATATATATATATATATATATATATATAGGGTGCCCACAAAGTCTGGGTACATAGGAATTTTAATATTTTATTTATTTATGTATGGGGAGGAAAAATAACATAAATTAATAAAATATTAAAATTCATATGTACCCAGACTTTGTGGACACCCTGTATATATATATATATATATATATATATATATATATATATATATATATATATATATATATATATATATATATATATATTAGGGTGGCCCTTATTTGGGGGTAAATATCAAAAATATTTTTATTATAGCTCTCACCCCATAAATTTGATCCACTTGTCTCAGAAACATTGCTGTATAAATTTGTTGCATTTTGATTAATATGGAGAGGTAGTCCAGAGGGGTGCAAGTTCTCATCTCTATATCACATTATTATATTGGTATTTAAAAAAGTGATTTTGTCACTCAGCTCCAGGTTCCCCCAAAACGGGTATTAGCTGCTCAAGGCAGGGGTGTCACAGATACTACTCTGCTCATTGTTGCCTGGGTTGAATGGGGGTTTCTTTACGAACATCTGGGTAGACGCGTCGATGCTCAGAGATTACTTGCAATAGGAATTGCATTTGTTCTTCATCTTTCGTCAAGTGTCGGTTATACAACTGCATAAGTGCAACTCCACGTTCTGCATTATCATTTACAACTTTCAAGCTCTTTACGATTGCTTGAACGGATTGAAAACCCTCTATTCTATACCAAACACGTAGATATTCATTTAGAAAGCTGGTGTCCAGTCGAAGCTTATTGAAGAATTTCAGTGTCTTCGGAGTAACAAAATTTTCCAGGTGTTTATCTTTTAGGAAAGAAGCCTGATACTGAGGTCTTTTCAGAGGTTCCTCTTCATCTTGAAGCTTGCCAACCATGCGCTGCTTTACTTCAGGAGGAACAGCATCATCAAAGAAACTGAGGGCCACTAGCTCCTCAGACAAATACCAGAAATGCTTTGACAGTTTGTTTGATGTAGCTATGGAGACGGCTGCATTGGGTAGTTGGAGCAGGGACTTTGTTAAATGCAAATCACGTCGAGGAGCTTCTTGTGCAACTGTGGCAGTAAACCATGCCTCAATATATACTACTATTCCAAAAATTCAAAGCTCCTTGAGACCCTTCTCCTTAGCTGAGTTTGAACTGTTTCCGAAACATAAATTTTGAAAGCATACAGAAGTTTACTCATCCAACGTGCATGATGCACCGGTCCTGGGGCCTTGAATTTTACACCACGAGGTGGAACATCTCCAAGAAACAAAATTGAAAGCTCTAGAAGCTCAAGGTAATCCTCACGAGGTTGTATCTTCTGAAATTGATCAGTTGCAAACTTCAGTGTTTGTTGGCGAACATCATCTTGAATCATTGCACTGACACTAACTTCTGCAACTCCTGGCTCAAAGGATTCCCATCGGGCTTGAAATCACTTGAAAAGCAAAACTTCAGGACCAAAGCTTCTTCCCATGGTGGATTCCAAAGCTGCTGCTAAAACCAGTTCCATGATATAATGAAGGCAAGCAAGATGCAGCAAATCCCTGCCAAGTATCTGTTCCGATAAAAAACGTGCACCACTTCGACGTCCTGTATTTGTAGCAGTTGTGTCAAAGCCAATTGCTGCCACTGCTTCAGATATTCCCCATTCTTGTAGGAGGGCATCATCTATTGTATGGGCTTGTGCATCACCAGTTGCAGAAGTTAGCTTGGGAACACCAAGAAGTTTATTGATATTCGGGCCAGATAAGAGAATGGGAAGGTGATCCATATGTTCTTTCGATGTCAGATCTTGCAAAAGCTTTCCATCCCAGTGAACTGTGAGTGGTTCATTTGAATGAAACTCTTTTTGAATGTGTCGAATAAATTCAGCTCTTGCCTTCTGTCGTGAACGAGCTATAGTTGTTCTGTTGACCGCTAGATCATGTGGATCATGGCCAAGGCCAATAGCAGTTTCAGTCAGAACAATTGTGGCTTTTCTATATGATACGCCAGTACGATCAAGTGCAGCTGCAAGAGAAGGTGTAACTATGTTCTGTTTAGCTCTAGAACGCTTTGGGTGAGGTTCTTCCGCTTCATCAGATAATTCAGATATGTTTCCTTCACTACTGTTTCCCTGTTCACTGCTGCAAGAATAACTCCTTTAGAAGTTGATGCTTCGCATTCCTCTCTATTCCTTTTCTTACGCATGTTTTCAGCTTTCCTTTTCTGCATAATTTGCTCTTCCTTTTCGACAGGGTCTTATCCACAGATCCCATAGTTCCACGCCGCCCTTTCTCTCGTTGGGCAAGGAGAAATTCTTTATCTTCTTGAAAAACTATCATATATAGCGCATTAGCATGAGATATGTCAAAGAGGTCATCCAAATTATCCACAAATGTTTCATCTTTCTTTATCTGGACTGGAGTTCGTCGATTTCTAAGACGTTTCAGATCTTTCCAAGTTTGAAAAAGGTTCTCAAATTGCTTTATAGCCTGATGTTCGGGCCCTACTGGAATTCGTGCCTTTCCTATCCAAAAGAGAATAAGATCTCTGATAGTTTTTGTTGCAGATTGGCGTATTGTCTCTTTTTCTTCAATATGACGCCTAAGAAACACACCCAAAGCATCACGATTGGATGGTAGCTTACTAACATATAATTCCTTGACAATGAAATCTAAGAGAAAATATCTATCTTTACTACGAGTAACACTATCGCCTGCAGCCATTGGTTACTAGCTATAACATGAAAATGCAATAGTATAATATACCTGTAAAGAGAAAAAGATTGATGGAGTATTGAAAAACACTAACTAAATAAATCAAATTTAATGCTGCCGATATTTAGCAAGTGTATCGGTCGGCAGGGAAACGCACAACTTGGATCAAACTTATCCGTTTATTCCGAAGAAAACATTTAAACAGAGATCGGGAGCAACAACTGACCGCACCCTCACCTAATAGAGTTCACTCATAAACTGGCACTGAGCAGTGCACACAAGCTATGCAATGAGAGCAGGGTTGCTACACTGACCCATACCGCTACACAAGATAATATTCAACGTATCAGGGTGAGATAATGCAGCATCAACACTGCAACAGCCATCTTACACGAAGTCCCACAGTCAACTGGCTACCATTTAGGATGCACATCTTGTGGGTGGCTGGACTACCTCTAAACATTATCAAAATTCTCTCTAATTTTACGTCGAAGGTTTTTTCCATAAGTGGATACACCCTGGATGGTGAGAGTAAAACATTTCAAACTTTCCAAAATAAGGGCCCCCCTAATATATATATATATATATATATATATATATATATATATAGTTTTTTCTAATTCTCTTGATTTCCTATTATTACACGTGTCATATTATTTCCTTAATTTACACAAATAGCCATTTTTAGGATTTGATAGATTCACCCGTCGTCCATTTGTGGAGTTCCTCGTTGGACCTATTAAATCCTGCAATTTGGTGCCACAGGCCTACCTATTTTACAACAGGAGCACCACAGCTTTAGCCAAAAATAGCATTCCATCGAAAATAATAGAAAGAACACTGTTCCCAATTGTAAATATTTATATTTTGTATAATAATCTAAATTAAACAGCTTAGTTATATTTTTCCAAATCATCGTCATTCTCTCGATCACTTGCTCATTTTTACAACTAATTAAATAATTTTTATATACATTACCGGTATATGAAGAAACTTTAAACGAATTTATGAAAAGAAACGTAAGAGTGGAATAAGGTAATTTTGAATATAAAGAAGTATTGTATTAATTCTTTGTTTATTATTATATTGCAATTGTAAGACTTGATAGTTGTGTAAGAATTGATAAAATTTGTTAAAGTAAGTTGAGAGAAACAATTTTGTGTTATGGGAACCGATAAATATAAAAATTTATTATAAGTGGTGCTTATAAGACCGCATTCATGTATTCGAGGTGTTATGTCAATAGGAAGATTGACTGCATTTAAGGATGAATTCTTTAATGTACGAAAATCTGACGAGAGAGAGAGAGAGAGAGAGAGAGAGAGCTACAAGGAGCTACAAGGAAAATAAGTAATATAGAAGACCTTGCGGTTCATTGAATGAGGGTGCCTTTGGACTAGTTGTCGAGCGGGAATATCCCCGCTCAATTGCCTTACGTCCTCCCTAAACGGCCACTTTTCAAGACTTTGTCTAGTCTTGACTTGAACTGGTCAACATAATTGCTGTTGACAACCTCCACCGGAAGTGCGTTCCAGCTACCGCAGATACTGTACATGAAAAATTTCCCCCACAGATCGCGGTTGTAACGCTTCAGCTCAAGTTTAAAGCCGTGATTTCTTGTTCTGCTCTCATTAAGGCTGAAAATATCCCTGTAGTCAACATTGTCGAACCCTCGAATTATTTTGAAAACTTCGATGATCTGACCACACAGTCTACGGGTTTCCAACGAGAATAGATTTAATTCCCTTAATCTATCTTCATAACTTTTATGTCTGATAAAGGAATCAGTTTGGTTGCCCTGGCTTGTACGCGTTCCAATATCGCGATGTCCTTTCGAAATGAAGGACTCCAAAATTGCACGGCATACTCCAGGTGCAGTCGGCCAAGTGAATTGTACAGACAGAGTACTATTTCCTTGTTCCGATTTCCAAACTGGCGCTTTATATAACCTAGCATCCCTTGCGCTTTCTTCTCCGCCTCAATATGTACACTGCCTCGAGAAGTTGAGATCACTAGTTATAGTTACACCCAAGTCCCTCTCATTGTCGGTGGATTCAAGAGCAGTGCCCTTAAGGATATAATGAGATTGGGGGTTTCGTTGGCCGATATGCATCACTTTGCATTTGTTCACGTTAAAAGGCATTTGCCACGTGTCCGACCACTCCCCAATTTTCCGAAGATCTTCCTGCAGCCGGGCAGTAATTCCTTTCTTTGCCATGTTTATACCAAGTTTGGTATCGTCGGCAAATTTGGAAATCTTGGCAACCATGTCACTGTCCATGTCGTTGACGTAGATGATGAATAGTAGTAGTCCCAGGACAGAACCTTGGGGAACACCACTAGTTACGGGCGCCCACTTAAAAGCTTGTCCATTCAACACTACCCGTTTCCGTCTGCCTCTTAGCCAGTTCTTTATCCAACCTGCTACATTTCCGTCTATGCCCAGCGCACGCACTTTACGGAGAGGGCGGCGGTGTGGTACCTTGTCAAAGGCTTTTTGAAAGTCTAGGTAAACAACATCCACCGCTTTATCCCGATCATGCTAACTGAAAACGAAGTGGAAAAATTCTACAAGGTTCGTTAGGCAAGACCGGTGCCTTTGGGAGCCGTGCTGGGAACTCTTCAATAGCAGGTTTGACTCCAAATAGGACGTTATATTGTCCACGATGATACTTTCCATGAGTTTACCGACTATCGAGGTTAAACTGATAGGTCGGTAGTTGGACGGCTGGCTTTGGTCTCCTTTCTTGAAGATCGGAGTCACCTCCGCCTCACGCCAGTCTCCAGGAACGCGTCCAGTCCGGATCGAAGTGTTGAAGATGGTGGTCAGATGTGGTGCCACCTCATCACGCACTTCCTTCAACACTTTAAGGAGAAACTCGTCCAGACCAGAGGACTTATTCGTCTTTGAGGCGGAGATTTTTTCCTCTACTTCGGCTAGGGTGAAGTCCATTTCCTTCAGCTTCCCACCCAAGTGAGATATCAATGGGCTGGAGGATGGGACCACGCTCTTCAGTGAACACTGAAGAGAAGTAGTCTTTTAGGAGGTTTGCATTTTCTGCATTCGACTGCTTTAATGCACCCTCCTCATTTATCAAAGGGTCAATCGTGCGGCAGATTAGTTTACGGCTGTTTACATAACCGAAGAACTCCTTGGGATTCTGTTTACACAGACTCGCCACTCGGAGCTCCTCAGCACGTTTCGCCGCCCTTATAGTGAACTTCACTCTCCTTGCTAACCTACGGTACTCGTCAAAGTCACCTTGGTTGAACGGAAGACTGACGTAAGCTTTGCATAGAGATAAATTGTGATTGAAGACTCATGAACTTAGTTTTGAAACTGTTCCACAAGTCTTCAACATTATCGCACCCTTCCCATCTCACATCAGTCAGTACTGCACGGAGACCTACGATAGAGAGAGAGAGAGAGAGAGAGAGAGAGAGAGAGAGAGAGAGAGAGAGAGTGTGTGTGTAACATCAGAAGACGTTTCTACGGGATGGGGAGGTTACCACCATAAGAGGAAGCTCCTATATAGTTCGCCACCATCCGAGATTACCTGGGCTCCAGAAGAAGAAGACCTGTAACCGGTTGTGAGGTGTTCCTCTCTCAAGAGGGTAGACACATTCATAACAGGCAACTCCGAAGATCATGAAAAATGGTGATTCGCTAAGAGAGCAACAAGCTTCTCGCTTTACCAACCTGGCGAAATCCACTACCATTGAGCACCCATTACAACGAAGCAGCCGTTGCTGTACGCCCCCTAAATCGTGGATTTCTGCTGATTTGCCCCCGAGGCGGTGGATCGAGTTACACTATCATCTACCTTCCCGTCTTCAAAGAAACAGCCGTTACGGGATGGTCGAAAATCGTTGATCTTTACTGCTTTGCCACTCGAGACGGTGGATCGAATTCCACCTACGATCACATACTCGCAGAGTACTCTTATAAGCCTCAGAATCATTGAGCTCTGCGAGACTCGGCAGCAAGACTGATTCGAGCTCATTTCTACGCACCGAACTACTTCAAGCAACCTGGATGAGCTACGGTGAACCCCTACTAGTAGACGTGGCTTGAGACCTAACCTGGCAAAGGTTTGTCCAGTCTCTACCTACGTACACAACACCATTGCAGCTCGAAAGGATAACACTGGACCAAGAAGAGACCAATTGACGAACTAATGCCATTCGTTCGGGCACAGTGTTAAAAAAATAATGACAATATTAGTGCTTTTAAATTCCAGTGCAAATCAGTTTAAAAATGTAGATTGAGTGCTTATTGTTAAAAGTGTAAATAGTGAAAATCCAGTGTCCAGTGATATGATTTAAAATATTAATCTTGCTACACCAAATTAAGTTTACAAAATCCGTGTAAATATTAATATAAAGTTAACTCCGTATTCCTAAGTTCCGTTTACATTACATAGTAATGTAAAAAAAAGAAAAAAGAGGTTTAGTTCTCTATGAGGAACTGCAGCTACTACATACGGTAAGCTCTTATCAATGTTATTAAAACACTTGGTATAACATAGGTTAAGCAAAAAATCTCAGGACTGCTGACCCCTTTAAAATCTATGTTTTGCAGTCAAGAATAACAAAAATGATGTTGTGGTGCATGCCCACAAACCTCTATTCTTTGTAAGAACATAAATAATACAAAACACTCAGGAGCGCTTAAGAATTTGATTTTATGCTGCATCAAATAATGTAAGAGATGGATAGGCAAAATAAAAGTAACAATAATAAAGTTGTCGTGCCCACACACACACACACGCAAACAAATTTGTGCTCGCATTTAAGAGTTGCAGTTGCTGCGTCCGTAGGCTTTTAAGAACTTCTGTGTACCGTAAAAAAGTGTGCGAAATAATTATTTCTAAATACATAAACGTGTTTTAAAACTACGTTTTTCTCGAAGAGGAGCGTTACAGTGTTATGTAGCGCTCACATTGCACGGAAGAATGAGACAATCAAAGATATCTAAAAAATGAGCACTTTGTAGTTTTATAGTCTTTTATAATGGGGCCAGCTTTAACCAAAATAGCATTCCATGAATAGGGAATCCGAAAATAATTGAAAGAGCACTATTTCCAAATTGTAAATATTTCTCTTTTGTATTATCGAAGGAGTAAGATAAGTCTGTGTGTTGTCACCAGACCTGTTCTCACTATATAGTGAGGTAATAATGAGGAATATCGAAGAATACGAAGGGATAAGAATAGGAGGATGTAATATCAATAATTTAAGATACGCGGACGACACAGTACTAATAAATCATTCAAGGCAAGAGTTACAACTAATAAGAAAAAAGTGAGAAGAAAGGACTAAGGATTAATGTAGAATAACGAAGTGTATGGCTATATCAAAGAATACACTAGTGCCAAGATTTGAATTAGGTTGTGGAGACCAGATAGGGAAGCAGGTGGAGTCGTTCTAATCCCTAAGAAGTGTGGTGAAGGAGGATGTAAGAAGCGCCCCCGAAATCATTGGAAGGGTTAAAATAACAAAGATGGCATTCGTAAATAATAGAAATATATTAGCGAATAGGAAGGTATTGATAAAAGACTTGATAGTTGTGTAAGAATTGATCAAATTTGTTAATGTAAGTTGAGAGAAACAATTTTGTGTTATGGGAACCGATTAAATACTCGTATATAAATTTATTATAAGTGGTTCTTAAAAGATCGCATTCATGTATTTGAGGTGTTATATGTATAAAAAGAGAGATGGACTGCGTTTAAAAATAAATTCTTTTATCAAGAAAAGACATCTGAAGACGATTCCATACGTTCCAACCGAATAAAGAATATCGAATCCAGCTCCAAGATTGCTTTTACCTTTGATGAAATCCCCGATCACCATATACCCAGCCTACTAAGCAAGAAGATAGCTTTCTATTTTCGGAGTCATATCCTTGTGAATACAAGGCATTCCCTGAGTAAGCAACTAGGCAGCAGCCCAGCCAAATCAAGAAACCCATTTGGCTGCCCCAAGAGTGTACAAAAATTCAGCGACAAATCACCCCTTGGTAATCACCCTACTCTCGAAGGGGCTTACCTCAGTCTACCCCTGAATCCCTCCTATAACATAACAAATTCAACCCAACTCCGGAGAAGCAGCCCCCACACACGAGTCATTAGTTAACATTAACACCAGAATTGCAACATCTAGACAACACTTTAACATTATCATGAAACACCACTTGGATATTAGCTTCCTCCCAACGCACATACAAAGCCACAAAAAATCAAGACCACACATATATCCAGAGACCAAGCATAAGCTTTTACCACAGAAAACGTCAAATAACCGAGGTAAGGTGTACATATAATATAAGACGGATCGGTACCTTATTACACCTCTCAATGAAATGGTAGCGGTTTCTATAGGCAAAAATTAGCAGAGTAGTGGGTAGCGGACTAAAAAAAATCAAATCTGCTACCGCTACCTATTTTACGTTTCTTTGCAATAAAACTGCCAATTTGGGATGTAATATACAACTTTTCCTTGAAATTTAATAAAAAAAAAACAGTGAAAAGCTGTTGGGGGGGGGGAGCAGCGCTTTAGTAGCTCTTTACAATACAAAGTAGCGATAGCGGAGTAGCGGGTATCGCTTTCGCGTTTCTAAAAAAGTAGCGCTAGTAGCGGTTTCAGCTAGCCAAGGTAGCGGAGTAGCGGATAGCGATTTCAAAAATTTGGTAGCGGCGCCCACCTCTGGTGAATTGACTAAGGATAACATTGGACAAAGATTAGGATAAATTTGAATAGATAAGAGCTTATAGTTGATATAAGTAATGTAATAGAATATAAAATAATGGTACATATTATATAAGTAATGATGGGTGGATATAAGGACAACGTGAGTATGTGTGAAACTTTTTGTAGGGAGTATTTATTATTGTTGGAATATGTAGTGGAATATTTACAATGGAGTATGGGGTGATGTTAAAGAGGTTTGTAAAGCGAAATACATACATAAGTTAATTTAAAGTATTTGCTTTTTTGTGACGGTTTCTCCTGCACATTTTAACAACACAAAACAAACCATTTGAGAGGTGACGCGTGGTACAAGTAAAATGTGCTCGTATTGAAAGGTTCACCAACGAGTAAGAATGTTGCCAGATTATAGAAAAAAGTATAGATGTTAAAATGGATAGGAAAAAAGGGTTTAAAATGGGCTTAAAAAAATTATGCTTTTATGTTTGTAGGGATTACAAGATATTTTAAGGAGTGTACTCCATTACACAACAAGCCATTAAATCACTCAAATCCTCTAAAGCCACTGGTCCATACAACATATTTAACATCCATCTAAAGCAATTAAGCAGCATAGTAATCTTATCCATCACAGAACTTTTTAACCACTCCTGGCTCACCAACAAAATCTCCTCAATCTGAACACTAACCCACATCCTACCCATACTCAAACCAGACAAAGCCCCCAAACAAGACAACTCTTATCGACTAAACTCACTTCTGTACAAACTACCAAATACAATTAAAAAAAACTAATATACCAAGGAATCAGCAGTGGTGGGCGCGATAACGAAAAAATGTATCACGATAACCGATAAATCGATAACGATAACCCTATCGGTGATAACCAATAATCGATAACTAGCGATAAATTTGTCGCCCGATAAGGTGATAACCGATAAATCGATAAATCCGAAATTCCTATACTGCGGGCACATTCTCTTGCGACGCCATCACTAATTCAATACTATAAAATAGCAAAGCACTGCACTACTAAATTACAATAAAAATAGGATCAGTTTATAATAGGGGCGTAACTTCGTAAGTTTTCAAAACGTTAATAAACGGATATTAAAGAATAGCACCAAATAGTACATGTATTCATATACACGTGCACAAAAAATTAGAACGGAAGAAACAAGGGAACATAGGAAAAAAATCATCAAAGAACGCGTAAAACCGGTAGTGTTCGACAGCTGGTGAGAGACTGAAGCTGAGCGAACGTTTTGAGAAGACGTCAAGACCAGCCGTCCCGCACTCCGTTCAGTATACGTTCGGTTCCCAGCTCGGACCTACCTATTTCTGCCTTCAAGGCACGCGCGGTTCGCCTCTGTGCTAAACTGGATGAATCGATAAAGCGAAAAAAATATCGGATAAGCGATAACCCGTATCGTTATCACGATAACGCCCACCTATGGGAATCAGCCCAAATATACCTCTGTCTCAGACACAGCACAGTTTCAAAAAAGGACACTCAATCAAAGCCCTCCTCACTAACCTCATACAGCACATAATCAATGACTTTTGCCAGCCCTTACCCCCTCACGTATAATCCTTGCTACAATAGACATAAACAAAGCCTTTGAAACAGCACTAAAACTCATACTGACCCCCTCCTCTTGAATGACAACAAATGTGGATAATAAACTTCATATTTGGCAGCCACGCCAAAGTCAGCCACCGAACATTTAAATCATACACCCGACCACCATACAATTGCGTCACACAAGGAGCCATTATTTCACCCCTATTATTCACACATGACGTCCCTAAGCACAAATTCCATTAGTCAACACTTACACCTACTCAGACGTCATCTCACTCACAGCACCACACCCTTCAATCATAACAACAAGCAGGACACTCAAACTAGAATACTGGTGTAACAGGCCAAAGTATACCTCCTGCTTGGACTAAACCTGGGGTTAAAAGGGGCCTAGGCCAATTTATACTCCGGGTATATTATGGCATAGGCCGATTTATACCCCGAGGTATATTATGACCCAGGCCATTTCCTTACCCCCCCCCCGGCCAGATTATACCACCAATTATATCAGTAATGTTGAGTAATATATGTAAGAATTACTGGACTTTTTCGACAGTGACTTTGATGGTAGAGCGGGTCGCCTTATGACCGAAAGGTTGGCGGTTCGAATCCGGGTTTCCACAGGTGCAGACTGTCTTTGTGTCCTTGTGCAAGACACTTCACCAAACCTTGGCTATGTATGAATGCGGTGTGAGTGAGTGGTTGGTGGCATTCGGAAGGCCTTTGGCATAGATTGGCAGCCACGCTTCCGTCAGTGTGCCCCAGGCAGCTGTGACTACAGTAATAGCTTACAACCAACGTGAATGGAGCGAATGAATAATGTGATGTAACGCATCTTTGAGTGTCCAGAAAAGCGCTGTATACAACTGAAGGACTACCATTATTATAATTAAAATTAACTTTTCAAAATTTGTCAACAATTATTTGGTTAGTTTAGCTTTGCAATCATGCAGTATTAGCTAACAATCCATGATTTCTTCTATGAAGCAGAGAGCAAAAGTGTGGTTTATACTTTTTATTAATTAATTAATATAAATATAAAAAAAATGATTGAAGCAATACAGTTTCCAAACAGAAATAAGTGTAAATTTATTATTTAACAGATCACCTAACTGAGTTTGTTATTCATATTATTTATAAATGTAAACAACAAACATTTTTAACAACAATAGAAACAAATATTTTGTAGATTCAGAATTTAGCTTACAATATCTCGTTCTCTTTTATTATGTTAGTTTGTTATATATATATATATATATATATATATATATATATATATATATATATATATATATATATATATATATATATATATATATATGCAACAAATTCCTAGTTTGTGAACTAAACTGAAAATGGCAAGACAAAGTTGATTGTGATAGTAAAACACCTTTTGTAAGTACATTTACAAAATGGGGATGCTTTTTTGGGAGATATAGTGCATGTTCTATTGTTGAACGTAAATTAAAGCTGTCATGATACACTAACCAATCCATTGAGTTGCCAACTTGTAAGTAGATTCTGATTTCGTAATTTAACAGACTTGCAGTTGCCATTATATCTGCGTTTGTAGCCCAAACTCCATTCCGACTCATGCGAGAGGTGCCGTTATAGTCATTGACATGTGCTTGATAACTCTATTTCTTAGTATGGAGTGGTTCTCTTCAGAGCCAGTCAAGATATAGCTGATGGCTCGAAAGAAACAGTTACCATCCCCTTTGGTTTTATAAGTGCGCCGTGGTGGTTCTAAGTTCTTGGTGCACCCATGGTACACAACCTTACTAAACATAAGGCCAAGAGAGGTGCTAAGATCCTTCCTTCCTGAACTTGGTAGTGGATTGAAAGTCAGAGTTTTCTTGTGTTTCTGTAAGATGTAGATGTCATCATCTTGTTCTTCATGTGGTCTTTTGAGTCTCTTCAGCTTTTGGCTTTCATTGGCAGTATCACTGGGACAATTATCCAGGGACTGGGGTTGTGGAGAAGCCATTTCATTCTGATCAAACTTAAGGTTACTGGTGTGTTAGATGTTACTCAGTATCCTGTCATTTTTATTGTTCTTAAGTCTTACTCGTCCCTTGGTCAAGGATTCCCCAACTAAGTAGAGTACAATCCAGCGCGGTGTCATCTTTGAACCGATGCGATGAATACGCCACAGGTTCTTTTTATAAATAGTGGAGCTAATTGACATTTATTTGTAGCTAATGTGTCGACGATCAAAGGCACGCTTCTGGTGTTCTTGGCCACAGTCGATATTGGTTAGAAGGTTTAGTTAAGCTTTCTTTGTATGGTTTTTATTGTCTCCAGCACATCATGGTTGGTATTATCTGACAGAGGAGTGGGGTCCACAGTGTAATTTTCAGAGGGTTTGAGGTCAATAGGACGCTTGGCCTTGCGTCCATACATGGTTTAAAATGGAGTTCATTTGTTGAGGCATGCAAAGATATGTGATATGCAAACGGAACTCCAGGGATGAACTAGTCCCAGTTGTTTCTTGGTCATTGACAAGTTCACCGAGAGTTTCTTTGTGTACGGTTGTTACGTTCTCGCTGACCATTTGATTGTGGGTAGTAGGTAGATGAAATGCAGTGATCAGTTTGAAAATGCTCCATCAGGTTGTCAATCATTGAGTTAATAAATCTTCTTCCCTAATTACTAATCAGAGTGTCGATACAGCCAAGGCGGCAAATAACGAAGTACAAAAAATGTGTTATTGACTTTCACTCTTATCTGGTATATCTGTTGAATCAGTCCACTTGGATAAATGGTCAGTTGCAGCAACTATGTATTTATTGTCATTTGGGGCTTCCTGAAGAGGACAAATCAAATTAATTCCCACGATGGCTCCATACTTTTCAGGCACTGGTATGCTGTCGAGTGGTGGAGCCTCCCTCCTGATTTTTGCATTTGTGGCAAAACATTTTTACAGTATTTGACATGTTAGTGAACATCACTCTTAACTCCGTTCCAATAATAGCGGTTAGAAATTTTGGCTAAAGTTTTATCACTGCCAAAATGACCACCGTAAATTGGGTTGTCATGACAGGCATCCAGCATATTTGGTAGTCGGCTTTTAGGGAGAACCTCTTTAGCCTCATGGTAAAGAATCCCTCCTTCAGCTCGATAGGGCTTAACTGTTTGAATGAACTGGGAATTGGCATTTGAACGTTTCTCTGGAGGTAGATCGTAGACCCACTGAAGATACTTTTGTTGTGTTGCAGTGTAGAATCTCAAAAGCTGGTCGTACAACTGGTCTTCCATGGTTGTCCAAATTGGAAAACTACAATATAATAATAAGATCAAAAAATATATTAGACACAATGCTTAATTACCTTGACACTGCTAGGTAAACTTGCTCAGAATTAAATAGCCTAGTTTAAGATTTTGTTCGCAAAAACAGATGACCTCATTAAAAAAATAAAGGGGGGGGGGAGGATTTGATTGGTCCTCTGGTGTTTCCTGAAAAGGATTTGAACGGTCCTTTACCGCGTAGCTCCGTTACGGTTTATCCTATCGAGAAAAAAAGCATGGAAATGCTGGCAATTTGTGCTTTCCAATGATGTATGGCTTACTATGGTAATACAAAGCACATAGAGTCGTTGTGTGATGCAATATTAAGAGGAAAAATAAGGCCACAAATAAATTGTTATACAAATATATTGTAAATACATATTCACATTTGAAATTTCAAAACAAAACTTCATGTAGGTATGTATCATCAGCATTAGTTTGTCTCACAAAATCACTAACAGTTAATTTGTATTTTTTTCTTCAACAAAATTTAAATTTTTAATAATTATCATATATATTTGATAACAGAATCACATCTGAATTTTGGCGACCATTTCATCACAAAAAGCTGACAATTAATAAAAGTGAAAAAGGAAATTGATTACCACATTAGAGGGGTGTATTCTGGCCAGGAAGGTTATAGTCTGGCCTAGGCTATTTTATACCCCTAGGTATAGTTTGGCTTAGCACAGTTTACCACCTGGGGTATACTCTGGCCTGGACAAAACTATACCAGGGTATACAAGGGAGTTAATTTGGCCTATTACACCGGGTTACTGGACTTACTTAAATTGTCGTAAGTTAACCGCGGATAAGATATAAGTTGGTTAGATTGGGTTCCCATCTGATGGTGTAGAGAGAGATGAGTAGGAATATGGTTGATGAAAAAATAAAGAATGAAAGTACCATGCGGCGAGTTGTGAAAAGCTCCCTGTGACACTGGAGCATCGTTGGCGAATGTCGAATCGACTGCCTCACCTGAATCTAAAAAAAACACTCATTCAAGCGAAGCTTTTAAACAACTTGCTTGTACCTCTCAGCATGCTGCACAGTTCCCTCCTAAAATAGAAGTGGAGCGAAGTTGACAAAATGAAGACGACGAAGGCCGCTGGAAAACGTTATCCAATGAGTAACGCTCCACTCCCGGTCTGGGCATTATTGTAGATAGAGGGGTGTAGGCATAGGTGGGCGTTATCGCGATAACGATATCGGGTTATCGCTTATCCGATATTTTTTCCGCGTGATCGATTCATCGGTATCGCCGATACTTTTGGTTTCAAACTAGCGATAATGATAATTTCAGGGGTTTTTTGTTCCAGTTTATCACAGGGGCGAGCCGCGTGTGCCTTGGAGGCAGAAATAGGTATATCTGAGCTAGGAACCGAACGTATACTGAACGGAATGCGTGGCGGCCGGTCTTGACCTCTTCTTAAAACATTCGCTCAGCTTCAGTCTCTCACCAGCTGTCGGACGAGATTTCACGAGGTGTTGCTCCTGTGCGCTACCGGTTTTACGAGTTCTTTGATGATTTTTTCTCTATGTTCCCATGCATCTTCCGTTCTATTTTTTGTGCACGTGTATATGAATGCATGTACTATTCGGTGTTAGTCTTTAATATCCGTGTATTAACGTTTTAAAAACATACAAAGTTACGCCCCTATTATAAACTGATCTTATTTTTATTGTAATTTAGTAGTGCAGTGCTTTGCTATTTTATAGTATTGGATTACTGATGGCGTCGCAAGAGACTGTGTCCGCATTATCGGAATTTTGGATTTATCGATTTATCGGTTATCACCTTATCGGGCGATAAATTTATCGCCAGTTATCGATTATCGCCCATAAGGTTATCGTTATCGATTTATTGGTTATCGTGATAATTTTTTTCGCTATCGCACCCACCACTGGGTGTAGGTATATTGGCGAGGAAAATACACAGCCAATGGTGGAAGGAGCATTCTGCATAAAACGCTTATAAATAGCAATTTTATGATATTCATTATATTCAATGAAAACGCCGTTTAAAATCTACGACTATTTCTTAACAAGGCCCAAACACAAGTTTATAGATTGAAAATATTCATATTTATTCTCTAAGTAGCTATATTATCCAGTTCCATATTAAGTGATCAATTTTACAAGACATCATATAATTTATACTCCATTTTATTCTTTTAAACTGTTCTCAATTTATCAACTGACGTTTGCTAGTAATTTATCTCATTTCCTCATTCGCTTAGGGAAAGTTGCCTAATCTCGCCAATTTTGTATCCATCAATATATTAAATTGATAGCTAAATTCAAACTTTTATGTTCAAACTAACTCACCTTTTCTAACTATTATATAATTATTGATCTTAATTTCTATCTACTTTAATATATAATCCATTAACCATTAAATTCAAATGTTAAATTCTTAATCCTTTCTGTTTTCTCTTCAGCCATCTCTATGCTTTAAATAAATTATTCTTTTATAAATAAGAATCACTTTTTGCCATATATTTATTTATACACACAATGAGGGAACATGCTGAAATAATGTAATATAAGATAAATATAAAGAGTATAAAATATATACCCCAAATACACGTTCGTATGATTAATCAATCCTAAACGATGTACAAAATATAATATCCTTATATACAGATACGCCGCGCCGTGAAGCAAAAGTGTATATGTTTGTTATTGCGTTCTTCTTTTAAAATAAATTCGTACGCGTCAAAGTCGTATTTCTCTATCACTCCCAAGTTTTTTCTGTGGTAAGGACGATCATCGCAGTAAAAACTGACCAGAGAAGTCACACCTAGACATATCGTAAGAGTCTTGCCACGCGGGCGGTTTCCGGGCGCGACTGGATCGTCGAACGACGAACGTAGGCGACGCCGTGCGGCCTGTTGTAGTTAGAGCCGGAAGTCGAGTACGATTCGTCGGACGAGAGGGCACAGGAAAACGTGGCGTGGTTGCGACAGCAGCTGGTGTAGGGGGCGTCTTGCCAGATGTAGAACGTCGTGGGGTTTGCGGAGATGCAGGAGGGGTGCAAGGTGCACTTTGAGTATGCGGGCTCTAGATAGTGTCCTGCGGTGGTGCGCTGGGAACATGCGCCGGGGTTGGTTGTGTTGGGGTAGATTTTGTAACGTCTTGATATTTGGGGGTGAAATCTGCCTGGATTGGTCGATGGTAGGGCATGTCGTCGATGGTGAGACAGAGAGTGAAAGATTGAACGGGAGTGTATTACTTCATAAATTTCCTGTTGCGTAGCGTGACCCTTCCAGAGCCGTCGAGTTTCACGAAGTAATGTTCTAATTGGCAGACTCCGATGAGTAAACCTGTTGTATCCCACTTGTTGGGATTAAAACCCCTTTGATTTTGAATACGATCCGTGTCTCTTACTGCTAGTGGTGGTAGTCTTTACGTGTGGTCGGACTAACGTTCTTTTATCTGAAATTTTATTGAGAGTTGTAATATTTCTACACCTAATCTCGATAATTGGTGTCTGACACCAATTATACTAGGATCCCGGCTAGTATAGTGGTTAGCGCGCTTGCCCGGCAATTGTTGGGCTGGCAGTTCGAATCTCCACCCGGATTCTTTTTAAAACTGACACTACTTACTAGGGAGGTTACCTCTCTGACTGGGCATCATGGTGGGGACGGGTAAGTAGAGCTCGTAGCGATGACAGGCATTATGGCAGGCATTCCAACTAAGAGATGGATAACTCTGATTTTAAAACCCTGGAGCCACAGGCATATTTGCCTCTTCCCAAAGAACCTTTGTGATATATAAATTTGAATTCAATTCCCTAAAATTAATTTAATGCAGTCCCCCATTTAATAAGCTCATTAGTTCTGTTTTCTTCCTAACCGTTTCAATTTTCAACTATAACTTCGCCAACTTAAAAAAATTTCTTACTCAAATCGAATCTTCCATTATTTTATAGGGTTTTTAGGTGGTGGTTGTATTAGGTAGGTGAGGTTGGTAGCGTCATGCCATGGTGGCTTGATAAGGGTACCTAACCAATTTTGGTGGTTGCTCTCTAAGGGTAATCCGGTTGCGAGGTTCTCCACGGTTTGGGCGGTGAACCATCCACGTACTAATCCGACCCGATATTGCTTAACAGGGACGAACTCTTAACACGAACACACGGCAACTGGCGCTGACCTGACGCTGACTCCAATTGTTCGAGGAAAGATAATACTTTCCCTGGGCTTGAAGTTAGGTAGGTTGGTTAAGAGGATCGAAATGGATTACCCGTAGAGAAGGACATTCCAACAGCTGAATTTCGGACTCTTTATTTTAGGGTGTGGAACTCGGGTTGCTTCGGCGTAAGATGAATTTGAAACGGGGGTGTCGTGTATTCTGGCGAGTCTATTCATGTTGGTATCTTAACCGTCTGCGACTCTGACTGTAATTTGAATGTGCCCGTGACTCTGCTTGACTAAATCACTGTAAGACTCTCCTCAGTCTACCTAAGATGGTATATACGGTGGCGCACACCCTGGGCGTGGCCTAACATTAGCCAATGGTGTTGTTTGGGAGGAGCCTCCTCCATTCCGTGTTAATTTGTGCGTCCATGGAGATAGAGATTCATTTTGTCTCGAATTCTCAAAATACGACTTTGCATTTCGCGGTTCTACGATAGCAAATAATGGCCGCTCAGTTGCGTACCAAGAGGGTGGTGTGGGGGTCGGTGGGGGGGGGGCACGCCGCCAGTCGGCACAATTTGGGGGGCTGCATTTTGTGGTGACCTAACATATTAATATTTTTTTGGGGGGGTATTTTTCAGCATTGCACTACTCGGTATCTATTTAATTGTCAAAATAAATTGATTTATCTACCTAAGTGCCATATATTGCAAAACATGTCACATTATTGTTGTTCCTTACTATTTTTTGTTCTTATGCATCATTCAAATTGCTTATTTAATTCTATTTATGTGCATATAAACTATTGTGTGCCATGTTTTATTTTTAATCGGACAAATTTGCTGTGCCATACCGTATTCCGCTATGACGTCACATGTTCTATTGAACCACATTATCGAGACAAAGGCTACCTGGTCTTGACAGTACCAGAGTGAACGTTTACCCGCGAGTAAAAGAAAATACTTTTAAGGGTGATTTAGATGATATTTGGATATTAAATTACTATAAATCAATTATTGATTTCCGTTTCTGCTTTTGTTTCTAATTAAACATCAGTTTACGAGTAAGTGTAATGTCGGACAACA
The DNA here is from genome assembly GCA_963969495.1 of Ceratothoa steindachneri. Lineage (NCBI taxonomy): Eukaryota > Metazoa > Arthropoda > Malacostraca > Isopoda > Cymothoidae > Ceratothoa > Ceratothoa steindachneri. The sequence goes on from OZ018321.1 coordinate 177,374,794, forward strand.
TGTGCTTATGGGTGTTTATGGCAGACGTTTGTCCAGCAGCTTTACTGAACTTCTATTTAAAAAACTAAGATGTCAGGTGCACATGTGTAAAAAGAAATTAAATCTTTTCAGTTTTGGTTCTATTTCACATACGATTTTTTTTTTTTGTCATATCCCCCCACTCCCAATACTTCTTCATATGTGCAATTTTCACTACCTTTCCACCACCCCCAGGGGGTTGCTTTGTCGTCGAAAAGTGACCAAATTCGAAATAAATCAACAATTTGAAACAAATTTCTGAGATTTCGAATATACATAAGTAATTTATCCCTTATTAGCTGTTTGCCCTTATACAATTCTATCCTTCTCAGGAAACGTTTCCCAACCGAACAGGAGAAAAAGCGTAGAAAATCTTCATTTGTTTATATAACTGAACATAACTCAGCCTCGTGATAACAATGTTTACAAAACACTATGTGATTGTAAAGAAAAGCATTCCCTTACATATAGTCTTTATTCCAGACAATTCGGCTGATAAATAACCTCTGAGCCTTGCATCTCCTCACGTGGCCAGATTCTGAGAATTCATTATTGTTTTATGCTGACGTCATCAGACCTCAATTTTTACTTTGAATGAGATAAGCTCAATCCAGAGATTAGGTGCCAAATACATTCTCTGGTGTTTATTTATTATAAATAAAAATGCAATATCTTCACTAATAGTTGGCCTTTTATGTACACGCAGAAAACGTGCAAATTGTTAAAAAAAGACCTAAAAAGCCAGCGTCAAGAGTGATGGCACTTTCTGGCAGGGGGAGGTCCCTTTCATAAATAGCTACCAAACTCGGATTCCGATTGGGTTCAAAGTTGCTATATTACGGAAAGAAGGATTCTTTCGAGAAACAGTAATAATAAATATAATTTTTATGTTAGTTATTTTTTAAATTACTCAAATAAAAAAAAGGATCAAGAGTATTTCATTGCAATGATTACAATAACATGGACTGAACTGATTTCATATATTATATGTGGTTTGATAGAAATCCAGTGGTTGAGTTGTTAGAGAGGGAATAGTGAAAAATATTCGATGTAATGATATTCAGAAAGTTGATTATTTTGTTAGTTGGTCTATACTCTATTTGAATTTATTCATATAAATTTACGATATCACGGATATAATTTAAATTACTCATTTCATTACTTCTAACAGATGAAGCGAATTAGGGAGAGTGGTGCAGCATTTCGGAAAAAGAGAAAAGCGAGAGAAGAAGAAAAAAGTCGAAATGAAGGTGCTCAATTTAAATTTCTCAACAGCCCAGACCGTCAGCCGAAACTCCTATTACTGCAGAAGTTCATGGAGATGGTGCTGTTGATGAAGTGCAACTTGGAAAAGAGATAAAAGAGGAAGTTGCTAATACTAATCCACAACAAATCTATGGAAAAACAAACCTCTAATATTAATTTGAAAGACATTGGGATGTGGCCTGTTAAGTTTAATCACGGTGACGGTATTCTGTAAATGCTTATACAACAAGGATCGAAGGCTTGTGCAAAATATTGACTGTGAATTCTAAGTTGTACATCCATTACAAATAACAAAACTGAAAGGGGAAACTATAAGACTGCCAAGATACTGTTTTCTTTTTCGAACTTTACAAAATGGGGATATAATCTTGAGAACTTGGATAATATACTCTTCATCGAAAGAGGCCGTGTTTATTTTTGTTGTAAGCTATTTCCAAGTGAAAATTCAAAGTTTTGCTCAGTTAATGTTTACAATTCTCAGTGGAAGTTGAACCCTAAGATACAGGAACATGAATCTAGTCCTGCGTATGAGAAGGCGTTCACTCAGTGTAAAAAGCTGGAAATTCACCTTTCCGAAGGCGAATTAAATGAAAAAGATTAAGTGAAAAAGAAAATAATACTGAATTATTTTCGATGGTACTCCAGACATTTCTCATATAGATCAAATGAATCAGGTGCTACGTTATGTTAAGATAGATGTAGGGAAAATAAAATTTCGAAGAATCCCTTCTTCGTTTTATTGAGACGAAAGGCAAAAATGCTGACCAAATTACATTAATGATTCTAAAATAATTAGAAATGGACGACATAAACATTCAAGACTGTCGTGGACAATGATTTGATAACGCATCAATAGTGGCAGATCATCGATCTGGTGTTCAAACACGCATCACAGAGTTAACCCAAAGATTCTATTTGTGTCATGCACCAATCACTCTCTAAATTTAGCAACTGTGCATGCAGCTTCAGTGGCTGCATATATAGTTTTATTTTGGGGCACATTGGAACGTTTATTTTCATTCTTCTCAGCCTCAACTCATCGATGTGATATCTTGATTGAGATATTAACTAGTGCAACTATCAAACAGTCTGGGGAAACGAGATGGAGTAGTTGAACAGATGCAGTGAAAGTTGTATGCACAAAATTCATCGCAATCATCGCTGCACTAGAACGGTTGATGGAAGATGCAGAAAACGCAACTACGAGATCTGATGCATGTTTAATTCTTCAGGCGATGCTGTCATTTTCTTTCTTGTTATTCCTTGGACTTCGGATATATATACTCGTACTTCATGAAATTCATGACATTACAAATACCTCTAAACGAAAGAACTGGAGTTACAACGTTATGCCATTAAACTACCAGCCTTGCAAGCTTTTCTACTTCTAAGTCGAGACAAAACAGTAGATGACGCGTTGGCCTATTCAACCGAAATTTGCTCTGATATGGGAATCAGCGCAGAACTTCGAATTCGCAAATAGAAAAGAATGAGCTGCGAAGAAAGTGTCGATGTCTCTCTCAGCTACGATGCTGAGCTATGAAGAGAAATGTTGTCATTGATATACAGACTAGTTGAATAAATAGCCTCTAGTTTCGAAAGACTTCACGATATTGTAAAGAAATACACTGTCGTAGAATTGCTCATAGTCTGGTCCAATAATTATTCTAGTCCCTGATCTGGACACACCGCTTGTGTTTAAGTCGATGGTATTGAGACCCTATGACTCAATCTACGATCATTATATATATATATATATATATATATATATATATATATATATATATATATATATATATATATATATATATATATATATATATATATATATATATATGGAAATTAATGCAATATCGCAAGAAAAGATGAGAAATTAAACCACATTCTCTGAAGACAATTTAATTCAGAACAGTTTCGGTGTATCTCACACCCTTTTTCAACTGACACTGGGCAGAAAATATATAAGAGAAAAGCATAACACAAGATCCCCTCTTTTTCCCTTCAATCCCCTACTTGTGGCTAATTTGGGGGGGGTTAGGCCTAAACATATTGAAGGGCTGTCATTTTACTATTTTATTTATTTGCGATCTTATTACAGGATTAAAAGAAAATTGACCCTCAGTCAGATTTAAATTAGGAACTGACGATATCAAGCTCGATTCTACGATTCTTCTCTTAACATAGTTGGCCGATTTAAATAACATTTTACTTCCATTGAAATCGATCGTATGATTCTTGTCTCTAACATGGCAAAAAATTCCACTACTTTCGCTGCCCACTCTAATATCTCTTTTGTGTTCGTACAATCTCTTGTCTAGATTTCTCCCCGTTTCCCCTATATAAACTTTATGGCAATCGTTGCATGGTACTGCATATACTCCTATGTTATGATGTTCTTTGGGTTTCCTGGCCATCATCAATTGGTTTAAGGAATTATTATATTTAAAGGCTAGATTAATACCCGCTTTTCCAAATATGTCCTTTAAACTATTTAATTTATTATTAAATGGCAATGTTAAACATTTGTTGAAGTCGTTAGTGCGGGAAGGCTTATTACCATAGAATGTTTTCCTAACTGCAAAATGGGCAGACGATATGAACCAATCGGGGTAATACAAATTAGAAAAAATGGTCCTGATAATGACAATTTCTTCATCTAAATAGGAAGGATGACATATTTTGTATGCTCTAAGGAAAAGGTTAGAAAGTACCGATTTTTTAACAGTATTATCGTGAAACGAAAAATAATGTATATAGGCATTTGAGTGGGTTGGTTTCCTATACAAGTCAAGTTTTAATTCATGGTGATCTTTAAATAGCCACAAGTAGGGGATCGGGGGAAAAAGAGGGGATCTTGTGTTATGCTTTTCTCTTATATATTTTCTGCCCGGAGTCAGTTGAAAAAGGGTGTGAGATACACCGAAACTGTTCTGAATTAAATTGTCTTCGGAGAATGTTGTTTAATTCCTCATATATATATATATATATATATATATATATATATATATATATATATATATATATATATATATATATATATATATATGCTTTAATTTCTACTGAACGGGCAAAAGCTGGTTAGAGGTGGGTTGTGCCACGGCCAGGATTCTCACTATAAAATTCCCACTTATGACTGGGGGAGGTTTGTGATTGTTAAATTCTAAGAGTGCATAATACAGGTTGAATAAATTAGCCGAAGGGATTCTTAATTAAAGTCTTTCCAAGGGTACGTCAAAAAGGAGGAGCCACAAATAAACACACATACAAAAATAAACTTTACTTTACACCAAAATAATAATTAATAGCAATAGTTAAACGGGCATTTAGGTAAATAAGGATTAAATATTAAACACGGAATAGTTTGGGTTCACAGCAATTATAAATAATAATATCAGGGAATGACTCACTTGAATCTCTTTAAAAAGGGAGGGGAGGATAACACTGACGTTAAGCGTCTAGATTTATAATGACTCAATGGTAGTATCAATCACTGTTAATTAAATAGGTAATTTAAGAATAGAGGAACACTGGGTTTACAGATTACCATTAATTGTGATGGATTGGAGAGACGACTACTCAGGTCCAGGCGGGGTGGTTCGGGTGGCGGTAACACGAGTTCTCGGGGAGATGGGAGTAAGACGACGGGTTTTGGGGCTGCTGACTGCAGTTCCGGTTAGTTCACTCCTAACTGGATGTGACACTAATAAATATTTACTTCCAGTAACTATTTCGATGTTCATTTTTCTTTCTCAAGTTACGTTGAGCAACCGAGCGTATTCTTCTAGTCACAGACTCTGCGGGGCGGGATTTGCCTCAGGAACACTTTGAGACAGCGACCAAGTTAACTCAGCGGCGCATTGGCATTCGATACGTTACGGCAACGACTCTCGTCCAACGTGAGGGTTACGCGAGTAGGTTTGGAACACTTCTGCCGAGGGATGAATGGCGTTGTCATTTATACCGCGGACTGTGTGAAATCGAGAGAGAGAGAGAGATTCCATATACGACAATTCGCTTATCGCCTTGCCTTCTGGACAAACTGCATGGTATCATAAAGAAGGTAAATAGAATTTAGGCTTCTCTATGAGATAGGCCTTCTTTCGTCAGACTTCCTGTCGCCTGTTGGGAAAGTTTGGCACGGATAACTACTTAGATTAAGGGGAAGGCGGAGGAGAGCGGTAGGATGTCGGGGGAGGGGGGGGAGGAGACGAAGGTCAACTCAAACGACAAATTTCTTTCGTTCCCATGATTGTCTGGCGGCATGCGAGTATGTACGTTCCATACCCTCACATACACCTTTTGTTAGATAAAGAATATAATAGTGATGTATATGCTTTTGATGAGAATATTAAGAGATAAGACTTTCTCTTTGAGAGAGAGGGACTACAAAATTATTTGGCGGCTACTGATGCTGACGACATTGAAAGGCCTTGGGAAGTTCTTCACTTTATTCTGAAATATATTCTTAGTGATTCAGGGCCAAATATAGTGATACTTTTAAGAATCTTTCTAACTTGTGTCATTAGTGTTGCTAGGGCCGAACGTTCCTTCTCTAAACTAAAGCTCATCAAGAACTACCTCAGGTAGTTGACTAATTTTGCAATACTATCCATAGAGCATGAGCTTGCGGGTAAAATTGATTTTGATGAAGTCATTCAAGATTTCGCGAAGAGGAAGGCACGTAAAATCAATTTGTAAATAGTTTGTTTTGTAATTCATTCATCTTCTTTTCTTTAACATATTTTTCCTATTATTTTTTGTGTATAAACATTATAAAAGTAAATTTGAGTGAAATAAATGGTTGCTACCATTTGTTTTCTTATTTTGCATTTCTATATACCTGTATTATTCCGGTTTAAGCGTTTGGAAGTATAATAATAACTTTTAAGGGGCGGTCAAATAAACATCCGCCCCGAGCGGCTCTTTTGCTAGGTACGCCACTGTGCCCGCTACTATCTTGTCTCCGGCTGTGCATCTGCTACCAAGCTTGTGTGACCAGTTGACCTTTTAGTGTGACTGTGGGAATCGCTTTACTTCGTTTTACTGTGTATATATGTGTACATGTGCACAAATTTGCTAACGTGTGAACGTGTCGAATTCATTCTTCTCGTCTTAGGCCTTTACAAGCAAAATATTTATTATTTTTTACATGGACTTTGTTATAGGTTCTTTGTTACAAAGGCTATACAGTATTATTTTACGGAGATGTTACATATTATTTACACGAAGAGTTATTATTATATATGAAAACTGTTATACATATTTTATATTATTTGCATGTGCATAGTTATGAATATGCCTGTTACAAGCCTTCATAGGATTCACATGATGCTCATGTGTGAGGCCTCATTGTAAAACCTATTCCACCTTACACACTGGCACTACAATTTTCTCGATTATTACTCTAATAAAAAAATTATCTTGCAGTATTTATTCCTCTAACTTACATCAATATAAGAAAATGAGGTTTATTGTAATATAAATAATTTAATGAACATTTCGTCTTTTTCTCGGACTTATAACTTTTCATTTAAATTTTCACACACACTCTTACCACATACACATATACAAACAATGGATTATGCTCATGCAGTATGCACATCTGCCTCCTCTACAATTTCGACCTCATCACCACATAGTTTCTCCTAGACTTTAACCACGGTTTGAACACTAATCACTCTGCCAATAATGATTTCAGCAACCGCAGATCAACTTTTAGTCAGGCTCCAATTTAACCAACATACATTCCAAACCCGGTAAATTTACCACAATATGAGTATAGTCAAACAGTCCATTAATGGCTAACCTAACTTTGTTCAACGCATGACAAAAGCAACAGGGGATTATCAGAGCACATCCGAGTCAATACAAATAGACGTGTTGGTGATTTAGTGTCGTTCGTTGTTAGTCGTCAAGATACGGTTGGCTAAATGATCACTGGTAGGTGTCGACTTGGCGATTTGCCATCCAAGTAGTGACAAGGCCCAATGTTGCTTTATGGGTCCTTGTTACCAATTTCTGGGTAGTGGGAAGGTCCTGTTATTTGTTTGTGCAGAGGTAACCGATTTGTGAGGGCATGCTCAGTAATTATAAGGGGGGTGTAATGAAGAGTCCTAGTTGCTATTGCACTGCTCAAAATCACCCATCTAGAGCAGTGTGCCAGAGAGGGTTCCGGTAGATTGACTCGATGGGTAACGAGGACTTTAAGTAGTGGGCCTACTTTATGTTCCTGTTGAATTGATTCTGACTCCATTTACTTTTTATAGTTTCTCACAAAAGATTATGCGTTAGGCTGGTCTTACTGAATGTGTCTTTTGACCCCTAACAGTAGGTCATCTTAAGCCACGTTTTCTATATTTTTAGCATCATCACTCTGAAATAGAAGAAAGTGAACAATTAACAGTCGAATATTTAAATTTTCACTATTATTCAATATCCATTTATTTAATGCAGTTAGATTTTTATAGTGTTATTACCTTTCATTACGAAGTCCTTCTTGGTATTAAATGAGGGTATTTTTCTCCTGGACTCAATTCTACTTCTTATATAGCCGGCCTGTTTGTCTTCTCCACAAACTGCTTAGTGACGCTTCTGTGACCAGTTTGATGCATCTCTCAACCGCTTTTGTGTGACAAGGAAACTTCGGAATATCCAATTTAGGTTGCTGACGGTTAAATTCCTCAAATTGATCATCAGAGAGCGTCCTCACCAGTGGAGGTTAGATCACAACGGTCTGCTGCCAATTAATTAGGTGGATGTGTTCGTCACCTTCAAAGTTTCTGTCTGGGATATTGAAAATGCTTATTGATTTTCCTTTATAATCTTTTCGTGATTTCATAATTATTCTCCATGCGAGTTCCCGGATATTATTTCTTTCATCTTGAAGCATACAGAGAAGAATGTTTTCCGCATGTGCAAAATAAGCATTCCCTTTACTCTGTTTGTCTATCCCTTGCAGTGATTGCACTGTCTTGAGTAGGTTGAGTGTTCTATCTTGAGAAGAAGAATTAGCTTTTATTTCAAACCAGCATGGTGCATACACCTTTATGATGAACAAGACAATAGATTTCAGCGTGTCAGATGGGTCGGAGGTCGAAACATATAATCGAAGTATCTGATTTGCCCTTGTATGCGATCGTGCATGCGACATTTTTCCACGACTCTTACGAGCCATTTTAGCAGAACATTTTGCTTGTGAGATCGATAGAAGGATATCAATCAGATACTTTTGATCGGTGCTCAGATTTCCTCTAAAAGTAGACGGCAAGTTAATCGGAGTTATCTCGAATTCAACAACATTTATAGTCTCACATTTATCCAGTTGTTTTCCTATCGGTCCGATAAATCCCCGAGGCCCCGTTGTTTTCCCATCCAAATTGTTGATGAGATGGCGCTATGGGAGCTCATTTGCATGGAGCTGGCAAATAAACCAATGCAGTGGTCTATTAAGTATTTCGTCTAACATTCTGATCACACCTCCTTTTGTTCCTGTATTCATTGCCGTTCTAACGCATCCCACAGCAACGAGTTCATCCGTTGCGATGTTATTTGCTTCTAGATACGAGAATATTGCGTCGCATATAGCTTTTACAGAACCTGTCTTCATTGTCAGATGTTCAAGGTATTCTGAACCAGGTTCTTTTATCATAGAGATGTGCTCTTCCATTATATTCTTCTTGTGATGAGTTCCCTCCATCGTCTCAACAACAAATGTGCTATCTTTTCTACCATCAAAATAAATAGAATATAATGGTTTATCTGATCTAATTTCTTGCTGTAGTGTAGTACGTTCTTTGACACTCTATATTCTAACTTTTAACCTGTCAACTACTACAGAAGTTTCTTCGCCTTCAATTGACCATAAGTCCTTAAGGATTGAACTTTTTATTAAAGCTGTAGCTCGATCAGACACACCAATGCGGTCAGATGCCAACGCAAATAGGACAATTTTATTCGTTTAGATGGAGTCTTGGATGCAAATTTTGTTTACTTCTTTGCGTTTCACAGATGAAGTAAGCTCATAGTCGCTAGATTGGTCAGCAGACTCTGTTTATGTGCTGGATGAAAGAAGAATCACTTCGATATTATCTGTCCAAGTAGATGGTTGATTTAAAAGACAATACTCACGATTTTTCATAATTGCACTCTGAATATTCTTTTTTGATTGAGTTTGATCGATATTACCTAGTGCCATTTTCCTACATGTTCATTGGTCTTCAGGAAACGTTTGCTCCAATGGCGGCACCTTCTTTTCTTTGCTACAAGAACAGTTTTCAAAGCTATCGCATTTATAACACAAAATATCAAGCAATTTTCCTGCATTCTTTGTAAAATCTTCACATTTCTGTTTGAATGATGTCCCAGTTTTCCTGCTAATATTTGTCATTAAAGCCTGATATTTTGAATAATAATTTAAAATTCTTTTTCTAACTGCCTCTATTGACATACAAGGGATTGATACGTTTTCCTAATAGAAATTAACTTCTCCACTACTAATGTGATAATTTGTTTAATTGGTGGGTCTTTTCTATTGCGGTTCTTACCCCTTTCTCGCTCAAACAAAATATATTTTATAACATCTTTATAAGTTGGCAACACTCGTTCACTAATGGCGCAGGGTGCGCCGAACAAGGGCTTTCAATTTCATGACGCGTTTTAGGTTTAAATGCCATAAGTAAATATTGTTTAAATTTTTTTCTTACATATTATTTAGCTCTGAAATATAATAAAACGTGTATAAATATTTATTGTACACTATAAATAACTGTTCTTAAATCCAAAGAGAAGAATGTGATCAAAACAATAGACACTAGACAGAGCCACACATATCCCCTCTCAACGAGATTCTCCGCGCTACTGAAACATAATTGTCACGTACGCCGCTATAATAGGTCATTGAGAAACCTCTAATTTTCAATCGATTAATTTCAAATTTCGCTTACTTGTTCTTTAAAATACAATAATTAGTTGTTTGGAGGTATCAATTCAAAATTTGAATTTAATTTTCAGATATAATCCACATAAGTCAGAATTTAGTTGAAAATCGCATTATTTTCAATTTTCAATGGCGTTGAGGAATCTTTAAAAATGAGTATATCAAAAAAATCTTTCTAGGAAGGTAATTTAACTGATAGCACAATAAAAAAAAGTCGTGGTGGGAAAATAAATTTCAGAAAAAATGTTTTTCGATCCACTCTACAGTGAGCAAGCCTTCATTTTTCTCATAAAAACAATTAAACATACAATACATTTCTTATACAGTCATATCCTCAATATTAATTTATATTAAATAGTAATGCATTCTTGTCAACTAATCTAAATATATTAGTAAATAACTTATTGACGTTATAATATCACTGAATAATAGGATAGATGAATAGATACATAACTTGATTGACACTAACAGGAAATATACAATGTTTGAACTTTTGATTCAGCTATTTGGCAAGTATGAAAGAAAGTTAAAAACTTTAAATAAAAACTGTAATGTACTGAAATTTTGAAGGAATCGTTTTCTGGAATCAGAAACCTCTGATTATTTTTAGTGATTACGATGCCGATGCCGATTCCTCCCAAATTAAGGATTCTTGCGATTTCCGATTCCGATTAATCGCCACATCTCTAATATATATATATATATATATATATATATATATATATATATATATATATATATATATATATATATATATATATATATATGCGGAATAGTTAAACGCGTGGTAAATAAACAAATGTATGTAATATCTCTCAAAGTAGCGCGCGCGCTACTTTGAGAGATATTTTATAAATATATATATATATATATATATTTATAAAATATCTCTCAAAGTAGCGCGCACGCTACTTTGAGAGATATTACATACATTTGTTTATTTACCACGCGTTTAACTATTCCGCATATATATATATATATATATATTTATAAAATATCTCTCAAAGTAGCGCGCGCGCTACTTTGAGAGATATTACATACATTTGTTTATTTACCACGCGTTTAACTATTCCGCATTTATTCGTTGAATTTCCAATTAATTTTCTATTTCTTTCATAGTCCCCGTTCGAACTTGCGAAAAGTGTTCCTTAAAAGCTATTCTATTCAGAGAATTTATGCTTTCCTGCCTAGCATAGTGTACTGACGGCATACTTTTAGTGGTGCTCGGGTGCTCACTCTATCAGTGTCCATGGTTCGATTCCTCTATGCTCATCTGACCTCTGCTTGAAAACATTTAGGTTTGCATTGCTTATTGCCTCTTATGGTGATCTATTCCAGTATTCTACCACTCTGTTGGTGAAAAAATACTTTCTCACATATCAAACATAGACCTCTAAGAAAAAATAAGTGTTCCACCCTAGTCCTTCCAACTCAAAGATTGCCTAAAATCCAACTATCTACCCCAGAACAAATTTTTAAAAGCTCTAATCGATATCCCTTCTCTCACACCTTTCAAATGAGATCATATTTAACACCCTCAACCTATCTACAAATTCAAGGTGCTTCAGTGTAGCTATCATCTTTCTTTCCCTCCTTTGCACTGACTGTAGCATGCCTACAAGGATAACCTCCTTCTACTGACATAATCTAGTGTTACGATAGACTATAGTCTTGTTAACGATAAGTGAATAATGAGCCCCTCCCCCCCATCAAGGCACTGTAAAACTTTACATCAGTTAACACTTTAACACATTTAGAATGTAGTTGAGATCAAAAAGAAGTGGGACACCAAACTTAGACTTGTACTACAAGAAACCAGCCTTGGGCAAATCCGCAGCGACACCTCTCCTGCACCGTGGAGCTGCCACAAGCACCGTCGCCTGGACGTGGCCCTATTCCACCTGAAGACTGGACACTGTGGCCTGAACAAGAAACGGGCACAGGTACAAACTTGCCTGACGGACTCCCCTTACTGCAGGTGGTGCCAGAATCAGGAGGAGACAGTGGAACACTTTCTGCTACACTGTCATCGCTTCTACAGCCTCCGTATCACACTGAGGACCCCACTATCGAGCCTGGGAATCCATCAGCTAACCTTGGCAATCCTGCTAGATGGAGCAGGTTTTGACCCCCCCATCCGTCAACAAATCCTCAATGAAATGGCAAAATTCATCACTAACAGCAGACAGCTCTCAAGGATATGAGCAATAAACTTAAGTCACAACTATTACTAATTAAGTACCATCTAAAATAACTTGACCAAGTAACCTACATGCAATAAACTACTTGCAGCAGGGCTCATGTGACTACCATCCAAGCAGCCCAAATCAACAACAACAGAATGTAGTTCTGGGTAGTGAAACAGCAGAGGGTTTGCAGAGACTTTTAAATGTTGTGTACCAGTATGGAGAAGAATGGAGAGCAAAATAATGATATTTGAAGAACGAAGAGATGAAGGATGGAGCCTAGGAAACGACATCCTAGAAGTGGTACATGATTATAGATACTTGGGTGTGACAGTCTGTAACCAGAAGGATATATTTGAGAAGCATAAGAGACAAAATGAGGTAAATATGCTAAAAATGACTGGCATAAGAACATAAGAAAAGAAGGAGACTGCAAAAGACCATTCATGGCCTACACTTGGCAGCTCCTGTTCCATTCAACACACAAAAGATTTCTTACCAGAGAAAAGTCATCAACATTGTCACCCTTAACAGGAGTTCGTCAGATCTAATCTACAATATACATAAAATGCATCCAGGGGATTATGTCCATTCATGCAACCGCAAAATATAATCTTCCCACTCCTTAGAAAAATATATACATATGTACATAAAAAAAAGTCAGTCCCATCTAGCAGCTTCATCCATATATTTATCTAATCTATTCTTAAAACTACCCAGAGAGGAGGCTTCTATCACATGCCTAGTGAGCCTATTCCATTCATCTACCACACGATTTGTAAACCAATTCCTCCCAATCTCCTTCCTAAACCTATACTTATCAAGCTTAAACCCATTGCTACGTGTCCTGTCATGTTCACTAAGTATAAGAACCTTACCCAGATCCCCTTTATTATATCCTTTTACCCATTTGAAGACTTCAATCAATTCCCCTCTGACTCTTCTCCTTTCCAATGTATGTAGATTTAGTTTTCTAAGCCTTTCACCATAGGGTAAGTTCCTTAGCCCACCAATCATCTTTGTCATCCTTCTCTGCACAGACTCAAGCAAATCAATATCCTTCCTATAATATGGTGACCAAAATTGTACTGCATAGTCTAGATGAGGCCTAACTAGCGCCAGATACAGTTTTAGAATGACTTCAGCACTCTTATTGCTTACACTCCTCCTAATGAATCCCAATATCCTATTAGCTTTATTCTTAGCATTTAGACATTGCTTTCTAGGACGAAGGTCTGAACTTACCAAAATACCCAAGTCTCTCTCACAATCAGTCCTCCCTAAAATTCTCCCATTTAATTTATAACTATTCAATGGATTATTTCTACCTATACTAAGTACACTACATTTGTCTATGTTAAACTTCATTTGCCATTTCTCGGCCCAATTGGACAGAATGGTCAATTCCTCCTGCATTACAACAGCATCAGAATCAGCCCTAATGGCCCTACCTAGCTTAGTATCATCAGCAAATTTACTCAGGTCACTACTTATACCTATGTCAAGATCATTAATATGAATTAAGAATAGCAAGGGACCCAAAACAGATCCTTGAGGAACTCCACTGCTAACACACCCCCACTCAGATTTAACTCCATCTATACTAACTCTTTGCTGTCTGTCACCAAGCCATGACTGAATCCACCTAAATATACTGCCATCGATCCCGTGTGCTTTAACTTTGCTCAGAAGTCGTAAGTGTGGCACTCGATCAAAAGCCTTACTAAAGTCCAAGTATAAAATATCATAGTTTTCATCATTATCTGCTGCTTCATACACCTTACTATAAAAAGACAGCAAATTAGTCAGACAGGATTTACCCTTACTAAAGCCATGCTGTGATTCTTTTATCAACTTATGCTTATCCAAGTGATCTCTAATATTCCTTGCTATAATAGATTCCATCATTTTCCCTACCACTGATGTCAAACTTACTGGTCTGTAATTAGACATATTTGTTTTATCCCCTTTCTTAAATATAGGTATCACATTGGCTTTCTTCCATGCCACTGGCACAATGCCACTCTCCAATGATTTTCTAAAGATGCATGCTAGGGGCTCACTTAACACATCCTTACATTCTTTCAAAATTCTAGGAAAGAGCTCATCAGGACCGGGTGCTTTACTACTTTTGATTTTATCAATTTCCTTTGTCACTATCTCCTTTGTGATCAATATATCCTTTAATTTCTCTTCATCATTACCCCGAAAGATCATTGATACCTCAGGTATATTTAGAGTATCCTCCTGTGTAAATACTGAGAGAAAAAAGTCATTTAGCATTCCAGCCATTGAGTCCCTATCACTCACTAATTGTCCATTGGAATCTATAAGTGGGCCTATTTTATCTCTAACCTTAGTTTTGTATAATTGATAAAAACTTTTAGGATCTTCCTTTGCCCTATTTGCCACTTTAATTTCATAATTTCTCCTTGCTACTCTAACTAACTTTTTAACATCTCTTGCTAGTTCATTATATCTCTGCCTTAAGTGATCCTCCCCATTTTTTATTTTCCTATAAATGCCCTTTTTAATGCCAATATAATGCTTAATTTTATCTGTCATCCATTTTGGGTCATTATTTTTAGTCCTAATCTCCTTATATGGAATGTTAATCATCTGACCTGTAATTAATTGCTCAATTATTCTTTCATACTCCTCTTCAATTGTAATCTCTTCCTCCTGGTGATTATTGTCTCCACTAACTGATATCATTGAATCTATTCCTGAATTGATTTCATTGCCTGGTTTCTGTACAACTGCCTCCAGGTAAGTCCTGAGCCCATTATAATTTGCTTTTCTAAAGTCAGGAATTTTAACATTGTTCATGCTACTATCAATACCATTCCATTTCATCTTGAATCTAATTTCACAATGGTCACTATTACCCAAATTTCCTCCAATCTCAGTATCCTTAATAACTTCTTCCCTATTTGTCAGAACTAAATCCAGTATATTATTACCTCTAGTGGGTTCGTTAATAATCTGCCTCAGAAAATTATGTTGGACAACATTAAAAAATTCCTCAGCCTCCTGATCACCCACAAGAGCTTCCCAGTCTATATTTCTGTAATTAAAATCGCCCATTATACACACATGCTTACTTCTACATGCCCGTTCAATCTCCTGCCACAGAAGATTTGAAGCTTCCTTACTAAGATTTGGTGGTCTGTATAATAATCCTAAGACAAGCTTGTTTTTACCTTCCTTTACATTTAGCCATAATGACTCTGTGTTATCATCTAATTTAATTGTACTGTTTACACAACACTGGAGATTATCTTTAATATAAATAATAACCCCTCCTCCTCTCTTCCTATTCCTATCTGTATGGAACATGTTAAAGCCCTCAATCTCAACCTCAGGTTTAAAGTGATTACCTGCCAAATCAAGCCATGACTCTGTTATCGCAATTATATCAAAATTCTCTTCACTTGCTAACGCTCTTAAGAGATCTATCTTATTCCTTATACTCCGACCATTTGTGTAGTATATTTTTAAGTTTTTTTTATTATTCCCATCTTCATTGCATTGTGCTTTTTTATTCCTAGTTATCTGCTCATTCACTTGTGCATTAGTCCCCCTATAACGCATCAGTATGCCCTCTCCCCTAGCTATTCCTCTATCACTGCATCCCTTCCATTTCCTACACCTGCCCTCTATTCCTGTTATTCCCTTACCTCTAACAGCTTCTAGTTTCCCACCCGTAAGGACCTAATCACACTATCCAGCTCCCCCCATAGAACCTCAACACCTGCCCGACTAAGATGGAGCCCATCCATCGCATACAACCTCCTATTCCCGTAAAACCCTCCCCAGACATCTACAAACACCAATCCTAGCTCCTCACACAGTCCTTTCACAAATTCATTCAAACCAATTGCACGCGACAACCATTCTACCCCCACATCCAATCTCGGAAGCACACCAGAAACAACACCTTTTACCCTGCTTTTACTCATCCTTTCAACTAACCTTTTATACTGCTCACGTAACTCACATGTACCCACCTTCTTTACATCATTCACTCCCACATGCGTAATCACAACTGCATCCCTCTCACACCCAGAAACCAGCCTATCATACCTCTCACAAACATCACTTACACCAGCACCCGGCAGACAAACTCTCATTCCCTTCCACTTGCTATCACTCAACTTCCTATCTAAATACCTAATCTGAGAGTCACCCATCACTAGCACCTCAGTCATTCTCCTATTCTGTCTTGGCCTAACATTACCCTCCCTCCTGCTCTCAGTCACGCTACCACCCATCCTGCTTTCATCCACAATCACACCAGGCAAATCACTTTCACACTCTTCCTCTCTCAGGACATTGAATCTGTTAGTCAACCTAACAGGTTCTATGTCCCTCTCATTCACACACCTAACCTGTCCTAACTTATCTATCCTATCCATTTTCACCCACCATTCATCATCACTCACAACTTCCACACTGTTCCCAGTCCTAGCCCTATCTTCCACCCTCTTAGCACTAATCTCACCCTTCAATCGCACACTTGCATCTCTTCTCACCTCAAACACCAAATCATTCAACCTTTTACATTCCCCACTCAACCTCCTAACCTCCCCTTCCAGAAAACACACACGGCATTCAGTTACATTCACTCTCCTTTCAACTCCACATGCATCACACACCACATACACACTACTTTCAAACGGCATGCTCTCACCATCTATACAAAAAGCCATACTCTCAGAAATTTACTAATGAAAAAGTTAACACTCACCCCAAAAAAAAAATTCTTGCTCAGGATTGCTGCTAGTTATCTTCCCCAAAAGTATTAATCACTAATGTATTTATTATACAGTGGTTGATGTATTAAATAAATACAAGAAAAATTACACACCCAAATCAGTATTATATCCCAATCTTACAATGAGAATCAGGAGCTCCTGTAAGACAACCTTCCAGATCAAAGCCAGACAGCTGAGGAACATGTCATTAAGCAATCAAATAAGTATAAAATGATAAGGGAACTGTGGAAAGGGATAGCAGTCGCAAGAAGCCTGTATGGATATGAAGTCTGCAAAGTGACAAAGACAGAATTGGAGAGAATGGAAAAGATACAAAACAAAGTGGCAAGAATTGCACTAGAGGCCAATCCCTATGTAGCAATAGAGGCACTGAGAGGAGAAATAGGCTGGAGTAGTTATGAAGAGAGAGTGGCAAGGATGAAAGCAAACTATAAGTTGAGGTAACACTTCAGTTTAGGGGCGCACAGTAGGTGGTGCTGGGTAACACTTCAGTTTCGGGGCACACGGTAGGTGGCGCTGTTAGTAGGCTACAATATATCTCTTATGACATCAGATGTGACCAATCATGGCATTATATTTTTTTTGTTGTTTTGGGATTTGTAACTTTTATTCTGTATTATTTACTAAATATCTGCGCCTCTGCTCATTTATAGTTTTTTCTAAGTTAGGTAAGGTTTCTTGATGTCTTTTATTATTTTTCCTTTTTTTTCCATATTTTTTGTTTCGCTGCGAATGATAACAGCTTCTTCCTGGCAACATCGTAGCTATAAATAGAACCTGCTTAGCAGTTGTTTTTGTTTCGTTATGGCCTTTTCATGCTCTAGTTGTGCTTCTTTGTTATTCAAATTCGGGTTTATTTTGCATGACTGCGAAAAACTTTTAGATTATTTAGAGGCACATAAACTAATCAAGAAACCTATACAAGTATTGTTTGCGTAATACTTCAGTTTAGGTGTGCTGTTTCTGGGCTACAATTTTGGCTATAATTTAGACTTCAGACCTAAATAGCCAAAAATAGGCTATTTGTTATTTCAATAAACGTGCAGAGCTGATTGCACATTTATCAAAATAACAAAGACAATAGCACCACCTAATTTAGGCTATTGCCGCCAAAAATTAAACATTTTTTAGTATATGAGTATGTAATGGGTGGCTGTGCCCCCCAGACCCCCCCTCCCCAATTGATTGAAACTCAGGATCATCGTAGGGGGGGGGGGGCATGCAGTGATATCTCCCTCATGAGCAGTCCCCTTGAATTTACTCAAAAACATATTGCAACATGGACAAAATATTATGCAGCCAGGACTGGGGAACAGCATAGGCGAGCGTGTGATGCAGATCTTCAGGTTTACCCTATCTCCACCTTTCACTATTATAATTGAGCCATGCTTTTAAATGAGACCACGATCTATAGAAAAATCTATTAAATTGGCCGAGGAATTAACACAAGTCGTATTGAAGTCGAACAAACCATATTCACAGGAATCGCGCTCTTTTAACTGCTCAGTTTCAGGGTTGCCAATGTTTGAAATAAGGTTGAATTAATGGTTCTATTACCTGGTAGGGCCCTACCACTCTAGTCCAGCCAGACCGGATAGGAGAGGGACAGGCCCAAAAGTCCAAGACAGATACTCCAGTCAGGCTACACGGGAGGTTTACTCAAATATATCATTAATGACTGGCTAAGTGTATCCTCCATATAAAATACCTTGAAAATATAACAAATTGAGATTGAAATGAACTGGCAGTAGGTCAAAGGTGGAACAATTCTTCACTGAGAAAGTACTGCAGTCTAGACTTAAACGCAGTGAGGCTCGGAGCATCAACAATATCTTGGGGTAGAGAATTCCATTTTTGGATAATTCGACAAGAGAAAAATCGTCTACGAGCTTCCAACTGACAATGCTGCATCTGAATCTTAAATTTATGACCTCTTGTGCCAACAGTAGGTGCCATTGTGAAGATGTCGGAAGGGGAGATGATGGTTAAATCGTGGAATATACGATAGCAATAAATAAGATCCTGCCTTAAAAGCCTACCCTTCACGGAGAATAATCCCAAAGTTGTCAGCCTGTCAAGGTATGGAAGATCAGTCAGACCAGCAACCTGTTTTGTCCATCTTCGTTGAACAGATTCCAGAAGCTGATTTTGGCCCTGGAACCCAAGATTCTAAATTGGAGATGCAAAATCTAGAATCGGTCGGACATCAGAGATGAAAAGGGTTGACATGAAGTTAGCCGAGCGAGTAACAGTTGATTTTAAAAGATTAGTGGCAATACCTCCGGCTTTAGCAGTTGCACAGCTTATGTGCTGGTGGAATTTTAGTTTCCTATCCACAGTTATTCCCAAATCCTTGTGAGAGAAGCATTGATTTATAGGAATGTCATTTAGGATGTATATGGGAGTAAGGAGATCATCTGACTGGACACAGCGCTGTCTAGCAAAGCGGAGATGGACACATTTACTGGTAGAAAACCTTAGCCCCCAAGAAGCAGCAGTGGAAGATAGTAAATCAATATTATCCTGCATACCTGGAAGAGATAAGGAGCAGCCAAGGCATGGGGCTGAGGAGTGAAAATATAATTTGAGGTCATCAGCAAACATCTTAAAGTTGCACTGAATTTGGAAGCAGGTGTGATTTATGAATGTGTGAAATTAATGGTTTAGTTTCACAAAAATAGTTAAATGAAACATACAAAGTTTAATACATTAATAATAATAAAAAAAATTAATGCATTACTAAATAATATAATTAAGTTGAAGTGCAGGCATTTACTAAAGAAAAAAGGAAAAACAAAATAATAAAACAAATACAACGCCGTGATTGGTCCCCTTTGAAGCTACCGTGCCAGATAGCCCCTTAAAAAAAAAAATGAGGCTCCTTTCTGACCTCATAAGGCCTAGATTATACATAACATAACATAATTTAACAGATGAGAAAAGCCACAAGGGCCTATCAAAGGTCATCCATATCCATCAAATCCCACCCATATAATGCATCCATAGGATTTTGTCAGATCATGCATCTACAATATACAATTTAACAATCCATAGGAATGTCCAACCATGCATCTACAATATATAATTTAAAGCCTCCATAGGAGTCTGTCAAAAACAAAATCAAAGTTTTAGAATGACTGACCTTCAAACAGGTAGCACGTGTTTCATAGAGCTCTCAGAATATTTTGATTATTTGATATACTTTGGTGTGTGACATAAACATAAATATTAAGTTATTAGATCATATATTTGGTTGGTTAATATAACAAAGTTAAATTGTGGTTATTTTGTTTTGGTGAGAAAGTGACTTTTGTTTACTTCGGTGGCCATCTTGATTAGCAGGTTTTAAACTTGCTCACACAAATTCGAGTCAAATTCTTGTTGTTTGTAAGTTTTTGTTTCTATTATTGTTCTTGTTTAAGTATGGCTGACTGTTTGGATGTAGAGAGTATGCCTTTTGAAAGTAGTGTGTATGTAGTGTGCGATGTCTGTGGTGTAGAGAGAAGAGTGAATGTGTCTGAGTGCCATGTATGTACTTTGACTGAGGAGGTGAGTCGATTACGTGCGGAATGCTTGAGACTGAATGATTTAGTGTCTTAAAAGTCTCCATTGAATTCTATATCCCACCTAATCTGATTTAGCAAGTTGCATAATTTTCGTAGAGTTTGTTGATGTTTTACCTTTCACTATTCTCAAGTTAATAAGTTAAATAATGACTTTAACTTAAGACAAAAAGTAGATCACATCCAGATCTAATAGGCCAGGTCTAGGTGACAGAGTCAGGCCAAAGGTTGAAGGAACGAGGCCAAAAATGATGCAGAAAGATTTAAATTTAGCAAAATAACAATATAATTTTGAACAGTGAATAAATACATTAGTATTAAGTTCCGGAAGTTAAAAATAACATCGGTGAGCATCATTTTTAGAATTAATAACGATTGTCTTTGAAAATTGTATTTGTAGTAAAATGAATCTTAACCCAAACTTACTATTTAGTGCTGGGGATAAATATTGTTTTCAAAATTAGGTTATAATTTCAACAAAAGTCTATTAAATTTACTGAGTAATTATGAGAAGTCTTGTTAAAAATTTAAATATGCAAAAAGTATGACTCCATTAACACTGAGTGCCACACCCCAAATCAGTACACTTTCCCACCAGCCCACAATTTTTTTGTTACTTAAATTAGGCATCATTAGAGAAACAGAACTGTATAATCTTTTTATCTTAATTCTTATCATTTTTTACAATATATGCACTTTTATATTTCTTTTAAGTCATAGAAGTTTCTTGTGGGGCTGTGGGGGAGCAGTGTGTGTGTCTGTAGGGCCATTCTCCCCCCCCCCCTTTACATATATCTTTCCCTACCCCTGTGTGAGTGTGTGGGTAGAATTTGCCTTCCGATTTTTTATATTATGAATACAAATAATGTTAACATTGTTTTCCATTTTCAGTATATAAATATGCCTATAATTTTGTAAAAGTTAG
The DNA here is from genome assembly GCA_963969495.1 of Ceratothoa steindachneri. Classification (NCBI taxonomy): domain Eukaryota; kingdom Metazoa; phylum Arthropoda; class Malacostraca; order Isopoda; family Cymothoidae; genus Ceratothoa; species Ceratothoa steindachneri. The sequence continues at coordinate 177,396,465 of OZ018321.1, forward strand.
GAGTATCCTAAAATTTGTCCAGCGCGTTGGGATATTAATTACCCTTAGGTAAGATTGGTTCTTTGCTAAAATTATTTTAACAAACATTAATTTTAACAACGAGGGATAGTAAAGTTCATCACCAGATTTTTCTTTGGAAACGCTATACCAAAATTTGTCTGGCTCTTTTTAGTATTGCATCCTGTGTCTTCAAACAGTCAAGCTTTAGCGGACTGTGAGAAGAATCCCCGAGGCGAGTGCTCCGCCCAGCCCAGCCCTGAAATGGAGGGCGTTACCTGCCTCGCTTGCCACCTGCACCACCTACCTGCATTGGCTCACGAGCCTGTCCCCCTTTTTATTGGATGACTACTACTACTACCCCCCCCCCCCAGCGCACAAGTGATAGTCCCGTGCCCCTTCTCGTTCGGGTGTTGTTTTTTTTGTTTTGTTGTGTGGACCTTGGTTGGGTTGTGGAAATTTGTTCTCTGCGCCTGTCATATTTTATTTTTGTTTTCGGTTGGAGAAGTTTAATTTGTATAGAGTATTTATTTTGAATGTGCACCGGTGTTTATTTTTTTTGTAAATATAAATGTAATTATCACTGTATTTTTTTGTAAAGTAAAGGACTGTATATCAAATCGTATCAATTCTTCCTCGGGTTCTCAAGGTCTATAAATTCTAGGATAAGGTTGGAACGCAAGGTTAGTGTTGCTTTCGGCCCGCTACAGGGCCATGGCACCCATATTTGTATGCCACTAAAATTTATTCAAGGGGCCAGCCATGTCACACACATTTGTGTGATAAATTAAAATTTTTAGTCCATGTTGTCGTAGCACACACATGTGTATGCCACACTTTTTTTCAAATTCTTTATTTTAGAGTGCTAAAGTACACCAATTTGTCAAGGGGTGGAGAGACTAAAACTTTTGCAAAACTAGATTTTCAAAATAGTGGTCATTAAAAATTCTAAAGTTTCTATAGAATTTTAATTTTTATAAAATGGTTTTTATTGTTCACAGCGAGAAGACCTCAAACAAGCAACGCAATAGAAAGAACACTGAAGTTTAGATTCTGATACTAATAATGCAATGGAAGAGACTTTGGATTATCAGAAGATTCAGACATAGATTTTGATTATCGGCCAGATGATGAAAGCACCAGTTCTGAAAGTTTTGTAGGGTTTCAACCAAGAGGAAGAACCCAAAGTCCGGATGATTTGGATGATTTTTTGAGTGCACTAACCTTAGAAGAAGGTGAAGAAGATGATGAAAGTGAAGATTCAGCAATAGTATGGTCTGCATTCTCTAATAGAAGTCGGTTATTTCCATTCACTAGTCAGTCTGGCATACTTAAAAATTTAAGTATAACGATTACTTGAAATGAAGTTTTTGAACATTTTTTTGATTATGAGGTTTTGGACCTTATTTTACTGGAGACTAATCGATATGGACAGCAAGTTTATGCAGAAAGATCAAACATGCCAAGAGAACGGGATGGAGGTAGGGCGGGAGGATGCACGATTTATACCTGGCATGGTTTCCGTTCTTCTCTTTGCTTTAGATACCTCCTTTCAGGCCGTAGCTGGGAGCTGCACCTGGATAGGAGGTATACTACTATTTCCACGTACATTCCACTGTGAGCCGACTTCAACACAAGGATTTTTGCTCTATCGTGGCAGGGTTGCCGAGGCCCTTTCTCTTGCTCGGATATCTGAAAGGTAGACTACTCAATTAATCCCAGGGGTTAAGTCCTTGCCGACCTGATTGATGAGCTGGAGATAGGTGTCCTAAATGTGGATGAGTTTACGCATCACTGCCCAAGAACCACTTCATTTTCCTGCCTCAATCTGTCTTTGTGCTTTCCGGATGCAGAGCTTGATTTGGGGGGGGGGGGGGGTCAATCACTTTCCGATTCAAATATCATTTTCTGGGCTGCTGCCTGAGTGCCTGCCATGGTGGTGCTTGGCTCAGGCATGGTGGCCCACATTTCAGGAAATGACTGATTTCTCTGTTTCAGTTGAAGAGTTTAGGTCAGTAGATGAGGCTGTTGAGTTCTACGCAACCTCATTCAATTCCCAGAATGTCTGGCAATTTTGCATACTGACTGCTCTAGTGTGAGACAGCCCTCAAACAGAAGTGTTTGTGATCGCATTTTCTAACCAGGATGCTGGTCTGCCAGTGGAAGGCCGCTGACCGGACTTTACCTCTAAAGGCGGAGAAAGCTTCAATGACACGTGAATTTAAAGTTGTGTGCCATTGTGCTTTACTGCTTTATGGACCTACCTCCAATGCCGCGCTGGCTTCAGGTTGCTTTCTGTTGTCTCCAAATTAGACACACTCGCAGGACACACCAACATTTAATTGAGCGTTCACCTGCACCTTACTGTGAAGACTGCATTGTCCTCTCATCCTCTCGACTGTTGTGGGTTGCATATTCCTGTGCCAGAGGGGAAGGGGGGCTTACCCTAATACTGGAGCATTCTTTCTTCTTAGGATTTTTTTTTTTAGCCTTACCCTTTTAGGTTGTTTTTTAATTACATAGTTTTGTTAATATAGCCTAGTAGTAGGCTGTGATATGAGTACAGAGACTTCTGCCCTAGTAGACATTGGCAGATGGGTTCCTATATAAAAAAAAAAGCCAAAAATAACCCACTCTGCCCTATTTACAATCATTACTTTGCTCTTTTCACTGCCAAACCTGACTCCAAAATATCTCCCATATACATTGATGACGTTTAGTATACATCATCTGCATACAACAAATATGGATATCTTATCATTTCTAACCCTCACTCCCACATTCATTCCTCTAACTCAGCTAATTCTTCTGTGTATGAGCTAAATAGGGTTTCTAGATCTTCCCATCTCTACATTGTTCTTGTATCCTCATACATCTAACCAGGCACCGGTTTCACCACTCCCCCCCATAGGGGGGGAGCTTGCGCTTCGCTACTAAGATTACAATTCAAAATAAAAAAAAAGCAGCCATGGTTAATTTTTTATAAATTTTCTGAACTTCGCCAATTATAATAATTTTAAAAAGGAACTCTGAACTAAATTTCTTCCATGTCAAAATATCACATTGCTAAAATATAGTTATAGAAAAGATGTATAAAAATAAATTTTCTGAACTTTACCAAACCAAACTAAGATGAAATTATTATTCAAATACTCCAAAAAATCCCTTTCTTAAATTATAGTTAGTTATGATGATGATGACCCATTGACCTACCTCTAAATGCTGTGATGGGTTCAGGTTGCTCTCTGTCATCTTTGAATTGGACACACTCGTGGGATCCATCGCTATTTGTTGGAGTGCTTGTTCGCATTTTATTGTGGAAACTGCTTTGCTCCCCAGACTATTTGGTGCATTCTTGTTGAATGTCCCAGTCTGGGTGATCTTCGTGCACATTACCCCTCCTGGTATCGGGAGAAGAGGGGTTGCTACCACTTGCCCCTTGTACTCAGGATGGGTTTGTGTTCACAAACTTGTGGAGGAGGCTGACCCCCATTTTATTTAACTCATTGTTGTAGGTTGCATTATCCTATGTGGGGGTGAGGTGGACCTTCCTGTGAGGCTGAAGCAGGTTTTCTTTTTTTTTTTTGCTTTTGTTTTTTTTTATTCTTTGTTTAGTTTGGTATTATGCCCTTGAAAGCAGTTCCTAGATTCGCCTGTTTAAAAAAAAAAATGCTCTCCAGTTAATGTTGCCACCCTGAATGAAAGAGGAGCTGTATATTCCATTAATTGCAGAACCTAATAAACAGAGCAAGCAATGTCAGACTAGGGCTTGAAAGATTGGAAAACTCCAACATAATATGGAATAATATTATGAATTAAATATACTGGTGTGCATTTGCATTAAAATTGTAGCATTTAAATTTATGTATGTCTATTCTCTTTAGATAAATTTATATGCTCTTTCATAAAAATCAAATGACTTCCTTCTACCTAGGTTTATGGCAGAATCTTCCCCCTTTCTCTTCATTTACCATTGTCCATTCCCTCATTCTTTCCCTCTTGCTTTTCATATATTTCAAAGTCTTATTAAGACAAAAGCACTCAGAATTAGTTCTATTCTTATCCTACACAAGGTTAATTATTTTAGTAATTAATTGGACCTACTTCATACTGTACCTAGTGCCAATTAGTTACATGTATATCTACCATTGCGAGCCTTTATAGCCACCATAAATTTAGCTATACTCACTTTTGCCAATCATATGTTCTGATGAATTTTTGTTTTCAGATTAACTTTCTTAATCACAAACTGTCAGGTTTACTTGTTTGTATTTTATCTATATGTCAAATTGTTGATTGTATTATCTAAAATGAGTTCCCACACCAAATCAAAACCTAAAATGCAGTTCTATAACAAAAATCATAATAAAGGAACCTCTAAAAAAAATTTTAGAAACTCACAAGAAAGTAAGTAAAAAAAGTTATTTAAATCTAAAAAAAGAGGAATTCATATAGAGTTCATAGTTACTTGAAAAGCATTTAAATGTTTTATTTTTTTACAAAGCAAAAAGTTCATAAAGAGAAAGATGAAGTTAAGCTAATGTAGATTATTCAAAATTATATATTGCTCCAATGCCTGCAAGAGGATCTGCAACTATATATCTATCTCATTTTTTTACTGCCTAGTTATCTTTACAGATCTGTTCTTATGAACTTTGTGCAGGAAATGCCTCATTGGTATTTCACCCTAAATTCAAGAGGGGAAAAGGTATATAGCGTAAGAAGACCTCTTGAAGTTCTAGGGACCAGGAAGACATGCAATTCTTCTGAACCTGCCACCATTTTGAGATGAATGCAGGATCCTTTGCTGCTCTGGGGCTGATAGTTATAAGATTAAAGCATGGGATTGGGAGTGACTAAGCCACTGATGCGGAAATTCTTGAATACACTTCTAAGTTATGTGTGTGAATGCCTAGAGGAATGATAAAATAAAGTTAAAGTTTGCTGGTTTCAATCCTCCTATCAAGCTGCTTATCAGGCGGATGTCAGCCAGGACAAGCCCCAACTCCCCACTGTGATGCCCAGTCATGGTGGTAACCTCCCTAGTAAATAGTGTCAGCTTTTTAAAAAGAATCCGGAAGGAGATTCGAATTGCCGACCCAACAATTGCCAGGCAAGCTCGCTAACCACTATACCTACTAGCTGGGAGTCTAGTATAGTGGATAAATGAATGATTGAAATGGGATGATGTATTAAAGATAGTTGAATGTTGACAATATGATGAGTAGCAGGTGGTGAATGCAAAAGTGAAAAGGGGAACCAAGGAAATGTCCTATCCTCACTAAAACAGTTATTAGGATATTCTTAAAGGAAATCCTATTAAGGTATGGATTTTGCTACCCATCTGCACTCATTTTTAGGCCTTTTTACACAGCCATACTCTGGTATCTCCAGCTAATGTCAGCCACCATGAAATCAACTCAAATTTAGACTCCATCCTCTGAGTTACCACACTAGATGTGGCCTAGCTTTGCTGTAATCAGAAATGGTGTTTCCCACACAGCTAGACCATAGCCCCAAACCAGATTGAGGTGATGGCAACTCTTTTTAAAGAAATACTAGTGAAACCAGAAAGGAATGAATGACTTTGGAAGAGTGAATGCTGGAAATGGGTTGAGTGCTGGGCAAAGTAGGAATGCTACATGAAGGTTAGATAGGTCTAGATTGATGTTGGATGCATATTTAGCTTGAACTGAGATTGGGCATAAGGTGAAAGATTGTAGAACACTGAGGACTGGGTGTCATGGGTATAGTTAGAATGAAGCTGCTTCAAAAGAATGACCAGTATTAAAGTAGGTTTGTTGACCTACCTCTAATATGAATGTGGAGAGAATGAATGGAGTAAGTGGCCAGGTGTCAAGAAACCAATGAGTGTGTATGGTGATGTGCGCAAGTCGGTATAAATGTCACAGCTGGATTTTTAGGAATGTAAGTTTTGTCTAGTGAGCTATGAATGTCTTGATTTAAAAAGTCAGATTGTTAAAGTTTAGCTTCCATCCGTTACAGGGTGCCCAAGCAAAGCCAAACACTGGGGCTATATACACTACAATAACTATTTAAGTTCTAATGATAGCAACTAAGGTTGCTTCGACTGAGATCTTGGTGGTAGAGGAAGAGAGAGAGAGAATATGGACTCAACCATAGTAAACAGAATACCACACACAAGGGTGATGGTGTGTGTGCTCAGTAAGAAAGTTATTAGACCGAGCTGAAGCAATAAATGTGTCCACTCCTTGAGTCCCTCCCTTTATGAGGCACTGCCATAGAGTTGACTTCATAAGTGTGTCACATCATAGATTCCCATCCAAGAGAGAAATAGGGTTAAAATCAAATAGCTATACAAGATTAAAACCTTACAGGGAGGTACCATGCATAGTGTGTTCCACTCGGTACCTGTAAGAGCTGCACTTCCTCCTGGCCTGAGTGCAAATTAGGGAAGCTCCTGTCAATGGGTTGATGTGAACACTCTGATGGGGCCTGGGAAAATTGTTGGTGCCCTTGCCCCTTGCTCTATCTCAGTGCTACTTTGTCTTTATTTATTAATTGTATTATTATCATTCTTATTTATATATTATATTTATTATGATTATTACTGCTATCCCTCAACCTTTTCTACCTGTCACTTTGTATCAGGAGGAGTGTTCCTACCTGGACAGAGTTCAGTTCATTAGCCATGTTGCCTAGGTGGAACCTGCAGGGAAGGAGGGCACCCTGTGTAGCCTGTTACACTTGGCACCCAAAGGAGCTGCACATCCTCTCAGCCTGGGAAAGTTGTTGGTGCACTTTCCCCTCACCCCTCATTATTCCATATCAGATCCCTAAAGTACCCCCATGGCTATTGCCACCTTTGAGGGTTTGCAAGGTACTGGCAGGCGAACCAAAGACCAAGTTCTTGCCTTCAGTTCTACAAAGCCTCTTTTATGAACACACTTGTGCCCAAAATCAAGCACTTTTATCTACACAGATGGATCTAAATCCTCTGATGGGGTAGGAGCTTCTGCTATCTTCCCCTCCCACCATGTGTCTGTGTGCCTGCCCAATACAGCCTCTATCTTCATGGCTGAGCTTGTCGCGATACTGGCTGCACTTTATACCATCGCTTCTTCATCACCCGGATCTTATACAATATTCTCTGATTCCCTCAGCTCTTTGGAGGCTTTAGTCATTTTATTTCCAGATCACCCGCTGGTTTCCAAGATCCAACAGTGGCTTTTTTATTTATCCTCGTTCCACAAAGTTTTATTCTGTTGGGTACCGAGCCACATAAGTATAAAAGGAAATGAGAGAGCAGAGGCTGTTGCCAAGGCAGCTGCATCTCTAGGAACCTCCACCCCTGCTCCTCTTCCTTTCTGTGATGCCGTGCCATACATTAGTGTGTACATGGTTGGCTAGTGGCAGAGGACTTGAGATGAACAACCCCCTAACTAAACTGCTTGCCATCAAACAGTCATTCTGCCCTTGGCCACGCACTACTAGGACCCGTACTCAGGATGTTATCCTATGCCATCTGAGAATTGGGCATTGTTGCCTGACACGTGGCTTTCTAATGGAAGGCCTTCAGCAGCCTCCAATGTGCACTCACTGTGGAGTACCAATGTCTGTACTCCACCTATTTGCTGAATGCCTACGTTTCCATACTCTAAGGCAAAGGCTTTTCCCTTTTATTTGCCAAGGGATGTGTCCCCAGCAGGTTCTGAGGAGCATCCTTCCCGAACGTGAGTGCACCTTTAACTTGAGGAAAGTGTTTAAATTTTTATCAGAGACAAATCTCTTAAAGGAAATTTAATGTTTTATCATTTCTAGAACCAGATCGACGTGTTGTGTATTATGATTTTACTTTGATCTTACAGCGTTCTAGAAGCATTTATTTTTATATGTTTTTACTCCCTCTTCTTTTTATATATATCTTTTAGATTGTTAACCATCGTCTATGTTTTTAATGAAGATTTGAAATTTTAATGAATCCTCTCTTTTTGAAAATGGCTGCGAGCTTGCCCACTTGCACTTACGCAGCACCCGTCTGTTTTGTACCATTCTTCTTTCCCTCACCCCCACTCAGCAGTAATTTACTTTTTTATTATTATTTGTTATTTAATTATTATTATTTTTTACCTTTGAAGTGCGGTCTGGTTGCCATGATGACTTAATGAACTGTATGTCATCCTGGGATCATCTCACACCAGGGTATGGTAATAATAGATGATCAACCGCCCTACTCATTAGTGGACCCACCTATCTCTACGTCAATTTATTATATACACACCTCTATCCAAACTTGCTCTTCTATCCACCGAGGTTCTGGTTGCCCAGCGCCCTTTCTCAGGGGCCCTTCCAACCCTTTTCTACTGAAGAGGAGGCTTACTTCCCTCCTAGGCCTACAAGTGTGGGGGGGGGTTTCCTCCTCACCCCTTCTGTGAAATTGCCCATGGATGACTGCATCTTCCTACCAATGGCAGTTCCCCATTTTCTATCACAGGGGACTACAAGAGAGTAGGCAAGCACCCCAAAATTGACCACTCCCAGTGGGAGCTACTTAATAGGACCAAGGGAAAGCAGGGCCCATTGGTCCGTACCCGCTGCAGTCATGTATTTTGACATTGGGAGAGGTCAGCGTACCTGCCCCCATCTCTTTCCCAATGGACATGGGTTCACCACACAGACATGACTGACTGAAAGTACCTTGAATGGGATCTCTGATTCCTTGGGGTGGGATGACCACATGGAGGCCCCCTTGAGCTAGACATGATCCCATAGGTGGCCTAGCCACAGATGACAGGATCTTCCATGTGGGCAAACCTAAATCCACCCCTTTGCTAGCTTCCCTTCATGTGGCTTGGGCCCCTGAGGAATCAAGGAGAGGAGGGACACACTTCCCCAGCTGGTGCCCCTTTGACAGCAAAGACTTTTCCATTTCTGAGAACGGTCTTGCTGAAGCTGGTGGAGAGAAGTAGGTTCATTTCCCACCATTCTCTCCTAAAAGAAAGAAGTTAGAGGAAGACAAAGAGGACTAAGGGTTTCTCTCCCTTCACTGGAGCTGCAGGGACAGGTGGGTCTGCTGCTTTTTTGGCAAGCAACCAAGCCGAGATTACCATGTCTAGCCAGGGGGTGGCCCCAATCCAAGACTGAAGTTGTAAGTGCACTGAGGTCTAGGTTCCAGTATGTTTCAAAGTGCACACACCGCTCTTTTTAGCTGGCATACATGTATTCACTTAACAGGAAGACCCCTCTAGCAGAGGTGTGAAAGGGAGTCAAAAAGATTTGGGGCAAGTTTTTGCAGGACCCCCTTCCCATTCTTGAGAAGAATGGGACTGCAATCTCAGATCCCACATCTGTGGCGGAGTTCTTTGCAACCTCTTTCTCTGCATTCTCTAGCCAAGATGCTGCTCTGCCAGCATTCAATGCATGCTGTGATGTCACTGAAGGCCACCGACTGGACTTAATCTCCAGAGGAGACATGTTTACATTGAGTGAGTTGCATTTCACTCTGGCTTCATGCATGCACACTGCACTTGGTCTGGACCATGTCCCATATATGCCTTTTTTGACACCTAGGTGAGTGAGGCATGGCATTTCTTTTATATTTGTTCAACAGGATCTGGACAGAGGGTATCCTCTCAGATTTGTGGTGAGTGGCTACTGTCCTCGCTTTTCACAAACAGGGGAGAGATCACTCTACCCCAGCCTGTTTCCACACAAAATTCTCCAACCTCCTGCATCTACATGCTGATGAAGAACTTGGTTAATGTTAGATTACCCTTTTTTATGGACACTGGAGGCCACCTGTTGTCTGCACAGTGTGACCTCTGCAAATTCCACTCCATGTTGGATGCTTTGCTTTGACTGGAAAATGCCTTTGTAGAAAACACTATGCCACAGTGTTTTTCAATCTGGAGAAGACCTATGATACCACATGGCGATACATATCATGGAGACTCTCCACATAATGGTGGGTGAGGGGACAATATCATTAATTCTGCATTTAGGTGGTGGAACCCTCTCCGGACTAATAGAGCAGGAAGAGGGTGTCCTACAGGGAAGTGTCCTCATTGTCATCTTTTTGGTGCGAGCTCTTAGAGTGTCAACTCCAACAAGCATTGAACTGCATCTCTTTCTATATCAAAGTGACAGGCTTTGGTTTTGCTTGACCAAGACTAAGGTGGTACACTTCTGCCACCATCTGCAGCTCCACCCAAACCTGGACTTATTCCTAATTGGAGTTTGCCTGGAAGTGGTGGATTCTCACTATTTCCCTGGTCTTGTTTTTCACCGATGCTACACCTGTGAGGCTCATATTTACAGCCTTAGTGTATCTTGCACCCATGCCATGGACATTCTTCATTCCATGTCATTCAGTACAGGGAGTGGTGATAGAGCTACTGCCTTGCTTTTCTACCAATCCTTTGTTTCTTTAAAGCTTGACCCTGTATACGAGTTTTATGCATCTGCATCTGACGGTGCATTGCAGAAGGTGAACACAATCCACCACACTGTTTTCTGCCCTGTGACTGGTGCCTTCTGCACATCCAACATTGAGAGCCTACTTCTGGATGCTTGTGAGATGTCACTCACTCTATGCTATGCACAGTCTATTATGTGCCTGTACACAGGAGCCTGGTGCCTCTGTCACCAATGGCTCCCAATGCATCTGCAGCCGATCTCAACTGTGCCTATGCTGCAGAAAGACACCAGTAATACCTTAAGCCCTTTGAGTTTAGCACTAGGAAACTCTTTTGAGGACTCCTTTGACTATTTGTCTCCTCTTTTGCTCCTAAAGCTTCTACAGATTAACCAGAAAGAGAAAGAAACAAAACAAATTACAATTAGAAATCTTAACTGTGTGCTGCTTGTGACACACCACACACATCAAGTCCGTAGTTGAGCTCCTGCGACACTTGCTGCAGTATGTTGTGAGTAACAGTATTCAGAGCCTCAGTGATTCACTCCTGAGTTCCTCTACACATGTAGGAAGTGGTGGGATATAGACCAGTCCTTTCGCATAACCCCAGAGAAAATCACATGGTGTCAAGTTGGGTAACGTGGGTTCCATTTCAATAGCACATCTCTATCACCAGCAGGCCCGATCCATCTTTCTGGCGGATTCTTGTTGGTTGAGAAATGTTTGCACTGTGAGTTTCCAGTGTGGTGGAGCCTCATCCTGTTAAAAAATGAATTGGTTATGTCCATTTGCCTCAAGTTTGTCTAGTAGCCAGTTCTGAAGCTTCTCCAGATAGTCATTGCCAGTCACATTTCTCTTGAAGAAAAATGAGCCATGCACACAGTTCTTTGAGATAAGGCAGAACACATTGACCTTTGGTGAGTCTCTTTCATGTTCATATGTGGCATGTGGGTTTCTTCGCCCTATATACAAATATTTTGCTTGTTCACATTGCCATTTGTATGGAATGTGTCTTCTTTGCTGAAAACAAGACAGTTTTCAAAGTCCTCATCTTCAAGTTTCTCTTGTTTTATCTTACAGAATGTTTTACACTTTTGCTTGCCACCCAGCTCTAAAGCCTGCACAATCTGAAGCTTGTAGGGGGTCAGTCACAAGCGTTTTCTTATGATATGCCAAACAGTAAACTTGGGATGCAGATTTCCAGGCTTGCTCTTCGTACAGATTTCTTTGGACTCTGAGTAAAAGTTTCCCTAAGTTGGTTCACCATCTCTTCTGAAACTGATGGCTGTCCAGATCCTTTTTGCTGACACAAAAAGCCTTCCTCTTGTAACTTATACCATGTCCCAATCTGCTTCACCATTGGCACTTCTAATGAATCTACTTTGCACATTCAGATTTGACTGAGTTTGGGCAAACTTCAATACACAAAATGCCTTTTCTGTTGCAGTAAACAAGATGAGTAATTCTGAAAGGAGAAATATATGTAAGATTATACTTTATAAATGTATTGAATTCTAGACATACTCCTAAAATTTGAGACACTTGACAAAAAATGTTCATGTTATTAGGTGATGAAATGTCAAATTTTGTGGGGACACGCAGTATATCAAAACAATAAAAATGTATCTAACTACATCAAAACTATAATTGTGTCCTTTGTTGAGAGCATCATAATGAGTGTAACAGGACTTTTGCAATGCCCAGGCTGTGCCTTTTGGAGGGTATGTCAAACAAGGCCACAGTAGTTGGCACACTGTATACAGTACCGGAAGTACTGCTTTCAAATTTTTTGGAGCACATACTGTCATGCTGGAGTTGTCTCACTCTACATGGATGGCTTCAAATCTGAATAAAGGTTGAAGCTGGCAGAGTTCTGTCTCTTTCTTGACAGGGAGCAGGTTGCATTACACCACTCAGTAAGGGAAATTACATGTTGTGATTTGTTACTCTATTATTTCAGAAATTAATAGGTTAGAAACAAAGTTCTTGCACAACAATGCAGCAAATGAAACATCGATGATAAACAATGTAATTGATGCTATTTTTGAGCACCTTCTTCCAACGCTGGGATAGATCACAGATGATTTTGTTGTAAAGACAACTGGTTTGCTATCAAAAAAGGTCTCCAACTGCAGTTTTGGTAGTATGTTGGTGCCAGGTCTGGCAAGTAACCCCTCCCCCCTTCCCCAATTCCAGGATTCTTGACAGGTATGATTTGCAAGATTTGGTGGGGCATTATTATAAAGAAACATGACATCAGTCAATTCTTGTCATTTCTGGGCAATTGCATCTGCCACCTGTTGTAGTTTTTGACTGTATAATTGAACATCGATAGACATTGCGTTCCAACATTTCCCAGTACATCACTCCCTTCAGGATCTCCCATCAGACACAAACCATAAGCTTCTTTTGATGTTGGGCAGCCTTTGCCTGAAGTTGTGTAGGTACACCTTTGTCTTTCCAGCTTCTTTCGCCTGATATTTTTTACTATAGACAACATTTCTTAATCAGTACTGTCTATGTGGCGCTGATGGTCAAAACTGGTCAGTTTACTTGGAATCCACTTCCTATAAATGACACAAAGTGGCCTATGAAAGATTAGACCACTACACATTAACTAGTTGTATACCATGTATAAATCTTTAAATAAATTAACTTTTAAATTAATAACTGTTTAAAAAAAAGTTATCCAGGAACTTTGTTTCCAACCTAATATATAGATTTAAATGTAAATGTTTCTTTACCTTAATTTAAGCCTTAGACCAATTGTTCATTTTAAATGTGTCCACTACAGCTCCTTCTCTCCTTGAAAGTAAAATGCCTATCTTTGATACCAATGTCATTCTTGTTATATCTAATCTTCTTTCCAAAGCGCATTCTGCATTTAGCCTAATTGTAATTTGTTTTGTTTCTTTCTCTTTCTGGTTAATTTAAGCAAAATGTTGCATGGAGTTTCTTTAGCCTCCCAATGGTCATGGCACATACCATACCCAGTTTGGAGACCAAAATTGTGCTCTATAGCAGCTCACAGAGTGCCCTTGTGGCATTGGAATCTCCATGTTCCCTGGTTCGCATGAGGGCTGCAGCGAGCCAGGGGATGTTGAGATTATCTTACCCTGGATTCCTGCACATGCAAGGGTTGCAAGAAATGAAGGTGCCAAACAGTTTGCAAGGCTTGAGTGCCTTGGACCAGCATTTCACTCTACCCTACTCTGACTACATAGCATGAATAAAGTCAGCCCTTCAGACTGCATGGTAAAGAAGATGGGAGATGGCTGATGAGAATCTAAAGTTGTGTTCCATTGCACAGTGGCTTTTTCTGTGGACCTACTCCCAATGCCTCAATGGTTTCATGTTTTTTTGTCTCCTCTGAATTAGACATACTTGTGGGACGCAGTAGCATCTGATTAAGTGCTTCCATGAACCTTAATCGCCATGACTGTTTGGTCCCCCAGACTGTCCGGCGCATTCTTGTAGAATGGTCCAGTCTGGGGGATCTTTGTACATTCTACCTGTCTTGGTACAACATTAAGCGAGGTCACTACCACTTATTCCTATTACTCAGGCATTATTGATTTTTTTTAGGAGGTGGGAAGATATTTTGTTAGGACTAAACTAACAGGAGAATTGATGACAGTTTTTAGTAAAGCTTCTTGGTTATAAGAAACTTGAGTTCCTTTAATTCAAAAATTGAGTCTGTAGCAATTCATTTATTTTAAACTAGTGTTAGGTTTTAATTAATATTTAAGTAGGGTGTAAAGCTTTGAATTTGCCTAGTTTCACATATAAATTACCTCACTTATTTTGAAGTGACTTGATTTTGGGGGAGAGGTGGACATTCTGATAGTGTGAACCAGTTTAGGTCTCTGAAAGCTGTGCATACAGAGGTAGTTTGGGATCAGTATTCACTTGGTCATGAGCAGGTTGTATTGGCTAGCTGGGCAATGTATTTTGCTGTCTCTGATGATGAGGGATTTGAGTTGGAAGCTCTTTGTTTTATAGTTGATTGGTTGAAGTTTTCATTTGTCTTATTCTATAGTAGGGAAGAGTGTTGATTTGTGTGTTGTAGATTTATTGGAGTTGTTTGGCAGTGGGTGCTCTGTCTTGTTTGAGTCAGTTGAAAATATTTTTATATCTATTTATCAATAGAACCTTAAATATTTTGGCCTTGATGTTTTGTTTATTACTGTCAAGATGATATTTCAATCAAAATTAAATTTTAGGCATTAATGAACTAAACTACTTTAACCTCCAACCATTTAATATAACCAGATCATGCTTTTGGTAATTATCTGTCTTCTCTTTTTTCAGATCCTGATTTTACTTTATCAAAGAAAAATAAATTTTACAGGGAATATCTCAGTGAAAAGAAGAAGAGAGAAGTAGAGCTAAATAAGAATGAGCTGCAGGCAGGTAAATGTAATTGGGGATCACAAAACCTTTGGTTATAAAGATAAAATGATATAATTTTTTTGGTTTCATAATTCACATCATTTATTTTATCACTTCTTGTGCTGTTCAAAACTAGTGTGTGTGTGTGAGAGAGAGAGCAATGAGAAAATGCAATTTATTGAGATACATGGCTAGTCTTCTATCACTGTGATGAGAGTAATGTGTACACTCTCCTAGATTTATGGGGAGTGAAAATTTAATTGAATATGAGAATATCAAAGGAAGTATTGGGGGATGGGGGTGTATAGATTCAATCCTGAACTATTATAATCTATTTAATCGCAGCGAGAATGGATACAAACATCAGCGCACATGGAGGTCTGACCAATGATTGGTAATTGTGCTGTGCTTACCCCTGTGTGGGGTAGGTAGGTAACATAACAACATAATTTTATGCATGACAAAAGCCACATGGGCCTATCAAAGGTCATCCACATCTGTCAAAACCCACCCACAAACTGCATCCATAGGATGCATCTACAATATAAAATTTAAACAATCCAGAGGATTGTGTCAGATCATGCATCTACAATATACAATTATAACCATCCACAGGAATGTGTCAAAAACAAAAAGCATAATCATGAAGACTCATCAAAATATACAATACAATAATAAAAAACTGCATCCACAGGAAGGAGTCCAGAATTACCCCTTCCCCTCCAAAAAATTACCCCTCGCTCCCCATATAATCATCTACAGTGCTTGACAAAAGTTTAGGCCGAGTGAGTGGGGGGGGGGGACTAAACTTATGTCTAAAAAAGAATGGTATAGATGAGGGTAATTTAATGTAGTCAAAATTTTTGGCCGGCTGCATGATGTCACTACATCCCTCAGTTTTCCCGCTCAGCCTGCCAGCACATGCTCAGTGTCGCCTTGGCCGCTGTAGGGAGAGGACCATACTGTTGTGTTCTCCTGACTGACGCCATTTTGTGACTGGGTTTTTTGTAGTTTGGGAGTATTTGTGGCCTTAGTATGGGAAAAGCGAGGCAGTTATTGTCTGAAACTATTGCCCAGATTATCACTCTCAAGGAGTCCGGTAAGCAAACTAAGGAAATAGCCGACCAATTTAAAATAAGTGATCGTGTTGTGAGGTGTTACGTTGCTAGGTGGATGGAGGGAGGGTGTGATGCCAAACCAACCCAGAAAGAGCGGTCTGGTACGCCTTGTAAGACCTCTAGGCATGTTGATAATGTTGTTAAGAGAGACCTAGAGAATTATCCTCGTATTTCAGCCTGTAAAATTAAGGAAAATAATAGTGGTCTGTTCAGTAAGGTGTCTGTGCGCAGTTAGTCGACGTATTCATGAGCTTGGTTACACAAGCTACTGCCCTGTCAAGAAATCAATTGTCACCTGTGTGCAGAAGGCTTGTAGGGTCGCTTATGTTCTAAAATATCTTCAGTGGGATGATGCTAACTGGCTTGACGTGCTTTGGTCTGATGAAGCAACGTTCACAGTGACTAAGAGGATGGGTAGTCACATGTCTTGGAAGCGTAGCAGTGACCCCCTTGACCCACACTACCTTTGTGGAACCGTGAAACACCCCAGTTCATTAATGGTATGGGGTTGTTTCTCAGGCATGGGCTTGGGGAAGCTTGTTGTGTTGCCTGCTAACATTAAAGTCAACCAGTACATTTATTATGATTCTGCTAAATGAACATCTGGATGAGTGCTTTGAGTTAACAGGCGCAAGCGTGTTCCAACAGGATGGTGCGACACTGCCAAATCTGTTATAACCTGGCTTAAAGACTGTGAAATTAAGTTCATTGAGGATTGGCCTGGTAACAGTCCAGATTTAAACCCGATTGAGAACCTTTGGCAGGTGGTTAAACACAGGTTACAAGGGAAGGACGTCAGCACTCTCCCCAAGCTGGGGAAGGAAATTAGGGCTTGTTGGGATGCTATACCTACCCAGAAGCTACATGATCTTGCTATGTCCATGCCACGACGCCTGAGGGATGTCAAGAAACGCAAAGGATGCCCAACAAAGTATTAAGGGTAAAATTAATATTTTTTATAACGCTTATCATGCTGCAACTTGTCTGACACACACCCAGCCTAAACTTTTGTTGAGCACTGTAATCTGCATTTGACAACATTCAAGTTTGGCCTGTCTACTGTCTTAGATGGCAAACTATTCCAGTAATCCACCACTCTATTGGTGAAAAAATATTTTCTAACATCCAACCTGCACCTCTGTTTTTTTAATTTTCAAGTGGTGACCCCTAGTCCTATTACTATCTTCCAACTCAAATAACTTGCTAAAATCCAACTTATCCATCCCAGAACAGATTTTAAAAAGCTCAATCATATCTCCTCTCACACACCTTCTTTCAAATGAGAATATATTTAATACCCTCAATCTATCTTCATATTCAAGGTGCTTCAGGTAGGATATTATTTTTGTTGCCTTCCTTTGTATTGACTCTAGCAGTACATTAATAATATTCAACACTACTTCCCTTGACCTAGAATTATCATCAATTAATCTATCTGGATTCTCTTTTGTAAATACTCAAGAAAAATGATCATTAAGAAGCTCTACTATTTCCTCATCAGATTCTTTTAAAACCCCTTCATATCTAATAGGCCCTATTTTATAGTGAGATTTGTTATTAATTCTATAATAGCTAAAGAATTTTCTTGGATCTTTATTATTATTTTGAGCTAATTTAATTTCTGCTGCCCCTTTTGCTCTTCTTAATAATCTTATTTAGCTCCTTTCTGGTCTACCTATAACAATTTAAATTGTCAAAAGTATTTTCTCTCTGTAATCTCTAGTATGCCCTTTTCTTCCCAGAAATTTTCCTAGCTATCTCCTGATTCCACCACACTGGCTTCCTACATTTCTTCCTAAATGCCTTCATTGCAATACACTGCTCCTGGACTATGTTTAATATAGTCTTAAAAGTGTCCCACATCTCATAAATATTCTTCATTCTTCCCCCTGAATTCTATATCCCACCTAATCTGATTTAGCAAGTTGCGTAATTTAACATAATCGCCCCTATAAAAATTTTGAGTTTTTGTGGAGTTTGTTGATGTTTCTACCTTTCACTATTCCCAAATTAAAATGAACCATCTGATGATTACTATTTTCCAATGCTTCCCTGACAGTCAATTCCTGAACCAAGTGATCATTTGAAATATCCAGATCTAATATATTGGCACCCCTTGTTGGTTTATCAACAAATTGAGCCAAATAATTATCCTCAAAGCATTCTATAAACTTATAACTTGTTCTATCCCTTCCTATCATATTTTCCCAGTCCACAGAATTTGAATTAAAGTCACCAAGAATAACTGTATCTACTTCACATCCTTTCCTTATTTCCCTGATCATTAGCTCATCAATACAGTCAGTCTGCCCGGGTGGTCTGTAAAAGGCTCCCAAGTGTATTATCCTATTTTTAATGACCCTAATATCTATCCACAGTGACTCAACTTCTTCTTGCTTTATAGAATTATTTAGATTTGATGAAATACTATTTCTGTAATAAATAATCAACCCACCACCAGTCCTATCTCTCCTTTGACTAATGTACATATCAAAACCTTGTAGTTCAAATTCACTCACGTTTCATTAAATTTATTTTCATTAACCCATGATTCTATTACACATTATATCTATATCTTCATCAATAATAGAACTAAATAACTCATCTTTTTTCTTTCTAAGACTACGAGCATTGGTATAAAGACAACTCAGCCCTCCTATCCTTGAAGCACCTCTTTTAGAATGTATACCTTCCACTCTATCTCCTCTGCATCTCTTTCCTTTCCCTGCTCCACCCTGTACTCTTATATTTCCCTTCGATGCAGTCCATCCAATGTATACAATGCCTTATTCCCATAAAACCCATTCCAAACATCTACAAACACTAATCATCACACGCATAGCCAATCACAACATTGCTATCTTTCCATGACATTTAAAGTCCACATGACAAACAAGGTCACAAAGAAAATCAAAGCCCTTGAAGCATTATCAAATATTAGTTTTGGAAAACAGAAAGAACCTTTCACCATTCTATCCAAACAATTCAGCTGCACCAACCTCAATTACACAGCACCAGCATAGCATCCAACCACAGCGAGATCTCATTAACAATCAACACCACCAAACCTTAACTTAATGAAACGCATCCACACTACCTTCCCCCCACACTCGGGTACCCTGTGTAGCCTGTAACAATTGGTACCTGGAGGAACTGCACCTCTTCTCAGCCTGAGTGCAAATTAGAGAAGCCCAGTCACTGGGTTGATTTGAAGTCTCTGATGGGGCCTGGGAAAGTTGTTGGTCTGTTTTCGCCTTGCCCCCTCTCAGCACTTCTTTACCTTTTTATTATCATCATTATTATTATTATTAGAAGTATTATTTTTGTCATTCTTATTAATTATTATTATTTAGTAGTATTAGTTATTATTATTTATTATTACAGTATTATTTTATAATTATTTATGATTATTATTATTATGTATTATAATCATTGTGCATTATTATTATGGCTATCCCCTAAACCTTTTCTACCCACACTTTTACCGGGAGGACTGTTCCCACCTGGACAGAGTTTTATCACATACCCTCCTACCTCTTTCCAAACTTGCTCTTCCATCCCCAGAGGTTCTGGTTGCTAGAGCACTTTCATCCTCTTATGATCCTTAGTTGAGTGGCAGTATATACCTTGAGGCCCCTACCTGCTGTGAGGGCCAAAAGCCCTCTGATTAAGGCAAGTATTAGGTACAGGGTGTGTTGGGCTGTTACTCTGCTCATCATCCTCAAGTTCATATATAAGGTGGCTACATCAGCACCTTCTTTCATTGTTAAAGCTCCAGGACAATGTCAGCTGAATGGCCGGCTGGATTGGGACCAATTATTTGTAAATTATCACATTATGGAATGTCTGATCCTATTGAGACTTTTCTCTTAAGCTGCCAATTCATAGGGAGGTCATAATAGCTACTTTCCATGAGGCACTTTTTTCTTTTTACTCTGATCATGGTGACAACTAAAGGCAATAGTGGTAAATCGCATGAAAATCTACCTCCAAGCATGGCCTCGCCTTCCCTAGGTGTCGGGGAGGATCAGGAAAATTGAGGCAGCCCTTCAGCTGGGGAGGGGCTTCCCTGTTTGCCATCTTTAGAGCTTGTCCTCTGGTAACACCACCTCTGAAAAAGAGGTGGCTTCCCCTGTGCTTTCTCAACACTCCCTAAAACCTTCTTCTACTGGAGAGGAGGCTTACTCCTCTCTTAGACCTATGGGTGCAGGTTTGTTCCCTCACCTCCTGTTGAGTCCCCCATGGATGAGTCCATCTTTCAAGGCAATGCCCCCTTATTCTATCACAGAGGACTGCCGAGAAAGTCAGCATGCGGCCCAAAATTGACCACTCCCAGTGGAAGTGACTTGATAGGGCCTAGCCCCTTAGTGGTGCAAGGGAAATTGAGGCACTCCAGATTTGCCCCCCTTCAGACCCTCGATCATGTATTTTAACAGTGTGAGGGGGCAGCGTGACTGCCACCCCTCTCTTGCATGATGGAGGTTGTTTGTCAGTCAGAGATTTTACTCAAAAGGAATATACTTCAAATGGGATTCATGATGGACATTGTCCCGGAGATGACACAGCCCCAGATGGCAGGATCTTTCATGGATCCCCGGCTCAGTGCCAAACACCAAACCAGAGTCCGCTCCTGTGCAAGCTTCTCCTCAGATGGTTTGGGCCCCCGAGGACTCACAAGGAGAAGAATGACTTGCTCCCCCAGCCAGTGCCACTCTGACAGCTAAGACCTTCTGCATCTTGGAGTAGGATCTTGCTGATGCCGGTCCATCTGTCCTATAGGCTTATTCCGACACTGGAGAGAAGTGGGTTTACTCCCCACCCTCCAAAAAGAAAAGAAGCAGGAAAAAGATTTAAATACTAAAGGTTACTCCCACTCCACGGGAGCTTCGGGGATGGCCATGTCCACTGCACTATCACTTTGGAAAGTAACAGGGCAAAATCGGCGTGTTTAGCCCTGAGGTGCCCTTGGGTAGTGGGGTGTCCCAGACCAAGACTGAAGTCTCAAATGCATTGAGCGCCTCAATTACATCAGGGCCCCTCATTGAGAAACTACCTGGTGTTTTAGAGTCTGCTGTCTTCAAACGCTTTCTGATTATTCGTGCCACTTATGGCAACTCATTGGCCAAGGGTGACATGATCCATCAGAGGAGAGCATTAGTTGGCTTGATTGGAGTGTGTAAGGGGCACGGCGATTTGCCTTCCTGGCCACCGTGGTGTAGGGACTCAGCGCCCCGTTCAGCCCCATTTAGCCCCTTCTTTCTGCCAGCCTGCATTTTTACCCTATTTCCTCACTCTCCCTACAACCCCTCACACAACTTTGTCTGGTCTTCCTCTAATTTTACAGGGTAGACACTGACCAGTTTCCTCTCGCCCAACTATCCCAGATCGGGGCTGATGGAGGAGGGGGACAATGTTCCCTCACCCCTGAGCTCCGGCTTTGGGTGGTGGGTTTTTAACAACCTGCTTCATCCCCACCCACACCTTCCTCACATAGCTTTTTTTCCTTTCTCTGTCTATCAATTTTACTCTGTGTACAAGGTGGAGCCGCCATGCTGATGGGTTGCCATATCACTAGGCAGGATGAGTGGCCTTAAATGGTGGTAGCTGGTTCTGCCAGCCCTGTGCTCACCCCTCACAGGGCGGGTTACCTTATGGGGTGATGACCGTTTGCATCCTGTGACAATTACAGGATCACCATCGATGGAGCCGCTTTCGGGTAGCTCCACCGGAAAAATAGAGGTTTCATCCCTGTACTTTCGCAGGGGACCCTCCAAAACTTCAACCAGAGAGGAGGCTTACTCCTCTCCTTTGCTTAAGGGTGTAGGGGACTCCCC
Organism: Ceratothoa steindachneri; assembly: GCA_963969495.1. Lineage (NCBI taxonomy): Eukaryota > Metazoa > Arthropoda > Malacostraca > Isopoda > Cymothoidae > Ceratothoa > Ceratothoa steindachneri. Next base: position 177,418,202 of record OZ018321.1, read on the forward strand.
TCACCCCCATCTCTGTCACTGTCTCCAGTGGCAGTCCCCCCTTTGCTTTCCAAGGGGACTGCCGAAAAGGCAGGCAGGTGGCCCATAATAGATTGGGATGATAGGGCCAACCCCCTTAGGGAGGCGAGGTAAGGCAGGGCCCATCAGTCCATATCCTCCAAAGACATGCAGGCGCACATAATGAACTTAGAGGTGGGTCACCGTATGCCCCACCTTTCTTCCTCAAACGGTGTCAGTTCGCTGGCCAAAGATAGGATGACCAAAGGTACCTCGGATTGGACCTGTAATGTCTCGTGGGATGGTCACATGGAGGCCCCCTCCCCGAGATAGACATGGTCCTTGAGGTGACCCAGCCCCAGGCGGTAGGATCCTCCATGGGGTCGGTGCCAAACACAGAACCTGTGTTCGCCCCTATGCAGGCTTCTCCTCAGACGGCACGGGTCCCGGAGGCCTGACAAGGAGAGGAGGGATCTCCTCCCCTTTCTGGTGTTCCTGTAACAGGCAGAACCTTCTCCATTTGGGAGAAAGATCTTGCTGAGACAGGCCCATCTGGCCTAGGAGCTCCTTCCGGCGGGAGAGAGAAGCCGGTTCATTCGACGCCCTCCTCTCCTAAGAAAAAAAAGAATAGGAAAAAGACAAAAAAAAAAAAGACTCGTGGCTCCTCTGCCTCCGTGGGAGCCACGGGGACGAACGGAACCGCTGCCGTTTCGCTATGCGACCAAGCCAAGATCGGTACGTCCAGCTCCAGTGCTCCCCAGGATGGGGAGTCCCTGACCAAGACCAATAGTGCAAGTGTGCAGGGCGGATCCTCGATTACGTCGGGGCCCCTCATTCAGAGGATACCTGGCGTTTTCTAGCCCGCTGGCTTCAAACGCTTCCTGGTTACTCGCTCCACTGATGGCAGCATGTTGGCCAAGGGCAACATGATTGATCTATCAGAGGAGAGTCTTAGCTAGCGTGATTGGTAGAGAGCCGAAGGTGACCTGTTTCTCGGACGGTAGCCTTCCTGCGAATGCCCTTCGGACACTTGATGACATGCCGGTGAGTGTGACGCCGTACTACCATGAACTTTGTGAAACGAGTAGTTTATGCAAGGGAACTTGTGGACTAGTCCATTGACGACATCACCTTAGAGCTGGCCTCATGGGGCTGTCAAGGTCGAGCGTGTGATGAGAAAACATGGACGGGCCTCGAGACCCACTCTCTACTCTTCGTCACATTCGACTGTGACAAGCTCCCTGAGTTGGTGCATGCCGATTGGTACTGCTATAACATGGGGGCATTCGTGCCACTGCAGCAGAGGTGCTACTACTGTTTCTGCTTCGGCCATGTTAATCGCTCGTGTAGACGCAAAGTCGGATTACACGAAGTCTGTGTAAGTTGCTCCAAGGCCGCACACGATAAGTCCAAATCGTGTGTGGCCAAGTGTGTCAACTGCGGAGAGCCGCACCTCGCTTCTTCGAAGCAATTTGGTGCGTATCTCCTTGAGAGTGAAATCCTAGCCGTTCAGGCCCAGTATCCTCTCATTTCGCTAGCTTAAGTACTTTGTACTGGCGCGCCCGGCGCTGCCTGGTACATCCTATGCCTCAATATTAAGAAAGACACCCTCTGCTCCTGGCCCCTCCAGTCCTAAGAGCACGGTCGTTTCCGCTCCCATTCGGAACCCTTCTGCGGGTTCTACCCACCCTGTGCGCTCCCCTGGTACAGCTGGCGGCATAAAGGGTTTCACACTCAGCCCCAACTTAAACCAAGGTTTCCCTCCCTTCCCCAGCGTGACCGTTCACGTAAGGTGAAATGACCGCGCGCCTCCAATAACCCTGAAGTTGGTCTTGAGGCTATCTTCCGAGGTTCCTAAAGCTGCCCCCCGAAAGGAGGATAGCACCCAAGGAGCTTCGGTTCCTTCGCCCACACCAAGTGGTGGGCTGGGTGGCTCGGAAACGGTGGATCCTCGAAAAGAGGCCCCCTCGCCTCTGCTCCCAAAGCTCCTACAGCGCTGGGAATATTGCGTTCGGCCTTTTGGGAGCACACTTCGTGCCACGTTGGAACCGTGCCAGTGTATACGGATGGCTCCAAGTCCCAAGAGGGGCTCGGTTTCTACGCCCTATCCCCTCTGTTTGAAGTCAGCGGGGCTCTGCCAGGCGCTGCGTCTGTCTTCACAGCCGAGCTGGTTGCAATACACCCCTCGGCACGGAAGATAACGCGACGTGACCGGTTCGGAGACGAGATTGTGATTTTAGCGACTCTCAAAGCGCCCTGAGTGATCTTGGGGCATTGGAATCTGGTTCGCGATATCCGTGACACCACGGTCTTAGCTAGCCTGGCGGATGTCGGGATTATTTTCTGCTGGGTTCCTGGACATGTAGAAATTGTGGGGAATGAGCACGCCGATGAGGGCACCAAGAGTCAGCGAGAACTGGCGACCAGGCTAGCGTTTCGTTCTTCTTCACGCCTATTACACGGTACAAATACGGGCTGCCCTCCGGGCGGCTTGGCAAAGAAGATAGGAGACGGTCGAGGAGAACTTAAAGTTACGTGCCATTGCGCCGCGACTGTTCCCATGACCCCCCGCCCTTCCATGCCACGACGGCTTCTTGTTGCTTTCTGTCTTCTCCGAATTGGACACACTCGTGGGACCCACTGCCATTTGATGGAGCGCTCGCCTGCGTTGTCCCCCAGACTGTTCGGCACTTTCTTGTTGAATAACCCAGTCTGGGGGATCTTCGCCCACGTTACTGGGACGAGCGGGGTCGCTTTCGCTTGTCCCTTGTACTCGGTAGTGGTTCATGCATACCGACTTGGGGACTATATGACTTTTTGGAAGAGTCTTGTCTCCACTTTTTTTTTGTAGGTCGCATGCTCCTGCGCCGGGGGGGAGGCGAGCCTACCCCCGACGCTAGAGCGCGCTTCCTTCTTGTTAGCTTTTTGATTTGTGTCTGGGTGATGTCCCGTGCGCAATGCTTCGACACCTGGATGAGCGAGGCATGGCCTTTCTGTTAGATTTGTTCAACAGGATCTGGGTAGAGGATAACCTCCCAGACTCCTTGCGAATCGCCACTGTGCTCGCTTTTCGCAAACCGGGGACAGATCACTCTACCTGACCGGTTTCCGCCCAATCTCTTTAACCTCCTGCGTGTTCAAGTTGGTGGAGAAATTGGTAAATGTTAGACAGCTTTTTCCTGGACAGTGGAGCCCACTTGTCTTCTGCACAGTGCGGCTTCTGTAAGTTCCACTCCACGTCGGATGCTCTGCTCCGACTGGAAAATGCCGTACCGGCCTTCGCCTTGCGACCGGTGCCTTCCGCACTTCTCCCATTGAAAGCCTGTTGGTCGATGCTGGGGAGATGTCACTCGCTCTGCGCCGCGTGCAGTGCATCACTCGACTGTACGCGCGAGCCCGGCGCCTAAGTCGCCAATAGCTCTCACTGCATCCGCAGCTGATCTCGATGGTGCCTATGCCGCCGAGAGACGCCAGTCATACCCTAAGCCCTTTGGGTTTAGGGCCAGGAAACTCCTTCGAGAGGTAGATATAGCTCTCGGGCCGGTGGCGCCCCTGGTTCTGCCCAGGACGCCACCCTGGAGGGTACCACATTTGGCTATTTGTCGCCACGCCTCTACTCCCAAAGCTTGTATGGCGCCGGGAGTATTGCGTTCGACCTTTCTGGAGCACACCTCGTGTCACGCTGGAACCGTGCCAGTGTATACGGATGGCTCCAAGTCCCAAGAGGGGGTCGGCTTCCATGCTGTATCCCCTCTGTTTGAAGTCAGCGGGGCTCTGCCAGACGCTGCGTCTGTCTTCACGGCCGAGCTGGTGGTAATACACCACTCGGTACGGGAGAATACGCGACGTGCCCGGTTCGGAGACAGAATTGTGATCTATAGCGACTCACAAAGCGCCCTGAGTGCTCTCGGGGCATTGGAATCTCCGCATCCCCTGGTTCGCGATATCCGTGACGCCACTGTTTTGGCGAGCCGGGCAGATGTCGAGATTATCTTCTGCTGGGTTCCTGGACATGTAGGAATTGCGGGGAATGAGTGCGCCAAAGAGTCCGCGAGGACTCTGCGACCGGACCAGCGTTTCGCTCTTCCTCACACCGACTACATGGCAGGAATACGGGCAGCTCTTCGGACTGCTTGGCAAAGAAGATGGGAGACGGTCGAAGGGAACTTAAAGTTGCGTGCCATTGCGCCGCGACTGTTCCCATGGACCTATCCCCCAATGCCGCGACGGCTTCAGGTCGCATTCTGTCGTCTCCGAATCGGACACACTCGTGTGACGCATCGCCATTTGATGGAGCGCTCGCCTGTGCCCTATTGCGACGACTGCGTCGTCCCCCAGACTGTTCGGCACATTCATGTCGAATGTCCCAGTCTGGGTGATCTTCGCGCACGTTACCTGTCCCAGTACCGGGATGGGCGGGGTCGCTACCGCCTGTCCCTTGTACTCGGGACGAGTGCGTGCACCATGACTGGTGGACTTGTTGACTTTTGGGGGGGAGGCCGGCCTTCTCCCTAGTATTTAACTTTTTTTGTTATTGTTGTTGTTTTTTTTGTAGGTCGCAGGCTCCTGCGCCGGGGGGAGGGGGACCTCCCCCCGACGCCGGAGCTTGCTTCCTGATTGTTATCCCCTTTTTTATTGTTGTTTCTGTTAATTTTTTTTATTTTAAAGTAGCCTAGAACTGGGCTGTTTGTTTGCGGTGACTTATGCCCAAGTGGGCAGTCGCCAGATAGCCCCTTGAAAAAAAAAAAATGGAAAATGCCGTCTGCGAGGCCTTCTTTCCTAGACAGCACTACGCCACGTCTTTTTGCGATCTGTAGAAGGCCTATGTTACCGCATGGCGATATGCTATCATGGAGACTCTCCACACGATGGGGGCAAGAAGATGCCTCCCATTGGTTATTTCTGAATTTTTGCGAGATCGTCGATTCTGCCTACGGGTAAAGCGAGCCCTATCTGGCCCACTGGAGCAGGAAGAGGGTGTCCTGACGGCAAGTGTCCTCATTGTCACTTTGCCCATGCATCAACGATATCACCTCGGTGCTGACAGATGTTCTCGCTACACGCTCTATGTGGACGACCTTTCGATCTCTTTTGGTGCGGCTCAGATGCTAATTCTGCAACGTTGACTCCAACAGGCATTGAACCGCGTCTCTTGCTATGCCGAAGCGCATAGGTTTCGGGTTTCCTTGGCCAAGACTAAGGTAGTGCACTTCTCCAACTACGGCTCAACCCCCACTCGGACTTGTTTCTAAATGCAGTTCGCCTGGAAGTGGTGGACTTGCACCGTTTCCTCGGTCTTGTTTAGGGAGCCTCATATCGCAACCTTAGGGTCTCATGTACCCGCGCTATGGACATTCTTCGCTCCGTGACGTTCTGATAGGGATACTGTCTTACTTCTCTATTGATCTTTTGTTCGTTCGAAGCTTGCCTACGGATGAGTTTTATGTATCCACATCGGAGCGTGTATTGCGGAAGGTAGGACTCGATCCACCACATCGACCTCCGCCTGGCGACTGCTGCCTTCCGCACGTCCCCCATTGCGAGCCCACTTCTCGATTCTGGCGAGATGACACTTGCTCTGCACCAGCCCATCGACTTCCTCAGTCGCTAACAGGTCTCACTGCATCTGCAGCCAATCTCAACGATGCCTATGCGGCCGAGAGACGCCAGTCATACCCTAAGCCCTTTGGATTTAGGACTAGGAAACTCCTTAAAGAGCTCGGTGTAGCTCTCGGGCCGTTGGCACCCCTGGTTCTGCCCAGGACGCCAGCCTGGAGGATACCACCTTTGAGTCTTTGACTATTTGGTCGCCGCTCCTCTGCTCACAAAGCTTCTGCAGCCGGGAGTAATGCGTTCGGCCTTTTTGAAGCACACCTCGTATCACGCTGTATCCGTGCTAATGTACACGGATGGTTCGTAAGTCACAGGAGGTAGTCTACTTCCACACCGTATTCCCTGTTTGGAGGAAGTCAGCAGGGCTCTACCAGGTTCTGCGTCTGTCATCACGGCCGAACTGGCTGCAATACGTCGCTCTTTACGGGATATAACACATCGTGCCCTGAGTGCTATCGGGGTATTGGAATCCGCCCTCCCCGGGGGTATCCATGACGCCACGGTTGCTGCCTGCCGGATGGATGTCGAGATTATCCTGTGCTGGTTTCCTGAACATTTAGGAATTGCGAGGACTGGGCGACTAGACCAGCACTTGCTTCTTCCGCACACCGACTACATGGCAGGAATACGGGCAGCCCTCCTGGCTGCTTGTCAAAGAAAATGGGAGACGGCCGAGGGGAACTTAAAGTTACGCGCCATTGCGCTGGGACTGTTCCCATGGACATCCCCCCGCTCCCCCAATGACGCGACGGCTTCAGGTCTCTTTCTGTCATCTTCGAATTGTGCAGACACACAGGATGGAGCCCTCGCCTACACTTTATTGCGACACCTGCGTTGTAACACTGTTCGGCACATTCTTGTTGAATGTCCTTTTTACTTTTTTTCTTTGGCATATTTTTTTTATCTAGCCCAGCATTATGCTATAAGGTGACTACGTCGACCTTTGTCTTGGTAGGTAATCGCTCCTAAGAAAAAAAAAGATTGGTTCGTTTACTTTGGTATGCGGATTTTCTGAAGGCTGTAGGTCTCCATCGTATTTTTCTTTTAATGTAGCCTAATGGATTTCGGCGCTATGTTCTTTTAGGCAGTCGCCATTTGAGCCACTAAATTAAAAAATAAATAAGCCTATAATCCCTTAGGACCCATTTAGCCGTCGTGAAACCCTCCTGTAATCACGTAAAACATTGAACTGACGCCTTTGTCGAAGAATGTTCGGCAGTCACTGCCTCGCGCAGTCCCTAAACACCCATTGAGGTCTTCCCCAACACCAGGACCAAGGTAGTTTTAGCGGTGAACGTGTGGTCACCACGGGTGTGTTGTACCTTCTCCAGACTACTCGACATTGACTTTGACCTTTTCCCTCTCCATTAACCCTTCTGGCTGAGTGTGACGCATTAACTAGCGTCAAACGTCCATCTTAATCTTTTAATAATAATAAAAAAAAACTTCATCACTGATGCAAAATAACAACCCACCTCTCAGCACTTCATCCTTAAACATGTTCCACATATTCTCTATCAGGAGTTTCACATTTATCCTGCTTTCAAGCCATCTTGGATACCCTTTCATCTCTTTTTGGTTCATCAGGCTTTTCCATTCGATTCCTCTCGTACACACACATAATAATTACCTGGCTGCTAAAACCCTTTAATCTGCTTATCATTTGTTTAATTTTCAGTCGAAGGGAATTACGATCCATATGCAAAATATAATTGCGACAGAGAAGTCTTTGAGGCTCTTCCAGGGTGAGTTGTTTGCTTTTGTTCATGTCTTTTAATTATTATGGGATTATTCCTACTGCTTAGGAAAAAAGAAGTTATTTGATCACAATTGTTAGCCTATTCAAACTGATTTGCAGCCCTTGATAGCCCACTGGATGAAACGTTGGACTTACCACGTCTAACTACCTGGTTTAATCACAACCAGAGCGGATGAAAGCATTCAAAACCTTTCTAACCAGGATCTAAAGCGGGGGTGGGGTATCCAGGCGTTGGGCAGAACATATAAGATAGAAATAGGCATAAGAACCTATTAACCGTCAATGCTAAGGCGGGGATCATCTTGAATTTATTTCTTAGGTGATCGGGGATTGTATCCTACTGACACCAGTTCGATTTGAGCTTTGCTTTGCTGTCTACCGTTTTCAGTAGGATTTTTATCCTATTCCCCTTCCTGTGTTGATTGGTGGTTGCTCTTGTGCAGAAATCTGTGCGGAGCTGGATGCAGGATCGAGTATCACCTTCCTCCTTTAGCAGAGGATGTAGGATCAAAGTCTTTCTCCCTTAATTTTGGAAGGAGCAAAGATTCCATCCACTCCCCGGGAGCTATAAACTTTTCCATAGCCACTCACAGCCTTGAGTGAAAATTCACTTCTGATTTGAGCCAAGTTAAGCCACATCGGGGGCGTTTAGTCGCTGGAAGGAGTCTTGATTCTGGCCGACGCTCCCCTGACCCGTGGTTCGGATCGTAGGTTAAACAATAGGTGCTCAGCGAGGGAATAAAAGGCATCGAATTTAGAGCAAATCGTGGTAAAATCTCTACTGGTTGCATGAGTGTTAAAACTCGCTATGGTTTTATTAAACATATTTTTCCAAAGTTTTGTTTCTTTCAAATAATTCAATAGTAAATTAATGATTGTATGCAAGTAATGTTGGGGTGTTTTTCAAAATGTGCCGTTCTTGGTATTTAATGCAGTTCAGGGAGATAGCTGGGTATTGCGTGTTAGGTAGGCTTCTATGCCGGGCACTTGGACCAACTGTAGCTATAATTTTTTGTTGTTGCTGCGAGAACAACTTCCCTCCACTTGGATGTCATTTGATCTGACACCTCCCTCTCATTGTGGTGGGGTCGGATTGCATCAACGCCCCCCCCCCAAAAAAAAAAATTCTCATAGGTTGGTTACCTACCATAAGGCTATCGTCACCGTGTAAAATCTAGCAAATCACAAGTAGTGTGGTTCCAACACACTGAATGAGATGTTATCTGCTGTAGCATCTCGTCCAGTTAAGGTTCATCCCTGGGCAGAAGGCCCCTAGCACGCCTCCTCACAAAACCCCTTTTTATGCACAGTGAACACACATTCTACAAGCCTTCTCGCACTCACTGCCCAGTGGCGGTTCCAGGCTAAAAAATCGGGGTGGTAGGGGGGCTAATTTGAATTCCTTCCTCTGAGTAAAGGGCAATGATGATTAATAATGGTTATCTTCCCAACATTGATAATAAATAACAGCATCTCACAGTCTCAAATCATAATTTTTTCCATACATCAGAAAATTATGAATTGTGGATTTTGGACGCTAGTTAAGGTAAAATACGGAATTTAATTATTTGAGATTTACCTGTATCTTAGACATGTATTACATAAGATACATTCGATCGCAACCGTTTAAAATGTTTCTATATATATTATTAAAGAACTTTGTGAATAGCAGAATACAAGTATGGCTTGAAAAAGCAACGGGAGGGGGGGGCTTCACGCCACTAGATCCGCGCCTGTCACTGTCATATTTTCTCTACAAGTTTTATTTTCATCCTGATTCTCACCATAAACGCATCTTACCTAGTTGTTCCCCCTCAAGTTGTCCATTTTTTCTCTCAGTATTTACACAGGAGGATACTCTAAATATACCCGAGGTGTCAATGATCTTTCGGGGTAATGATGAAGAGAAATTAAAGGATATCTTGATCACAAAGGAGATAGTGACAAAGGAAATTGATAAAATCAAAAGTAGTAAAGCACCCGGTCCTGATGAGGTCTTTCCTAGAATTTTGAAAGAATGTAAGGATGTGTTAAGTGAGCCCCTAGCATGCATCTTTAGAAAATCATTGGAGAGTGGCATTGTGCCAGTGGCATGGAAGAAAGCCAATGTGATACCTATATTTAAGAAAGGGGATAAAACAAATATGTCTAATTACAGACCAGTAAGTTTGACATCAGTGGTAGGGAAAATGATGGAATCTATTATAGCAAGGAATATTAGGGATCACTTGGATAAGCATAAGTTGATAAAAGAATCACAGCATGGCTTTAGTAAGGGTAAATCCTGCCTGACTAATTTGCTGTCTTTTTATAGTAAGGTGTATGAAGCAGCAGATAAGGATGAAAATTATGATATTTTATACTTGGACTTTAGTAAGGCTTTTGATCGAGTGCCACACTTATGGCTTCTGAGCAAAGTTAAAGCACACGGGATCGATGGCAGTATATTTAGGTGGATTCAGTCATGGCTTGGTGACAGACAGCAAAGAGTTAGTATAGATGGAGTTAAATCTGAGTGGGGGTGTGTTAGCAGTGGAGTTCCGCAAGGATCTGTTTTGGGTCCCTTGCTATTCTTAATTTATATTAATGATCTTGACATAGGTATAAGTAGTGACCTGAGTAAATTTGCTGATGATACTAAGCTAGGTAGGGCCATTAGGGCTGATTCTGATGCTGTTGTAATGCAGGAGGAATTGACCATTCTGTCCATTTGGGCTGAGAAATGGCAAATGAAGTTTAACATAGACAAATGTAGTGTACTTAGTATAGGTAGAAATAATCCACGGAATAGTTATAAATTAAATGGGAGAAATTTAGGGAGGACCGATTGTGAGAGGGACTTGGGTATTTTGGTAAGTTCAGACCTTCGTCCTAGAAAGCAATGCCTAAATGCTAAGAATAAAGCTAATAGGATATTGGGATTCATTAGGAGGAGTGTAAGCAATAAGAGTGCTGAAGTCATTCTAAAACTGTATCTGGCGCTAGTTAGGCCTCATCTAGACTATGCAGTACAATTTTGGTCACCATATTATAGGAAGGATATTGATTTGCTTGAGTCTGTGCGGAGAAGGATGACAAAGATGATTGGTGGGCTAAGGAACTTACCTTATGGTGAAAGGCTCAGAAAACTAAATCTCCATACATTGGAAAGGAGAAGAGTCAGAGGGGAATTGATTGAAGTCTTCAAATGGGTAAAAGGATATAATAAAGGGGATCTGGGTAAGGTTCTTATACTTAGTGAACATGACAGGACACGTAGCAATGGGTTTAAGCTTGATAAGTATAGGTTTAGGAAGGAGATTGGGAGGAATTGGTTTACAAATCGTGTGGTAGATGAATGGAATTGGCTCACTAGACATGTGATAGAAGCCTCCTCTCTGGGTAGTTTTAAGAATAGATTAGATAAATATATGGATGAAGCTGCTAGATGGGACTGACTTTTTTTATGTACATATGTATATATTTTTCTGCGGAGTGGGGAGATTATTTTGCGGTTGCATGAATGGACATAATCCTCTGGATGCATTTTATGTATATTGTAGATTAGATCTGACGAACTCCTGTAAAGGGTGACAATGTTGATGACTTTTCTCTGGTAAGAAATCTTTTGTGTGTTGACTGGAACAGGAGCTGCCAAGTGTAGGCCATGAATGGTCTTTTGCAGTCTCCTTCTTTTCTTATGTTCTTATTTGCACGGCTCTCACTCAAGTTATTGCCTTGGCCTATCACAAGAGCTCTCGCTAGCCTCGCGGATATGCCGTTAGTCTTTTAGCGTCGAAGTACCGGTTTCAATCTCGGGTACAACTTAAGCGCATGTCGAGCCTCCCCCCCACCTCTATTGGGGGTCGCTGTACAGACTGACTTCGGATATCACCCCCATAATTCCATTCATTACCTCACTCTTTTTTTTAGCTCCCTCACACATAGTGTGTAAAACTTCGATCAACATTTCCAAGCACCTCACAACCACCATGTCAATATATATAGACATAGATAGAACTCATCCCTTACCACCCTTTCGCTCATTCCAATGCGCACTTCTCTCAGTACTCTATTCATAAAGATATTAAAAGGCCGTGTCTCACACCCTACGCAAGTCAAATCACTCAATTCGGCTTTCACCCAACACACGCTTTACATATAAAAATTCTTTTCACACCCAACTCTACCACATACATTCTTTAGCACCTGCCATAAGCTTTCTCCAGATCTATTCACCCACGTACATCTCTTCACAGACCCGCGATATCGCAATTTGGGTTGGGGAGAGGTGAATTTCAGTAGCGTTGCCCACTCATGTGGACAACTTATAAATCAAGTTGGGAGTTAGTATGAACTACAGCCCGGGTTTTCCGGGGTGCATATTGAGGTGGTAGTGGCAGGCGAGGGTCATGGTTGTGTGAGAGACCCCCCCTCCTCCTCTCCCACATGCTTTCTAAATGGATAACTTATCGAATGGGCTGAGGAGCATAACAGAGAACGAAGAGTAACTTTTGAGTGAGGGAAGCTTAATGGAGTGTTTAAAGGGAATGATGCTTAGAGGGTCTTCGATTTTTGCAGACTTCAAAACTACCTTTATCGTTTTTACTTATCCCGTTTCCATGCCAACACGGTTATAGTTCGATTGACAGTTGCATCCTGCGAGTGGATGTGCCAAGGAATGAGTATGCATGTGTATGGCGGGGTTATACCTGTAAAAACCTCTAAGTAGAACATCATGGCAAGCATATATAATGTTCGTATGAGGTCCCGTTCCCCCATTTTAACTATCTACAATTTTTCATTTCTTCTCGCTTCGCCGCCACATGCAATTATTGTGGAATGATAAGAACTTTTCTATTTGCAGCAAGAAGCCGAGACAGTTTAAATTCAAGCGAGCTACCAAGGACTTTCAAGAGGTTCTTGAGACAAAGCAAAGATTAAAAGCTGAAAGACTAAAGGAGAAGGAAGAAATAGAAGAGAGGAAGAAGAAGTATAAACAAGAGAGAGTGCATCGTCAGAGAATAATGAGGCAAAAGACAAAGAGGGGCCAGCCAGTGATGAAGGGCAGGATGGAATTACTTTTGAAACAAGTTGAAAAACTTGTAGGCAATAATGATTAAACTTTATTGCTTTTTTTTCTTTTAACTTAGACACCTGTTAGGTCTGTTGTAGGCTTTTTCTGCTATGCCATCCTTCAACAGTGTTCATGATAACTTTGTTTAGATACGAGACCATTTGCCAAGCAAATTCCCTCCTAATATTTTTCTCTAGTCCAAACTCCTCTTCAAGGCAAGGGAGTAGGTCGCATTATTATTTAGGGCCTCTTCAATGAAGTGTAGTAGGTCGCATTATTATTTAGGGCCTCTTCAAGGAAGTGTAGCGGAAGGGCGCGAGTGATCGCGTGTGGGTCAAGAGGAACTTCTCGTGAACATCGATGAACTGCCGCGTCAGTTGGATCGACTGACGCAAGGCATCGTCCACACGGCTGTTAGTGAGTCTCCAGGAAGTCCAGTCCCCTGTAAAGGAGGGAAATTAAACTGTGAACCCCAATTTGATAGAACACCGGACAAATCCCCGATTAGTAACCGGGAACAAACCTTTCGGGTGCGCGGCTTCCCACGCCACGGCGGTATGGATATTACTGTCCCACATACAGGCAAACTAGTTCAGGACTGACATGTCACACAATTCGCCAGACGCTTCACAACCTATAGTGTAAAGGCGCTTTCACTAGCCTCGAGTCTGCAATACACCACTAGATACCCGGCCACATACGTCATCACACAGTCAATCGTAGCGGCACTCTTCCCTTCGCGCACACCACATCACCTTTCCATGCCCAAGAAGGGAGTGGTCCTCATTTGGGTAAATTCTCTACTCGTGAGGGGGGACGGATACTACAGCTGTGCACTTTTCCTTGCAATAAGACCCGCTCCCTGGTCCCCTTTGACTCGCTAGCGATTGTCACTGATCTTTGAGATTTCCTTATTCGGTCGGGAAGCCTCATCTTCGATTGATAAAGAACGGGGGGGGGGGGGGGAGATTAATTTGAAATTAAGATACAAAAAAAAAACGGGTACGAGGGTCGGTCAATAAGTTTTGCGAATCGGTAGGGCAAAACAGAGGAAGGGGGATGGCTGTTTGTGGGTGTGTTAGGACAAATTATGACAAGTCAGGATCTGCAGCCGCACGCTTCTGCCTCGTCTATTTAAGAAGCAATAGCTGATCGCAGATCGTCAGTCACAAATTTTTCAACAATGGAGAAGGTTGAGCACCGTGCAGTGATCAAATTTTTGACCAAGGAAGGCAAGAATGCAAAAGAGATCCATGAACGCATGGTTGCAGTGTACACCGACACCGCCCCTTCCTATGCAACCATTGCTCGCTGGAATAGGGAGTTCCGCCATGGTCGTGAGTCCCTTGAAGATGACGCCCGTCAGACGTGACCAACGAGGACAATGTGGCCCGTGTGGAGAGGATGATCCTCGAAAATGGACGGGTGAAGGTCGAAGAAATCGAGCGACAACTTGGAATATCACATGGAAGTGTTATCAACATCATCCACGACAATTTGGCCATGACCAAGGTCTCTGCCCGTCGGGTCCCTAGAAACCTCACGCCCCATGATCGACTTCAACGTCGTCAAAGTTCGGAGGCCAGAGTTGTACAAGCTTCCCTGCGCGAGTGCAGATTCGAGGAGCTCAACCATCCACTCTACAGTCCAGATCTGGCCCCCAGCGACTACTTTTTATTCCGCCAGCTCAAGGCTGCACTGCGTGGACGCCGGTTTGGGGATGATGATGATGTCCAGCTCGCCGTCCAGGAGTGGATTGAACAGCAGTCGGGAATTCGAAGCCTCAGGGACAAGTGGCGCAAGTGTCTTGAAGTCGAGGGTAGTTATATTGAAAAATAATAAAACACTTTTCCTCATATCTCGTTTCCTTATATCCGAATTGCAAAACTTATTGACCGCCCCTCGTACCAGAAAATATGCGCTGGTGGTCAAAGTAAGGGATAAGTGGAAGTATAAAGAAGAAACGTTTAGAAATGAAAAGCCCCGATGGAAAATAAATGAACGATGGCGAGATGCGAATCAACGGACTCCGTGTCGTTGATATGCCAGTGATCAACTCTTCAAACTTAGAAAGCTACGCTCAAACCGCTTAAGCGGCCTGCTTTCGCAATCTTCACAAGACTAGCGCGCGATGGGGAGGGGGCACGCAATCCTCTAGATGTCGACTGCACACACGATTGCTCAAGCTACACTCGACAGTCCATTATTCGACACCACGAAGATTCCAGTAGGGGTAGGGAAAATCGATCGGGCGTTTCAAAACCTCCAGAATCGAGGTACGACTCTCAAACTCTGATTGTTAACGAGGTTTTCCCTAGCTTAGGGTGCTGCTCCTAGGACAGTGGTTTCGACAAGACAGGGTTATCAAGCTCTGGCACTCCATGTAGGTGTTTAGTTTTGGAGGGGGGAAGGGGGGCTCGTCGAGGTCGACACTAAAGTGGAATGGCGTTTTAGAGATGATTTGGACCCGTAGATTGAATGGCTTACTTTTTGTGGCGATTGTTAAGCCATAGGCGACTATGGGATGTGATTTTTGTTAGTATGATAAAAAAAAAGCGCTTCCCGCTTGGATGGAAGGGGTCCTCCAGTGTGAATGGAGTGGTGTTGCATTCTAGGCAGGCATCCGCGTTGGTCACATCCAGCCTTTTCTGGTAGCTCAGAAGGGCTATGTGATGTCCCCACCGCAGGCTGGCTAGGTAGTGTTCTCAGTAGGGAGGGAGCAGGGTGCTGTGTGGAAGTGATTGGATAGAGGGTTGAGTGAAGTGGGCGTGGATACGTTTCTTGATAGTTCGGGGGTGGGAGAGTTTACACCGAGCATCATTGGGTTTTAAGGGATGTGTGACAATGTAATGTGTTTATCAGTGGAAAGTGTAGAGAATTACAAGATTTTGAGTGTGTCAT
The DNA here is from genome assembly GCA_963969495.1 of Ceratothoa steindachneri. Lineage (NCBI taxonomy): Eukaryota > Metazoa > Arthropoda > Malacostraca > Isopoda > Cymothoidae > Ceratothoa > Ceratothoa steindachneri. Next base: position 177,433,528 of record OZ018321.1, read on the forward strand.
ATCAGGCTCTGCTGAAGCCAGAGTTCGAATGTAACAATGGACCGCTCAAGCTGGGTGTACCTGGTTTGTGTCTTGGCAGAGCATTGGGATATCATGTGCATAGCTGTAAAGTGTAATGTATGGGCTACCTGGGAGGTTGAATCAGTGGTTATTATCTATGCTGAATATGTATATATACAATGGTATTATTTCAGAGGGGAGATAGCAAAGGTGGGTAGGTGGAGGATATTTGTAGGGTGGGCTGGTTTGTGAGAGGAAGGTCGGTTATCTGATGGGGTTATTTTGTGTGGTGGCGGTGTGGCTTGCGCGACGGCAGCATCGGAAAACAGCAGGGGGTGTGGTGTAGTGGGATCAGTCCCTACAATAGATCGAGGCTTGGCCTCGTTGCCAGGGCAATCAATCCTCAGGATGAGTATGTGGGATTTGGGAATTTAATTATACGTTCCTTTGATACTCATAATAAGAGAAATGGACAAACTTAAACGCTATTTATCACCTTGGTTACATGTGGTGCAAGGCTCAGAATATTCTGTTCGGTGGACCGGATGGTGGTGGAGGAAAGGGTCCCGCATCAAGAAAGGCAAATTCTGAAAAGGTGGGGGGAAAAAAAAAATTACTATGGTGAATCCACGATTTTGACCACATTGACTTTTGGGTGTCTGAGGTGGATCCCACTCTAAATGAGGAGGAAAATAGCAAACTGAGGGGGTTCTCGTTGCCTATATAGTTACCTTGCTATACGGACAGAACCTACCCATCCATTATGCCACCTTATTTCCAATCCCTTAATTTTGATTAATTATTTTAAACTTTCGGGCAGTTCCGAAATTACAGACACACGCTTATTTTTAGGCCGCTTAAAAAGCAAAAAGCCAATTAACTAAGAAAAAAAAGCGCGATGAAGTCTTGGAAGTAGGCGCGCTACCCACCGAGGCAGTGAGCGTGAAGCCAACCAATTACATATTATGGAGGAGGAGGAGGAGGAGGAAGACCGCCTTCTTCAAGAACACAAGGACTCGGGACAGGATCGCGGGAGCAACCCCACACGTTGCGCTACTGGGACAAGTAAAACTCACAAACGCAGCCCCCCCATCCCCGTCTCCGTGAGTAGGGCATTCAATTGTCTTAATGCCTGGGGGACTCAATCCCTTAAACTCTACCTCACCAATCCACCAGGTACGCCTTGCACCTTCTGACACCCATCTCACTGGTGCGATCTCTTTCGAGATTTATCTACCTTCCTTCGAGTCTCGAGATCACCAGTTTACATCTACCTTAGTTAAACCACCCGAGGACACCAGGGGCATGCCCTTCTTGGTCAAGGGGAGAGGGGGTGGCGCGAAGTATATAGATACACCATCGACAAGTTCCGGGAGGGAAGAGTGGATATGTTGTGTGCATGAAGAGGGGCAAGGAAAAAAGAGGCAATGGTGTTAGGATTGACTATGTGAGTGATGTGTTTAAAAAGCTACCTGCCCCCAAAGGGGTGGGCCCATTACGCCTCCTAATAGGCGGCCAGTTCCTCCAACGACACAGGAGTTTTCGATCCACTCTCGCTGGGAGTGAACCTGTTACCTAGGCGTTGGAAGTCCAACGCCTTATCCAGTGACCCGACTCATTCTTCTTCCTTTGCCTGGGATGCATCGTTTCCTTATCCATGATTCCATTTCTAGACTACTCCACTCCGCAGAGCATTTATTATCCACTAATAGCCCCCAAATGATACTTCCCATAGTGCATTCAGGCTAGTCTTTGCTTTTACTTCTTCCACAACATTCAGTCCACATTGAAGAACCACAGGACACACAACTACCCCAGACTCACTGGAAAAACTCTCCTTTCTACCTATTCACACACTCCTGGTATTCACAAAAAAAAATTCACTACCCCTTTCACTCACATTCTACTCTAAAAGGGGCACATAAGAGTTATAATAGTTCAATGAGAGGGTCAGGCACTTTAAGCGTGATCTTTTGTACATAAACCTAATGTAGACATCCTATTCACCTAAATCCACCTTTCAGTTGCTTCAGGCACTTCCAATCAACACATTTACTAAAGTTTTCGAAGGACACAAAGCAAGAGTAACTGTATCAGTGTACTTAAGGTATTGACTATTGACTCAGCCCCTTAACATTTATAATTTCAATTTTATAAGCAATACTTCACTTTCAACATTTTTGTGCCATTACATAAAACAAGTGCATGGGTGAATAAAAAACCTACTTTAATTAACGTTTTGACAATCAATTCCGTCAATTCTTTTTCCTTCTTCAACCGTCGTTTCCGTTTTTTATACTTATTCTTTTTCACTTTAACTGTAAAGGAAAATGAGGATAATGAATCCAACGACGACGTCACTGACGAAGAGTCTGTACATTCACGATGACTCTCCTCATCCAATTTTACCCCTCGCTTCCCCGTCATGGTTATCTCCTTTGTTCCACGAGAGAATTTCTTCTCCAACTTTGCTTCTTGATCCTTCTTTTTGCTTTGACTGCCAGCAGCGCATCTTCCCCCTTCAGGGGAATGCCCTTGGGTCGAGGTAGTTACCTTTTCTGCCAAAAGAGGACGTTCTCGTTTCATTCTTTCACGGTTTGATTGAGCTTTCTTTGGATCATTACTGTGAAGATTTGGCGCTTCTTTCCTATCAGCGTTACTTGGTTCCTCCCGAGTCAGAACCTCCTCCTCAATTGATTCTGTTGCCTGAGTGGATACTGAACTACTTTTCCTGTGAGTGGCATTATTTTTGTTGAACTTTCCGTCCTTGGAGGCAGGTTTACTTGAAGATTTTGTTTTAACCTTGGGATCTGTTGAAATGGACGAAGAATAGAATATCCCAGCTTTATTCATTAACAATGACCCTGTAGAGGATTTGCGTCGCGTATGCGCTGCAGCAGTTCCAGAAGCAAAAAAAGGACTTTTCTCATCAGCCAGAAGCGATTGATGATAATTTGAATTGACCAAATCTTTTCTCTCTTCCTCAGTTTTGCCTTCACTCGAAGGAGCATAAATCTCATTCAAAGTTGGGACATTTTTCAGATTAATGCTCGTTTCATTTGAGGCCTTCAAATTCAAGTTATAAGAATAATCATTGTAAGGTTCTGGGGATAGATCAGCCTTGTCCCATGGGGCTGATTCGCTCTCCAGCACCCCGGCAGAATTAAATTCTTCCAGAGACCATGAAACGGACAGTTGCCGTTTACCCTCATTTTTAACTGGCATTTTGGAGTACTTCTTTTCAAGCAATTTGACTTTGCTCATCTTTTCATCCTGGTTTTTGAGTAAAGGTGGAGCACTTTCCACCCCATTAATCTCTTTAATTTCATCGGACATATGAGTAGGGGTGGAGATAGAGATAGAACTTTGAGGAATTTCATGTTGGAAGTTGTGGGCTTTTCTGCTTATCTGATTATAGTAGGCCTGAAAAAAAAATAGGTGGTGAAACTCATAAATGTGATGCACTTCTTCACTACAAAAATAGGACCAATCCATATTTTCCCTTTTACAGCTTAACTGAAGGGCCAGGATTCCTCATACTATATTCGGCCATGTGTCACAGAAAGGGACTAAGCCAGATAAAGGCCACGTTTGCGAAGACAAATCACGACACATGTACTCCAGCGACTAAATTAGTGTAGCATGGCATTGATGCACACCCACACAACTTTTTATTCAGATGATAGCTTAATCATACTACCTAATAACTGGCTGCTTGCATAAGTCAATATTCTATGCTAAAAATCTGATTTGGCGATGGATTAAATAACCAACTATTGGTAGGACAGGAGCAGTGAACCTGAACCACCTAACCAACTAGTGGTGGGGCAGGACCAGTAAACTACATAACCATTCAGGGTTATTTAAAATGCATTCATAGGATTATTATAACTGTTATAACCCAGCTTGTGAGATCTAAGGGGTTGCCAATCAACAAGTCATTGTAGGAGGGTCTTTTTAAAACAGAAGAAGAGCTAATGTAAAAAGGGAGGGGGTCAGAAGCTGAGTAGCACGGCACCCAGTATAAGGAAGATCCTGTAGGGAAGAATCACTTAAAAATAAAAACAAACAAACATTAGCATCTCAACCAGTTTTTAAAGAAGTTTGCTGAGGTTGAGGAAAGTAAAGATGTGTAAAAGGTACACAGTCTGAGTAGTCTAAGAGGACACTTTGGGGCGTACGTGAGGGAGCCAATCGGAGTGGATTGCCATGGATAAGTCAGCTAGTGGTGAGACCAACACTTGGGAGGTAGCAGCAGGCCCTCCATATCCGAGGAGGAAGTGTGAGCTTCAAATAGCTTTGAGACAGAAAGTGCAGCTCAGTTTGTGGTCTTTGCCAGAAGTCTCACAGAGCGATTATATTGAAAGGTGTTCGAGAGGGAAGGACAAGGTAGGATGAGATGGGTAGTGTTTTCAGGTTATGGAGGTCACCTGACCATAGACAACTCTAGGTTGGTAATCCAGGGTGAATGCATACCAGGTGGGACACCTCAGAGTAGGGTATTGGGTGGCTTGTTTTGAGTGCTATGCCTCTAAAGTAGGTGTGTATTTTATGGGGTTATGGTTCAGTGTGGTTGGGGAGAGGTTTGCTAATAATTGGGTGTAGTGGGTGATGGTGGGGATAGGAAATTGATAGGGTGGTGTTTGAGTGGGCGAATTATGGTTTTAATGAGGTGGTATATAGCCATAGCCTGTAGTGATGCAGGTGGCACCATCTTGTGTAGGTTTATGTGAGATATGGATGGCTCTGAGGTTGGGGATGCATAATTTAGGATGGTGCAGAGTAACTGAGTGTATAGCACAGTCTTTCTTTTTATGTTCTGTAAAGTTAGTGTTTGTGAGTGTTCTGAGATTGTGGAATTTGGATATGACCTTTGAGATAATGCTTGAGTGGGTCTATGGTGATGTCACATAGGGTGAAAGATTTGATTCACAGTTGGATAGACGAGGACAGCTAGGAGTTTTGCCTTTATGGCACCCATCAAACAACTGCTACCAAAGGCATAAGTCGCTGTAATTATATTTAGCCTATTAATTGGCTACATTAGAAGAAAATAAAAAAGGCTGAACAAGTCAATATACACAGTAAACAAAAACAAGAAGAGGCACACTCCAGCGCCTGTGAGAGACCTACCACCCCATGGCACAGGAGCATGCGACCAACATGAAAGGGAGTCAAATAAAATGGAGAAGGCCCACCAGTCCCACTACCGGGACAGGTAACATGCGTGAAGATCACTCAGACTGGGACATTCAATAAGAAGGTGCCGGACAGTCTGAGGTACAATGCAGTCATTACAGTCAGGTGTGAGATGAGTGCTCTAAGTGTGCCAAATTCGAAGATGACAGAAAGTGACCTGAAGCCATCATGGCATTGTGGGGTAAGTCCATCGAAATAGTCACAGCACAATGGCACATAACTTTAAGTTCCTCTCAGGCATTTCTCATCTCTTTGCCAAGTAATCCAAAGAGCTACACTGATTCCTGCCATGTAATCGGTGCGAGGAAGAGTGAAACACTGCTCTGGTTGCTTAGTCCTTGCAGACTATTTGGCACCTTCATTCCCTTCATGTCCCCGAACCCAGCAGAAAATAACCTTATCATTCACCTGACTTGTGGTAACTGTAGCATCAGGGATACCTCAAACCAGGGGATGCAGAGATTCCAATACCCCAAGAGCACTTTGTGAGTAGTTATAAATCACAATCTGGTCTCTGAATTGGGCACAAAGCATTATCTCCCATACTGAGTGGTATATTGTAACTAGCTGAGTCGTGAAAGAGGGAATACAGTGTGGAGCCATCATGTACACTGGCATTGATCCAATGCACCATGGTGCGGTCCAAAAAGGTCAAATGCAATACTCCGGGCACTGCAGAAGCTTTTGGAGCAGGGGCATGGTGACTAATGGTCAAAGGTGGGTGCTACCATCCATGGTGGTACCCTGGGAAGAGTCAGAGGTGCCACACCGAGCTCTCGTAACAATTTCCTAGCCCTAAACCTGAGGATATAGGCACTGTCAAGACCGGCTGTCTGCAAGCAGCGAAAGTGCTCTTGCACTGTTGCCCTTGGTAGCGCCACACTTTCGTTTACCTATAAACCCAAGTACTTTTTCTTTCTTTCCTTTACACATACAACATATCCATTCTTTCATAATGGAACATACAGAAGGGGTGTTTACATTCACACACACATGATGTGGAACAGGTGCTCCCCACTGTAGCATTAAAGGTTCTCTGGTCAATATCAAAAGACATTACCCTGCACCTTCAATAAAGACTAGCCCCTGGTGCCATCAGGCTTTGCTAGCAATTAATAGTCTGATTTTTATGCAAATTTCATTATTAATAAAATAATAGAAAAAGGGGGCAATTTGAATCTCATACCTCTAAATCTTCATTCCAGCTTGAATCCATTGTCAAAGGAAAGGAGCTGTAGTGATTTGTAATCAATTCCCATGCATAGAAGCTTTAAAAAGGGGTAAATTTCTTGAATGAAAAGCCATGTTCTTCCTGATTGGAATTCACAGCAGTTAACAAACACGGAAACAACCCACCAATCCATTTTTTAATTTAAAAATGACTAATTTTCTGCATGTTTTTTAAAAAATATATTGAACCCATCAGGTGGTAGCCAGCAAGGGCACAACCGCCAAAATCATAAGAACATCACAACCACCAGACAAGAACAAAAACTATAAAAAAAAGCCATGCTCAGGTGCCAAAACATATTATAATGATCCTAGCATGGGTGTGTCCATCTGTGCATTTAAAAAAATAATAATTGTGAAATGATTTTTTTTTCTTGCACACCAATTTTGAATGTGTTGCACACTTTCTTAATTTTGTGAGTAAATCGAACAAGTGCCGCAGGCCTAGCAAAAAATGCCTGTAGGGCAGATTTTTGCTAGTGCAACTAATAACTAAATACTATGGAGGAACCTACCCACCCATCCCTCCAAGTAAATCAATCTACAATCATGAGTGCACAAACCCATCATGAGTACAAGGGACAAGCAGAAGCAAACACACTCATCCTGGAACAGAGATAGGTAATGTGTGCATAGGTCTCTCAGATGGACACATTTAACAAGAATGTGCTGGACAGTGTGTAGGATCAAGCAACCATCACAGAAAGGTTCAGAAGAATACTCTATCAAATGGTGCTGCACCTTGCAAGTGCACCTGATTTGGAGACAAAATAAAAAAACAACTTGAAACCTGTGAGGCATTGGTAGTGGTTTAGATCTAAGTGAAAAGTTGCATCACAATGACATAAAACTTTAGATTCCCATAGGCCATCTTCTTTACCTTGCAGCCTGAAATGCTGACCTGATTGATTCTTGCTATGTAGTCCAACTGGGAAAGAGGAAAGCATTGGTCTGGTCACAGTCTTTGCAAACTGTTTGCCACTCTTATCAGCATGCAATCTATACATGTCCAGAAACCCAACAGAGGATAACCTCAACATCCTTCTAGATTGCAGCAGCCATGGATGGTATGACAGATACTGCAAACCATGAGGTGGGGAGATTTTAATACTTTGGGATCACAATGTGCTGAGTTGCTATAAATCATAATTTAGTCTTGAATTGGAAATGGCTTATAATCTCCTGTACTGAGTGGTGCATTGCAACAATCTCAGTTGTATAGACAGATACAACATCCAGAAGAGCCATGCCAGTTTGAAACATATGTGTGTGGAAGTTTACAGCATGAACCAACATGTGCTTCAAGAAATACAAATGTATTATTCCTGAAGCTGTGGAAGCTTTGTGAACAGAGGCATGGTAAAACCAGCTGTGCCACTGGCCAAAGGACTACTTCAAGCTCTCAAAGGAGTTTCTTTGCCCTAAACCCAAAAGGATAAGATTGGTGGAATCATATTGTAATAGGCAATGTCAAGATTGGCTGTGGATAAAATTAGAGAGCCATTAGCAACCTATGGAGATGCTGGATTTGGGTAAAAGCACATAATGCACTGTTAATATAAAGGGAGTGACATCTACACAGCATCAATTCACACTAGTATGTAGAACTCACATCCATAGTCTAGCTAAGAAAAGCTGCCCTCTCAGCACTTTAAATACTGAATGACATGGAATGAAGAATGTCTATGGCTTGGGTACAAGAGACCCTCTTTCAGGTGAGGTCTCAGTTGCAAGAGTGGAAGAAAGCTCAGTCAAACTTCAGAAGACCTACACCATATTTTTAGTGTTATAAAAGTACTAATGGTCTTTTTAGGCATTCCAGTCATCATATGTGGTGTCAGTTTGGCACGGAAAGTACAAATTTTAAGATACTACACCTTGAAGGGATTAAAATTGACATTTTTAATACATCAGCTTTGCATTCTCTTAATATGACAAAACCTGTACCCGTTTGTTTAATGTTCTTAATGGTTATATGTTTTTTGCACATTTAAATTTTTAATCTTTAATAAGACATCATAATTCCTCAGTAAATTTAATAGACTTTTGTTGAAATTATAGCCTCATTTTGAAAGCGAATCGTTCCAACAGGTACAGCTTGATTATAATACCACCAACACTAAATACTAAGTTTATTTTGTCTTTGGATTCAAACTTAATACTAGGCTTTCAAATTAATACTACTAAATGTTTTAGATAAGGTTTGGTTGTACATACTTGCTCCTGAGGCGCAAGTGAAGCAAAACCCTCCCCCCCATAATGACTACCGGTATGCGGCTCGATAATGGCTTCCAGTAACCAAAGCATATACAAATAATCTATAAATAAATAGTATGTAAAAACAGTACCAATGGTGTTTTTAGGCATTTTAGCCATCATTTTCACGCAGAAAGCAGTTATTTTAAAGATAGTATCGCTGCAAATAGTCGTACTCAGTGCTAGTATTTAAACAATAAGTCTTTCCATGCCTAACCAAAGCTGTAAATGATGACTAGAATGCCTACAAACACCATTAGTACTGTTTTTACTACAAAAACCACAGTGTAGGTTTTCTGAAGTTTCCCTGAAAGCTCACTTAATGTCCAGAGGTTAATGAAGGAATCTCTGTATCTGGATGTGAAGTCCAGTGAGCCTGCAACATGCTTTGAATGCTGGCAGAGAAGGACCTTAGCTAGAGAAAGTAGTTACAAATGCAGGGTCCAAGATTGCAGTCATCCTCTTAAGGATGGGAGTGGGCCATGCATGAACTTTCTCCAAATCTTTTTGATTCAGTTCCACACTTCTGCAAGAGGGTTCTTCCCATTGAGCAAAGACATATGTCCACCAAGAACTTACTATAAAATGTTAGTGGTCTCTCTACCAAAAGGACAATGATTATTAGAGCTGGTCTTACTCCTTCCCTAGTATGTTTCAAATCTCAAGCTTTGAATCATACTAGAACCTAGGACTCAGTTGTAGCATTTATATGCATAATGCTTCTCTTTATGGACCATAACAGCTGACTGAGTGGCAATCTCCAAAAAGGTAAGCTAGGACCCAAACCCTGGGAATTTGAACTACAGTGTTATGATATGTACATTAGTCAAAGGAGAGATAGGAATGGTGGTAGTTTAATTATTTATATCAGAAATAGAATTTCTTCAAATTAAAATAATTCTATAAAGCAAGAAGTTGAGTCACTTTGGATAGATATTAGGGTCAGTAAAAATAGGATAATATACTTGGGAGCCTTTTAAAGACCACCGGGACAGACTAATTGTATTGATGAGTTAATGATCAGGGAAATAAGTAAAGGATGTGACTTTAATTTAAATTTTGTGGACTAGGAAAATATGATAGGGAGGGATAGAACAAATTATAAGTTTATAGAATGCTTTGAGGATAATTTTTTGACTCAATTTGTTAATAAGACAAGGGGTGCCAATATATTTGATCTGGTTCTTTCAAATGATGATCACTTGGTTCGGGAATTGATTGTCGGGGAAGGATTGGGAAATAGTGATCACCACCTAACAGAGCCGAAAGGAAAAAGGTGACCAAGTACCAAGGCCTCGTGTAAGACATGAAGAGAAACTGGAACCTCAGAGAGATCTCAATTAGGTAAATGTTGGGTAAATATGTAGATTAGCGACTCGGCTGAAAGTATTTTGGGGGTAAGTATTTTTGTTCACCCCTACCGGAATATTCATACACGTTTGAGTCGTCAGACATCAGACCCCACCCCCATTATAATTCACAAAATGATTAAACATGCTGACATGATTTGGTTAAATCATTCACCTCTGTAAACATTAGGACATTAGTCGGTAATTCTGAAGATCCATACCCCGTGAGCTTTCCTGCTCGCATTCCCATAATATTTCTTCCATCTTCCAACATGTTTTCCCCCAACTATATGATTAACTTGTTTTATTACTTGTTCCTGAGGGCGAGCGTAGCGAGCAGGGGGTATGGGGGGGCTATGCCCCCCCCCATCCATATAGCAACCCATAGTACAGCTCACAGGGTATGGATCTTCCAGTGTACCCATTAGTCTATAAACAATTAGGATTATATACTGGGGGCTGTGCCCCCCAGACCCCCCCAATTTAATGAAACTCAGGATCATCGTAGTGTGGCCCCACCCATTGTTTACCCCCACACGAGCCGTCCCCTTAAATGTACTCCAAAAACATGAATCATTTTGGAACACGGATGAAAGCAGCTCAAATAAAATTGTGTCTGGTATTTTTCACTCAGACTGTAGGTATCTTTCTGAAATTACTACTCACATGATAAATATTACCCATTGCATTAATCCTGCAATATTAAATATTAGTAGATTGACAGTTCATGTAAATAGGTGAATAAGTATTAGCAGTAAGATAGTGGTAATTTTAGTTAAGTTAAATATAATCTTTTGGTGCCTTTTGGATAAGTAATATCGAAATTTTATACTTCAAAATTGTAATGTATTTTTATTTTTTTTATGGATCACCGAAATCCGCAATAAAGTTGTTTGTTTGAGTCGCTAATGTACATATTTACCCTGAAAAGATCTCTCGGGTGGTGTCTAAAGTGGGTGAATGTTTGGCATTGGGAAAGATGCATCACCAGCTAATACCGTAAAGAAAAGGTAAATGATCTAGTTGAAATAAGTAAGCTTGATACTGAGTTAGGTAGATCAAATTAATCAGCAAAAACATTTCTAAAAGATGTATAAAGGTTCTAGAGGTCCCTTTATTTGAAAAAGTAAAATTGGGTAGGTTTCATACATTCTAGTAGTACAAATTAACAATTTGAATGAAAACAAAGATGACGTCACACGTAAACATTCAGAGATCCAATGGACTTCGTCCATGAAAGAAAAACATCCAGTAACAGACATCCAGGTACTGAAATTGAACCAATCAAAAGACTCCACCAAGAAATTAAGAAACGCCCACTATATTCTACAAAAGGAGTTGAACACCTTTCATATCATGCATTAAATATAAATAATTTTAGGCATTCCCCCTAAAAAAAAAGGAAATTAATACTCTGAGCTCGATATTAATATCTGGCTATTAAATTAAAATTGAAAGTTATTTAATTTTAGTATAGAAAACTATTTTAATATTATGAGAAACTTGTAGACAAGGAACATAAAATAAAGAATGAAAAACTTAAAAAAGACACTATGTCCTATCAGTCACCCCAGTTGAAGTATCTAAAATTCCATAACGCTACACTATGAATATACGAAAAACATAGTAGTAGGCCTTGAAAAATTTTAATTAATAACTTGAAATTAATATTCTTATCTCTTCCTTTCTTTATCTTTATCTTGCACAGACATTGCCAAACAAATGGGCGCTAGTATTCTTCAAAGATAAAGGTTTGGGAGGAAAGCAGAGTATAAGATAACATAAGAAAAGAAGGAGACTGCAAAAGACCATTCATGGCCTACACTTGGCAGCTCCTGTTCCAGTCAACACACAAAAGATTTCTTACCAGAGAAAAGTCATCAACATTGTCACCCTTTACAGGAGTTCGTCAGATCTAATCTACGATATACATAAAATGCATCCAGAGGATTATGTCCATTCATGCAACCGCAAAATAATCTCCCCACTCCTTAGAAAAATATATACATATGTACATAAAAAAAGTCAGTCCCATCTAGCAGCTTCATTCATATATTTATCTAATCTATTCTTAAAACTACCCAGAGAGGAGGCTTCTATCACATGTCTAGTGAGCCTATTCCATTCATCTACCACACGATTTGTAAACCAATTCCTCCCAATCTCCTTCCTAAACCTATATGACTTTATGATATGACTTGGTTACTTTGAAGGGAAGAGAATTTTTTGTTTGGTACCACCTGTTAATTATTTTTTATAGTAGACATGACTTCATTTTACTAATAATTATCGGTTTCATAAGTTTTGAAATATATTATGGAGAGTCATAACTTCGAAAATCATGTTCTCATTCCTTTTTTTTATTAACCTGGCTAAGAAAGTCACTCCTCTTAATATTCCCCCCAAAATAGAAATTATTCATATATAAAAAAAGGTCATATTTTGTTATATGATCTGCCTTCCTTTCTGTTTTACTTTTCTCAAAAGTAGCTCCTTTGCAATAATACCCCTGTTAAAAATGGGGTTTACATAGGAACTTGTTACCGGTTAAATAGTATCAAATTCTCTTTGAGACTCCTCTCTTTCGTTTATGATATCAAGAGAGACAGCCAATCACATTACTCCACTTGGAGTCAACGTCAGGATAAGCTATATCAAAAAATTATTTAACGTTGCTTTTCTGTCGTCCTCTTTCACTATTCTCTTCCTAAATACTAATATAACGTGACCATGAAGTCGTTATTATTTTATTTTACGTTAGTTTTTGTGTTTACATTTATTGAATCAAAAATATATTTGGACGAATCATTTAATGATGGAGGTGAGTTTATATATATTTTTTAAAATGACGCAAGTCTACTATATTAGTAAAATTAACCATTTATTTTAATTAAAACGGGGCGGGGGGAGATAAACCCTTCCTGACATCATCTACGTCTACCTTATAAAAAGTAAGAATAACTTCTAGAGGGGGATTACCTTTTGTAACTTAAAATTGGGACACCGGGTGAGCATGATTTGTAATGAGAACTACTCAAAGTTCATAAATGTTAATCTACAGATTAACGACTCTGCAATCATAAGCGAATTCGTGATCAGGAATATGAAGCAGTTAATAGTTGGACAGAATATTAGGTTAAACTTGAGAAGACCTACAGGGTGTTTTTAGTAGTGGGTATGTCTTATATGTGGTCAAAATGAAATTAAAACATTGGCATCACTAAATTCAACCTTATTTCAAATACTTAAAACTGCTGATTTCAAAATTAACACTAAAACCCAATGGCAAGCATTAGTGAATGATGCCAATTTTAAAAGTGAAGAATGTAACATGTGGTAATGAATTAGGATAGATTATAATGTTAAAAGGTGATGTGATGGGTATGTTTGTGTGAGAAAGAAAAAATAAAGATCTCCCCAGCATTAAATACTAAGTTTGGTTTGTCGTATTTCAAATTCAAATCTTTATTGATTAAAAACATTACAAAATAAAAATATAAAATTACGTCACAGGAATATATTGGTAATGCTTCTAATCAAGTCCATGAAGAGCAAAACCCTTAAACTTAATGCTATGCTTTAGAATTGTACTAGGTGATTATAAAATGACGGTTACCCCCCACAATTAAAGGATTACTACCTTCCAACTCAAATAACTTGCTAAAATCCAACAGCCATCCTAGCACTGATTTTAAAAAGCTCAATCATATCTCCCCTCGCACATCTTCTTTCAAATGAACATAAGAAAAGAAGGAGACTGCAAAAGACCATTCATGGCCTACACTTGGCAGCTCCTGTTCCAGTCAACACACAAAAGATTTCTTACCCAAGAAAAGTCATCAACATTGTCACCCTTTACAGGAGTTTGTCAGATCTAATCTACAATATACATAAAATGCATCCAGAGGATTATGTCCATTCATGCAACCGCAAAATATAATCTCCCCACTCCTTAGAAAAATATATACATATGATGTTATGAGAACATATTTAGTTCCCTCAGTCTATCTTCATATTCAAGGTGCTTCAGGGAAGGTATTATTTATGTTGCCCTCCTTTGTACTGACTAGCAGGTTGATAGCATGTCTAAAATGTGGTGACCATGCTTGTATACAGTACTCTAAATGTGGCCTGACATACGAGTTGTAGAGTTTAAGGATAACCTCCTTACTCTTGTAGCTAACATTCCTGTTAATGTATCCTAGCACCCTATTTGCTCTATTTGTTGCCTCAATACACTGCTTTGAAAACTTCAATGACCTATCTACTACCACACCTAAGTCCATCCATTTCATAGCTAAATTCCTTATTATCCCTTCCCATGTTAACAACTGCATTTTTTTAAGATCTGCCACTTCTGAGCCCAAGCTCAGAAGTGGCACTCTGCACTTCAAAGCTACCCTCAACTTTGACTACAGCTGCCAATTTAGTGTCATCAGCAAAAATTGACACTGCTATTTACAGCCTCCCCAAGATCATGTATATAAACTATAAATAATAAAGGGCCTAGAATGAATCCCTGAGGTATGCCACTGTGACCTAACCCTATTCAGCACAACATTTTTAATTTGTGAACTAGTCTCCTATGTAGAACCTTATCAAAAGCTTTGCTAAAATCTAAGTAAATTACATCAACATTCTCTCCCTTATCTAATTGTTTAGTAACATAATCCATAAAATCCAGTAAATTTGTAAAACATGATCTATCTCTTCTAAACCCATGGTGAGCATCATTTATTAGCCTACCACACTCTAGATCAGGGGTTCTCAGGGGAGGCATGGCGCGATCCATTGTGATATCTTTTTTGCTGGTAAATCTTGGTGACTGAAAGTCGGGCAACATTTCAAAGGCCAGTTTTTCAATTTTCACTTGGTTCACCAATACATAGAGAATAATAAACTCTGTAATAATTTGGTTCCCAGAGTTTTATCATATGACGCTGTGTATAAAAATGATTTTGTAGAAGTTTCTATGGAAAATATATGTAATTACCATAACATCAATGACATTTAATAGGCTAGATTTTAACTTCGACGTTCTGGAAGTATATGAGACATAATATTCAGACAGTGATAATTGGTATTGTGCATCAACTGTATCATCTTGAAGTACAAGGTGCAGTAAAGTGATGCTATTTAAGTGTATTATTTTGTGTGCCTCATCACAGAATTCAGGGGGGAAAGCTGCTTCTTTTCCCAACCTCGATGCAGCCCTTGAGGAAAAACAAACTTCTGGAAGGCGAGTTGAAGTTGCAAGTGGAGGAATACCTCAAGCTCTTGAAATGAGGATTCGAGTGTTACTTCCCAGACCTGGAAAACTCTGAACTCCCAGAGTAGAAGTTGACGAGAAACCCTTACAATCTGCAGGATAAATTTTCGGAATTGAAATTCAACTCTACGACAAAAGGCGATTTCCAAACGATGCCTCTGAGCGCTTTCTTGATGAAATACGTTTGCATATACCAAAAAAGTTGGAAATGTACCACTGCACACCTTGCTACCGTTCTCTGCCACTTACCTTTGTGAAACTGGGTTTTCTACTAGTGAATGGGAAGATGAAATCAAAGAACAGGCTCGACTGTGAGGCAGATTTACGATGCGCATTGTCATCAACCAAACCTCGCATTCAATTTTAAAAACAAAACAACTTAATCCTCCCCATTGATTTTACTGATTGTGATCGCTCGCATAAAAAAAATGTTCAGTCAAAGCTGGTTGTTATTTGATGAAACATTGTAATAAAAATATAATGCCCTTTTTACACACTTAAAAAAACTAACTTGATCTTTATGGAAATGGATGGGGAGGGAGGGTACGTGAGATCCGATGAATGATACTAAGGGGGGAGGGCTGAAAAAGTTTAACTCCTGCTCTAGATGGTCAGAAATCCCCTTCTTAACTATCTTCTCAAGAATTTTACAAACGATGGAAGTTAAGCTTACCGGCCTAAAGTTATTTGGGTCCTTTACTTCCCAATTTTTAAAAATTGGCATTACATTCACTAATTTCCAATCATTAGGTATTTCTCCAAACTCTAGTGATCTAGTATATATCTTTTCATGAGCTACTGCAATACTATCTTCACCTTCTTTGAGTAACCTAGAATGAATATTGTCTGGGCCAGATGAGTAACTAGTATTTAACTCCAATTTAAGCCCTTTAATTATTTCCCTGTTCACATTAATGGTATTCAACACTACTTCACTTCACCTAGAATTATCATCAATTAATTTATCTGGATTCTCTTGTGTAAATACTGAAGAAAAATTATTAAGAGCCTGTATTATTTCCCCATCAGATTCTTTCAAAATCCCTTATATCTAATAGGCCCTATTTTATCACTTAGATTTGTTATTAATTATATAATAGCTAAATTAACTTCTGCTGCCTTTTAGCTCTTAATAATCTTATTTATCAAGTAATCTTCCCTCTGAATTCTATATCCTAACTAATCTTATTTAGCAAGTTACAAAATTTTTGTAACCGCCCCTATAAAAATTTGGAATTTGTGTAGTTTGTTGATGTTCTACCTTTCATTATTCCAAAGTTAAGACAAACAATCTGATGATCACCATTTCCCAATGCTTCCCCGATAGTCAATATCTGAATCAAGTGATCATTATTTGAAAGAACCAGATCAAATATATTGGCACCCCTTGTTGCCTTATTAACAAATTGAGTCAAAGCATTCTATAAACTTACAACTTTCTCTATCCCTTCCTATCATATTTTACCAGTTGACAGAATTTAAAGTTACCAAAATAACTATCTATTTCGCATTCTTTCCTTATTTCCTTGATCATTAGCTCATTAATGCAGTCTGTAAAAGGCTCCCAAGTGTATTATCCTATTTTTACTGACCCTAATATCTATTTACAGTGACTCAACTTCTTGCTTTATAGAATTATTTAGATTTGAAGAAATGCTATTTCTGTAATAAATAATCAACCCACCACCAGTCCTATCTCTCCTTTGACTGATGTACATATCATAACCCTATAATTCAAATTCACTCACATTGTCATTAAATTTATTTTCATTAACCTGTGATTCTATTATACATATATTATATTTCCATCAATAATATAACTAAATAACTCGTCTTTCATATTCTAAGACTACAAGCCTTGGTATAAAGATAACTCAGCCCTCCTATCCCTGAAGCACCTCTTTTAGAATGTATACCTTCCATTCTATCTCCTCTGCATCTCTTTCCTTTCCCTTCCCCCACCCTGTACTCTTTCCCTGACCACTATCAGTAAGTAGTTTCCCCGTCTGCAAAGCCCCAACGACACTATCTAACTCCTGCCATAACATGTCACCCCCAGACTGCCTTAGATGAAGTCCATCCAATGCATACAATGCCTTATTCTCATAAAACCCATTCCAAACATCTACAAACACTAATCCCAACTCCTCACACAGGCCGTTCACATACTCATTCAGTCCAATTGCATGAGACAACCATTCCATCTCCACATCCAATTTTGGAAGCACACCTGAAACGCCTTTCACTCATCCTTTCAACTAACCTTTTCTACCTCTTGTAACTCCTATGACCCCACCTTCTTTACATCATTTACTCCCACATGCATAATCACAACTGCATCCCTCTCACACCCAGACACCAGACTATCATACCTCTCACACATCATTTACACCAGCACCCAGCAAATAAACTCACTCCCTTCCATTTGCTCCCACTAACTTCCTATCTAAATATCTATTCTGAGAGTCACCCATCAAAAGCGCCTCATTCATCCTCCTAGTCCCCATAGGCCTAGCATTACCCTCCCTCCTATTCTCATTCAAACTACCACTTATTTCACTTTCAGGCCACAACCACATCAGACAAATGACTCTCAACCTCTTCCTCTCTCAGGGCATCGAATCTGTTAGTCAACCTAACAAGTTCCATGTTCCTCCTACTTACTCACAGACCTTTCCTGCCCTAACCTATCTATTCTATCCATATTCACCCCTATTCATCTTCGCTCACATCAGTCACTTTCTCTCCAGTTCCTAATCTAGGCCTATCTTCCACCCTCCTGGTCCCAGCCACATTCATCATGCGTACGCATCCCTTCTCACTTCATGCATTAACTTACTTAATCTATTGCACTCATCACGCAACCGACTCGCCTCCTCTACCAAAGCCACATTGGCACTAGTCACATAACACACTGGGCATTCAAATACATTTGCTCTTCTTTAAACCACAAAAATCACAAACTATATTCACATTTCATACAGCCAAGAACATCAATCGCTAAATCATAGGGTCTAATTGGCTAAAAATAAGTTATTTTTTGGTTTATGCCCGCCCTTGAAATTTTTTTAGAATTTGTGTGCATGTTTTTAATAGTTTTTTCTTGAGCAAACTAAAAAAAGTGCTTGGGGGGTATTAGGCAATCATTTTTAAATTAATTTTAAAAAGGGGTTTGCCTCCCCATATCCCCCCGATCCTCCCTTCCTGCAAATTAAAAGAAAATTTGTAAATATTCCTAATTCAAAAAAAAGCTTGTCCTTAGTTTTTAATTCAAAGGTGCTCTCGTTAGGTCTGTCTATTTGTTTATAGCGTGTTACATAACCGGGGGACAGATAAAATAGAACGAAAAACTAGAAGGATAGTTAGTGAGTGAGCGATGCAATAGCTAGGATATTAAATATATTTTGAGATTTACATTCAGATAAACTAATAGTAGTTGGGGGGACTATGCTCTTCAAGGGTACCGAGAAATCTAGTAAAGCACCTAGTCCTGATTCTTATGATTTTGAAGAAATGTAAAGATGTTAAGTGTAAACAAAACAAAAAAATCACTAGACTGGCATTGTACCAATGACATGAAAGTAAGCTAATATGATCTTGAGTAAAAGGCTGGTCTAATTACCAGTCAGTGAATTTGATGTTGGTTTGGAAATTGTTTGAATCTGTAATACCAATCGAGGATCATTAAGATAAATATAAGTTGATTAAGGAATAGGTTAATTTGGGATTTATGCCCACCCTCAAATTTTTTGATAATATATATATATATATATATGTAATATAACATAATTTCACGGCTAAAGTTTGGAGGAACTTGAGCGAGGTCCTCAAGTGTATAAAAGGTTATAATGGGGTGAGATGGTTATTTTTTTAATAGGATAGAACACAACAGTGTTATGTTTAAAAACCAATTGTTTTTAATGTAGACTATTTTTGCTTTGGGGGGGAGGACTATTGCAATCATATCCTATCATTTTGGGCAATTTTGAAATGGGGGACTTTGCCCCATACCCCCATTTAATTTAGGGGGTTTGAAGGTCCTGCCCCTGGGTGTAATTTTTAAATAAACCTGTAATATTCCTAATTGGAAAGCCTAACATTTGATTCAAATACAAAAGGCAATTGCTTAATGTTTATATGCCTCTATTTTTTCTACCGCATTCCTTGACTTCAGATATATAAGCCTCACCCCCAAATACTATTTAAATCAATCATATTTTCTTTAAAATTGATTAATATGAAATGTCCACATCATTTTTCATTCAGAAAAAATCCCTTCAAAATGATATATAATAGGATACATGATTCCAATTTACACTGGCTCCCAAGATGGCAGCCAATCTATTTTATCGTAACATCATAATTAGACATTTGCCCACATTAATAGTGAAAGCGGTATATAGAGTATATCTACAATATACATTGTTGAAGCTGTTGTTATTCTTAATTTAATGACCTGAGTAAGTTTTGCTGGCCACATTAATTTAAGGAGGATTATATAGTCTGACTCTGATATGGACAAATTGACCAAACTGTTCTAATGGTCAGAGAAATGGAAAGTCGAAATTAACATAAGTGTAGTGTATTTACTATAGGTAAGAGATGTCCACTGAATAATTATAAATTGAATGCGAGTTCTAGGAAGATCATAATGCAAAAGACTATGGGTGTTGTAAGTTCTGACCTCCCAGTTGGGAAGTAGTGTGCAAGTGCTATGGATATAGCTTTAATAGGGTGTATTGGGATTATCATGAGAAATGGGAGTGCTGCTCCAATTTGAAGTGCTTGAGAGACTAAATCTACATAATATAGAAAGGAAAGGTTTGGAGGAACTTGAGTGAGTTCCTTAAGTGGATAAAAGGTTGTAATGGGGTGGGACAGGTAAAGTTGTTTTTGTTAACAGGATAGAACACAACTGTATATTTAAGCTGGGTAAGTTTAGATTTATGAAAGAAAAATTGGCTTAGAAAATAGTGTTGGCATGAGATGTTAAATCATAGAAGAAAATAAATCACTTTGTCATCCCATTTTCTTCACTCAAACCTTGCAGTGCTCAAGAAGGATGACATGGCAGTGTTTTCATGTTGTAGTGGAGGTAGTGCAGGGTGGTGTCCTGGTGCTGATATGAAATTGGACTATTAAGAAAGAGGTGGGATGAGGTGTAAAGAATAGCTGGTTGTAGAGAAAATGATATTGATAAAAAGAATGAGGACAGTAGGAACAACAGATCTTGGCTGTGTGAAAGAAGAGGTGATGTATGTATACCATTAGAAAAGTTTGCCACAATGGTTCATATAACGAGGGTAGCCAAAATAAAAAAAAATTGCTTCCCATGAAACTTGTGCTGTATCCTGATATAAAGTGGTACGAGTTAAATGCTAGTTACTGGGCAGGAATTTTGAGTGTATTTGTTGGTGTTTCTCAGTTTGTCTGGTTGCCTAACAAGGTCTACTTATTGCAATAAAAAGCTTTCATTAGATTTAGGGTAAATCCTCTAGTCTTACTAACTAAAAATAACTTAACCTTAATTATAGCAGCTAAGATTAAAGTTTGCTATTGCCATCCTTATCATTGGTTCTGTAGGCTATTGGGAGGGGGGTCTCATTGGGTTCCATTCTTTGTTAGATTGCACCAATTCAGTCTATTAATTTTTCACTTTCACTTCTTATAGTATGGATCTACTAAGCGATCTTCAAACAATCCATCAAAACCTGCTAATCATTTATGTAACTTGAGTAAAAATGGGTTGTATTTTTAATTAAGCTGCAATGATGAAGCTATAATGTGCCCCCTCACATGGGTGCACACTTTCTTGTGACAGCAAGAGTAACTGTTAAAATAGCCAATTGACACTTGCTATTTTTAGGTATATTTGATGCAACCAATTTTGGTGTGGAGATGAACCATTGCTATTTTAACTGCAAGGGTGGGAAGTTTATAGTTTTATTTCATGCCAGCTGCAACTGTCCAAGTGAAGATGTGAACTGAAGCTGATAGATAAGAGTGCAGCAGCATTAACTGCTGTATTAATTAAATTTAACCTTAATTTACACCTTTTTAGTTGGCATGAAGCCAATCCATCTCTAGTTCAAAGGTTCCGAAATGTGTACCATTCATGGATGGATTGTTTTAGAGGCCACGTAAAACGGTTTTCCTACTGTGACTAATACTACTTTCTATTAGCTGTTAAGATGGAAAATTCTTAGAGAATGTTCTTTCTATGCATATTATTCCTGTTATTTCAAATTTGGCTGTTTAGTTTCTATACCACTTATTTTCAAAGATTTAAAATTACTCTTAATTTTCACCAATTTTATTGGTTGAATATTTTAGTTGAATAGTCGTTTGATTCTATACTATTGGTTATTTAAAATGGCTATAGCTTTTTGTGCATTTTACAAACTTTATTAATAATTTTTTTACCATTTATGGCTGTTCTTATCCTTTCAGATGCATGGGAGTCAAGATGGATTCAAAGTGGACATCCAGGAAAAGAATTTGGTGATTTTAAGTTGACTGCTGGAAAGTTCTTTGGAGATATTGAGAAAAATAAAGGATTGCAGACATCAATGGTAAGATATGAAAGTACCTATTGCATTTAACTGGTTAGTTTGGGTGATTTTTTACACTATCTGAAAATTGTTATACAAGCATTAAGAATCTAAAGTTTTTCATTTGTGAGAATATCTAGTGGCTGTTTCTGGAAATATGAAATGTACCCCTCCAGTTTCAGGTCTTGAATGACAGTTTGTCATTCTTTTTTTCTTATGTTCCTATTAAACTTCCTTTTTATTATCATATTTTACTGTGGTGAGTTGATGGTAGAGATTAAAGAATGAGGAACTCAAAATCCAGTCAAGATATAATTAGAGAAAGTTAATTACTGGTGAGAAAAGAACAATAAGATCTTGAAAAATTGAGAGGTGCTAAGTAAGTCCTGAGGAAAGGGTTTGCCAAATGGAAAAGAGATGTGGATTGCAAAGTCCCAATCAAGAGTCAAGAAGAATGGTGAAGTCAGAAAGGCTTATGACAATGACAACGGGGGGGGTAACATGCCTTGCCTGTGTAAGTATTAAGGGCAAACGCTGAGGTATTCAATGAAATATATTGGTTAATGGAAACACAGGATGGCCAGAAAAGTATCTACAGAATAGCTAAAGCCAAAGCCAGAGATAAAGCAACCAAGAAGTACACAAATTAAATAAAGTATAAAGGCAATGTCATAACAAGAACCTAGGAAATAGATGGATTATTTTAGAAATCTATTAAGAAAATAAAATTCAAGAGTAGATCAAGGGATGAAAATGAGGGAAATGCCAGGAATAAGTAAGCACAAAGTAAAGGGGGCCCTTGATGGAATGCAATTGGGCCATGTGGTATAACAGCTCAACTATGGAAGAGTCTGGGTATGGAATGTGTAGAGATCTTGTGGGATCTAATGAGTAAATTATACCATTGAGAGTAGATACCAAATGTCTGGTAGAAAGTTTTTTGGTTACACTATATAAAGATGTAAAAGACTGCAGAAATTATCAGGGAATTAAACTGCTGGCCCATATGATGGTTTTGAGAGAGGAGCAGTTTGGGTTCATGCCAGGAAGAACATCCGATTTTTGCTTTAAGGCAAGAAAGTCTTAGAAATATGGTAAAAAAAAAGTTGGCGTTTTGCTTATCTAGAGAAAGCTTATGATTGAGTACCCAAGCAAGCACTTTGAAAATACACAAGAAAGATGTGAAATTGATAGACATGTATGGGTGAGTAACTACCCATACAAAAAGTTGGGAATTAAAGTTGGATTGCATCAGTATTCTGTTTTGAGCCAATATATTTTTTACCTTTTTGATGGATATGTTGGTGAGGGACATAAAGGAGTAGGCTTTTTACTGATGACCCAGTAGAGTGGGGATAGTGGAAGCTAGAGGGGTGAAAATTATTTGTAAGCAAACTAATGTTCAGTGGAGAAGATCAGGTGGGTGAAGTAAGATGAAATGAGTTGAGAGTTAGAATATTTAAGTATCTGACATCATTTGTTGTTTGCAAAATATATATGGTCATGGAACCTTAGCTATTTAAATGTTTACCCAAGATGTGCTGAAGTGAGGAATAGTTGGGGATGGGTTGTGTCTGGTGTAATGTTGAAAGGATTTGATTAAAACATTTGACAGTGTGAGGGTCTGGCTAAAAGTAAATGCAGGATGCTGTAAACTAATGGGGTCTGGGTGTTTGACCCTTGAAGTGCAACAAGTTTTAAGTATTTAGGGGCTGTAGGGATATTGTGACCATAGGTTTTGAGTTGGTCTAAAGGGGGGGGGGGCTATCAATAGTATTGGTGAATGCTAGAGGTACAGTATGGAATGTGTTAGAATGAGCTGGGGGTGAGATAATGGTAGGGAAAGAAAAGTGGAATATCTATCCAAAGCAATGCAAAGAGAATATTTGAGGTGGCTGTGAAAAGGGTAGATAGAATAAGGAGCAAAGGTGTAAGATATATGGGGAAAGGTATGGATGGAAATAGACTGAAAAGAAAGAGTAAATGACATTATAGGAACAGTTGGAAGATTGTGTAAAGAGGGATTGAATCCTTGAAATTCTGTGCTGACTGAGGAACAGGTGGATGATAGTGAGGATAATGATGGGCGTGGAAGGTTTGTGAGTGAGTCTTGTTACAATACATAATACCCCTTAGTTTTAAGATGAACTAATTTGGTATCCAAAAAGCATTGGGGTTTATAAAGTTGGGTATTTTTAGTAGTCTCTGCTTGTTATCCCTACTTTGTGGTAAAATAGTTTATTTATATTGACAATTTGAAAAGAGTTGAACATTCTCGACACTTAAATAGAAGTGGGGCAGCAGATGTTGGAATCGCTCATTTCTCAGATGTTCAATTTCCTTTCACGACCAGTTTTTCATTGGTGTAGAATGAGTGTGTCAGATATAGGTGGCATCTGAGTGGAAGAAATGGATTGCTTCATTTACTTGCTGCCATTCATCCACTTTCTGACCCTCGTTTATTTAATCAACCCATCCTTTACGCAAAACTACAACCCTTCATACTCGTGTATATTCTCTTCATCTATTCTCATGCATTCTTCTTATATGCCCATGTCACTTCAACATTGTTCGTCCTTCTTTACACCATTAGCATCTCGTACCTACTCTCTTCCCACCATCTACCCTTTGGATAACGAGCAACCCTCAACCTTGTGGCTCAATCTGCTTCATCTGTGCTGCAATCCTTCTAGATGCATCCTAGATGTTAAAACTTCACATGTTCAAGGGTAACACCATACTCCAATATCACATCCCCACTCTATCCTTACACCTAAGCACCACCAACTTGTTAAGTTAGAACTGGTCCCTTATCGATGTCACACCGTCACAAAGTACTTTGCTATTCTGTGATGTTAACAAATTTCTGTACTTCAATTTTTAGGATGCCAGGTTCTTTGGCCTTTCAAGAAAATTTGAGCCCTTCAGTAACAAGGGTAAACCCCTTGTGATCCAGTTCACTGTTAAACATGAGCAGAACATCGATTGTGGTGGTGGCTATGTGAAGATCTTCGATTGTTCTTTGGATTCAAAGGACATGCATGGCGATTCGCCTTACCTCATTATGTTCGGTAAGTTCTGATGCAGCCATTCCCGGTGGCTTTATTCAGTTTAAAGTATCCAAAATTGGAGTTAATTTTGTTTAGTCTAAAGCTGCTCTGGATTATTTTGATTGGAGATTTGCTTCTGTGTATGAGCAGTTTTTCTTGTTAAAGTACCTCTTAGGATCTAAAGCAATGACTCACTTTTACATAAATTTTAGTACGCCAGTCAATATGACAATCTACTTAGGTTGTAATAGAAGTAGAATAGAGGAGACCACCTTTACTTTACTTTTTTCCTTTTTTGCCTGGTCACTAGGGCGTAGATGTTTTAATATTTTTACCAGATTCGAATTAAATTATGCCTGCCTGTGGTAGTGTGACCATGGGGCGCTGAAACAGCAGCGACCACGCAGTCATCCCAAATGCTTCTTACCTGGTTTGTGTAAGAATGGGTATCTCGAGTATGTTCAGTGTAGCCCTATAGGGCCTTTTTATCATAAGCTCATGTCATGAGATCCTATTAATTTCTCTTTTTCAGGACCTGATATCTGTGGCCCAGGTGTGAGGAAGATTCACGTAATCTTCAATTACAAAGGGGTAAATCACCAAATTAAGGAAGAGATAAAGTGCAAAGATGACGTCTTCACCCACCTTCACACCCTCATCGTTAATCCCGACAACACATACGAAGTCCTCATCGACAACGAGAAGGTGAAGAGCGGTGATTTGGAAGCCCATTGGGATTTCCTGCCACCTAAAACAATAAAGGACCCTGAAGCTAAGAAACCAGAGGACTGGGATGACCGCCCCACCATCCCTGACCCGGAAGACACGAAACCGGAGGATTGGGACCAACCCGAACACTTCCCCGATCCGGACGCGACCAAGCCCGAGGACTGGGATGATGAGATGGACGGGGAGTGGGAGCCTCCGATGATCGACAACCCCGACTTTAAAGGCGATTGGAAACCCAAGCAGATGGACAACCCTGATTACAAGGGACCCTGGGTGCACCCTGAGATCGATAACCCCGAATATACCCCTGACAATGAGTTGTACCTTCGTGAGGAAATATGCGGCATTGGATTGGATTTGTGGCAAGTAAAAACCGGAACCATATTCGATGACTTCCTTATCTCTGACGATGTAGAAGAAGCGAAGAAAGCCGCCGAAGAAACCTGGGGAGCTACCAAAGAAGCCGAGAAGAAAATGAAGGAGGCCCAGGATGAAGAGGAGAGGAAGAAGGCCGAAGAGGATGCGATGGCAGCTGATAACGAAGGTATGGCTAAGGAAGGTGAAGACGATGACGATGAGGAGGAAGATGAGGATGACGATGACATTGTTCACGAAGAACTGTAATGACATTCGTAGTCGAGCATCGCCATATTTATCTTCTGTCATTCATGTGAAGGAAATTAATTTCGAGTGATAGATTTAAGTCCTTTGTTTCTTCTTGATTAGAGACAGGCTTGTTTCAAGTTTTTTACAAGTTTGAATGTAATTTGCGGCCCATTCGAAATTGTGTTGACTTCTATCATTTCTTTTGTAGAAATAAAAGTTTTTATATAAAACAAACTTTAATAGTAAAGCACAATATACAATGTGAATATTTCTCATCACTTGCCTTTCGTCATTCGTAATATTTAAGTTTGTGTATTTAAGTGAATGTGTGTGAAAGGAGGGTGGTTTTTTTTTTAATAAAGACTGAAAAAAATTTGAATTTACCCATCCAGCTAGGTAAAAATTTAGCAAACGGATTGGCTCTTGAAGTTTTCATCAGTTTCTCAAATAACAAACTCGACGTGGTAGGTAAGTTCGTCCTTGGATGCTTACTACCTATAATAAGATCTCTCATCTTTTTGCAATTCGGTTAATTTTCTAAACTAGCTGGTATTCTTTGAGTCTGCTTTCTCGTTCATACTTGCCCGCTCTAACTTGTAAGACACGAGCTTTTCCCGGATTAATCGTCGGACACCATCGTTAGGATCCCCCCAGTAACTTAATGCTCTCCACACCCCTTCTCCAAATTGATTATTCTCAGATTCCTGTAACTCTTGTCAACTTTAATTGCTCATCCCTAGGGCCCTTTCCTCCTCGGCGGTATTACTTCAGCTTGCTGTAAAGGCGTAAAAAACAAGCTGCACGCGTTAACTACTCGGATTAGACACCGGTGAGACCTCTATCGTCCGTTTTTTTTATTCTGTGAAGTGAGAGACTACTCTTGTTTAATAAACATAGCCGCGTAGGTCAACCAGAGACTGCAATGCAGTTTCCTGCAAATATTTGAAAGACTGTCCACCTGGCAGCCGCCGGAAACTAGAAGGGAAAAACTGAGTTGCGCGGACCTAAATGTAAAACCAGTTCGGCTAATCTAAGTCCCAAGGACCGGTGAATGGATGGAGACCCGTCAGGCTGCGATAGACCCTGGGAAGGCTATAGACTTCTGAGCTGCTGAATACGCAATATAAATCGCAGACAGACCTAGAAGTGGTGGTGATTGGAGCGGGAAAAGGCCACTCGCCATAAATGTTTGATATAGAGGAATGCACTGCACTTCACTACCATAGTCTAACTTTGACGAGAGAGAGAGGGAGCGCTCTATAGCCTCCGCCTTGTGAGCCTATTGCTCCCGCAAGATCGTCTGGGAGAGAATCTTTACTAGTCCATCTCCGGCGCAGTTCGCGAAGATGATACAAATTAAGCTTGGTATCGAAGATCATCCTCAGTAACTTATATGACACAAATTCCAAGGGGGTTTAACTAGCTGCTCCCGTTTCCGGTGAAAGTGCATTGCTTTTGTCTTTCGGGCAGATAAGCAGAGCGCTTTATGAAGGGTCCGGAGCTGGATGGTATCGATCGCCAACTGGAGGCGGCGGAGCAATAAACACAGTATACCAGTCTTCCTTGCAATAAGGAATAAAGTATATCACACGAGAGAGCCTTAGTATCATCAGAATTTGGGATTTACATGTATCATAAGGTGCATTCGATTGCAATTGTTTAAAAAACTTTTTCTATATTATTGCATAACTGAATAGCAGAATACAAGTATGGCTTTAAAAAAAAAGAACAAACGGGTCTGAAATTTGGGGAGGTGGCTTCGGTCCCCTTTCCCCCACTAGATCCGCGCCTGGGCGTACTCTGCTTCTTACGGAAGCCACAATGGCATTGAGTCCATGGTATTCCAGAAACCACTGCGAGGAAGCATTCATCATTTTGTCCAACAACTTGCGAAGACGGCCTATAATGAGGAGTCGAACCGTTTCTATCTGGTTTCAGAGATGATGGGAATAACGCTGTTCTCCACCCAGTAGGATATACTCCATGGATCCAAATCCAGTTGAAAATATCCAGTAGGAGTGATTCGGTACGGGGATGGAGATGCCCTAAAAAGTCTTAGGATTTTGTTTAGGCCGGGAGACTGGGTCGCACTAAGACAGCCTGAACGTATCTTGGCGGCCGACAAACGCAGGGCTTCACCCCCAGCCCGTGTTTAATGTCTAACTCCGCTGAGTAGCGTTTGACGCTGCTAACATCGGCAATATATCTGCGTGATCCTTGAGGATGAATTTATTCATCTAGTGGGGGGGGGGGGCAATATACTGACTACTGATTTTGTTCATTCTCTTCCATACCCGAGCTGAAAAGTTGTGAAAGATAAGGATGACACATATGCCCCCAGGGGTCAATGCGTGGCGGGCGGAATCGAATACGAGAAATTGCGGACTCTGCCGCATCAATATCTGCAAAAGCTCCAATTTGTTTACTGGTGAAGGATGCGTCATGGAATTGTGGAGCCGTGCTGGAGGAGGAATAGGAAAAGGGGCAAAGAAAAAATAATAGCGTAGGCGAGTTGCGAACAGCTTCCCGCGTCGCTGGACCACTGTTGGCCAGCGGCTAATCCACTCGGCCATCCTGAGTCTCAAAAAAACACTCTTTCAAACGAAGCTCTTAAGCCGCTCGCCTGCACTTTTCGTGCGCTATAGTGCATAGGCTTGGGTGGTCAGAGGTGAGCGGCAGACCGGCGCTGGTGATGCATGTTTATTTACCACGCATTTGTGTTATTAGTGTTTTTTTAGTTGCTTGTGGTGTTTATAGTTTTGTTTTTTCAATTTACTCGTTCTTTCTCGACGTGTGATTGCGTAATGCATCAGACGGGTGTGCTAGCTCGACACAGAACTACCGGTGAGTTTGAGCCGTCACAATCTCTCGTTTATATTCCACATGAACTTTGAACACTTGCCCTTACAGGGGGGTATGAAGGGGACGGGCAAATAATAGTCATATGTTTAAAGAAAATGGTAAACTCGCTGCCATGCTGGTCTTCTAAAACAGACCACTTGAAATTACAGATACTCGCACAATTGGCCAAGTCAATAGATAAATAACACAACTGAAAGAATCACTGAATATGGTAGGACATAACGTGACCAGAGTTAAGAATGTTAAAAGGATTAGTAGATAAAAGGGATTCAAGGAACCTGCCTTGACAGTTGCTCACTTTATCACCCCATAGGTGGTGTTGCATTAAAGCCCCCTAGAACTAGAAAGGGGGTATAAAGTCAAAAACAACCCTTGAAGGGGTCTCTTTGGGGGAATAGAAATTGAAAAGTATAAATTCTATTAGGAAGATGAACACGTGCTGCGACCCCTTAAAGAGTAGTACGCAGAATTGATGACATGCAAAAGTGGTTACTGCTCACCAGGAGGAAGTCACTACCATGGACCACCCCGCCAGCGGGTAGTATAGAGTTAAACAGCGAAATAACGAAACTGGGAAAGAATTTTTCCCGAGTTTGGCATCCTGCAAGCAAATAATAAGGTAATATTTCATATACTAAAAGGAATCCCTCCCATTTTGGAAGAAACCCCCTGAAGAATTACTGCCGTCAAACACACCGGTGAGAAACTAGGGTCGAGATAGCGCGGTGGCCGGAGGATTTCCTCGCAAACAGGTGCCGTGCGAGAAGAACCAGACGCGTTATAGAAGGAGTTTCAGAACGGCAATGCAACCCCGATTTAGAGGGGTAGGGGCTAGTATTGCGAGAGCCAAGTTTGTTTCGAAAGAGCAAAGGCTAGAGAGATTTGAGGGTATCATTGCACCCAGGGTGAAGAGGATCATCACCACTGGTGTGCAACTCACGTCTAAAGGGTGATCAGAAGCGTAGTTATGGGGGATTTCAAATGAAGAGGGCTAACAGGAAGGGGAGATGGTCGGAAGGAACAGATATTGATAAAGTAGAATGTGAGGCTTCGTTACCATCAGGAGGGGGGGAGGAACCACATTATAGAATTGAATATGACTCAAAAGTAACTCAAAATTGAGCATTTTGCAGTTGTATCAAAATTCATAATCGGTTCACACGTTGAACCTTAAATAAAACATTCGCTGAAGCGAAATCTCAAAGGAGCGCTTGTCCTGGGTAATATTAGGAATCTCCTTCGTAATGGGTCCTCATAAAGGATATGGATTCTCGTCGAAATTATGTTCAAGTTGACGACGAAATTCGGTCCATGTCTCACGACGACTTTGGCTAGAGGCCGTTGGGCCTTTAAAAGACCGGGCTTAGATCATCATAAACTGGTGAAATCGGGAAAGGCGGGCAAAAAGGCAAGTAGGTAGGGTAATCTAAGTACAACAATCGCTTAAAGACTGCAGCCCAGATTCATTAACTAAACGAGGAGAACTCATGATTATCGCTTCCCAAATTTACCCCCCCCCCCGACCGAAACTTATTAAACTAAATTAAACAGAACACCGTAAAAGTAATATATAAATATATATATATTAATAATTTAAACGCCAGGATAAATATCTCAAATGTTTATCATCTTAATAAAGTTACGTTTGTATGAGTAACTAAATAAATCTTTAAGTTCAGAAAATTAGTAAAAATTTAAACATGGCTGCTTTTTTTTTTTAGATTTTAAATTTTAATCTTAATAGTGAAGCGCAAGCTCCCTCCCAGGCAATTGTCATTGCCTGGTAATTTTATAAAAGAATTATTAGAAAAAAATTGATAAAAAAAACATGTCATAACCAAACTAAGATGAAATTATTATTCAAATACTCAAAAAATCCCCTTCTTAAATTATAGTTAGTGATGATGATAATAGGATTTAATAGCTATATAAGAAACTGATAAGTATTTTGTGTGCCTTATAAAAATAATAATCGGTTTGAATATTGTCTGTATTCCAATCTCGCAATGAATATGTTTGATCATTTTTGTAACGTTTAAGCTTGCATTTAATTATTAATTTTTAGATTAAAATTGTCATATTATC
Source organism: Ceratothoa steindachneri (assembly GCA_963969495.1). Taxonomy (NCBI): domain Eukaryota; kingdom Metazoa; phylum Arthropoda; class Malacostraca; order Isopoda; family Cymothoidae; genus Ceratothoa; species Ceratothoa steindachneri. Next base: position 177,464,714 of record OZ018321.1, read on the forward strand.
TCTTTCTTAAGTGTAAATAAAAATTCACCGTTAGATTCTCCGTGAAGCCGTTATTTTTGGTCGGCGGTGCTCACAGTCATATACTAAGAAAAATGAATTTTCAGATGAAAATTTCGATGGATTTCAAATGAATTTCCTCAAAAATTCCTACCGATCAGCTAATGTAACGCTGATTGGTCAATTTTGTTAAACGATTATGTGTAAAGCCTATATTAACGTAAACTCTTCCTAAAAAAAATTCTTAAAGCTGATTGGTCAATTTGGTATTAGCGAATCAGCTAACGTAACGCCTATGATCACGATAATAAATTAAACAAATTTGTTCTAAAAAATCTGTTTAACGCTGATTGGTTCCTTTTGTATAGCTTAGGTTTTAATAGGAAATGTATATATATAGCAGCATTTTGTCGCTGAAAGCATTTATTTCCTATATTATACTGCAAGACTAATCCTCGCTCCTGCCAAATAAAGAGGTTCATATCCAGCTCTATAAATTTCCTTTACCTTTATAGGAAGTTACGATCATACTGGTTATCCAGCCTACCGGGCTAGGAAGATATATATGTGTGTAGTAGTGTTAGAACGCAACTTATAAATACTGAACAAACGTTGGAATCTTTCATTGCAGCTTTGAAGTCATTTCAGTAGATTGAATACGTAGATATGATCTTTAAATTCGACAACCTTTGATATTTTGAATAATTCCTGCCTCTGCTGCAATTCTTCTTTTTGTTCCTGGCTTGAATGCTTTCCCACCCACGAGTTTTTGGCAGATTACGCTTCTGTGAGCCGTGAGTTGTGGTGGTATTGTATCAGTTCTGAAGCTACATATAAATATATATATATTGTAGCAGAATCGTCACTCCTCAGTTCTCTCGCAGTGGAGTCACGAGGTGATTGCCGCAAAGACATCCGGCCCCGGACCCGTTGGGTCAAGCGCGTAACCGCAGCGCTGCACCACTCGTCGCTATGAAAGAACTAAAGGTTAAAATGCAAGATCTCCCCCAGGAGAGTGAGATTCAACTTCACGTCAAGTAAGAAATTGGAGACGTGTTTCTCCCAAGCTTGAAGGCTAACGAGGAGCCGATGTAAGACTTGGTGAGAAAAACCATTTGACATAAGAACCCTCCGGGGCACGTCCTCAAGCCTCTCCCCCCCATTCTAACCACTCGCCCAGTGGGGTGACGACGTATAAATAAGAAACACTGAGGGAAATCGCGGTAGAATACGCCAGTCTCCAAGTGACGAAGTTCTCGGATTAAGACCCTGGGCTACCCAGACTGGATTGGTAGAATACGTCAGTCTCCAGGTGACGAAATTCTCGGATTAAGACCCCGTGCTACCCAGACTGGATTGGTAGAATACTTGGCTCGCCAGACCAAGAAGTACCCGGCAAGAGAGGCAGGGCTACCTACCTTAAGGGGCTAAGAAGCAGCTAACCCTCGAGCTAGTCCCTGGTTATCAAACCGAACGCTAAGTTAACTTTGTTAAGTTCAACTTACTCTCGTCAGAGAGACTCCTCATATCCTGGTGCATCTTAAACACCAGGGGTATTCCTCGTCCTTGAGGAATTTAGAAAGGAAGAAGGAAAAGGCTCCCCCTCGAGCCCGTTACTCGGTGGCCACACCAAACTCATAAGTTAACTTGGTTGAGAAACCAAGTTCAACTTATTCTCGTCAGAGAAATCTCCCTCCGTTATCCTCGCCCTTGAAGAAGACTGGAACTAAGAAGAAGCTCATCCTCGAGCTAGTTTCTGGTTAACAAACCGACCTTCAAGTTTAACTTATTCTCGTCAGAGAAACCCTCCCTCCTCGATCCTTGCCCTTGAAGAAGACCCTCTCCGAGTACAGTCCTCGCCCATAAGGAATTAAGTAACGAAGAAGTAAAGCTCCCCCTCGAGCTCGTTACTCGGTGGTCACACCGAACTCCAAGTTAACATAGTTTATGAACCAAGTTCTACTTACTCTCGCCAGAGAGACCATGCCTACCTTGGTGCCGCCTAAAGCCCCGTGATTGTTCTCTTCCTTGAAGAACCTCCCCCCCTTGAATACCGTGTGGACCCCCAGCTGCTACCCTCGCCAAAAGTTTCGCATGATCCCGCCCAGCTACATCTGGTGGATCGGCACGCGTCGTTAGACAATAACATTCCTGAGGTATTTAAACTCCAGTAGAATCCGTAAGCCTAAATCTTATATATTGAAGTGTGTAGCGAAATTAACCAATTTTAGAGGGTCAAATTAATTGCATTAATTATTGTGTATTATAATATTCGGAGTATTGCTGTGGATAGTGGTTAATATTTGTGTATTAAATTGCTAAAGTAAAAATATAAGTTTATTTTGGAAATTATTGTGCGTTTCTCTATATCCTTACGTGTTTGAGACTGCCCTCTTCTTTAAGATATCAATATTAGCCCTCTTAGCACCCTTAGAACAAAAAGGGGGGCCATTCAACGACATTAATAAAAGTGGTGTCATGTTTGTAGGTTTTTTTAGAAAGAACCCAGCAGTGTCTATTTAAGGGAGAGCCAACACGTAACGGAATATCAGGAATAAGAGAATAATTGACGAGAGGAAAATTGGTAGAGTTAGGGGTGGAAACAATATGAAGCTAATTGATAGTCCAAGTGGTAAATTTGTTGTCGGAGTGGTATTTCAATCAGCATAGTAGTGGAATTAAGGGTAAGTTAGGCTGCGCGCTACCTGGTGAGTGGTGGCATAATTACCTGAGAATACCGCAAGGAAAAATCGACGGACAAACACAAAAGGGATCCTGTCGAAAGATTTTACCAACAAGCCCAAAGTCTGGGACTTGAAGGCAAAGAGATGCATGACTACGTCATGGCAGAACTGAGAATAGATTGCGAAGAAGAAAAAAGAGTTTGGGATAGAGAAGAAGAAAAGAAATAATAAAGTTTGACAGAGGATATAAAAAGAGAGGAGAAAAGAGAATGTGAATCAATGGAAATACGGATGAACCGGAAAAGTGAAGAAGCCCGAATACAGCGGAAAATAGAAATAGAGGAAAGAAGGTTCTCAAGCGGATGTAAAACAAACGAAAGAATAAGACAGTTGAAAAGAGAACAAAAGAATTCAGAATAAGGATAGAAAGGGGGTGATTAAGAAAGAAGAACCCGACGGAAAAACGAAATAGCGAAAGCAGAAAAAGAAGCCGAAGAAAGGAGAATGAAGAGGAAAAAGGAGTCGAAAGAGAGGAGAATAAAGATTAAAAAAGAAATAGATGAAAGAAGAATACAGAGGGAAAAGAACTTGCTCAAGCTGAAAGATTAGAGAGAGAAGAAAATGAAAGATTGCTCGCACTCGAAAGAGCACCTATCGAGAATCTAATAGAGGCCGAGGAAGTTGTAGCTCGGCCTGGACCTAAGAAAGGACCATTGAGGGAAACCCAGCCAAATGGAGTTATAATGGAAAAAATAGAAATTAGGGATGAGGTACCAGCAGGAGTACCTAAGGAACAACCTACGAGGAGAACCCAGCCAAATGGGGTTATCAGGGAAGAAGTAGAAAGTAGGGTAAAGGTACGAGCAGGTGTACCTGAGGAACTACCTACGAAGAGAACTGAGTCAAAGGAGTTGATAAGGAAAGAGGTGTTGATGCGATACACCCAGATAAAGTTAGTCAAATGGTAGACGCGGATGAGTATCCCCTACCCCTAGTAGTCTCCTCCCCGAACGGAACGTCCACCGAGTTACCGCTAATACACCAAGTCGTAGTGAGCGCCACGCCCATTAACGACCGCGCAAGGAAAAGTTTTTTTCGATCCCCAAAGATCGAACCCATACACGATCTTCCCGTGTACCTGGTTAAAGGAGAGCTATGGGATCCATGCTCCCATTAATTATGCCCCGCTGCAACAGGCCGCTCTCGTCATAAGGTTCAGGATAAAGTTAGTATAGTACCATAAGAAGGGTAATTCGAGTAGGTTGAAACACCACTATAATTTAGTGACATACTTGGGTAGACTCCATAACCCTAACGGCCGACTCAGGCGCGGTAGGATGATGGTCACGGAGCACCATTTTAGTATTAGCTACATCAAAGGAGCCGATAAAGTACAGCCGCTCTATAGGCGGAGACGAAATACCATTGAGGGTTATTTCAGTACCTAATGAGTGTGAAACCATGTTTTCATTTGTTTTTGGTGTTAATAGTTATTGGTAGAATTTAAGTTATCAAAAGCTTAAAAATGTAAGGAAGTAGCTTGTTTTTTTCTTTTGTTTTGTTGCGGGTGATCGACGAATTAGGGTTTTGTCATTTGAAGGTTAAATTGTATTGCGAGTAGGTAAAGATGTTTGTGTAACATACCTCCCTGCCAGTAGGCGCGCGAGGTCTAGTTCTACACATTGCATGTGTACGCACGCGCGTGTGCGCTCATCTTTAAAGAAACTTAATGTAAGAGAGGGCTCAAAGATATACAACTTGGCTAAGCTCGACTAGGTTGAGTTAGTAGTTTTAAGTTTCCAGGAATCCCACCCCCACCCATTAAGTTATTTCGAAGGGAGGTGTGTAGAAGAATCGTCACTTCCCCGTTCTCTCTCAGTGGAGTCACGAGGCGATTACCACAAAGACATCCGGGCCCGGCCCCGTTGGGTCAAGCGCGTAACCGCAGCGCCGCCCCACTCGTCGCTATGAAAGAATTAAAGGTTGAAATGCAAGATCTTCCCGAGGAGAGTGAGATTCAATTTCATGTGAAGTAAGAAATTGGAGACGTGTTTCTCCCAAGCACGAAGGCTAACGAGTAGCCGATGTAAGACTTGTTGAGAAAAACCGTTTGGCATAAGAATCCTCCTGGGCCCGTCCTCAAGCCTCTCCCCCCCCTCTTACCACTCCCCCAGTGGGGTGACGACGTATAAATAAGAAACACTGAGGGAAATCGCGGTAGAATACGCCAGTCTCCAGGTGACAAAGTCCTCGGATTAAGACCCCGGGCTACCCAGACTGGATTGATAGAATACGTCAGTCTCCAGGTGACGAAGTTCTCGGATTAAGACCCCGTGCTACCCAGACTGGATTGGTAGAATACTTGGCTCACCAGGCCAAGAAGCACACTGCAAGAGAGGCAGGGCTACCTACCTTAAGGGGCTAAGAAACAGCTAACCCTCGAGCTAGTCCCTGGTTATCAAGCCGAACACTAAGTTAACTTTGTTAAGTTCAACTTACTCTCGTCAGAGAGACTCCTCATATCCTGGTGCATCTTAAACACCAGGGGTATTCCTCGTCCTCGAGGAATAAGGAAAGGAAGAAGGAAAAGGCTTCCCCTCGAGCCCGTTACTCGGTGGCCACACCAAACTCATAAGTTTACTTGGTTAAGAAACCAAGTTCAACTTATTCTCGACAAAGAAATCTCCCTCCGTTTTCCTCGCCCTTGAAGAAGAATGGAACTAAGAAGAAGCTCACCCTTGAGCTAGTTCCTGGTTAACAAACCGACCTTCAAGTTTAACTTATTTTCGTCAGAGAAACCCCCTCCTCCTCGATCCTCGCCCTTGAAGAAGACCCTCCCCGAGTACAGTCCTCGCATATAAGGAATTAAGTAACGAAGAAGAAAAGCTCCCCCTTGAGCTCGTTACTTGGTGGTCACACCGAACTCCAAGTTAACATGGTTTATGAACCAAGTTCTACTTACTCTCGCCAGAGAGACCACGCCTACCTTGGTGTCGCCTAAAGCCCCGTGATTGTTCTCGTCCTTGAAGACCCCCCTCCCCTAAATACCGTGTGGACACCCAGCTGCTACCCTCGCCAAAAGTTTAAAAAGTGATCCCGCCCAGCTACATCTGGTCGGTCGGCACGCGTCGTTAGACAATAACATTCCTGAGGTATTTAAACTCCAGTAGAGTCCGTAAGCCTAAATCTTATATATTGAAGTGTGTAGCGAAATTAACCAATTTTAGAGGGTCAAACTAATTGCATTAATTATTGTGTATTATATTATTCGGAGTATTGCTGTGGTAATGGTTAATTTTTGTGTATTAAATTGTTAAAGTTAAAATATAAGTTTATTGGGGGAATTATTGTGCGTTTCTCTATATCCTTACGTGTTTCCAACGGCTCTTTTCTTTAAAATAACAATATTCGCACTTTCAGCACTCTTAGATATATATATATATATATATATATATATATATATATATATATAAAACAATAAAATTTTATATAATTTTTCTTAATTTATATATATTTGTAAAAATATCTGATTTAAAAACAATTGGCAACATTTACACGCACGTACTAACGCTTCCAAATATTGCATGGGAGATAAAATTTTCACTCGTTGTCTCGCCATCACCAATTCTCAAGGTCAGTTAAATTCTTTCTCCATTTAATCCTTAGGTTTTACAAACAAAAACACTCTAATTCCTTATATTTCCTTTCCAGACTCTCAGAAATTTCCCTTTTAAACCATCGTTATTTTAATTAGTTACAATTACAGTTACCTACAATTCGTGATTCTATTAGCTACCATTACAATTACACCCAAATTATACTTTCATACAAATTATTTATTTCGTGATTCTTGATTATAATTATCTACAAATTCCATATACCCCATTACCACTCACACAAGTTGCCTACCAAAATATTATTATAATTACCCTTTTAACTAATTGTTCTTGTCATTATTGTTCATTGTTATTATTTTTATCTTCGTAATTTCGACTAATTACCTTCGTACTTTCATTCACGACGAACTATATATATTTTGCAACTTATCCAAATTTTTGTTAATTCAACCTAATCAAAATATTCTACATAAATAATTCCTTGTAATCTATAATAATAATATATATATTTTCTTATAAATCCTTGCATTATTTAATCATTCCCAAACTGTTTCCCGTAAAATTCGTTAAGCCTAAACTCGCTATTCACCGAGAACTGGAATTTTCTTGAGAATAATTTTATTCATTAATTCTCTCATTAACATTTATAGTGTATACGTTAATGTGTATTGTGCTATTTAAGCTACAGTTTTATGTATACGCACTTCTTCACCCTATAGTATCTGCATTTAAATCCATTTTTTTTAGTGTGATACTTCCACCTGATAAAAAGCAGCTTCCCTACGACCTTATTTTCCAGGCAAATAACTGTTAAACCTCTCCCTTCAATCTAAACCACCGATATACCACCACCCAGAAATAAAGGCTGCCTGAACATCCAATTCGCTGACGAAATCATCTAGCTTATAGTTTGCCTTTACAGGAACGGACCCATGCATCAATAGATACGAAGGAAATTAAAACCAATAGGGATAAATTTATGATGGTACTCGTGTACAAGATAACACTCTCAGATCTGTATGTGGAAGGAGAGCGCTACCACTAAGTACAAGAGTGTAGGCTTCTTGGGCTAACCATTATGACATCTGGTTACAAAAATGACGCTACTGAGAGGGTAAATAGGGTATAACGTACGAGAAGTGCAGGCGAGCGGCTTAAAAGCTTCGTTTGAATGAGTCTTTTTTGAGACTCAGGATGGCCGAGTGGATTCGCCGCTGGTTACCAGTTGTCCAGCGACGCGGGAAGCTGTTCTCAACTCGCCTACGCTATTATTTTTATTTGACCCTTTTCCTACTCCCTTCTATCTACAATGGTGCCCAGACCCGGGAGAGAGAATGTTAGCCCTTGGATAACATTTCCAAACAGGCTCTCTTCATTTTTTCAAAATACGCCCCGCTTCTAGGAGAGGGGTTGTATAGCGTACGAGAAGTGCAGTCGAGCGGCTTAAAAAGCTTCGTTTGAATGAGTCTTTTTTGAGACTCAAGATGGCCGAGTGGATTCGCCGCTGGCTAACAGTGATCCAGCGACGCGGGAAGCTGTTCGCAACTCGCCTACGCTTTATTTTTTCTTTGCCCCTTTTCCTAATCCCCTCTATCTACAAGTCGAAGGGGGTGGGGGAAGGGTTGGTATTATTATACAAGTTAAGAAACCTCAGCATAGAGAACAAGAAGAAAATTTAACAGGCCATAATACAGTCCGCGATTATTTATCCAACCAAGCGATGTACAGGATCTCGAGGGGTTACCTATTAAGACAACAAAAAGTACCACGGCCAAGCTAATATCAAGCACTAAAAGATGAGAACTAAGCAGACAACAAGACTTCCACAGGGAGGCAAATATAAAGCCACTCAACAGAATAATTGCTGAAAGAGCCAGGGAGGTCATAGAAAAGACAGAGAACGAAATAGGAGTTGATTTAACCAACCAAATTGCCCAAAGAGAAGGATGGAGAACACAGTTTATGCCCAAGTTTTCCAAGGATTGATGATAGAGGGGAAGAATAAATCTGCACCTAGAAAAGGAGAAGAATACTCGACGACGACCAACATTAATTATATAACAGAAGCATCACAAGAAAATAGATTATAGACAATTATAACCAGAATAGGAACAAAAAAGAATAGCTAGAGATATAGAACGCTACACCAGTTTTGTAAGAATAATTACTTAACGGTTTGAAAGCTTTATATAAACAAACACTACACTCGCAAAGATACAAATAGAAATATACAAAAAAAGAAATGCGTGATTCTCACGTGAAGCAAATTTATAACTTTATCACGCTAACTATAACTACCTATAATGGACAGAGATTAGCCTGATCGCCATGTAAAATAACATCTCTTTACAAACCTCTAACTTCCTTGAATTTTCAACAACTATTCTTCATTACTTATTACATTTACACACCAGACTCACCGTAGAGACGTGGGATAGAGGCCACGATAAACAGCAACGATCTATGGAAAATAGATATAAGCTACCCATCTTGTTTCGGATTCCACGTTAAGTGGTAGGTTCAATTACTAAGTCCACTTTTTTTGTCTCCTACTATGTTTCCTCGGTGTAATACCTTTAAACTTTCTTCTTTTCCTGTCTCTCGCTCCTACCCACCGTACCTACAATGCTTGGAGCCTACTTATGCTCTGAACAGTCTAGCTGCGGGGGACTAAAGAGGAATACAAGGCATCGCAATGACTCCTTGGGGGGGGGGGAGCTGTTCTTTGTCTACCACTTTTAATTTCATTTCACTTTCACTGGAATATTTTTTTTTAAACATGTCTCCTTCTCTTCTCTGAGGGTTGCGCTCAAGAACTTTATCACCGAATAATGCAGTAAGAACCTAAGGAAACTTTCAGCGAGGTACTAAATAACCTAATACTGACAGATTGAATGAATAAGAAATTTTGGTTTTCACCAAAGCCATCCATCAAAAGAAATCCTGAGGATCAACCTAATTGACAACCAACTTGAAGAAGAGAATACAGCGGAGGAAAAGGAAGACATAAACGAAATCACAAACCAGAACACGAGAAGAATGTCAGACTCCTCTCCCTCTTTGCGAGAAGGAAGCGACAAACTTGAGAAAATAGCACCAAAAAGCAGCAACAGAAAAACAATACAAACAGCAACCGCAAAACATCACCCGAAGTCACCCATTAAAAGTGTTTCCGTATCATTGTAGAAGGATATCCTTGGAAAATGCTATCTCGTAGACGGTGAAGACATTGACATCAAAATTTTCGCCTCCCCAATGTGCAAACTCCCATAAGAAAATGAAGTAAAGCTACTCCAAGTGTAAGTGGAAGGATTATTACTGGAAGGAAGGATTTTCGTACCGAAATCCAATATGCACACACTCAACCTCCAAACCTTCAAAATTATAACAAATGGACAAATGAAAAAATTAAGTGTATTGAATACTAAAAAGTGATTAAATTTTTTAAATGGTTGAAAAGGTTTGATTCCAACCTAAATATGCAACAGTAATACACTGTAATAATAAAGTGAAAGTTAATAAAATAACGGGCAAAAAAAAAATGAGTAAATCTAAGTCATTAAAAATTGGCGATCAATTGAAACAATGATAGCGTACCTAGGTGAGTAACAGTATATTAAGTGGAAGTTAATAAAAAAAAAACGGCAAAGTTAAAAGTGATTAAATATAAAATGATTAAACAATTAGAAAAAAGTGGTAATAAACTTGAATATAATTAATATAATAACCAAGTTAAGTAAATGATATATTAAAATATGAAAAAAAATTGTACCTCATAATAACAGGTAAAGTTAGAAGTGTAGGAATTTATATGTGGCAAAATATTATAAATTGAATAAATATTACAGGAAATAAAAATAAACAAAGAACAATGGATTTATTAGTATGTTAAAATGTAAAATGTACAGATACATATGCAGTACCAGTTTAACCTAGTAGCACGTGCTACGGGCCTCGCGCTTCATGGGGCCCTGCGGGGATGTAAAAAATTAGTAATAATTAAAAATTTCCCCACAGAATGCCGAGACAAAATAATTATTAATTTCCTGATTTTTTTATTCATATTATTATTATTATATATAATATTAAATATAATTAAATATAATCAAGATTGAACCATCTATCTCTAAGGAGTATTGAGCACGAGTTACTGAGGGAAATTAACACGTCAAGGATAATTGAGGAGTTTTCTGTTGCCAAGTGTCGTAAGTGCTTCCTGTGAGCCATGTAACTAAAGTTGGTGTGAACTCAGTTCAGCAAATGGTTCCAAGATTCTCCAAGGCAGCACAAATAGTCTACTGGCTAAGTAAGCTCGTGGTATGTACGGCGTTGCTCTTTAAAAAGGAATAAAAAGTGTACAAAATAAACCATTTTTTTTCGGTTGAGTCCTCCCAGCCATACTGGCAGTTCTTTTAAATTCCTCAGATGATTTTCTTTCCTTTCTGCAAAGGAAAATGGGAAATAGGGGTGAGAAACAATATACAGTATATTATATATATATATATATATATATATATATATATATATATATATATATATATATATATATATATACGGGTGGAGGCCCCTGTTGTTCCTTATGCTAAGGGCTCCGCAGCTGCTTAAACCGGCTCTATACATATGTATAAGAACTCGAATATACAGTCCCATGGAAACCCTATTTTCATCCTTTAATTTTTGTACTTTCATCTTCTTAAATTTCTTATTCCCCCCCCCCTCCCTTTTGACTAATTATATTTTACATGTTTTTTTTAGTTGCATGTACGTGACTCTATAAGTTAATATGTTTATCCGTAGGTCAGCGGTCGGATGGTAACCATTTTACTTTTCAATGTTTTTGGAAGTTTAGAAAGTCGTAAAGTCAGATGATATGTCGGTTAATTGATACTAAGTTTGTTAATTTTTTTTTCTCAAATTGTTGAAATAGTTGAGAGCACGCGACTTAGGTTTGTTGACCTCGTTTGTAAAATCCCCTTGTGCTTATGGTGTGGGTTGTATTAGGTAGGTGAGGTTGGTAGCCTCAAGTCTTGGTGGCTTGATATGGGTACACCACCAGTTATTGGGGTTCTCCCTAAAGGGAATGTATTTGCGAGGTTCTCCACGGGTTTAGCGATGAACCATCCGAGTACTAATCCGACCCGATGCTGCTTAACAGTAACAATCTCATTACAGGGCCACACGGCAACCTGGCGCTGACCTGAGGTTGACTCCACTTGCCGAGGACAGATAATACTTTCCCTCGGTTTGAGGTTAGGTAGGCTGGTTAAAAGGATCGATATGGATTCTCCGTAGGAAAGGAAATCCCGAACGGCGGAATTTCGGACTTATTATTTTAGGGCGGAGAACTCGGATTGCTTCGGCGTCAGATGAAGTCGAAATCGGTGTTTCGAGTATTCAGGCGAGCCTATTTCTGTTTTGGGTCGGTATCTTAACTGTCTCCGACTCTGACTGCGACTGTAATTGTAAATGTGCCCGTAACTCTGCTTGACTGAATTACTGTAAGGCTGTCCTCTTTGGTCTACCCAAGATGGTATATACGCTCGCGCACACGTTGGGCGTGCCCTACCATTAGTCAATAATGTTGTTTGGGCGGAGCCTCTTCCACTCGGTGTTAATTTGTGTGTCCAGGGAGATAGAGATTCATTTTATCTCGAATTCCAAAAATACCACTTTGCGATCATTTATCGCGATAACGATATCGGGTTATCGGTTATCCTATATTTTTTACGCGCAATCGATTCATCGGTATCGCCGATATTTTTGGTTCTAGTTTAGCCCAGGGGTGAGCCGCGCGTGCCTTGGAGGGATAAATAGGTAGGTCCGAGCTGGGAACCGAACGTATACTGAAAAAAGTGCGGGGCGGCCGGTCTTGACGCCTTCTCAAAACGTTTGCTCAGCTTCAGTCTCTCACAAGCTGTTGGACGAGAGGTCACGAGGTGTTAGTCCTGCGCGTTCTTTGATGAATGTGAATGTGTGGCTGCAGGTCAAAGGGACAGACAGTCTGGCAGACTCAACCTTCAACAGTAAGAAAGTCCTCATTGACCTCTTCTTGAGGTACAACACAGCGATGGTGAACAGCGCCGCGGTGAAGCGCTTGTTCTCCCTTGACAAGGACATCATCAGGGCTAAGAGGAGCTCCCTGTCTGATGAAAACTTCAATATGCTCATGTTTACGAAAGGGAACATGCTGCAGAACCTGGTCTAGACTGTGGCTGTGCAAATTTAGTTATTTTAATTAAAACAGTACTTTTCATTAATGAAGAGAGAGGATAAACATTGAATTGGAAGTTTATTCTAAGATTTTTTTCAAGACTTTTCTAAGATAAAGATAAAAATAAAGATTTTGATTTATCGATTTTTTAAAATTTAAAATATCAATATCGTTATCGCTAGTATCGGAATTTTGGATTTATCGGTTATCACCTTATCGGGCCATAAATGTATCGCCAGTTATCGATTTATCGGTTATCGTGATACATTTTGTCGTCATCGCGCCCACCAGTGATTATCGTGTCTTCGATTTTTAAAATATCAATATCGTTATCACTAGTATCGGAATTTTGGATTTTTCGATTTATCGTTTGTCACCTTATTGGGGATAAATTTATCGCAGATAACGTTATCGTGATACATTTTTTCGTTATCGCACCCACTACTGATTATCGTGTCTTCAGCTATGCACCTGCTACCAAGCTCACCTTTTAGAGTGCCTGGGGGAATCGCTTTACTTCGTTTTACTGTGTATGTGTGTGTACATGTGCACAGGTTTGTTAACGTGTGAACGTCTCTAATTCATTCTTCTCGCCTTAGGCCTTTACAAGCAACATATATATTATTTTTTACATGGACTTTTGTTATAGGTTCTTTGTTACAAAAAATATACATTATTATTTTTACAGAGATGTTACATATTATTTACACAAAGAGCTATACATATTTTAGATTATTTGCATGTGCATAGTTGTGAGCGTGTACGTTCCAAGCCTTTATAGGATTCAAATGATGCTCACGTGTGAGGCCTCATTGTCAAACCTATTCCACCTTACACAGTGGCACTCCAAACTTAATAATAAAACCTTAACTTTCAGTCTCTCGCCTACCACCTTTCATTTCATTTGAAAAAACAAACAAACTTACCAGTCAAAAATATATAAAAATAACAATATTTTGAACGCCTAACGAAGCACTAATGCAGTAAACCAATACCTATCATCATTCGCACCAAATTGGCCTGGTAAGTGTTTACTCCTATTGCTAATTTCAAACTTACACCAATTGTACTATAAACAAAGATTAGCTTGATCTTCAAACAAGCTTACAATTCTCGGCAACTCTAGAACTTCATTAATATTTGCCGCCTAAACCTCTTCTACACTCGAACCCAAAGGGGCTTTACATACAAACTGGAGACAGGAGCATTCAATAAAAAGGAATAGAACAAAATATAACCTACTATAAACCGTGGTATTAGCAGCACGTTTAGATCTAGGGCCAAGACCAGCTAGGTCAACGTTTTAATCCCTTTCTAGTTTCGCACTATACTATCACTTTTCTGTACTCTTCAACTCCCTTAACCCCCTCCCCCCCACACACTTAAACTTCCTCTTCCATGTCTCCAAAATGTGTCAAAGGGCTTAAAGGGCTTGAGGTGATAGGAGAGCGACAGACTACGGGCTCCCTCTCCTACCCTCTCACCTCCTCCCTTGCTCATTGGGTTGGGGCAAGGGAGGAGAGGAAGGGCCCGTTGCGGTATGCTGAGCTTGTTCGTGGGAATCCGGGGCCTATTTAGGTCTCCATCGGTTCTCACTGCATCCACGGTCGATTTCGACGGTGCCTATTATAGGCTGTTAGGTGTATATTGCGCCAATTCACTGGATAGCTCATGTCACAATAAACCTCAAAACCCATATTTTGTTACTTAAGGGAAATTAAGTTAATTGCTAACGGGAAGTCTGAATTCCAGCAGAGGAAATTTTGTTAGGCCTAAATCAGCGATGTCGTGGGAATACGTGTATTAACAACAAAGAGCTACGAAAAATATATATTATGGAATGAACAGTTATGATATAAAAGTTAAATTATACAGTTTATGATTGGATAGATTACGCGGGTGAATTAACTTTGCATGAGTTAATGAGAATTAGAGTACACATATGATGATTGATAATTAGATTGACAATTATTAATTAGATTATAGTTGAATGTTAAATGAGTAAATATTATAAATGTATGATAACTATTTATATGGGTTGATGAATAGATTATATGAGCAATTAGATTATATAGTTAAATAGATTGGGTAAATATTAAAGATTGGGGTAAATATTAAATAGATTGATATGTATAAAGATTGGTATAAATAGATTGTATGGATTAAATTGGATACATAAATAGAGTATAATTTGAATACATAAATAGATTATAACGGAGTTGGAAGGGTCTGTAAATGAGAGAAGAATCACTCAATAAAACGAGATTCTTTCGGGACATATTTAACTAAAATTTACTATTCAAGTATTACAGACCTGTTTACTGAAGCAGCCGATGAACACGAATGAACCTTGTATTTGATTTTAAGACGCTTGAGCGAGAGTGGGAGTAACAATCTCATGAATTAAGTCATGGTTATACACCCTTCTTTAAATAATATATATATATATATATATATATATATATATATATATATATATATATATATATATATATATATATATATATATATGATTAAATATTTACACTTGTAGAGGGGGAGACCGCTACACTCTGCTACCGAGAGACGCCTTTAATAATCTAAGCAGTTTGGTTTTAACGTTAAGAATCTCCTTGGAGAGCAAAGTGTAGCTCTCGAGCCTGTGGCACCTCTGGTGTGCCCAGGACGCTACCCTGGAAGATACCAACTTTGACTATTTGTCGCCACACTCCCTTTTCCAACTCTGAACCAAACTTATATTTGACCTTTTCCGAAAAATATACATATGCTTTAGTCCACCATTAACACAAATTTACATGGAACTTAAGAAAACTGATTTCAAATGATAACTAAATCATAGCTGCACATTTGCTCGTGAATTGAGTTCGAATGCTTAATATTTAGTAATTCTATAGCCATTTATATTATATCAGGTTTCAAAGTTGGTGTTCTGAAAGAACCCCCTGTATCTCAAAAATGGCGCCGTAGGTTATTATGATTTTGTCAGGAATAAAATGGATTTTAATTCGCTGTAATTTCATACATCATAATCTAACGTAGTAAAAAAATTGAGAAAAATGAATTTGGTATCCCCATAAAGGGGGAATAGACCTTTTAGCAAAACGCTTTATTTATCTCGCGCGTTTCGATACACATATATTATCTTCGGAGATAAAGTAAAAATACATATAAAAAGGGTAGAACATTGGCCTATATATCAAAGAATTCACAATCTTATATATAAACTAACAAAGAGATCAGCACGCACCAACTTACTGACAAACTTGTGAGCATGTTAAGAGAAGGCCAAAAAGGGTTGGCTTAGGACCGAAGGTCAAATTCGCATTCATGTCCAAAGAGCTGATGAATCTTCATACATACATTTATGTATGTATAGGTGTTTGTTCAGAGTAGTCTCGTGCTGTGGGGTATCTTCGTACCTCCGTAGCTATTTTTCTGCTGTTAAAGTGTATGTATATGAGGTCTATTAGGAATTTCCCCAGTTATCCCTTTAAACGCGTGTAGGCGTAGGTGTTTAGTGGTGTTAGTTTGTTTTTTTGATGTAGCTGGCCATTTTTGTGCGCATGGGACAGAGGCAGGGGCACTTCATAGCAGAGTTCTGGATGCGTTGTAATACCCTCTATCTAGTGTGACACACAGATGTGATTATTATTAGTAATTTTATAGGGTACTAAAACTGCTTGAAGTCACCGACACCCAAATTACGGCCCATTAGTATAACTGAAAAGAAAAATGTAAAGTTGGTTGGTTGGATTTTCTAAAAAGTGCCGATCTAAAATAAAAGCCCAAACAACAAGTTAACTATTAATTGTCTTTTCTGCAGTTGTCTTTCCTCTTCGATGTATCCTTTTTGGATACTTCTTCGATGTATTCTTTCGTAATTTGTCAATTGTTATTTACTTGCTTTCCTTTCGTTTTAAAGTACGTTTAACGTAGCCAGTCTCCAGTTAGCTATCCCTTACTTTCGGGCATAACAAAATGAGAGATTGTTAAGTAGCCCGGCTCGAAATCTGCTTCCTGTAACCAAACGGGTTCAGGTTGTTGAGCCAACCTTTAACATAACATAACATAACATAACATAATTTAACGGATGACAAAAGCCACAAGGGCCTATCAAAGGTCATCCGTATCCATCAAATCCCACCCATATAATGCATCCATAGGATTTTGTCAGATCATGCAGCTACAATATACAATTTAACAATCCATAGGAATGTCCAACCATGCATCTACAATATATAATTTAAAGCCTCCATAGGAGTCTGTCAAAAACAAAAACAAAATCCCCCAAAATATACAATAAAAAGAAACTGCATCCACAGGAATGAGTCAAGAAACATATCCACATACCAAAAAGTAAGAAATTAACCCTCCATCCCCATATAATCATCCAATCTGCGCTTGAAAACATTCAAGTTTGGGCTGTCTACAGTCTCAGGTGGCAAACTATTCCAATAATCTACCACTCTGTTAGTGAAAAAATATTTTCTAACATCCAGTCTGCACCTCTGTTTTTTAATCTTTAAGTGGTGGCCTCTAGTTCTATTACTACCTTCTAACTCAAATAACTTGCTGAAATCTAATTTATCCATCCCAGAAAAGATTTTAAAAAGCTCAATCATATCTCCCCTCACACACCTTCTTTCAAATGAAAACATATTTAATACCCTCAGTCTATCTTCATATTCAAGGTGCTTCAGGGATGGTATTATTTTTGTTGCCCTCCTTTGTACTGACTCTAATAAGTTTATATCATGTCTAAAATGTGGTGACCATGCCTGTATACAGTACTCTAAATGTGGCCTGACATAAGAGTTGTATAGTTTAAGGATGACCTCCTTACTCTTGTAGCTAACATTTCTTTTAATGTAACCTAGCACCCTATTTGCTCTATTTTTTGCCTCAATACACTGCTTTGAAAATTTCAGTGACCTATCTACTACCACTCCTAAGTCTTTCTCATCTTCAACTGAATTAAGCCAATATCCATCCATCTCATAGCTAAATTCCCTATTATCTCTCCCCATGTTAATAACTTTGCATTTATTAAGGTTAAAAGTCATCTGCCACTTCTGAGCCCAAGCTAACAGCTTATCTAAGTCACCCTGCACTTTAAAGCTACCCTCAACCTCTTTGACTACAGCTGCCAATTTAGTGTCATCAGCAAAAATTGACACTTTGCTATTTACACCTTGCCCAAGATCATTTACATAGATTATAAATAATAAAGGGCCTAAAACTGATCCCTGAGGTACGCCACTAATAACATTCCTCCACTCTGACCTCACTCCATTCAGTACAACTCTCTGTTTCCTATTTTTCAGCCATTCAGTTATCCAATTTAAAACGTTCCCACATATCCCATGCAGCTTTAATTTATGAACTAGTCTTCTATGTGGAACCTTATCAAAAGCTTTGCTGAAATCTAAGTAGATCACATCAACTTTCTCACCCCTATCTAATTCTTTAGTTACATAATCCATAAAATCCAGTAAATTAGTTAAACACGATCTATCTTTTCTAAAACCATGCTGAGCATCATTAATTAACCTGCTACTCTCTAGATGATCAGAAATTCCCTTCTTAACCATCTTCTCAAGAATTTTACAGACTATAGAAGTTAAGCTTACTGGTCTAAAGTTATTTGGGTCCTCTTTGCTTCCCTTTTTAAAAATTGGCACTACATTTGCCAATTTCCAATCATTTGGTATTTCTCCAGACTCTAGTGATCTAATAAATATCTTCTCGAGAGCTACTGCAATACTTTCTACACCTTCTTTGAGTATCCTAGAATGAATGTTGTCAGGGCCAGATGCCTTACTAGTATTTAACTGAATTATAAGCCCTTTAATTTCTTCTCTGTCTATATTAATAGAATTTATCACTACTTCCCTTGACCTAGAATTATCATCAATTAATCTAACTGGTTTCTCTTCTGTGAATACTGAAGTCGGGGAATTTATAATTGGTCAGGGATAACCTAGAAAAGTCAGGGAATTTTAACGGTAAATATGTAGACGAGCGGCCCGGCCGATAAGATTTACTATTTCGTTCGGGTTCCAAAATGTTTCACGTTTTTGGAGTACATTTATAGGGGACGGCTCGTGGGGAGGTAAACACGATGCGTGGACCGCACTACGATGATCCTGAGTTTCATTAAATTGGGGGGGGGGGCTGGGGGCACAGCCCCTGAGTATATAATCCTAATTTTTATAATGTTCTGATGTTTACAGAGGTGAATGCTTTGGTAAATATGTAGATTAGCGGCCCGGCCGGAAAAAAATTTGTGTGTAAATAATATTGTTTACTCGTGTTGGAATATTCATGCGCGTTTGAGTCCTTTTCAAATTATTATTCTATAAACAATTAGGATTATATACTGGGGGCTGTGCCCCCCCGACCCCCCTCAATTTAATGAAACTCAGGATCATCCTAGTGTAGTCCCCCCATTGTGTTTACCCCCACATGAGCCGTCAACTTAAATGTACTCCAAAAACGTGAAACATTTTGGAACACGGATGAAATAGTACGTCCCATCGTTCGCGCCGATAATCTACATATTTACCAATGCTTTAACTACATCATGTCAGTGCCTTTAATCGTTTTGTGAATTATAATAGGGGTTGGGGGTGGGGTATGACATCAGAAATGACACGGGTGAACGATAATATTTACACAAAATCATTTTTTCCGGCCGGGCCGCTCATCTACATGTTTACCATTTTAACTTGGCTACTGTAATTTTTTTAAGACAGGGTGTGTAACGGGTATTTGTACTTTTTTCAAGTTCTACTTTTAAATATGCTAGGAGCAAAACTCGCTTTCTTTTCTATTGTTGCAAATCAATTTGAAGGATTTTTGGCAAAATTTCAGAAAGATTTTGCATTGACACCCATCCTTTATGAGGAACTTTTTTGTTTACTAAAATATATTACATAATATAACATAATTTCAAGGATGACAAAAGCCACAAGGACCTATCAAAGGTCATCCGCATCCGTCAAAACTCACCCACAAAAAGCACCATCACCAGGGGAAGACAAAATCAAAGTCCCCCCCAATATAATATAACAGATGATGAGAGCCACAAGGGCCCATCATAGGTCATCCGAGTCAAACGGCCTCTTTTTTAAGGCATCAAATTCCCAAGAAAACTACATTGGCAAAAGAATTCTGAAACACAAAGTATATGAAGAAAAGGTAATACTTCAGATTCAAGGCGCATGGTAGATGGCGCTGTTAGTTGGCTACAATTTTGGGCTACAGCATATCTCTTATAAGAACATAAGAAAAGAAGGAGACTGCAAAAGACCATTCATGGCCTACACTTGGCAGCTCCTGTTCCAGTCAGCACACAAAAGATTTCTTACCAGAGAAAAGTCATCAACATTGTCACGCTCTACAGGAGTTCGTCAGATAAAACAAATATGTCTAATTACAGACCAGTAAGTTTGACATCAGTGGTAGGGAAAATGATGGAATCTATTATAGCAAGGAATATAAGAGATCACTTGGATAAGCATAAGTTGATAAAAGAATCACAGCATGGCTTTAGTAAGGGTAAATCCTATCTCACTAATTTGCTGTCTTTTTATAGTAAGGTGTATGAAGCAGCAGATAATGATGAAAACTATGATATTTTATACTTGGACTTTAGTAAGGCTTTTGATTGAGTGCCACACTTACGACTTCTGAGCAAAGTTAAAGCACACGGGATCGATGGCAGTATATTTAGGTGGATTCAGTCATGGCTTGGTGACAGACAGCAAAGAGTTAGTATAGATGGAGTTAAATCAGAGTGGGGGTGTGTTAGCAGTGGAGTTCCTCAAGGATCTGTTTTGGGTCCCTTGCTATTCTTAATTTATATTAATGATCTTGACATAGGTATAAGTAGTGACCTGAGTAAATTTGCTGATGATACTAAGCTAGGTAGGGCCATTAGGGCTGATTCTGATGCTGTTGTAATAACATAACATAACATAACATAACACATGTCTAGTGAGCCTATTCCATTCATCTACCACACGATTTGTAAACCAATTCCTCCCAATCTCCTTCCTAAACCTATACTTATCAAGCTTAAACCCATTGCTACTTGTCCTGTCATCACATACAACCTCCTATTCCCATAAGACCCACCCCAGACATCTACAAACACCAATCCTAACTCCTCACACAGTCCTTTCACAAATTCATTCAAACCAATTGCATGCGACAACCATTCTACCCCCACATCCAATCTCGGAAGCACACCAGAAACAACACCTTTTACCCTGCTTTTACTCATCCTTTCAACTAACCTTCTATACTGCTCACGTAACTCACATGTACCCACTTTCTTTACATCATTCACTCCCACATGCGTAATCACAACTGCATCTCTCTCACACCCAGAAACCAGCCTATCATACCTCTCACAAACATCACTTACACCAGCACCCGGCAGACAAACTCTCATTCCCTTCCACTTGCTATCACTCAACTTCCCTATCTAAATACCTAATCTGAGAGTCACCCATCACTAGCACCTCAGTCATTCTCCTATTCTGTCTTGGCCTAACATTACCCTCCCTCCTGCTCTCAGTCACACTACCACCCATCCTGCTTTCATCCACAATCACACCAGGCCAATCACTTTCACACTCTTCCTCTCTCAGGACATTGAATCTGTTAGTCAACCTAACAGGTTCTATGTCCTTCCTTTTCAAACAACTAATCTGTCCTAACTTATCTATCCTATCCATTTTCACCCACCATTTATCATCACTCACAACTTCCACACTGTTCCCAGTCCTAGCCCTATCTTCTACCCTCTTAGCACTAATCTCACCCTTCAATCGCACACTTGCATCTCTTCTCACCTCAAACACCAAATCATTCAACCTCTTACATTCCGTACTCAACCTCCTAACCTCCCCTTCCAGAAAACACACACAGCATTCAGTTACATTCACTCTCCTTTCAACTCCACATGCATCACACACCACATACACACTACTTTCAAACGGCATGCTCTCACCATCTATACAAACAGTCATACTCTCAGAAATTTACTAAGGACAAAGTTAACACTCACCCCCAAAATTTTTGCTCAGGATTGCTGCCAGTTATCTTCCCCAAAAGTATTAATCACTAATGTATTTATTACACAGTGATTGTTGTATTAAATAAATACAAGAAAAATTACACACCCAAATCAGTATTATATCCCAATCTTCCAATGAGAATCAGGAGCTTCCTGTAAGACAACCTTCCAGAACAAAGTGTTATATTTTTTTGTTCTTTTGGGGATTTGTAACTTTTAGTCTATTATTTACTAAATATCTGCGCTCTGCTCGCTTATAGTTTTTTCTAAGTTAAGTAAGGTTTCTTGATGTCTTTTATTGTTTTTTGTTTTGTTTTCATATATTTTGTTTACTGCGAACGATAACAGCTTCTTACTGGCAACATCGTAGCTTATTGTGTTTTCGTGCTCTCCATGTGCTTCTTTGTTATTCAAATTTGGCTTTACTTTGTATGATTGCGAAAAACTTTTAGATTATCTAGAGGCACATAAACTAATCAAGAAATCTATAAAAGTAAGAATTGTTTGTTATTAGGTTAGGTTTTTCTGCCAGTAAAAAGCTGTTGGGGAGAAAAACCCCCCAGTAAATTCAAGGGGACTGCTCGTGGGGAAGATATCACTGCAGAGATATGCTGTAGCCCAAAATTGTAGCCGACTAACAGCGTCATCTGGTTGGCTGGGTGACATGCTGATGTAAATATATATCTCATACACATTCAACGAATCTGGATGCAAGATTGTCTGGATTTTCTATGTTCGGCGTTTGAGGTGATGGGTTCCAGGTGATGCTCGTATGATTAAAATCTCCTGTGATGAGTAGATGAGTTTTCTGTTTGTTAGTTTCCCACCTGAGAGTATCATGTAACACTGTGTCTCGTGTATTTACAAGTAGAGGCGAGCCAGATCTATAGATGACCCCTAAAAGCAAGCTGTTGTGACAACCCTGTATAGTTACCCTTGTGCAGTCTTGGAATGAGTCCATTGGTGGCTTGATCTGTTTAGCATTAAGTGTAGATCTTACATATATACATGTTCCTCTGGTATTTTCTGCATATAAATCACTGGTGAATATATCGTATCCCTGAATTTGCATAACAGATAACTCTGGCACTTCCCCATGTTTGGGTTTAATTTCTGTTATTAGTATTACATCATATTGCTTGTCATTTACTAAAGCACAGAGCTCGTCATATTTGTTCATAAGTGAGTTATCTGTATTGGTATATATTCTTAGTTCTGTTTGGTTGTTTTACTCGTTGGTCCTTCAGTTGTGCCCTCAAGTTTTTTGACTCGTTCAATTGTTTGTTGGTTAGATCAGGACGTATATAAATCTGGTTGTGGATAGGGTGCGAGCTATTATGTAATTCTTTGGCCTTGATCAATATCTGCTTCCTCTCACTTAAGCTGGCCATTGTTATCGAGTTTTGCTTTCCCATCCTTTGTGCATTATTGATGTTGATCTTAAGTTTAAACTCTTCCTGAATAAGTTGGGTTACCCTGTTTATGTCACCCTCCTTCGAGTTTGTCTCGGGTAGATTATGTATGATAAGGTTGAATTTCCTGGCTTCTTGGTCTTCCTTCTCATTCAATTTCAGATCTACTTTGTCAGTCAATGATTTTGTTACTGTGTCAGTTGTTTTGCTGACTATTTGCTCAATTAGCTGTTCTTAAGTTAATCTCCTGTCTGTTGGGGGTTTACCTCTATGGCCTTGTCACTCTCTTTTACCAACTCACCACATTCACTGCACTTATATGCTTCCCCTTTAGGGATAGTTTTATCTTTATCCATGTCTTTCTTATTATTTGTGGCATTTCTTTTGCCGTTACATTCGGTTTTAAGCATACTCACGTTAGCTCCATGGCGTCCACCTTCCGCCATCTTGAGTCTTTGTTTACCTTTTGTTTTGACCTCTCCGTGGCGGTGTTTTTTTTTAAACAGGGCAAAAATTTGGGTCTTTGTGGCGAAATAATACTGTCCATTTATATCACATTCGCTTCAACCATAACTAAATTCCTTTTCTTTGTTCACAAATAGTCTTCAAATTTCACAAAAATCATTCAAAACACAGAATTTGTAAGGAGCTTTGCTCACGTCCGTCCACACTCAACAATGAGGAGGGAATTTCTCAAGAGGAGAAATTCTTTCAAACCCCCTTCATATTTAATAGGCCCTATTTTATCACTGTTAGATTTATTATTGATTCTATAATAGCTAAAGAATTTTTTAGGATCTTTATTATTATTTTTAGCTAAATTAATTTCTGCTGTCCTTTTGGTCTTCTTAATAATCTTATTTAGTTCATTTCTGGTTGACCTATAATGGTTTAAATTATCTAAACTACTCCCACTTTGTAATCTCTGGTATGCTCTTTTTTTTCTCTGAAACTTTATTAGCTATTTCTTGATTTCACCATAATGGTTTCCTACATTTCTTCCTAATAGACTTCATCCCAATACACTGTTCCTGAACCATGTTTAATATAGTCTTAAAAATATCCCACATCTCATAAGTATTCTTTCCATGGAATTCTATATACCACCTAATCTGATTTAGCATGCTGCGTAACTTATTGTAATCTCCCCTATAAAACTTTTGAATTTTTGTGGAGTTTGTCGCTGTTCTACCCTTAACTATTTGCAAATTAAACTGAACCCTCTGATGATCTGCTATTCTTAATTTATATTAATGATCTTGACATAGGTATAAGTAGTGACCTGAGTAAATTTGCTGATGATACTAAGCTAGGTAGGGCCATTAGGGCTGATTCTGATGCTGTTGTAATGCAGGAGGAATTGACCATTCTGTCCAATTGGGCCAAGAAATGGCTAATGAAGTTTAACATAGACAAATGTAGTGTACTTAGTATAGGTAGAAATAATCCATTGAATAGTTATAAATTAAATGGGAGAATTTTAGGGAGGACCGATTGTGAGAGGGACTTGGGTATTTTGGTAAGTTCAGACCTTCGTCCTAGAAAGCAATGCCTAAATGCTAAGAATAAAGCTAATAGGATATTGGGATTCATTAGGAGGAGTGTAAGCAATAAGAGTGCTGAAGTCATTCTAAAACTGTATCTGGCGCTAGTTAGGCCTCATCTAGATATGCAGTACAATTTTGGTCACCATATTATAGGAAGGATATTGATTTGCTTGAGTCTGTGCAGAGAAGGATGACAAAGATGATTGGTGGGCTAAGGAACTTACCTTATGGTGAAAGGCTCAGAAAACTAAATCTACATACATTGGAAAGGAGAAGAGTCAGAGGGGGATTGATTGAAGTCTTCAAATGGGTAAAGGATATAATAAAGGGGATCTGGGTAACGTTCTTATACTTAGTGAACATGACAGGACACGTAGCAATGGGTTTAAGCTTGTTAAGTATAGGTTTAGGAAGTAGATTGGGAGGAATTGGTTTACAAATCGTGTGGTAGATGAATGGAATAGGCTCACTAGACATGTGATAGAAGCCTCCTCTCCGGGTAGTTTTAAGAATAGATTAGATAAATATATGGATGAAGCTGCTAGATGGGACTGACTTTTTTTTATGTACATATGTATATATTTTTCTAAGGAGTGGGGAGATTATATTTTGCGGTCGCATGAATGGACATAGTCCTCTGGATGAATTTTATGTATATTGTAGATTAGATCTGACAAACTCCTGTAAAGGGTGTCAATGTTGATGACTTTTCTCTGGTAAGAAATCTTTGTGTGTTGACGGGAACAGGAGCAGCCAAGTGTAGGCCATGAATGGTCTTTTGCAGCCTCCTTTTCTTATGTTCTTATCACTGTTTCCCAATGATTCGCCTACACTCAATCCTTGAACTAAGTGATCATCATTTGAAAGAATTAGATCTAATATATTGGCACCCCTTGTTGGCTTATTAACAAATTGGGTCAAAAAGTTATCCTCAAAACACTCCATAAACTTACAACTTGCTCTATCTCTTCCTATCATATTTTCCCAGTCTACAGAAGTTAAATTAAAGTCACCAAGAATAACTGTATCTTCTTTGCATCCTTTACTTATTTCCCTAATCATTAACTCATCGATGCAATCAGTCTGTCCTGGTGGTCTATAAAAAGCTCCCAAGTATATTTTCCTATTTTTACCAACCTTGATATCTATCCATAATGATTCACCTTCTCCTTGCTTTATAGAGTTATTTAGATTTGAAGAAATGCTATTTCTGATATAAATAATCAACCCACCACCAGTCCTATCTCTCCTTTGACTAATGTACATAGTATAACCTTCTAGTTCAAATTCACTGACATTATCATTAAATATATTTTCATTAACCCATGATTTAACTATACATATTATATCTATATCTTCATGAATGATATAACTAAATAATTCATCCCTCTTATTTCTAAGAATATGAGCATTTGTGTAAAGACAACTCAGCCCACCTATCCCTGAAGCACCTGAGGGCCTATCTCCTCTGCATCTCCTTTCTCTGAATCTCCTTTCTCTCCTTCCCCGACCCTGTACTCTTGTATTTTCCTGACCACTATCACTACAAGTAATTTAACCCTAAACCACTTCCATTAGCCTGCCTACCTTCTACAAATCTGTGTTTGCTTCCTATACCTGCCTCACTTTGAGCCATTAAATTTCCCTGACCACTATCAAAACCTATTTTCCCGCCTCTTAAAGACCTAATAACACTATCTAATTCCCGCCACAAAACCTCAACCCCATCTCGGCTCAGATGGACTCCATTCATTGCATACAATTGGATGTTAGCAAGTTTTTTGAGTTAGATGATGGAAATTGGACTAGAGGTCACCACTTGAAAATTAAAAAGCAAGGGTGTAGGTTGGATTTAAGAAAATATTTTTTCACCAATAGAGTGGTAGACTTCTGGAACAAATGGCCGCGGAGGGTAGTAGGTAGTCCAAATTTAAATGTATTTAAGAGTAGGTTGGATGAGTTTATGGGGAGGGAAGGTTGTGATGGTTCCTAAGTTTTGTATATATTAATATTCCAGTTTTCGTGAGATGGTGTTGACGTATCTGATTAGCTCCGCATAACTAATATTTCATTAACTAAATCTTTCTATATATATTTGTAGTAATTAAGGTTTGCTGCACTTATTTATAATTGGGAGCTTATACAGGCCTACTGATTTCCGGTAGGTCTTTTGAAATGGAGGATGACCCCGATGGGTCTCCTCCTGATAATATAAATCTTCCATTTAAATACTTAATAGTACCTGTAAAAGAAAATGATAAATTTAATGACAAGCCCCTTCAATTTAGCATTGCCCGTAAAAACAGTAATTTACTTAATGATATCCAACATCATGATGTAACTTTTACTGGTCGCACAAAAAATTGCATTATTAGTACCAGTACTAAGATTAAAAATATATTCTTAGATAGTGCAGGTTTCTTACTAGGTGAGTGGAAAGTAACTTGTAAATTACTGTATACAAATTTCCATGTAAACAATTATACTCCACTACCGATACAATGCTTCAGATGTCAAAAATATGGACATACATTTAATTCCTGTTGATCAAGAGCAAAATGTCTAATATGTAGCAATGACCACTCAGCTAAAGACTGCCCAAGAGTCACTTTAAAATGCGCGAATTGCAACTTAAACCATGTATCAACCTTCAAAGGATGCAAAGTATTCCAGGAAGCTAAGAAAGTTGAAATCGTAGCAAAAAAGTTAAATATCAGTTATGAAAGCGCTAAAACACAAATAAAAGAAAACAATAATAAACCTTATAATATAAACTCCTATCCCTCCTCTATTCCCAAGGAAACTGCTGCAATTATTCAAAACCCCCAAGAAGTTAACCAAGCTAGCTATGCGCATATCTTAAATACTAACCTACAAGATAGAACCATCAATAATAATACAGCAAATGGCAAAACAATTCACCACCAAACCTTGATTAATAACCCCATTGTTTATAAGACAAGCAATCCACATTTTCTTACTAATTCAAATACATCCTCTACTGACCCCCTCAAAATTAGTAATCATCAAAATAATGCAAATGATACACATTTACAACTTTCTCTTAATTGCTTGGCTTAAAAGACTCTTGGGACAGAAGGAATTCGAAGAAGCATTAGTTGAAGCAAAACAAATGCAACAAGAAGCTATACACTCTCAATCTGCTGATACAACACTTAATAATGAAACTCAACTAATATTAGGTGAAAAAGGATATAAAAATCAGGAAATGCTCACTGAAGCTGATAATCAGGGCAAAACTGTCAGGCAAGAGACAAGTATTCCAAAACCTAAAGAAAATAAACTAAACATCAATATATCTCATAAAAATGTAGCCCCAGATAAAAGTAGACAAAAACCTCCCATTGTTGAAACAAATGATGCAGTTAATCTCAAAGGTAAAAATAAAACCCCCCTAAATTCTGAACCTGAAAAAAATAAAAGAAACGGCAAAACTAATAATCCAAACCTAATCAAATCAAATAAAAGACCTGTTTGTAGTGCACCTGAACCTATAAATATAAAAGCCAAGTAAAATGGATAATAAAACAAACAATATAAAAATTTTGCAATGGAATTGCCAGAGCAAAATTTTCTCATCTATTGGAATTCAAAGTTTACTTATATGCTAACAAACCCCACTTGTGTTGTATCTGCGAAACACGATTGGGCATCAAATCAAATGTTAATTTTATTAACTATGCAATTTTTAGAAGAGACAGAGATAGAAGGGGTGGAGGTATAATGATCTTAATTCGCAAAGACATTAACTATAAAATAATAAATCTAAATGACTATATTAACAAAGCCCTTGAAGCTCAGGCTATCAGAATTTATCTAAAAAATAATAATGCTGTAGATATACTCAATTTATATAATCCCCGTGCCATCAATTCTATTGAATTGAATAAGAACTAGAATTCTATACATCTCAACTAGGTAATAAATTAATTATTTGTGGTGATCTAAATCAAAGACACCCTGCATGGGATAATCATCTCAAGCGGGAACCTCTGCAACAAGCAACCGCTTTCAATAATTATATTGCCCAATCAGATCTAACTATAGCAACTCCTCTAGGTCTTAAAACAAGATATGACCTAAGAAATAACTTTTACTCAACTATTGACCTTACTTTAGTATCAGCAATTCTTTCGGATAAAACTGAAATAAACTTGGGTAGAGATCTCGGCTCAGATCATATCCCAATCCTTATCCATTTATCTGAACTAATAACTGTATCTAACATAGGAGAAAGACCAGATTGGAAGATAAAAAATAACAAATGGTCAGAATGGATAACTAATTTTACTCCAATTCAAGCTGACATATCTCAAAATCCACTTGAAGAATTAGATGAAATAATAGAAAATACAATAGAAGCCGGCAAATTAACTTTCAAACTTAGTATTAAACCCTAAAAGCACTAAATATAACAAACCATGGTGGACAGAAGAATGCAGCAAACAAGTGGCTCTGAGGCAGAAGGCTAAACATACTAATGAAAGAAACTTCACTCCACAGAACACCATAGCCTTTAATAGACAAAAAGCTATAGCACAAAGGACAATTAGAAGAGCAAAAAAAATATCTTTACAAAAATTTATTTCTAATATAAACTTTAGAACCCCAATTCAAGATATCTGGTTCTTTTTTAAAAAGTTCAGAGGCACTTATAGAGAAGAAACATTTCCTCTTATTCAAAATGGTAATCCAGTGCTAGGTGAAAAAGAAAAGGCAAATATTTTGGGACAGAATTTTGAAGATATCCTTAAAGATGGAGATCCAGTTATTTTAAATGAACAACAAATAAACTGATCAGTGATGCTACAAAAGACTTATCAGAAGATTTTAACAACGAATTCACTTGGGAAGAATACATTGATAGCTTAATCAGCATCTCAGAAAAAGGAGGAAAAGCCATGGGATCTGACTTAATACATAAAGCATTCCTAACAAATCTTCCACTAGAATATAAAAAGAAAATATTTAATAGCTGCTGGTCACTAGGTAAATTCCCATCCACATGGAAAGAAACATTATTGATACCCATAAAAAAACCTGATCAAGATCCTGCAAATCCAGGATCATATAGACTAATTTCCTTACTCTCTATTTTGGGAAAATACTTTGAGAAAATGATATACAATAGACTTTATTGGTTTCTTCAAAAAAATAACATAATAAAATCCTTCCAATGTGGTTTCGGAAGAAACACAGTTCAATTGATCAACTAGTGAAATTAGAAAATTTTATTAGGATAAATGTAAAACAAAAAAAGCATGTTATAGCGCTATTCATCGATATCGCAAAAGCATTTGATTTGGTCCCACATCTGGCCCTAACATACAAACTCGCAAAATCTGGTGTAACAGGAAGACTATTAACTATTATAGTAAATTATCTTAAAAATCGCTCATTTAAAATCTCCATTGGAGAATTCTTATCAGACAGCTTTAAATTTGATAGAGGAATACCACAAGGTTCAATACTGTCACCTATTCTATACACTATTTTCAACAATGACATGCCTCAATTAATAAACTGCAATATATCCTGTTTTGCAGATGATGAGGCAATATACACCAGTGGAAACACACTACAGGAAGCAGAAGAAAATCTTCAAAGAGCCGTTAATAAAATAAAAGATTTCTGTGACACATGGGGAACTATAATTAACATTAATAAAACTATACTAATGTATTTTACACGCCATTTATATCAATAAATAACCAAAGAATAAAAGATGTTAAAGAAAATAAATTACTAGGTCTCTTTTTTGATGCACCTAACTTGACCTGGAAATGTCATATAAATTACCTTGTATTAAATAGCCAAAAATGCCTGAATATACTGAAATCTTTCAGTAAATTATCATACGGAGCTAACCGAAAGTCATTACTTTATATTTCTCAAGGCATATATTATCAGCAAGATACAATATGGATGTGAAGTTTGATTTGGCCTGTCAATCTGTAAAAAAGAAACTAGATGTTATTGTTAATGCAGGAATTAGCATTGGAGCAATGAGGTCTTCTCCCATTCCCTCAATATTCACAAAAAAGCTGTCACAGAAGTTATGTGGACTACCCGAAACAAACCGCCTTATTACTATATAGCTATCAATCTATGTAATAAACTTGACATAGACCACTTCATATATAGGGAATCCTATATCAGTAATATACCACCTTGGGAAAACATGAAATTACCAATACAATCGAATTTACCAATAACTTACCCGAAATCAATGTCAAATATTAGCAAAACACTAATAGAAGATTACATCAACAACAATTTTACCAGAATCCAAAAAATATTTACCGATGGATCGAAAGTACTCCTAAATGATAAATACTCATGTTCAGCTGCTATCTTTATTCAACCCCATAAGGGGCGCGGCGATTTGCCATCCTGGCCGCCGTGCTGACGGGACTCAGCACCCCGTCCGGCCTCAGCTTAGCCTCTCTTCCTTCCTTCAAAACACTTGTTTCCTCTCTTTTCATACAACCTCTCCCACAACTTTCTCTGGTCAGCCTCTAATTTCACAGGGTAGATGCTGACCTTCTTCTCGGCCAACCGTCCTGGATCGGGGCTGAGGGGGGAGGGGACAATATTCCCTAACCCCTGAGCTCCGGTCTGGGGTGGTTGGTTTTAACAACCTGCTTCATCCCCACCCATACCTTCCTCACATCCCTTTTCCTCTTGTCTTCAAAATCTATCTTTTTTACGCCGTGTCTAAGGTGGAGCCACCATGCCGATGGACTGCCAGGCCACCAGGCGGGAGGGGTGGTCCCAAATGGCGGCGCCTGGCTCTGCCGGGCCTGCAAGCACCTCTTGCAGTGCGGGCAACTGTGAGAGGTGGTGAGCTGTTGCGTCCCGTGTAAATAAGAGGGTCACCATGCCCAATGATGAGTATAAAAAAAAACCCAACCCCCAACTTCCCCAAGAACATCAAAGGAGCCGCCCTCGGGTTAAGGCTTGTGCCTCCCCACAAATGACTCTTGACGCTGCCAAGGGGACCTGCGATGTCCTGGGAGGGGATGGCCAACTGGAGGCCCCTCCTGTGATAGACATGGTCCTTGAGGAGACCCAGCCTCAGAGGGTAGGGCCTTCCATGGGGGGGAATCCGGGCTCGGCGCCAAGCACCGAACCCAAGTCCGCCCCTATGCAAGGTCCCCCTCAAACGGCTGAGGGCTCCGAGGCAATACAAGGAGAGGAGGGATCTCCTCCTACAGGTGCCCCCACGACTACCAGGAACTTCTCCATTTCAGAGAGGGACCTGGCTGAGGCCGGCCCATCTGTCATGGAGGCTTCTGCCGGCGGAGGTGAGAAGCGGGTTTATTCCCCGCCCTCCTCTCCAAAAAAGAAAAGGACGAAGAAGACTCGGGGCTCCTCTCCATCCGCAGGGGCTACGGGGATGGATGGGTCTGCTGCCACTTTGGCAAGCGACCAAGCCAAGATCGGCCTATCCGGCCCCTCTGCCCCCCCGGGTACGGAGCTCCTGACGATGACAAAGACCAAAAGTGCACAGGGTGGAGCCTCGATGACATCGGGGCCCATCATTCAGAGGTTACCTGGCGTTTTCGAGCCCGCTGGCTTCAAGCGCTTCCTCGTTATTCGCTCCACTGATGGCACCATGTTGTCCAAGGGCAACATGATCCATCAGAGGAGAGGATTAGCTAGTGCAATTGGTCGAGAGCCAAAGGTAACCCGTTTCTTGGACGGGAGCCTTCTGGCGAATCCCGCTGAGGCGGCCAAGATAACTTCTCTTCGGACACTTCATGGCACCCCGGTGAGTGTGACGCTGCACTCTACCATGAACTTTGTGAAAGGAGTAGTTTATGCGAGGGAACTCGTTGACTAATCCATTGAGGACATCACCCTAGAGCTGGCCAACCATGGGGCGGTCAAGGTCGAATGTGTGATGAGAAAACAGGGAGGGGTCTCGAGACCCACCCCTACACTCTTCGTCACATTCGACTGTGACAAGCTCCCTGAGTTGGTGCGTGCCGGTTGGTACCACTACCGCGTGAAGGCATTCGTGCCAATGCCGCGGCGGTGCTATTACTGTCACCGCTTCGGTCATACGAATCGCTCACGTAGATGTGCAAAGTCGGGGTCACCCGAAGTATGTGTAAATTGCTCCAAGGTCGCACACGATAAGTCCAAATCGTTGGTGGCCAAGTGTGTCAATTGCGGAGTGCCGCACCCTGCTTCTTCGAAGCAATGTGGTGCATATCTACTTGAGAAAGAAATCCTGGCCGTTCAGGCCCAGGATCGACTCTCATTCCGCGAGGCAAAGGACTTGGTCCTGGCGCGCCCGGCTCTGCCTGGGACATCATATGCCTCAATAGTTAGAAAGGCACCCTCTGCTCCTGGCCCATCCAGGCCAACGAGCACGGTTGTTTCCGTGCCCATTCGGAGCCCTTCTGCGGGCTCTACCCAACCTGGGCGCTCCCCTGGTAAAGCTGGTGGCAAAAAGGGTTCATACCCTGCCCCGGCTAAAACCAGGGCTCCCCCCTCTTCCCCCAGCGTGACCGTTTCCCGTAAGGCGAAACGGCCACGCGCCTCCACCGAGTCGTTAGAGTCACAGGACGCAACACCCCTGAAGTTTGTCGCTAGGCCATCTTCCGGGGTTCCTAAAGCTGTTCCCTGAAAGGAGGACAGCAACAAAGGAGCTTCGGCCCCTCCGCCCACGCCCCGAGGTGGAGCGAGTGGCTCGAAGACGGTGGTTCCTCGAAAAGAGGGCCCCCCGCCTCCCAAGCCGCAACGCCCGCCTAAGGTTTCGAGGCGGAGGGAGGAAAAGACTCGCATGGTGAGCCCAACCTCCCCCAATAAGTCCTCGAAGGCGACAGCGCCTTCAGCGCTTTGTCCGGCCAACAGCGCCCGGGGTTCTGCCCCCGGGAAGCGTACGGCCATTCCCGTGAGGGTCTTCAATTCGAGGAGGGCCCCCGCGTCTCCTCCGAGCTAGGCCTGGAGGGCATATTCCTTCAATTGAATTGCCGTGGACTCCGGGCCAACTGGGAGGAGCTGCGGAGGCTCGTCGCGTCCCGTTCCCCGTTAGCTATTTTTTTGCAGGAGACCATGCTAGGCGCGTGCCCGCTGCCTGCCCTCCCGGGGTATAAGGGTCTTGCGACCCCACCACCGCGGGATGGCCGGGCTGGGGGATGCGCGGTTTACACCCGGCATGATGTCTCCGTTCTTCCTTTCTCTTTACATACCTCCATTCAGGCAGTGGCTGTGCAGCTGCACCTGGATAGGAGGTATACTATCATTTCTGCGTACATTCCACCGTCAGCTGACTTCGACGCGGGGGACTTCCGCCGCGTCGTGGCACGGTTGCCGAGGCCCTATCTCTTGCTTGGAGATCTGAATGGCAGGCATCCTCTCTGGGGAGATTACTCCATAAATCCCAAGGGACAAGTCCTTGCCGATCTGATCGAAGAGCTTGAGATGGGTGTCCTAAACGTGGATGAGTTTACGCATCACTGTCCGAGAACCGCTTCATTTTCTTGCCTTGACCTATCTTTGTGCTCTTCGGATGCACAGCCTGATTTTGATTGGGGGGTGGTCGATGACCTCGATGGTAGTGATCACTTTCCCATTCAAATATCCTTTTCAGGGCAACTGCCGCCTGAGAGACCACCTCGGTGGTGCTTGGCGCGGGCGCGGTGGCCTGCATTTCAGGAAATGACTGAAGTCTCTATCTCAGTCGAGGAGTTTAGGTCGGTAGATGAGGCTGTTGAGTTCTTCTCCGGCAACCTCATCGCCGTGGGCCTGACTACTATTCCTAGGACGTCTGGCCGTTTTGCACGCCGACCACTCCCATGGTGGTCGGCCGAGTGTGAGACGGCCCTCAAACAGAAGCGTTATGCCTACATGCGCTATAAGCGCCGCCCGAACGATTTCACTGTCGCTGAATTTCGTCGGGCTAGGGCTAGGTTCTGGTATATTTCGAAGCACGCCCGCCGCTCTTCTTGGCGGGCATACGTGTCTTCACTTAACGGGAAGACCCCTTTAGCTGAGGTGTGGAAGCGAGTCAAAAGGATTCGGGGCAAGTTCTCGCAGGACCCCCCTCCCGTTCTCCAGGAGAATGGGACCGCTATCTCGGACCCCGCGTCCGTGGCCGAATCCTTAGCGACCGCTTTTTCCGCATTCTCTAGCCGTGATGCTGCTCCGCCAGCATTCAATGCACGTCGTGATGTCGCGCAAGGCCGCCGGCTGGACTTTACCTCCAGAGGCGGAGAACCCTTCAACGACAATTTTACTGTGAGTGAGTTGCGTTCCGCTCTCGCTTCGTGCGCGGGCACCGCCCATGGTCCGGATGATGTCCCGTACGCCATGCTTCGACACCTGGGTGAGCGAGGCATGGCCTTTCTGTTAGATTTTTTCAACAGGATCTGGGTGGAAGGTCTTCTCCCAGACTCCTCGCGAATCGCTACTGTGCTCGCTTTTCGCAAGCCGGGAAGAGATCACTCTATTTCGACCGGTTTCTGCCCAATCTCTCTAACCTCTTGCGTGTGCAAGTTGATGGAGAAATTGGTAAATGTTAGATTAGCCTTTTTCCTGGACAGTGGAGGCCATCTGTCTTCTGCACAGTGCGGCTTCCGTAAGTTCCACTCCACGTCGGATGCTCTGCTCCGACTGGAAAATGCCGCCTGCAAGGCTTTCCTTCGTAGACAGCACTACGCCACAGTGTTTTTTGATCTGGAGAAGGCCTATGATACCGCATGGCGATACGGTATCATGGAGACTCTCCACACGATGGGGGCGAGTGGACGCCTCCCAATGTTTATATCTGAATTTTTGTGAGATCGTCGATTCCGCGTATGGGTGCGGGGAGCCCTCTCCGGCTCAAAGGAGCAGGAAGAGGGTGTCCCGCAGGGAAGTGTCCTCAGTGTCACACTCTTTGCCCTGAGCATCAACGGCATCACCTCGGTGCTGCCGGAAGATGTTCTCGCTACACTCTACGTGGACGACCTTTCGATCTCTTTTGGCGCGGCCCAGATGCCAACTCTGCAGCGTCGACTCCAACAGGCATTGAACCGCGTCTCTCACTATGCCGAAGCGCACAGGTTTCGGTTTTCTTTGGCCAAGACCAAGGTGGTTCACTTCTGCCGCCATCCACGGCTTCACCCCGACCCAGATTTGTTTCTTAATGGGGTGCACCTGGATGTGGTTGAGTCGCACCGTTTCCTTGGTCTTGTATTCGGCCGACGCCTCACCTGGGAGGCTCATATTCGCAGCCTTAGGGTCTCTTGTACCCGCGCCATGGACATTCTCCGTTCCGTGACGTTCAGCGCTTGGGGCGCTGATAGGGCTACCGCCTTACTTTTTTATCGATCCTTTGTTCGCTCGAAGCTCGACTACAGATGCGAGTTTTATGCATCCGCAGCCGAGCGTTTATTGCGGAAGGTGGATTCGATCCACCACACCGGCCTTCGCCTTGCCACCGGTGCCTTCCGCACTTTCCCCATTGAGAGCCTGTTGGTCGATGTTGGGGATATGCCACTCGCTCTGCGCCGCGTGCAGTGCATCACTCGCCTGTACGCGCGAGCCCGGCGCCTCCCTCAGTCGCCAACAGCTCTCACTGCATCTGCAGCTGATCTCGATGGTGCCTATGCCGCCGAGAGACGCCAGTCATACCCTAAGCCCTTTGGGTTTAGGGCCAGGAAACTCCTTGGACAACTATAGTTCTCGGGCCGGTGGCGCCCCTGGTTGTGCCCAGGACGCCACCCTGGAGGGTACCACATTTGGCTATTTGTCGCCACGCCTCTGCTCCCAAAGCTTGTACTGCGCCGGGAGTATTACGTTCGACCTTTTTGGAGCACACATCGTGTCACGCTGGTACCGTGCCAGTGTATACGGATGGCTCCAAGTCCCAAGAGGGGGTCGGCTTCCACGCCGTATCCCCTCTGTTTGAAGTCAGCGGGGCTCTACCAGGCGCTGCGTCTGTCTTCACGGCCGAGCTGGTGGCAATACACTACTCGGTACGGGAGATTACGCGACGTGCCCGGTTCGGAGACCGGATTGTGATCTATAGCGACTCACAAAGCGCCCTGAGTGCTCTCGGGGCATTGGAATCTCCGCATCCCCTGGTTCTTGAAATCCGTGACGCCACGGTTTTGGCGAGCCGGGCAGATGTCGAGATTATCTTCTCCTGGGTTCCTGGACATGTAGAAATTGCGGGGAATGAGCGCGCCAAAGAGTCCGCGAGGACTCTGCGACCGGACCAGCGTTTCGCTCTTCCTCACACCGACTACATGGCAGGAATACGGGCAGCTCTTCGGACTGCTTGGCAAAGAAGATGGGAGACGGTCGAAGGGAACTTAAAGTTGCGTGCCATTGCGCCGCGACTGTTCCCATGGACCTATCCCCCAATGCCGCGGTGGCTTCAGGCTGCTTTCTGTCGTCTCCGAATCGGCCACACTCGTGTGACGCATCGCTATTTGATTGAGCGCTCGCCTGCGCCCTATTGCAACGACTGCGTCGTCCCCCAGACTGTTCGGCACATTTTTGTCGAATGTCCCAGTCTGGGTGATCTTCGCGCACGACACCTGTCCCGGTACCGGAATGGGCGGGGTCGCTACCGCCTGTCCCTTGTACTCGGGATGAGTGCGTGTACTTTTACTGGTGGACTTATTGACTTTTGGGGGGAGGCCGGCCTTCTCCCTTTCATTTAACCCGGTTTAATTGTTGTTGTTTTTGTTATTGCTTTGTTATTGTTATCTCTTTTTATTGTTTCCTGTTCAATTTTTTAAAGTAGCCTAGAACTAGGCTGTTTGTTTACGGCAACTTATGCCTTAGTCGGCAGTCGCCAGATAGCCCCTTAATTAAAAAAAAAATATATATATCTTTATTCAAGACTCTGGCCAGTGTTACTCTTGGAAATTGGATGGAGATCATACCGTACTTTTCACTGAACTATTTGCCATTAAAAAGGCACTTAGTCATTGCAAAAACTACTCTGCTACATCTGCTGTTATACTTACTGACTCACAATCTAGCCTCTATATATTAGAAGATCACAGAACAAGCCAAACATACTCAAACCTAGTTAATGAAATAATATCATTGTAGTATTCCCTTCAGAGCAACAATGATAAAATATATTTCCAATGGATATCCTCTCACATAGGGATAGTGGGAAATGAAAAAGCAGACCTATTAGCTAAAGCCTCCCACAATTTTAATAACATTGAAACCACCCCATTCTTTAAAAGCGAAATTTTAAACTTATTAAGAGAAAAGATACAAAAAGAATATTCCTCTATTTGGGAAAGATTTGTAATTTCTACTCAATTTGGTGAAATAAAAAACAAATTCAATCATTGGCCATGGTCATTTGATAAACATAGGAGACTCGAAACTGCACTTGTCAGACTGAGATCAGGACATATAGGCTTAAATTGCTACCTAAACAAAATTAAGTTAAAAAACTCACCAAATTGTGATCACTGCAATTTACCTGAGACAGTAAAACATTTTCTATTAGAATGTCCCGCTTATAATATAAAAAAGACAAAGAATGATAGGCAATCTAAGCTTACTGAATATTAAAAATATAACTCTCAAACCCTTTTGGGAGGAGGTGGTTTCAGCCCACATACCCAAGAAAAGATAAAAAAAAAATACTTCTTAAATTTCTTGCTTCTAGTAGAAAATGATCAAAATTATAAAACTAAAACTGCTTAAAAATAATGAATATATTACTATTATAGGTACCTAGTATACTCCAACTTGATTATCACAATAACTATAAATAACTCAATATCTATAAACTAAGTCTGCTTGATCAGTCACTATTTTACCTTAATTACCCGATTAACAAATTTAACTTGTCTATAAATACATACGTAAATGTTACCTTTGACTAAATTCATTCAAGAACATATTCTGGTTCAAATATTCAGGATACTAACAAGGTTCCACTTCTTTTCTGAAGCCCTATGGAGAGGAGCCCCATAGCTGAAGATTGGTGTGGGTTTCTATTCTATTAACTATTAATATCACTTTCAATTATCTCAGGAACCAGATGTAACTCAAAATTAATAAATATCTTTAAACTTATATTCACCCTTAAAAGAAAAATCAATAAGATTTTACTTATTAAAATAAATTAATAAGATAAAAAAAAGGAAAGAAAAGAAGAGAATCATTAGCTCACCTAATTATAATATAAACTCATAATTATACCAATTATACAGTGCAGCAAACTGTGTAGTGTCTAACTCTCTTAGACCCACTATCATTAACACACATCCAAAAAAAATGCATATTAATGAAGAACAAGTAAAAAATAATGGTCTGGTGGGAAGACATACTCCATCCAAGAGGAGTGAACCCCTCTACGAAAGGGCAAAAAACAACAATATATTAATATTGTTTGTATATATCTATAGCTGCATGATTTTGTTCCTGACAAGCCTTGATTGGTGATACCCTTGTTTCTGGATGCAGTTTTCCTGGGAGTTTGGGTGCCTTAAAAAAGAGGCCGTTTGACTCGGATGACCTATGATGAGCCATTGTGGCTTTTGTCATCTGTTATATTATATTGTGGGGGACTTTGATTTTGTCTTCCCCTGGTGATGGTGCTTTTTTGTGGGTGGGTTTTGACGCCCTCGCCTACTGGCTTGGAGACGGTGGTTCCTCAAAAGGAGGCCCCCCCGCCTCCGAAGCCGCAACACCTGCCTAAGGTTTCGAGGCGGAGGGAGGAAAAAGACTCGCATGATGAGCCCTATCTCCCTCAATAAGTCCTCGAAGGCGACAGCGCTTTGTCCAGCCAACAGTGCCCGGAGTTCTGCCTCCGGGAAGCGTACGGCCATTCCCGTGAGGGTCTTCTGTTCGAGGAGGGCCCCCGCATCTCCTCCGAGCTAAGCCTGGGGGGCATATTCCTTTATTGGAATTGCTGTGGACTCCGGGCCAACTGGGAGGAGCTGCGGAGGCTCGTCTTGTCCCATTCCCCATAAGCTATCCTTCTGCCGAAGACCATGCTAGGTGCGTGCCCCTTGCCTGCCCTCCCGGGGTATAAGGGTCTTGCAACCCCACCACCGCGGGATGGCCGGGCTGGGGGATGCACGGTTTACACCCGGCATGATGTGTCCATTCTTCCTTTCTCTTTAGATACCGCCTTTCAGGCAGTGGCATCCTCTCTGGGGAGATTACTCCATAAATCCCAGGGGACAAGTCCTTGCTGATCTGATCAAAGAGCTTGAGATGGGTGTCCTAAATGTGGATGAGTTTACGCATCACTGTCCGAGAACTGCTTCATTTTCTTGCCTTGACCTATCTTTGTGGTCTTCGGATGCACAGCCTGAGTTTGATTGGGGGGTGGTTGATGACCTCCATGGTAGTGATCACTTTCCCATTCAATTATCATTTTCAGGGCAACTGCTGCCTGAGAACCCACCTCGGTGGTGCTTGGCCCAGGCGCGGTGGCCTGCATTTCAGGAAATGACTGAATTCTCTATCTCAGTCCAGGAGTTTAGGTTGGTAGATGAGGCTGTTGAGTTCTCATGGAACCTCATCGCTGCGAGCCTGACTACTATTCCTAGAACATCTGGCCGTTTTTGCTTGCCGACCACTCCCATGGTGGTTGGCTGAGTGTGAGATGGCCCTCAAACAGAAACGTTATGCCTACATGCCCCTCTTCTTGGCGGGCATACGTGTCTTCACTTAACGGGAAGACCTCTGGAGCAGAGGTGTGGAAGCGAGTCAAAAGGATTCGGGACAAGTTCTTGCAGGACCCCCCTCCAGTTCTCCAAGAGAATGGGACCACGATTTCTAACCCCGCATCCGTGGTGGAATCCTTCATGACTGCTTTTTACGCATTCTCTATCCGGGATGCTGCTCCACCAGCATTGAATGCACGTCGTCATGTCGCGGAAGGCCCACCGGCTAGACTTTACCTCCAGAGGCGGAGAATCCTTCGCCGACAAGTTTACTGTGAGTGAGTTGTGCTCCGCTCTTGCTTCATACGCGGACACCGCCCGTGGTCCGCGATGTCCCGTACACCATGCTTCGATACCTGGGTGAGCGAGGTATGGCCTTTCTGTTAGATTTGTTCAACAGGATCTGGGTGGAGGGTCTTCTCCCAGATTCCTGGCGAATTGCTACTGTGCTTGCCTTTCGTAAGTCGGGGAGAGATCACTCTACTCCGACCAGTTTTGGCCAAATCTCTCTAACCTCTTGCTTGTACGAGTTGATGGACAGATTGGTAAATGTTAGACTAGCCATCTATCTTCTGCACAGTGCAGCTTCCGCAAGTTCCACTACACATCAGATGCTCTGCTCCGACTGGAAAATGCCGTCTGCGAGGCTTTCCTTCGTAGACAGCACTACGCCACAGTGTTTTTTGATCTGGAGAAGGCCTATGATACCGCATGGTGATACAGTATCATGGAGACTCCACACGATAGGGGGCAAGGGGCCGCCTCCCAGTCTTTATATCTGAATTTTTGCGAGATCGTCGATTCCGCGTACGGGTAGGGGGAGCTCTCTCCGGCCCAAAGGAGCAGGAAGAGGGTGTCCCGCAGGGAAGTGTCATCAGTGTCACACTCTTTGCCCTGAGCATCAACGGCATCACCTCGGTGCTGCCGGAAGATGTTCTCGCTACGCTCTATGTGGACGACCTTTCGATCTCTTTTGGCACGGCCCAGATGCTATCTCTGGAGCATCGACTCCAACAGGCATTGAACCGCGTCTCTCGCTATGCCGAAGCGCACAGGTTTCGGTTTTCTTTGGCTAAGACTAAGGTGGTGCATTTCTGCCGCCATCCACGGCGCCACCCCGACCCAGATTTGTTTCTTAATGGGATGCGCCTGGATGTGGTTGAGTTGCACCGTTTCCTTGGTCTTGTATTTGACCGACGCCTCACCTTGGAGGCTCATATTTGCAGCTTTAGGGTCTCTTGTACCCGTACCATGGATATTCTCTGTTCCGTGACGTTCAGCGCTTGGGGCGCTGATAGGGCTACTGCCCTACTTTTTTATCGATCCTTTGTTCGTTCGAAGCTCGACTACGGATGCGAGTTTTATGCATCCGCAGCCGAGCGTTTATTGCGGAAGGTGGATTCGATCCACCACACCAGCCTCCGCCTTGCGACCGGTGCCTTCCGCACTTTCCCCATTGAGAGCCTGTTGGTCGATGCTGGGTAGATGCCACTTGCTCTGCGCTGCGTGCAGTGCATCACTCGCCTGTACGTGCAAGCACGGCGCCTCCCTCAGTCACCAACAGCTTTCACTGCATCCGCAGCTGATCTCGATGGTGCCTATGCCGCCGAGAGATGCCAGTCATACCCTAAGCCCTTTGGTGAGCTGGGCGGATGGTTATGTTTTCAACTTAGTTTGTATATATCCTGTTATATACTTTTGTACAATCTTATTTCATTTACAAATTAATTGAGAGATAAATATGAAAGAAAAATGCAATTAATCACTGTATGTAAATACTGTTTCAACACCACTATTATAGTGCTTAAATTTGACAACTTGATAAAGCCGGAGCGTAATGCAGAAACCAAGCACACACAACACATGCTCTCACTACAGTAGCCAAAGCAACACTCCCCATATATGTAACTAAAGAGTATGTGTGTATCTCAAGAACCTTACGTGCAAGAACAATTCTGATTACAGATTCGGAACTGTATACTCGATTTAGTATAAATCACAAGCTAATACTCGAGTAGCAAAATCATTGTTGACTAGTGTTATTCACCTGTGTGTGTGAGCCTGGCACCTACCTCAGCCGTCAACAGCTCTCACTGAATCTGCAGCTGATCTTGACGGTACCTATGCCGCCTAGAGACACTAGTCATACCAGTTTAGGGCTAGGAAACTTTCAAGAGCTAAGTATTATAGCTTTCGGGCCAGTTGTGCCCGTGGTTCTGCCCAGGATGCCATCCTGGAGGGTACCACCTTTCAGTAGTTGTCGCCACGCCTCTGTTCCCAAAGCACACTTCGTGTCATGCTGGAACCGTGCCAGTGTATACAGATGGCTCTAAGTCCCAAGAGGGGGTTGGTTTCCACACCATATCCCCTCTGTTTGAATTCAGCGGGGCTTTGTCAGGCGCTGCATCTCTCTTCATGGCCGAGCAGGTTGCAATACACCGCTCAGTACAGGAGATAACGCTATGGGCCTGGTTCAGAGACCAGATTGTGATTTATAGTGCCCTGAGTGCTCTTGGGGCATTGGAATCTCTGCATCCCTTGGTTCACGATGATCATGATGCCACGGTTTTGGCGAGCCAGTTGGATGGCAAGCTTAATTTCTGCTGGGTTCCTGGACATGTAGGAATTATGGGGAATGAGGGTGCCACAGAGTCTGCGAGGACTTGGCGACCAGACCAGTGTTTTGCTCTTCCTCACACCGACTACATGGCAGGAATACAGGCTGCCTGGCAAAGAAGATGGGAGACGGTTGATGCTAACTTAAAGTTGTGTGCCATTGCACTGTGACTGTTCCCACGGACCTACCCCCCAATGCCACAACTGC
This sequence comes from Ceratothoa steindachneri, assembly GCA_963969495.1. NCBI lineage: Eukaryota > Metazoa > Arthropoda > Malacostraca > Isopoda > Cymothoidae > Ceratothoa > Ceratothoa steindachneri. The sequence continues at coordinate 177,507,765 of OZ018321.1, forward strand.
TTCAGGTTGCCCTCTGTCATCTCCGAATTCAGCACACTTGCTGGATGCACTGCCCTTTGATGGAGCGCTCACCTGTGCCCTAGTGTGAAGACTGCATTGTCCCCCCAGATTGTTTGGCCCATTCTTGTTGAATGACCCGGTCTGGGCCTGCTTGGCGCATGTTACCTGTCCCGGTACTAGGATGAGTGGGGTCGCTACCACTTGTCCCTTCTATTTGGGACAAATATGTGTACACTGACTTATGGACTTTTGTGGAAGGCTGGCCTCCTCTCCTTTATTTGACTGTTTTTTATAGTTTATTTTGTAGGTTGCTTGTTACTGCACCTGGGGGGGAGGCGGGCTGATGCCGGAGCACAGCTCCTTCTTGCTTTGTTTCCTTATTTTTTTTTAGCCCTTGTCCTTTTTAGCATTATTTGTTATTTACATAGTTATTCATTTTCTTTTTTGTTACTTGTTTCTTGATATAGTCTAGTAGTAGGCTGTGTGATGTATGATGGATGACTTATGCCCAAGCAGGCAGTTGCCAGATGGGCTAAAAGAAAAAATATGAATAGGTTGTTACCTTTTGTTCTCCGTGAAAGTTTGTACATACAAACTTTTTGACTACCTGCCCTCTTCAAGGATGCTAGCCTCCATTTGATTTGACTCTTCAGTGTTGGTTGTATACCTCTACACAGTGGGGAGGTTACCCTCTTCCCTTTTGTTTGTTTTTTGTGTAGTTTTTTATTGGTTTTGTTTTTAATCTATCCTAGTATTAGGCTACTAATTGATTGTGGTGACGTGAGCTTGGAGGCAGTTGCAGATGGATGCTATAAGAAATGCTTTGATACCTAATTGGTGAGCGAGGCCTTTATCCTAGATTTGTTCAGCAGGATCTTGTCGGAGGGCATCCTCCCAAACTCCTGGTGAATGTCTACTGCAATTGCTTTTCGTAAAACTATGAGATCACTCTACCCCGGCCAGTTTCCGCCTCTATTTCTCTAACTTCCTATGTGTGTAAGTTGATTGATTAATTTGTAAATGTTACTTTAGTGCTATCCTGAACAGTGGAAGCTGCCTGTCATTTCAGCAGGAAACTGAGAGCTCTTGAATCAGTGGTGGCACTTCTGCTTCCACAGCACCAGGAGTATTGTGTTCAACCTTTTTGGAGCTTGGTGGATCAATGCCACTGTACACAGATGGCTTGAAGTCCCAGGAGTGTCAGCTTCCAGGCTGTATTGCCTCTTGTTTGAAGTTAGTGAGATGGTATGCAACTTTAAATTCTCATCAGCCGTCTCTCATCTTATTTGCCAGACAGACCAGATTCCTACCATGTAGTCAGTGGTCTGGTCACCCAGTCCTTGGAGACTCTTCGGCACCCTCATTCTCTGCAGGAACCCAACAGAAGATAATCTCATTTTTGCCAAGCTCAGGGCAAATGTGGGGTAATGGATACCACAAACCAGGGGGTGCGGAGATTCTGATAGCCCAAGAGCACTCAAGGTGCTTTGTGAGTTGCCATAGATCACAATCCAGTATCTGTAGTAGGCACATATTATCTTCCATACAGGCAGTGTATTGCAACCAACTTGCCTGTGATGACAGGTAGTTCACACCTCTTTAGATAATTAAGTTTCAACATTGATCTCTTTATTGATGAGATAAAGAGGATGCTTGGTAGACTGCTTCCACCCGACTACACCAATATCTAGATTATTCTTGCTACAATTGTTTCCAATTTTGCTGCTCTTTGACTCTTTCCACAGTTATCATCTATCCCCACCCCCCTACAATCTGCCCAAGCCTCCGCTTCTGTCCTATGAAAAGGCCTGTGATATATTTTAGACTTTAGATTTTTTTTTGTTGAGGCTTATGTTTAGGGACAATGTTCTTAGATTTTTCCTGGCTATCCACTAAGGCTGGTCCCCACCCATAGTTAAGGATGATATAATAAAGCCTTAATCTGCTGCGTAAGTGATTGTAATCATTTAATCCAAATATTTCTATGAATTTATATAAGGTAATCAGTGTTGTCAGGTCCTGCCTGTCTTGCCTTTTAAATCTTGGAGAGGCCAAGTTGTACCCTAGGTGAAAACTGTACTCGTTTCTCTTCCAGTAGAAAATAGTGTACATCCTCACTTTTCTGTTGATGTGAGTCATCTCTGGGGGCTTGTCACCCTCCTGTATTCACACTAAAATTTAATTCAGAAGAGTAACTCTACAGTGCGTGGAAAAATAAACTATTAATTTACTTTTGGCATCTGAGAAGGACTATTCCTTAACATAGGTAGGTGAGAACTGGTTACCTGGTCAGAAATACTAGACAAAGATGGCAAAAAATTCAATCTTGGTTTAACAGGTTACTTTGAAGATTGTCCAGTCACTTTTTGGGTTTGAGTTTCCTACTTTGACAGAGCTCTGTGAGCAGTACCTATCCAGGTACCATGATTGGTAGTTTGAGAGGACAAGGAGGCCTCCATATAGTTTTAAAATTTTAATTGCTAATTAATCTTTCTCATAAATCACCTTTGAGTAATCATTGATTTTTTACAAATGTTTATTTTTTTTACAGTATACCCTTAATATAATTTGAATAGTAATTTATAAAATTTAGGAATGGGAGAGCCCACTGAAAAAGAATTGGTTGAATGGAGAGCCCAAAGAAAAATGCAATTGAAAAAAGAATTTCTCAAACAGTATTGGGATCCTCATCGCTTTATGAGAAAAGAAACTATAGTAAGTTAAATACAGTGCTGCTCTTTTTGTATTTTAGATTTATAGCATTGGTGATTTAGATCCTATGATTCTGTAAGGAGCCAAGCCAACTCTTGTTTGATAAGTTTAAGCCTCATGTTGCTTACTAAATCAAGCACCTGAAATGATCTTGAAAACTCACTTCACTATCTTCCAATTATTATACACATCACCCATGAGAAGCACATTGAACCTCCCTACTTATGCACCATCAACATAGTTGATTGAATCATTGACTAGACAGGTGGGAAATCTAAGATTTCTTGAACATAACTAAAATGGAAAGCAAGAAATTCTTGGAAACTTTCCAATTCAAAGGTCAAAAGACACCTGTAAAACTTACTTGAACCGCATAAGTCCCATTTCAGCAAGTAAACATATATCACTAAGTAAAAATCATCATCAAAAACCTTTTCTTACAAAGAGAACATAAATATGTACAACATCTTATCGCTTGATGAGAACTGAAACCAGCAAACAATTTATGAAGAGATGTTATACCAGGATAAAAAGCAACCACAGTTCCCACCTGCCTCTGCTAACATATCAAACAAACCCCTGTAAACCTAAAGTGACCAAGCCAAGATCGGCACATCCGGCCCCTCTGCCCCCCAGGTTGCGGAGCCCCTGACTAAGACCAAAAGTGCACAGGGTGGAGCCTTGATGAAATCAGGGCCCCTCATTCAGAGGTTACCTGGCATTTTTGAGCCCGCTGGCTTCAAGCGCTTCCTTGTTATTCGCTCCACTGATGGCAGCATGTTGCGAGGGAACTCGTTGACTACTCCATTGAGAACATCACCCTAGAGCTGGCCGACCATGGGGCGGTCAAGGTCGAACATGTGATGAGAAAACAGGGATGGGCCTCGAGACCCACCCCTACACTCTTCATCACGTTTGACTGTGACAAGCTCCCTGAGTCGGTGTGTGCCGGTTGGTACCACTACTGCGTGAAGGCATTCGTGCCACTGCCGCGGCGGTGCTATTACTGTCACAGCTTCAGCCATACGAATCGCTCATGTAGACGTGCAAAGTCGGGGTCACCCGAAGTATGTGTAAATTGCTCCAAGGTCGCACACGATAAGTCCAAATAGTGTGTGGCCAAGTGTGTCAATTGCAGAGAGCCACACCCTGCTTCTTCAAAGCAATGTGGTGCATATCTCCTTGAGAAAAATCCTGGCCATTCAGGCCCAGGATCGACTCTAATTCCGCGAGTCTAAGGACTTGGTCCTGGCGCACCCGGTTCTGCCTGGGACGTCATATGCCTCAATGGTTAGAAAGGCACCCTCTGCTCCTGGCCCATCCACGCCAACGAGCATGTTTGTTTCCGCGCCCATTCGGAGCCCTCTGCGGGCTCTACCCAACCCCAGCGCTCCACTGGTAAAGCTAGCAGCAAAAAGGGTTCATACCCCCAGCGTGACCGTTTCCCGTAAGGCGAAACGGCCACGCGCCTCCACCGAGTCGTTAGACTCACAGGAGGCAACACCCCTGAAGATGGTCGCTAGGCCATCTTCTGGGGTTCCTAAAGCTGTCCCCCGAAAGGAGCACAGCAATAAAGGAGCTTCGGTTCCTTCGCCCACGCCTAGTGGTGGAGGGAGTGGCTCGGAGACGGTGGTTCCTCGAAAAGAGGGCCCCCCGCCTCCGAAGCCGCAACGCCCACCTAAGGTTTTGAGGCGGAGGGAGGAAAAGACATGCATGGCGAGCCCAACCTCCCCCAATAAGTCCTCGAAGGCGACAGCGCCTTCAGCGCTTTGTCCGGCCAACAGCGCCCGGGTTTCTGCCCCCGGGAAGCGTATGGCCATTCCCGTGAGGGTATTTTGTTCGAGGAGGGCCCCCCGCGTCTCCTCCGAGCTAGGCCTGGAGGGCATATTCCTTCAATTGAATTGCCGTGGACTCCGGGCCAACTGGGAGGAGCGCGGGCGCCTGCATTTCAGGAAATTACTGAATTCTCTATCTCAGTCGAGAAGTTTAGGTCGGTAGATGAGGCCGTTGAGTTCCTCTCCGGCAACCTCATCGCCGTGGGCCTGACTACTATCCCTAGGACGTCTGGCCGTTTTGCACGCCGACCACTCCCATGGTGGTCGGCCGAGTGTGAGATGGCCCTCAAACAGAAGCGTTATGCCTACATGCGCTATAAGCGCCGCCCGAACGATTTCACTGTCGCTGAATTTCGTCGGGCTAGGGCTAGGCTCCGGTATATTTCGAAGCACGCCCGCCGCTCTTCTTAGCGGGCATACGTGTCTTCACCTTACGGGAAGATCCCGCTAGCAGATGTGTGGAAGAGAGTCAAAAGGATTCGGGGTAAGTTCTCGCAGGACCCCCCTCTTGTTCTCCAGGAAAATGGGACCGCAATCTCGGACCCCGCGTCCGTGGCGGAATCCTTCGCGACCGCTTTCTCTCGATTCTCTATTTCGGATGCTGCTCCGCCAGCATTCAATGCACTTCGTGATGTCGCGGAAGGCCGCCGACTGGACTTTACTTCCAGAGGCGGAGAATCCTTTAACGACAAGTTTACTGTGAGTAAGTTGCCTTCCGCTCTTGCTTCGTGCGCGGACACCGCCCATGGTCCGAACGATGTCCCGTACGCCATGCTTCGACACCTGGGTGAGCGAGGCATGGCCTTTCTGTTAGATTTGTTCAACAGGATCTGGGTGGAGGGTCTTCTCCCAGATTCCTGGCGAATCGCTACTGTGCTCGCCTTTCGCAAGCCGGGAAGAGATCACTCTATTTCGACCGGTTTCTGCCCAATCTCTCTAACCTCTTGCGTGTGCAAGTTGATGGAGAAATTGGTAAATGTTAGACTAGCCTTTTTCCTGGACGCGGAGGCCATCTGTCTTCTGCACAGTGCGGCTTCCGTAAGTTCCACTCCACGTCGGATGCTCTGCTCCGACTGGAAAATGCCGTCTGCAAGGCTTTCCTTCGTAGACAGCACTACGCCCTGGTGTTTTTCGATCTGGAGAAGGCCTATGATACCACATGGCGATACGGTATCATGGAGACTCCACACTATGGGGGCAAGGGGATGCCTCCCAGTCTTTATATCTGAATTTTTGCGAGATCGTCGATTCCGCGTACGGGTGGGGAGAGCTCTCTCCGGCACAAAGGAGCAGGAAGAGGGTGTCCCGCAGGAAAGTGTCCTCAGTGTCACTCTTTGCACTGAGCATCAACGGCATCACCTCAGTGCTGCTGGAAGATGTTCTCGCTACGCTCTACGTGGATGACCTTTCGATCTCTCTTGGCGCGGCTCAGATGCCAACTCTGGAGCGTCGACTACAACAGGCATTGAGCCGCATCTCTCGCTATGCCGAAGCGCACAGGTTTCGGTTTTCTTTGGCCAAGACTAAGGTGGTGCATTTCTGCCGCCATCCACGGCTCCACCCCGACCCAGATTTGTTTCTTAATGGGGTGCGCCTGGATGTGGTTGAGTCGCACCGTTTCCTTGGTCTTTTATTCGACTGACACCTCACCTGGGAGGCTCATATTCGCAGCCTTAGGGTCTGTTGTACCCGTGCCATGGATATTCTCGGTACGGGAGATTACGCGACGTGCCCGGTTCGGAGACCGGATTATGGTCTATAGCAACTCACAAAGCGCCCTGAGTGCTCTTGGGGCATTTTTATCTCCCCATCCCCTGGTTCGCGATATCCGTGAAGCCACGGTTTTGGCGAGCCGGGCAGATGTCGAGATTATCTTCTGCTGGTTTCCTGGACATGTAGGAATTGCGGGGAATGAGGGCGCCAAAGAGTCTGCAAGGACTCTGCGACTGGACCAGCGTTTCGCTCTTCCTCACACCGACTACATGGCAGGAATACGGGCAGCTCTTCGGACTGCTTGGCAAAGAAGATGGGAGACGGTTGAAGGGAACTTAAAGTTGCGCGCCATTGTGCCGGGACTGTTCCCATGGACCTATCCCCCAATGCCGCGATGGCCTCAGGTCGCTTTTTGCTGTCTCCGAATCGGACACACTCGTGTAACGCATCGCTATTTGATGGAGCGCTCGCCTGCGCCCTATTGCGATGACTGTGTTGTCCCCCAGACTGTTCGCCACATTCTTGTTGAATGTCCCAGTCTGGGTGATTTTCGCGCACTTTACCTGTCCCAGTACCAGGATGGGCGGGGTCGCTACCGCCTGTCGCTTGTACTCGGGACGAGTGCGTGCACATTTACAGTGGACTTGTTGACTTCTTGGGGGAGGCCGGCCTTCTCCCTATTATTTAAGCTGGGTTTGTTTTGTTTTGTTTTGTTTTTTGCATTTGTTTTTTTTTCCTTTAGGTTGCACGCTCCTGCGCACCAGCTTGCTTCCTTTTCCCCTTTTTGGGGTGTTTTTTTTTTATCTCTCTAATTTTATTTTAAAGTAGCCTCGAACTAGGCCAGTTTTAATATGGTGACTAATGCCCAAGTAGGCAGTCGCCAGATGAGCTCTTAAAAAAAAAAATCATCTCTTCAGAATGTCCTTCTCTCCCCTGAAAACTTTCTCTACACTCTCTACACAACCTGTACTCTGAGAGGGCTAACAGCCCTGAATGGCATATTATAAATACCTAATTATTATTATTATCTACAAGATAAACTAAAAAAGATAATAAAAATGGAACATTTCCAAAGAAAATTAATAAAGGCAAAATATACTATGGTCTTTAACAAAATAAAGCAGCCACAGCTGTGGACTTCAATAGTACATGCATAAAACATGGCCTTTTACCTAATTATATATCTATATAATTACATATATATATATATATATATATATATATATATATATATATATATATATATATATATATATCACAAGTTAACTATAATATCAATTGCATGTAATATTATTGAATCGACATTCATCAGGCAATTCCCTAATTTCACTTTAAATCCTGGATTGTATAAACTCTATAAGCTATACTATAAGTTGTATTTATACAACATTGTCTAAACTTTTACATGTAATTAATTATATATATTTTAATTTTTCCTTCTTTATTCTCTTGCTATTTATTAGCTTATATATATATATATATACATGCAGATACACCCACAAAGGAAAAGTGGAAAATGATTCCTAGCACTTTTGTCTTTATTCTTAAAGACCTTTTCAAGGAATGAACAAGAGGCAGGACATACATTGCCTTAAATAGTGGAAGAGAGGGGGTGGGGGAATTAGACTACCCACCTCTGAACCCTAATTAGAGGTTACAAAATCCTGAAACAACATTACCCCCTAATTAGGATTCGGAGGTGGGTAGTGTAATTTCCCCCCCCCCCCCTCCCATTTCCACTATTTAAGGCAAGTTCAGACCTTGAAAAGGTCTTTAAGAATAAACACGAAAATGCTGAGAATCATTTTTCACTTTTCCTCTGTGGGTGTATCTGCATAACTTAGACTCACATGCACTTTCGGAATCTTCATTTTGGGCTTTGTTGCATATATATATATAATCTTTTTGTAAATTTACTTTATTATTACCAGTACTTTGATGACTTTCCCGTTTTTATCCAGTTTGATCCTGCTATCCAGCGCTATACATCCATGAGAGCCTGCCAGTATGAATATTTCAAACCAACTAAGAAGAGTTCCCCAAGTTTATTTTTTGTATTTATACCTTTCTCCATCTTTTTCTATTTTGTTTACAAGGATAGAGTAAGTAAATTATTCCATAGTATTTATTAATAGTCACTTGGAAAACATAATTATTATAAGTACATCAAGAAATGTTGTGGAGGTTGGTTAGTTCCTGAATTATTTTCATTTGTTTACTACACTGTTCAATAGCTGAGCATTGACATAGGATGAAAAAATAAGAGTGTGAGATTGAAGTTTTAGATAGTAAAATCCCCCCCTCCCCCCCCAATGAAGGCAATGAGGAAAGATTCCCAAAACATAAGTGATAAAGCTAGACATATTGAAAATATGGGAACAACATGGCCCCATTGCTTCTCCAGGCATTGTGGCCCGGGGGAGACACAAGCCTTCAGATGGTTTCTGCAGCGAGGTTGCCCATGCTACACCTGACATCCCCTTGCGGGGGCATAAATGGCTAGATAGGAGAAAAGGGTGATAAGTATGCAGATATGTTAAAAATCACCATACCAACCAAAGGATGGGTGGACTCCCTCCCTCCCCCTCCCAGTCCTGACAATGGATGAATGAACAAAGTTGGTTGGTGTTTAGTCTGCAAAATTAGCCTCCAAACCCGAAAATAGGTGAGGGGAGAGACTTGTGAAGAAAGTTGAAAAAGGGTTCAAGTCAAGATGTCTAGAAGGAATCATCCCAGGTTATCTAAATCTAGTTTGCGACGGGGGTGGGCACTGGTGCCAGGTTGGTGTGCTACTACCCCAGGAACCAGGTGTAACAGCCTACATGGGTCACCTCCTTGCAGGTTAGATTGGGGATTGTATTTGGAGATAATGAGGATAGACAAAATGGGCTACTTTCAAGTATGTTGGTACTGGGGAGATTCTAGCCAACCATCTGCACATATTTTATCAGGGTTGCATTCACATTTGAGTAACTGCAACATGCAGCTTACACTGGTGTTGATATTTTTAATTCTTCACAATAGATGGTTCCAAATTCCTTTGCTCATTTTTCACTTGGTTTTATCCTGCAATGTACTCACATTTTGCTATTTTTCATTTGTTTCATTATTTACTTTTTGATTATAATTGGGGATAGATGAGAAAGAACTATATCTGCAGTTCAAGGAGAAACCATTTTAGTGTCCATTATAAGGGGCATTGTTCTCATTTCAGAGGTTTGGTAGGTTCTGAAAAGTCACCCACCCTATGACTGAGGATCATTTTCAATAGTCTCCTCTTAGCACTACTTAAGCTGTGTAGCTTCTATATATTATCAGCACCTAACTTTGCCTATTTATTTAAAAACATTAAAAGTGCAGTAGTCTTATTTGGTTTTCTCATAAGTCATCATTTTCCTCACTGGGTTGGATTGGAATGCCATACTCTGTTTAACACAGGGCTACTTTTCTTCTTTTTTTCATGCATTGGGATACACTATGTGCTGTAGTATCGCATCCACTCATAGTTGATCCCTGGGCAGACTGCCTCCTTACAAACTCCCTTCATTCCCATTATGAGCCATTTATCCTTCTCTCGTGCCCCTTTTACTTAAATGCACTATTATATAATCAACTCATCTTGACTACTGCATCCTAAGTCCTTGGGAGGGTCTTCTGCACACTGGATTGTGGTGTGATTGAGATTTTGGAGGAGCCCAGCCTCCCATATTATTTATTTAAACTTTTGAGTATTATCCTCAGGGCCTGAGGGAGGCGCGCCTCCCTCTAGCACCTAGGTTTGCCTTGTGGATGTTTGTTGCTGATTACTTTTCGCGTTTGTCTAGATTTTGATTAATCTGGCCTAGAGATTGGCTTTTTATGGTTCGGGTGGCTGTATACTTGCTGGCAGCTGCCAGAGGAGAGGCTAAAAAAAAGTGTCTTGCATTCTTGTCTGTTTTATGGCATCCAAAATAGTTGGTGGGTCATCGGGCACACTGCTGGTGAGTCAAGATGTGGAAAATAGTGGCATGGGGGAGAAAAGGCAGAAATAGCAGAGAGCCACCTTGAGTTCAGTAGATGTAATAGCAGTCTAACATGGGAAGGACTGAGCCAAGATCTCTCTAGTCTTGTTTTTAGTTAATGGAATAGAGCCAAAGAAGATGGGAGACTGTGTACCATTGCGCCATGACTGTTTCCATGGACACACTACCATTTGATGGAGCTCTCACCTGTACCTTATTGTGATGACTCTTTGGCACATTCTCGTTGAATATTCCAGCAGGGTGTTTACTGCCCTTGAAGTCCTTGAAAATCCCTTAAATTTATTTTTTGCCCTTGAAATCCTTGAAAAGTCCTTGAATTTGATGAAAAAGGTAGATGGTCCTTGAATTTAAAAAATAAATCATTGAGTGATTGTTCAAATGATTTTTCAAATTCACTATTTATATACTTTTTAATGTCTATTAGGAAAATAGTAATATTTAAGTTAATCTACTCACTAATGTGAGTGAATATATGTATGCTTTGGAGGCATTGTATTTTATGATGGATGCTCGCTATGCTTATGCGACTGTCGCTTGGATACCTTATTCTTGTCTTTTTGCACTGGTGAGTTGATTTTGGTTATGCTTTGCCTATAACCCATTTTTCCCTTAAATACCTCACCTTCATCAATGTCCCATAATGTTTATTGCACTTTATTTTTTTGCTATTCTATGTTGCATAATTTTACTTGTGTGAGGGTAGAGTTGGCTTTCTGGTCAACTGTATTTAGTAAAGACTGGCACCCACTCAGGCCCCAGCCTAGGTCTTTTTCCGTTTTCATTTCACCTACCCTCTGCTGTCCTGTCAGACCCCTCTTCATTCTTCAGTTTTTCTAAGCAGAGGAAGAGCTGAAGACTTGCTAGAAGCTTTTAATGAAGGGGGTATCGAATCTCAACAAATCAAAAATTATTCAAGTATCAATGGGTGGCCCGAACGTTAACCATAATTTTATGAAGCTGTTGAATGCTAAAAAAAAGTGTCAATTCTCCTCCTCTACTTGATTGTGGCACATGCTCATTGCATGTAGTTTCTTGCAGCTTCAAGTTTGCTGATGAGAACATTTTTTGGAATATTGACAAACTTTTGTCTACATTATATTATGTTTTTAAAGATTCTCCAATGAGATGAAAATTGGTTTTGCAAGCAAATGAAGTTCATGAATCTGATTTCCCTATGAAATTTTGCTCAACAAGATGGCCAAATAAAACAAGGTGCACAAAGGGCGATTAGTCTTCTCCCAAAAGTCGAGAGATGTTTGTTGAAATAATCAAGAATACTTACAAAGAACCAAAAAGTGCATCACATGTCACGATGAAAGAGGCTCTTTGCAATAAGCTTCTATCTGCTAAGATCACTTTTTTCTAAAGATTTCATCGGAATTGGAAGGATTTATGGTCTGGTATCAAACACTCCCCAATGATGCCATTCCTTTACAAGGGTTTGTGTGCCATGCTGTCGACTCTTGCTATATTTTATCAATAAAGATTTAGTTGAGAGAAAATATTTCAAGCAGCTGAATTGTCTGGATTTAACCAATCCGTCTCACCAATTACCTGCTGAAAAAGTGAATCTTGGCTTCACTTTTAAAGAAAAGATTAGAAAAGCTCAAGAAAAACTGACCAACACTGATATTCTTCAGTTTCGGAAGGAAGCAGTGAACTTTTTCATAGCTGTAGTAAAAAAAATCAACGAGGGGAGCCCCCTCAAGTATTTGAATCCAAATGTGATGTTGAATGCATCCAAGTACAAGTCCAGGATTGAGATCCTTCTGAGAGAACTTGTGTCTATAGAAAAACTGTCTGGAAAAGCTGCTGTTGATATCGAAACAGTAAAAGTGATTTGTCACTGACAATAATGTCTGCAAATCAAATAAAAAGTTCTCGAGAGAAACTCGTATTGATGCTCATTTTGAGCACTTATTCCAGGTAGCAAATTTCAAGGTAACCTCTCTCTTAAAGAGCTTTATTTATGAGATATTGTGCCTCACTCACAGATAATCAGCTGTCGAATGGGGTTTTAATATTAACCAAGAAATCTTGGTAGAAAATCTTCAAGGGAAGTCTAAGATTGCTCAGAAAGTTGTACACGATGCCTTGGTTGCAACTGAGTTTAAAGTGACTGTCACTTATGCCCGCAGTTAGGAATTCTTCTCACCTGTACAAAGAGATCTTGAAAAGACATAGAAGCCAAGAAAAGACCAACTGATGCTCTGTTCAAAGAAAAAGAAGATAAGAAACAAAGATTTAAAAATGGATTTTGAAGCAAAAATGAGTCTTCTTGATAAGGAAATTGTAACCATCAAGCATGATTAAATAAAAAATAAAATTAAAAGGTAACCTGAATCATGAATGTTCATTCTGTTTTGTAATACATTTAATTTTCAATTGAAATATTTCAGATTTTTTCCTAAATGCTTCATGATTCAGTGTTTGGGGGTCATTTTGAAACAAAAAATTCTTTGTTAGGAAGAGTGGAAAATAATGGATATTTTTGCTAAGTATAATTTAGGTAATTGTGTGGCTGAGTAAAAATAAATGCTTTAAAATATATTTTTATACCTGAAAATGGAAGCATTTCCAAATGTAGGTACTAAATTTTCATGAAATGGATAGTTTTTGATGATAGAAATTATTTAATTAGAGAAATGTCTCATAAATTTAATAAAAACAGTCCTTGGTTATTTTAAAAAAAAAGTTCTTGAATTCAAAATCACCAAACAAGTAGACACCCTGTCCAGTCTGGGTGATTTTTGTTCAGGTTACCTGTCCCAATACCAGGATGAGCGAGGTCACTACTGCTTGTATCTTGTACCCAAGATGGGTTTGTGTATACAGACTTGTGGACTATATGACTTTTTGAAGGAGGCTGGCCTCCATTATATTTGACTCTTTGTCATAGGTTGCATGTTCCTATGCGGGGGGGGGGGGCAGCCTACCCATGACATGAGAGCTTGCTTCCTTCTAGTTACCTTTTTACTTATGTTGGATTTTTTATTTGTTCTTTTTTTTACGTGTTTCTTAGCCTTTGTTTCTGTTTATATCTTAATTTGTTTTTTAATCTAGCCTAGTATTTAGCTTTGTGTGAATTACAGGCACTTTTGCCCTGGTATGTAGTCGCCAGATGGGCTATTAATTTTTTTTTTAATGCAAGAGCTCTTGGGAGTGCACAAGGGTTAGGTGAAAGAGGAAGAGAGAAACAAAATCATGGTAGGTGGTTATAACTAGCTGTGAAGGGGTCAGTTATGGTTAGTCTATCAATTGGAAAGGAGGCAGTGATTGGGTTGTGCATTTCAATATGTGATTTTGGGTTGAGATAAATTGAGAGTAAATTTTAAAAATGATGAAGTTTCAGATAGGAGGGGGCTATCTTGGGGGATTTTTAAATGTCCAAGAATAAGTAAGGTTAGAGAAGGATGCGTTCAGAACTTCATTCAGCTCTAGAATCTGGGTACAATAAACAATCGCAAATGAGTGTTTCAGAGGCAAGGTTGCAAGCAGTTTCAAAAGTATTTGTAGATTCGATTTGAATAAGAGAGGGAGGGAGATATGTGACAGTTAGTAACCTCACCCTCACATCCCCTGCTTGTGGCATTGTGGATGAGTAAATACACATATGCAGCAAGAGGAGTAATTTTATATCTCTGCTAACCATATTTTTTCTAAACCAAAAATGGCAAACTTCAGTTGAAGTTAGCTTACCTCAATGTCAAACTAGACAATTTAAAAAACAAAGGGAGTTGGCATTAAGTTAATGGAGTGGTTTGTAGGAGGAGAGGTCTTTTGATGAGTGTGTTAGAAAACCCTCATCTCAAAAGAGAGTGCAGGTATTTAGCAAGAGAGAAAACACGGAGTCCTGGTTGATGGCTTTAATATACCTAGATATTTTATTGTATGTTAACCGTGCCAGTGTATACGGATGGCTCCAAGTACCAAGAGGGGGTCGGCTTCCACGCCGTATCCCCTCTGTTTGAAGTCAGCGGGGCTCTACCAGGCGCTGCGTCTGTCTTCACAGCCGAGCTGGTGGCAATACACCACTCGGTACGGGAGATTACGCGACGTGCCCGGTTCGGAGACCGGATTGTGATCTATAGCGACTCACAAAGCGCCCTGAGTGCTCTCGGGGCATTGGAATCTCCGCATCCCCTGGTTCGCGATATCCGTGACGCCACGGTTTTGGCGAGCCGGGCAGATGTCGAGATTATCTTCTGCTGGGTTCCTGGACATGTAGGAATTGCGGGGAATGAGCGCGCCAAAGAGTCCGCGAGGACTTTGCGACCGGACCAGCGTTTCGCTCTTCCTCACACCGACTACATGGCAGGAATACAGGCAGCTCTTCGGACTGCTTGGCAAAGAAGATGGGAGACGGTCGAAGGGAACTTAAAGTTGCGTGCCATTGCGCCGGGACTGTTCCCATGGACCTATCCCCCAATGCCGCGGCGGCTTCAGGTTGCTTTATGTCGTCTTCGAATCGGACACACTCGTGTGACGCATCACTACTTGATGGAGCGCTCGCATGCGCCCTATTGCAACGACTGCGTCATCCCCCAGACTGTTCGGCATATTCTTGTCGAATGTCCCAGTCTGGGTGATCTTCGCGCACGATACCTGTCTCGGTACCGGGATGGGTGGGGTCGCTACCGCCTATCCCTTGTACTCGGGACGAGTGCGTGCACCATGACTGGTGGACTTATTGACTTTTGGGGGGAGGCTGGCCTTCTTCCCCTTTATTTAAGGTTCCTTTTTTTTGTTATTGTTTTGTTTGTAGGTTGCACTCTCCTGCACCGGGGTGAGGGGGACCTCCCCCCGCTGCCGGAGATTGCTTCGATTGTTAAGTTTTTCCAATTTATATCATTGTTAAGTTTTCATATTTTTACTTTAAAGTAGCCTAGTTCTAGGCTGTCGTGTTTTTCGGCGACTTATGCCCAAGTGGGTAGTTGCCAGATGGGCTCCATAAAATTTAAAAAAAAAAAAATTGTATGTTAAGATGATGGAGTCATTTCATGATTCAAGGGATAACATACCCCTCTACTATTTCTAAATTTTTCTCTGATAAAATTATTAACCTTCGCGCCAAACTACCCCAGTCATCCGAACAAGCCCATGCTGTTCTCCCCGACCATAATTTATTGGCACTTAATATCCTCACTTGGGCATCCTCTGAGGAAGTAACTACCCTGATCTCATGCTCAACAAATCTCCATCCCCTAAGGATGTCTTTCCACCCAAACTCCTCCACCAAATTCTCCCTGCTGTCCTCCCACTGATTCTTCATCTCTTTGAGACTGCTATTCATGCCTTCGTCATCTCACGCTTAGACTACTGCAATTCTCCTCTAGTGAACCTTCCTTCTTTGTCACTTTGCACCCTACAACTAGTTCAAAACTATACTGCCCGGATCCTCCTTCGATGCTTCTGTTACAGGGGCTACACTGGTTACCTGTTCACTTTCATACTGACTATAAAATTCTTCTGATCACTTACAAGGCCCTAAACCTTGAGGCTCCACCTTATCTCTCATCTACCCTCTCCCGTCATCAAACTCCTCAGGTTCAGGCACTCCGGTCTAACCTCACTCCCATCCTGAACACTCCTCGTTCTGTCCTCTGCTCGATGGGTGACTGTTCTTTCTCATTTTGTGCTCCTAGACTCTGGAATGCTCTTCCTGCCAAAGTCCGAACCTCTCCCTCCCTTGCTACTTTTAAACGTCTCCTGAATACTCATCCCTTCAGAATTGCCTTCTCTTCCCTGTAAACTTTCTCTACACTCACTACACAACCTGCGCTCTGTGAGGGCTAACAGCTCTGAAAGGCACATTATAAATAATTATTATTATTTAAACCATGCTAAGTTGAAAATTCTAGATTCATGTGGGTGTGATAGGAAACAGTAATTGAGGGTTTGGATATAAGGGAGGAGCCATACAGAAATTGTGGGAATAAGATAGTTTAGCAATTAATACTCATCAGAAGCAATGAAGTCAGCATCTGATGAAAGCAACTGGATGAATCACAACAGATAAAATAAAAACTGGTTCACCGCAGTGGAACAAGTAGAATAGTAGCCAAATTCATTACCTGGCAAGAAAAGCACAAGGCTTAAATACAGCTGCAAATGCCACTAGAGAATTTAACTAGCAGACAAAAAACAACAAAATGATCATTACTACTGCTCTTTTGCAACATATCCCACCTAAAAAGAGGCCGACACCTTGTGCCTTCGTGCTTGCTCATGATTTGTCACTGATCTTTATGTGAATTTGGTTATGAGGGTGATGAACCTCATCCACGTTTGAAAAGGAATGGATAGCAGACTTAACTAATCAACTCTTGTGGTAACTCCTGATCTTAACTCTAACTAAGACCTGAATGTTGGCATTGTTGTTAAGGTGTTCTTGTGGCGGGGTGAGAGAAAGAGCCACCAACCCGAACCATAGTTGTATGATGTTTCTTAGGATTATTACACATGAGTGGGCCATGTCTTAGCCGAGTGGAAATGCTGCTTCCAATGACTGCATTTAAGCCACATTGAGTATGGTAAGTCATCAGATGGAGTCTGATATCTGGTTGTTTTCACTGTGGCTCCCATGTGCTGTAATCTGTAGTTCAGATCCTATGTTAATTAGTTAGTTCCCAAGGCATCTTAAATGAATGCAAATCCTGGTAAAATCCATAAATCAATCTTCTCATTAAATCATTCCAGTAGTGGTATTGTTAGTTCTCTACTCATAGGTGTTCTTGTAGTCTATTAAGGACTATGCACAGTAATCAGCCCATCCTAAAAACTTCCTTTTTTTTCAGACCCAATTGGAGCATAAATGCAGCACAGGGCTAATAGCTTACAAGGATAGAAAACACAAATTCCTTTGTTGATTCATCTATATTCAGTTTTGGCATACTACTGTATTTCTGACTTCAATGATAATCTATGAGTGTGCTTAAATTTATGGTCCTCTCCCATCATGCTATGTATAATTGTTGTAGAAATATTTTCAAATGTAAATAACTTATTATTTTCATTTTTTTTTAACCAAAAGCTTATAATAATAAAAGCATTGGCAGCTTCTAAGGTCAAGCTGTCCCAATATCTCTTTCTTCTTCTTTTTTTTTTTTTTACTTCTGTCCACATTTACAGCAAAATATGAATTTACATAGCAGGGGTTTTTAGTGTGGAGTAACACTAGGTACAAGGTATGATTGTAAATTTTTTGCCCAACTATAACATAAAAGAAAATGTTCATATATATATATATATATATATATATATATGCAATGTCCCGCAGGAAAAATGAAAAGGTGTTTCCAAATACTTTTGAACTTTATTAAGTTTCTTATAAAGGATAACTACAAGAAATAACATTATATTAGAGGTATATATACGAAAGAAAAGTATGAAAGACCGCCTCAAAAACAAGAAATCACCAATGGGGAAGACTGAAGGGGGAAGGTAAAGATTTGCATTAAGAATTACAAGAAGCAGGTAGTAAGGTCAAACTGAGAAGACGGAAAGGGTAACAGATTAAAAGAAATGGAGATAGCCTAACGAGGGAGATTATAAGACACGATGAGCGAAAAGGGGGGAAAATACAATGTACATAACAGAGCAGTGACAATTAAAAAAAAATAAATAATAAAAAAATTTAAAAAATAAATAAAAATAAAAAATTAAAATAAAATTGGGGCCACAACTAAAGATTTATATAAAAAACTGAGAAGAAAAGTTTCTTAGTTTTTTATATACATCTTTAGTTGTGGCCCCAATTTTATTTAAATTTTTTTTATTATTTATTTTTTTAATTTTTTTCATTACTATTTTTTTTTATAAGCCAGGTGAAAGGTTAAAATTATCACATTTGCTTATAAAAGCACATTCATTGATATTACTTTTTATAGGGGCATTGGAACGATAAATAAATTTTGCCGAGTTCCAGTTAATTAGATAGTCCTTATCTGACATATGGACATAGAAAGCACTGTTATCTTCCCCTCTTCGGACATTATATTTAAGTTGTTTACCTGTTTATCCATAATATTTACTTAGGCAACCAGAACACTAAACTGAATAAACTCCCCCCTTCCCAAACTATTACAATTATTACGTACTAATAAATTCTTAATGGTTGTCTCATATTTAAAAGCAACATAAATGTTAGTTATTCAAAAGACGGGGAAGATCACTAAAACAAAGATAAAAAGGTAGAACTAAATTGTTATTACTATTAAAAGGGAGAGTAGGGACAGTTTGATAAAATATCTTTTTAGCAGAAGAAAGAGTTTTGAAGAAACGGGTAAGGGTAACAAAGTTTATGGCCAATTTCAAAGATATTGGAAAATTCCAAATCCATATATTCCGGGCTCACAACTCGTAATGCCCGTAGAAACATAGAAGAAAAAACAGAACGTTTAACTTTAGGGCTGTGAGAAGAGTAAAAATGAATTTAAGAATTTGAATTAGTAGGCTTACGAAAGATAGAGTATTTAAAACCTGTCTGAGTTCTATGAATAAGAAGATCAAGAAAGGGAAGGGTTCTATTATTTTCCAACTCGTGGGTAAATTCAATTGAAGGGATGAGACAATTGAGTCTGATAAGAAAAACATTAACATCTTTGGAATCAGGCCACAAGCAAATGACATCATCAATATACCTGTACCAAACGAGCAGGGCATCAAGGATAGTAGGGAGAAGTTTTGTTTCAAAAAACTCCATATATAAGTTAGAAAGGACAGGTGAAAGACAATTACCCATGGTTAATCAGAATTTTTGGAGGAAATATTTGCTTTCAAACGAAAACTTAGTTTTTGGTACAAAGGAAAATGAGGTTCATGTAAGTAGTAACGGGTACTGGCAAGTCATAATTTTGCAAATGATCATTAAGGAAATTGAAAAGATCTTCAACGGGTACTTTGGTAAATAATGAACAAACATTAAAACTAACAAGAGTAAAATCATTAGAATAATGAATAGCATTAAGTTTAGAAATAAGGTTGTAACTATTTAGTGACATGAGAATGAGAAATGAAACCAACTATTGGAGTAAGAAATGAAGTAAGCCATTTAGACAAGAAATATGAAACAGACCCAACAGAACTTATAATAGGGCGTAATGGGAAATTTGGTTTGTGAGTTTTTACTAAGCCGTACAAATAAGGGAGGGTAGCGTTACTAGACTTGAATTTTGAAATTAAATCAGGAAAGTTTTTGAGTAATCGCCGTACATTTTTATGGAAGTCACTGTTAACTTGAAGAGTGGGGTCTTTTAATACAGGTAAGTATCTTGGTCATTCATTTTTACTCTTCTCACAGCCCTAAAGTTAAACGTTCTGTTTTTTCTTCTATGTTTCTACGGGCATTACAAGTTGTGAGCCCAGAATATATGGATTTGGAATTTTCCAATATCTTTGAAATTGGCTATAAACTTTTTTACCCTTACCTGTTTCTTCAAAATTGTCTTTCTTCTGCTAAAAAGATATTTTATCAAACTGTCCCTACTCTCCCTTTTAATAGTAATAACAATTTAGTTCTACTTTTTTATCTTTGTTTTAGTGATCTTTCCCATCTATTGAATAACTTTAACATTTCTGTTGCTTTTAAATATGAGACAACCATTAAGAATTTATTAGTATGTAATAATTGTAATAGTTGGGGGGGGGGAGTTTATTCAGTTGAGTGTTCTGGTTGCCTAAATAAATATTATGGACAAACAGGTGAACAACTTTCTGTTCGCATAAATTAACATAAATACAATGTCCAAAGAGGGAAAAATAACAGTGCTTTCTTTGTCCATATGTCAGATAAGGACTATCTAATTAACTGGAACTCGGCAAAATTTATTTATCGTTCCAATGCCCCTATAAAAAGTAATATCATTGAATGTGCTTTTATAAGCCAATGTGATAATTTTAACCTTTCCCCTGGCTTATATAAAATAGATGCTATAATTAAAAGATTAATACTTAAAGAAATTAGTTCTGACTTTTGTTCTTAGTTTTTTATATACATCTTTAGTTATGTGGCCCCAATTTTATTTTTTTTATTATTATTTTTTTAATTGCCACTGCTCTGCTATGTACATTGTATTTTCCCCACTTTTCTCTCCTCGTGTATTATAATCTCACTCGTTAGGCCCGTGATCACTGAGTTACTGGAGGCGAGCTTCAAACAAAGGATGGACCATGAAAAGCAATTAAAAACACTTTGTGACAATAGCATGTGGAACGAAATGGGAACCCCAGGGCTGGTTAATAATTTGTCAAGCAGAGAACTTTCGCATAATGAAACCATTGCTCTTTCATTGGGCTTAAAATTTGACATAGGTGTAGGTAAACGAGGTTATTTGAATCATATATCCAAAAACTATAGGCATGGTGACAGTGATGTTGACAAGGGTTTCATCCAGGGGGTGCTCTTTTGTTACAATGCCTTGGCCAAGGAACGTGAGGTTTCCCTACCGAAAAGATTTAAGCACGCGTTAGAGCAGCTAAGTCAGTGTGAGGACATTATTATAACACAAGCGGACAAGGGAGGAGGGGTGGTAATATTAGATAAAGTAACCTACATTGACAAAATGAATGATTTGCTTAAAGATGGCGATACGTATGAGAAAGTTCCCCATGGAAGCGCGGCAAAAGAGGCCGCAGCTTTCGAACAACAGGTGCGAAAAATACTCAGGAGAACGGAAAGGGGTAAGAAAATGACCCACCTCATTGAGGAAATCCCCAGACCCCCCAAAATGAGGGGGCTCCCAAAAACCCACAAACAAGGGGTTCCTCTTAGACCTATCACATCGGGAGTGGGAAGCGCTCCCCACAGAATTGCAAAGGCACTGGCCAGACCATTGTCTCAGGGACTGGGAAAAATTAGCAAAGCGCATTTAAAGAATTCGACCGATTTAAAGGAGAGGTTAATTGGGGTCAACTTACAGGGAAAGAAAATGGTAAGCTTTGATGTAAAATCGCTGTTCACCAATGTCCCTGTTGACGGTGCTTTGGAGGCAGTGGCAAAATTGTTACTCGTCTTGAATGACGCTGACCTACCCGTTAGTAAAAGGGACTATATGAAGTTAGTTTCGCTATGCGTGAGCTTTGGTGCGTTCACCTTTGAAGGGGAAGAATTTCGACAATACAGGGGACTGGCGATGGGATCTCCACTTAGCGCTGTCATGGCATGCCTATTCATGGAGGTCCTTGAAACAGAGAAATTGATGAGGGTATTCGGGGAGGGTGATTCCTTGTGGTTGAGATATGTAGACGATGTTCTGGCCATAATTCCTGAAAATACTGACGTCAATGAGAAATTAGAGCGGTTGAATGAGATAAACGGTAGCATACAGTTTACTGTAGAGGAAGAAGTTAACAACAGGATTCCTTTTCTGGACACACTTATACATAGGGTTGGGAGTGCAACTGAGTTTTCCGTTTACAGAAAACCCACTAATAAGGATGACTTCATCCATTATTTATCGGGACACAGCGATAGAACGAAGACTGGGGTAGTGATAGGATTCTACCTCAGGGCCATCCGGATTTGTAGCCAACAGTTTTTAACTGATGAGTATAACTACATTAAGAATGCTTTTATGAAACTAAAGTATCCGGAGGGTCTCTTAATAAAGTTGAGGAATAAAGCGGTCGGGATATCGGAAAGAGGCAAAATGAGTAGCACGACAAATGGGACCGCGGATAATGAGGCTTTGACAGGCACATTGGATGGGGTCAGGTACCTTTCAGCGCCTTACTGCAAGGCTGCGAAGAACATAAATGTGGCCCTCAGGAAAACGGGTTTGCTAGTTGCCGATCATGCTGGAACGAAGATCAAGGAATTGGTTTCGCACAAAAAGTTTAGGGTCCAAACGGATAGGGGCATAATCTATCAGATTCCGTGTGAAGGGTGCGACAAGAGTTATTACGGAGAGACTGGTAGGGACATTAAAACTAGACTTAGTGAGCATAAGAGGGACGTCCGGGCACATAGAACTTCAAACTCGTTAGTGGTGCATATAGATGAATGTGGGCATTTACCCAAATGGGATGGGGTGAGTATAGTTCAAAAAGGTTTATCAAAACGTGAGCGTAGGATTATTGAAGCTACATATATTCTCTCCTATAGGTCGACAAATCACCGGGACGGTTTCTTCAAGCTGGCGACAGGTGCAGCAAGGCTCATTAATGAAGAGGTGGAAGGGTTGAGACGAGGGGAAAACGGCCGGGGGAGAGCAAGTGACCGCGACCCAGACTAACTTTACGAATGGTCGAGCGGCGATCTTCCATCTCTCTTGTCAGTTCCATTCTGAGGAAGCCAAGAGGCGAAACGTCAATAAAGAGCTCTGTGCAGTGTCTGGACTTTTCTTTCTCCCCATCCATTCTCACATATATATATATATATATATATATATATATATATATATATATATATATATATATATATATATATATATATATATATATATATATATATATATATATATATATATATATATATATATTTGAAGGATGAACGAAAGGACGTATAAAGGGAAATTATTTATTTTCTTGATACAACGTTTCGGGTGAACTTTTCACCCATCCTCGGCTACTGGAAATACAATTCGTGGAAAACAATAAGTTAAGAGTCAAACAGATAATCAAAATGACGAATTTATGGAAATTATTTAATGTTTATTAAAGGGAGGGATAGCGATAAATTTACAGGTAATTGATATTTTTGGATTATTATGGTGCAAGTTAAAAATTAACGATTGAGGAAACACAGGAAACACATCAGGATAAACCAACCTTAAACAATCAGCCATTAGAGAATAACTGAGGAGAAAGGGCGAGGAGCGTAAGAAGAAAAAGAAAGTTAGAGGTTGGTAATGTTTTTGTTTAGAGTAGAGGTAGTGGGTGAGAAGAAGAATCGGAATTAAAGGAAGGAGAAAGGTATTTAATATACATGGACTCAAGAATCCTTAATGATAGGGGATCAGGGGTAGTTTTTAAGATTTTAAAATCGTCTGTTGTAATTTCAGTTTTACACTTAATAGAGTGAAGCCTAACAGGTGAAAATTCTTTCGTAGAGAGAACCTTTCCTGTCCTGTGGCTAACACCCAAATGTGAACAGAACCTCGCTCTCAGCCAGTGCACTGTACTACCTATGTATCTTCCCAGTTTACAATTGGGGCAAGTAAACTTGTAAATAACACACACACACCCAAACTACATGGGCAAAAGTTTTTAGACTAATATATATATTATTTTCATTCTCCACTTAAAATTTACATGATAGGAATTATTATTCTAATAAGGTTGGTGTTTCCTGTGTTTCCCCAATTGTTAATTTTTAACTCGCAACACCCCGTAAGGGGCGCGGTGATTTGCCATCCTGGCCGCCGTGCTGACGGGATCCAGCGCTCCGTCCGGCCCCAGCTTAGCCTCTCTTCCTTCCTTCAGATAGCCCGATTTCTCCCCTACCTCATCGCTTTTTATACAACCTCTCCCACAACTTTCTCTGGTCAGCCTCTAATTTCACAGGGTAGAATGCTGACCTTCTTCTCAAGCCAACCACCCCGGATTGGGGCTGGGGGGGGAGGGGACATTGTTCCCTAACCCCTCAGCTCCGGTTCGGGATGGGTTTTTTTTAACAACCTGCGTCATCCCCACCCATACCTTCCTCACATCCCTTTTCCTCTCCTCTTCACAACCTATATTTTTTACGCCGTGTTCAAGGACTGCCAGGCCACCAGGCGGGAGGGGTGGTCCCGAATGGCGGCGCCTGGCTCTGCCGGGCTTGTAAGCACCTCTCGCAGTGCGGGCAACTGCGAGAGGTGATGAGCTATTGCGTCCCGTATTAAAAAGAGGGTCACCATGCCCATGTATGACAAAAAAAAACAAAAAACCCAACCCCTAACTTCCCCAAGAAAATCAACGGAGCCGCCCTCGGGCAGCTCCACCGAGAAAATGGAGGTCCCCCCCCCCTTGTGCTTGCGCAAGGGACCCTCCATAATTCTTTAACCGGAGAGGAGGCTTACTCCTCTCCTACGCCTACGGGTGTAGGGGTCTTCCCCTCACCCCCTTCTCTGGAGGTGCTTTCGGGCACCTCCCTATCTCCAGCGGCAGTCTTTCCTTTGCTTTCTAAGGGGACTGCCAAGAAAGCCAGCAGGCAGCCCATTGCCGACCGCCCCTCGTGCAAGCGGCTCGGTAGGGCAAACCCCCTTAGGGGGGAGAGGGAAGCCAGGCCCCTTCGGTCGCTTCCCTCAAAAGACCTGCTGGCAAGAATTCTAAACCTTGCTGGGGTCAAGGCCTGTGCCTCCCCACACAAGACTGGCGACACTGCCAAGGGGACCTGCGATGTCCTGGGAGGGGATGGCCAAATGGAGGCCCCTCCTGTGATAAACATGGTCCTTGAGGAGACCCAGCCTCAGACGGTAGGGCCTTCCATGGGGGGGAATTCGGGCTCGGCGCCAAGCACCGAACCCGAATCCGCCCCTATGCAAGGTCCTCCTCAAATGGCTGAGGGCTCCGAGGCAGTAAAAGGAGGGGAGGGATCTCCTCCGACAGATGCCCCTACGACAACCAGGACCTTCTCCATTTCAGAGAGGGACCTGGCTGAGGCCGGTCCATCTGGCCTAGGGGCTTCTGCCGGCGGAGGTGAAAAGCGGGTTCATTCCCCGCCCTCCTCTCCAAAAAAGAAAAAGACTCGGGGCTCCTCTCCATCCGTGGGGGCTGCGGGGACGGATGGCTCTGCTACCACTTTGGTAGGCGACCAAGCCAAGATCGGCACATCCGGCCCCTCTACCCCCTCGTGTGCGGAGCCCCTGACCAAGACTAACACCAAGAGTGCACAGGGCTGAGCCTCGATGACATCGGGGCCCCTCATTCAGAGGTTACCTGGCTTTTTCGAGCCCGCTGGCTTCAAACGCTTCCTCGTTATTCGCTCCACTGATGGCACCATGTTGTCCAAGGGCAACATGATCCATCAGAGGAGAGGATTAGCTAGTGCAATTGGTAGAGAGCCGAAGGTGACCCGTTTCTCGGACGGCAGCCTTCTGGCGAATCCCGCCTAGGCGGCTAAGATAAGTGCTCTTCGGACACTTCATGGCACCCCGGTGAGTGTGACGCCGCACTCTACCATGAACTTTGTAAAAGGAGTAGTTTATGCGAGGGAACTCGTTGACTACTCCATTGAGGACATCACCCTAGAGCTGGCCGACCATGGGGCGGTCAAGGTCGAACGTGTGATGAGAAAACAGGGAGGGGCCTCGAGACCCACCCCTACACTCTTCGTCACGTTCGACTGTGACAAGTCCCTGAGTCGGTGCGTGCCGGTTGGTACCGCTACCGCGTGAAGGCATTCGTGCCACTGCCGCGGCGGTGCTATTACTGTCACCGCTTCGGCCACACGAATCGCTCATGTAGACGTGCAAAGTCGGGGTCACCCGAAGTCTGTGTAAATTGCTCCAAGGTCGCACACGATAAGTCCAAATCGTGTGTGGCCAAGTGTGTCAATTGCGGAGAGCCGCACCCTGCTTCTTCGAAGCAATGTGGTGCATATCTCCTGGAGAAAGAAATCCTGGCCGTTCAGGCCCAGGATAGACTCTCATTCCGCGAGGCTAAGGACTTGGTCCTGGCGCGCCCAGCCCTGCCTGGGACGTCATATGCCTCAGTAGTTCGAAAGGCACCCTCTGCTCCTGGCCGATCCAGGCCAACGAGCACGGTTGTTTCCGCGCCCATTCGGAGCCCTTCTGCGGGCTCTACCCAACCCGGGTGCTCCCCTGGTAAAGCTGGCGGAAAAAAGGGTTCATACCCAGCCCCGGCTAAAACCAGGGCTCCCCCCTCTTCCCCCAGCGTGACCGTTTCCCGCAAGGCGAAACGGCCACGCGCCTCCACCGAGTCGTTAGACTCACAGGAGGCAACACCCCTGAAGATGGTCGCTAGGCCATCTTCCGGGGTTCCTAAAGCTGTCCCCCGAAAGGAGGACAGCAACAAAGGAGCTTCGGCTCCTTCGCCCACGCCCCGAGGTGGAGCGAGTGGCTCGGAGACGGTGGCTCCTCGAAAAGAGGGACCCCCGCCTCCGAAGCCGCAACGCCCGCCTAAGGTTTCGAGGCGGAGGGAGGAAAACACTCGCATGGTGAGCCCAACCTCCCCCAATAAGTCCTCGAAGGCGACAGCGCCCGGGGTTCTGCCCCCGGGAAGCGTACGGCCATTCCCGTGAGGGTCTTCAATTCGAGGAGGGCCCCCGCGTCTCCTCCGAGCTAGGCCTGGAGGGCATATTCCTTCAATGGAATTGCCGTGGACTCCGGGCCAACTGGGAGGAGCTGCGGAGGCTCGTCCCGTCCCGTTCCCCGTTAGCTATTTTTTTGCAGGAGACCATGCTAGGTGCGTGCCCCCTCCCTGCCCTCCCGGGGTATAAGGGTCTTGCGACCCCACCACCGCGGGATGGCTGGGCTGGGGGATGCGCAGTTTACACCTGGCATGATGTCTCCGTTCTTCCTTTCTCTTTAGATACCTCCTTTCAGGCAGTAGCTGTGCAGCTGCACCTGGATAGGAGGTATACTATCATTTCGGCGTACATTCCACCGTCAGCTGACTTCGACGCGGGGGACTTCCGCCGCGTCGTGGCACGGTTGCCGAGGCCCTATCTCTTGCTTGGAGATCTGAACGGCAGGCATCCTCTCTGGGGAGATTACTCCATAAATCCCAGGGGACAAGTCCTTGCCGATCTGATCGAAGAGCTTGAGATGGGTGTCCTAAACGTGGATGAGTTTACGCATCACTGTCCGAGAACCGCTTCATTTTCTTGCCTTGACCTATCTTTGTGCTCTTCGGATGCACAGCCTGATTTTGATTGGGGGGTGGTCGATGACCTCCATGGTAGTGATCACTTTCCCATTCAAATATCATTTTCAGGGCAACTGCCGCCTGAGAGAACACCTCGGTGGTGCTTAGCGCGGGCGCGGTGGCCTGCATTTCAGGAAATGACTGAATTCTCTATCTCAGTCGAGGAGTTTAGGTCGGTAGATGAGGCCGTTGAGTTCTTCTCCGGCAACCTTATCGCCGTGGGCCTGACTCTTATTCCTAGGACGTCTGGCCGTTTTGCACGCCGACCACTCCCATGGTGGTCGGCCGAGTGTGAGACGGCCCTGAAACAGAAGCGTTATGCCTACATGCGCTATAAGCGCCGCCCGAACGATTTCACTGTCGCTGAATTTCGTCGGGCTAGGGCTAGGTTCCGGTATATTTCGAAGCACGCCCGCCGCTCTTCTTGGCGGGCATACGTGTCTTCACTTAACGGGAAGACCCCTTTAGCTGAGGTGTGGAAGCGAGTCAAAAGGATTCGGGGCAAGTTCTCGCAGGACCCCCCTCCCGTTCTCCAGGAGAATGGGACCGCAATCTCAGACCCCGCGTCCGTGGCGTAATCCTTAGCGACCGCTTTTTCCGCATTCTCTAGCCTTGATGCTGCTCCGCCAGCATTCAATGCACGTCGTGATGTCGCGGAAGGCCGCCGGCTGGACTTTACCTCCAGAGGCGGAGAACCCTTCAACGACAAGTTTACTGTGAGTGAGTTGCGTTCCGCTCTCGCTTCGTGCGCGACACCGCCCATGGTCCGGACGATGTCCCGTACGCCATGCTTCGACACCTGGGTGAGCGAGGCATGGCCTTTCTGTTAGATTTGTTAAAAAGGATATGGGTGGAAGGTCTTCTCCCAGACTCCTGGCGAATCGCTACTGTGCTCGCCTTTCGCAAACCGGAGAGATCACTCTACTCCGACCGGTTTCCGCCCAATCTCTCTAACCTCTTGCGTGTGCAAGTTGATGGAGAAATTGGTAAATCTTAGATTAGCCTTTTTCCTGGACAGCGGAGGCCATCTGTCTTCTGCACAGTGCGGCTTCCGTAAGTTCCACTCCACGTCGGATGCTCTGCTCCGACTGGAAAATGCCGTCTGCGAGGCTTTCCTTCGTAGACAGCACTACGCCACGGTCTTTTTCGATCTAGAGAAGGCCTATGATACCGCATGGCGATACGGTATCATGGAGACTCTCCACACGATGGGGGCGAGGGGACGCCTCCCAATGTTTATATCTGAATTTTTGCGAGATCGTCGATTCCGCGTACGGGTGGGGGGAGCTCTCTCCGGCCCAAAGGAGGAGGAAGAGGGTGTCCCGCAGGGAAGTGTCCTCAGTGTCACACTCTTTGCCCTGAGCATCAACGGCATCACCTCGGTGCTGCCGGAAGATGTTCTCGCTACGCTCTACGTGGACGACCTTTCGATCTCTTTTGGCGCGGCCCAGATGCCAACTCTGGAGCGTCGACTTCAACAGGCATTGAACCGCGTCTCTCGCTATGCCGAAGCGCACAGGTTTCGGTTTTCTTTGGCCTAGACTAAGGTGGTGCACTTCTGCCACCATCCACGGCTTCACCCCGACCCAGATTTGTTTCTTAATGGGGTGCGCCTGGATGTGGTGGATTCACACCGTTTCCTTGGTCTTGTATTCGACTGACGCCTCACCTGGGAGGCTCATATTCGCAGCCTTAGGGTCTCTTGTACCCGTGCCATGGACATTCTCCGTTCCGTGACGTTCAGCGCTTGGGGCGCTGATAGGGCTACCGCCTTACTTTTTTATCGATCCTTTGTTCGCTCGAAGCTCGACTACGGATGCGAGTTTTATGCATCCGCAGCCGAGCGTTTATTGCGGAAGGTGGATTCGATCCACCATACCGGCCTTCGCCTTGCGACCGGTGCCTTCCGCACTTCCCCCATTGAGAGCCTGTTGGTCGATGCCGGGGAGATGCCACTCGCCTGTACGCGCGAGCCCGGCGCCTCCCTCAGTCGCCAACAGCTCTCACTGCATCCGCAGCTGATCTCGATGGTGCCTATGCCGCCGAGAGACGCCAGTCATACCCTAAGCCCTTTGGGTTTAGGGCCAGGAAACTCCTTCGAGAGATAGATATCGCTCTCGGGCCGGTGGCGCCTGGTTCTGCCCAGGACGCCACCCTGGAGGGTACCACATTTGGCTATTTGTCGCCACGCCCCTGCTCCCAAAGCTTGTACTGCGCCGGGAGTATTGCGTTCAACCTTTTTGGAGCACACATCGTGTCACGCTGGAACCGTCGAGTGTATACGGATGGCTCCAAGTCCCAAGAGGGGGTCGGCTTCCACGCCGTATCCCCTCTGTTTGAAGTCAGCGGGGCTCTACCAGGCGCTGCGTCTATCTTCACGGCCGAGCTGGTGGCAATACACTACTCGGTACGGGAGATTATGCGACGTGCCCGGTTCGGAGACCGGATTGTGATCTATAGCGACTCACAAAGCGCCCTGAGTGCTCTCGGGGCATTGGAATCTCCGCATCCCCTGGTTCGCGATATCCGTGACGCCACGGTTTTGGCGAGCCGGGCAGATGTCGAGATTATCTTCTGCTGGGTTCCTGGACATGTAGGAATTGCGGGGAATGAGCGCGCCGATGAGGGCGCCAAAGAGTCCGCGAGGACTCTGCGACCGGACCAGCGTTTCGCTCTTCCTCACACCGAGTACATGGCAGGAATACGGGCAGCTCTTCGGACTGCTTGGCAAAGAAGATGGGAGACGGTCGAAGGGAACTTAAAGTTGCGTGCCATTGCGCCGCGACTGTTCCCATGGACCTATCCCCCAATGCCGCGGCGGCTTCAGGTTGCTTTATGTCGTCTCCGAATCGGACACACTCGTGTGACGCATCGCTATCTGATGGAGCGCTCGCCTGCGCCCTATTGCAACGACTGCGTCGTCCCCCAGACTGTTCGGCACATTCTTGTCGAATGTCCCAGTCTGGGTGATCTTCGCGCACGATACCTGTCCCAGTACCGGGATGGGCGGGGTCGCTACCGCCTGTCCCTTGTGCTCGGGACAGATTCGTGCACATTGACTTGTGGACTTGTTGACTTCTTGGGGGTGGCCGGCCTTCTCCCTATTATTTAAGCAAGGTTTGTTTGTTTGTTTTTTTTTGTTGTTTTTTTTGTTTATTTTTCTCCTTTAGTTGCACGCTCCTGCGCCGGGGGGACCTCTCCCCGACGCACCAGCTTGCTTCCTTTCTCCCTTTTGGGGTGTTTTTTTTTTCTCTCTTTAATTTTATTTTAAAGTAGCCTAGAACTAGGCCAGTTTTAATACGGCGACTAATGCCCAAGTAGGCAGTCGCCAGATGAGCTAAAAAAAAAAAAAAAAAAAAATTAACTCGCAACATAATAATCCAAAAATATCAATTACCTGTAAATTTATCACTATCCCCCCCTTCAATAAACATTAAATACTTTCCATAAATTCGTCATTTTGATTATCTGTTTGACTCTTAACTTAAATTGTTTTTCACAAATTGTATTTCCAGTACCCGAAGATGGGTGAAAAGTTCACCTGAAATGTTGTATCAAGAAAATGAATTTCCCTTTATACGTCCTTTAATTCATCCTTCAAATTAAATTGAAGCTCCACAGGAGAAGCCCTAACCAATATATATATATATATATATATATATATATATATATATATATAAAAATATATATATATATATATTGGTTAGGGCTCCTCCTATGGAGCTTCAATTTAATTTGAAGGATGAATGAAAGGACGTATAAAACTGACGCCTCACCTGGGAGGCTCATATTCGCAGCCTTAGGGTCTCTCTTATCCGCGCCATGGATATTCTCCGTTTCGTGACGTTCAGCGCTTAGGGCGCTGATATGGCTACGGCCTTACTTTTTTATCGATCCTTTGTTCGTTCGAAGCTTGACTACGGATGCGAGTTTTATGCATCCGCAGCCGAGCGTGTATTGTTAAAGTGGACTCGATCCACCTCGTCGGCCTTCGCCTGGCGACCCGCGCCTCTCACGCTTCCCCAATTGAGACCCTACTTGTCGATGCTGGGGAGATGTCGCTCGCTCTTCGCTGTGTAGAGTGCATTACTCGCCTGTACTCACCAGCCCGGAGCCTCCCTCTGTCGCCAATAGCTCTCATTGCATCCGCATCCTACCTCGACAGTGCCTATGCCACCGAGAAATGCCAGTCACCCTAAGCCCTTTGGGTTTAGGGCTAGGAAACTACTACTTGTGCCCTGGAGGGCACCAGCTTAGACTTTGTCGCCACGCCTCTGCTCCCAAATCTTCTACAGCGCCGGGAGTGTTGCGTTTGGCCTTTTCGGAGCACACTTCATGTCACGATGGAACCGTGCCAGTGTATACGGTTGGTTCCAACTCCCAAGAGGGGCTCGGTTTCCACGCCTTATCCACTGTTTGAAGTCAGCGGGGCTCTGCCAGGCACTGCGTCTCTCTTCACTGTCGAACTGGTTGCGCTACCTGGCTCGGTACTGGAGATAATGCGACGTGCCCTTTTCAGAGACCGGATTGCTATTTATAGCGACTCACAAAAGGCCCCGAGTGCTCTCGGGGCATTGGAATCTCCGCTTCCCTTAGTTTGCGATATCTGTGACGCCACGGTTTTGGCGAGCCCGGCGGATGCCAAGATTATCTTCTGCTAGGTTCCTGGACATGCAGGAATTGCGGGAAATAGAGGCGTCAAATAGTCGGCGAAGACTGTCCGACCTGACCAGCGTTTCGTTCTTCCACACACTGATTAAATGGCATGAATACGGGTAGCCCTCAAGGCTGCTTGGCAAATAAGATGGGAGACGATTGAAGGGATTTAAAGTTGCATGCCATTGTGCCGCTACGGCTTCAGGTTGCTTTCTCTTGTCTCCGAATCGGACACAATCTCGGTACGCACCGCTATTTGACTGCGCGCTTGCCTGCACCATACTGTGAAGACTGGAAAAGTCCTCCAGACTTTTCTGCACATTCTTGTTAAATGTCCCAGTCTGACTGATCTATGCGCACGTTACCTATCCCGGTACCGGCACGAGCAGGATCGCTACCGCTTGTACTCGGGACGGGTTTGTGAACACCGACTTGTGGAATTTACGACCTTTTAGAGAAGGAATGCGCCTCCTCAACTTTATTTAACCTTTTTTTGTCTTTCTTTTTGTAGGTCGCATGTTCCTGCGTCGGGGGTGAGGCGGGCCAACCGCCGACGCCGGAGCATGTTTCCTTCTTGCCTTTTTGCGTTTTTTCGGTTAATTCTTTTTAGCGTTTGTTGCTTTTAATCGTTTTTATTTGTTAGTTATATATTATTTGTTTTTAATATAGCCTAGTAGTAGACTGTGTTGTGTATGGCGACTTATTCCTAAGTAGGCAGTCGTCAGATGGGCTACCACAATGAAAAAAAATCTACAGTAGCACAGGAAGTTCGCCCCCTTGTAATATCTCGGAGGATTGTCCAAACTTCTCTTACCGGAGAAGAGGCTTACTCATCTATCTTGCAGACGAGTGTAGGAGAGGCCCTCTTTTTGGAGTCGCTCTTGGGTGACTCCATCTTACTAGCGCCAGTCGCCCCTTTGCTTTCCAAGTGGACTGCCACGAAGAAAGCGCGCAGGCAGCCTAATATTGACCACTCCCGCTGGGAGCAGATCGATAGAGCCAACCCTCTTAAGGGACCGAGCTTGCAGGGGGTCACTGTACGTGCCCCCTTCTCTTACCGGACGTTCCAGTTCGCCGGCCCAAGAAGATCAGATGAAAGGCTCCTCGAATGGGATCCGTAAGGCCCCTCCTCGAATGGGCCACATGAAGGCCTCAGCTGAGATGGACTTGGCCCCTGAGGTGACCCAGTCCAAGATGGTAGTACCTTTTATCGGCTCGAGTCCGCCCATGTGCAAGGTCTTCCTCAGACGGCTCGGGCCCCCGAGGCCTTACCATGAGAGGAGGGATCTTCTCCCCAGGCTGGTTCCAGTGTGATAGCCAGGACCTTCTCCATTTCAAAGAAGGATCTTGCTAAGGCTGGTTCATCTGGCCTAGGGGCTCCTACCGGCGGAGGGGAGAAGTGGGTCCATTCCCCACCTTCCTCTCCAAAAAAGACGGATTCTCTCCATCGGCGGGGACGGACGGTGCCATTGCCGTTTCGGTAAGCGACTAAGCCAAGATCAGTGTAATAACTATATTATTTAGGACAATATTTTGGGAGAGCAACTGTGAAGAGTCACTATGATACCTTCAATCAATTCACCCAGTAAGGTTGATAATTTTTTATCAACACTTGCCCAGTCTTTGTGCGCGCTTTTATACTTTTAAATTTACATCATGGAAATTAAAACTTATTGCATATGGTAAATATAATGAATCAACTATCTACAAAGTAAATACTGGCCAGTGTACAAATGGAATTTAAACCGATAAATTTTCTAAGCGCAACAGAACAATTTTTCCTTCTCTAAATAAATAGCACTCACCAACAAGATAAATGTTACAAATAATGCCAGAACCCGGTTCTCACAATACGATACGCTATACAATAACTCTTAAACACAGGACTGATCAACCCGATGTGTTACAAGTTAACGGCAGAACCCGGTACTCATCAACAGGATAAGTTATACAGTAGCTCCTAAACACAGTACATATCAACGAGATAAGTTTACATTGAAGTAGCTATAAGCTGGGAACCTAAATGGTGCGTGGGCTTGTTTAAGGACCTGCGGTGACCAGGTTGACTGGTTGATCACAGTTGATTCACTGGTATGGTTGAAGAGCCCGGCTACGGTTGCTCCTACAAAAATAGGACAGTCAATCAGCTAATTAGCTCATCTCAAATTTACCAATTGTATGATACAAGCAAAATGATCAAAATTGGCCAAATTTGGGGCCCTCTACCAAGATCCAATTATTGAGTGATTGGTACTCACCAGTTATGAGACTGGAGCAAACAGACTAGAGGTACTACTAGCGAGTGAGAACACTGGTGTGAATCATTAAGGCGTTAGATACACAGAGTCCCAACCTAGAAAACACATACAAGACTTCAGATTTTCTTTTCTTGCATTAAACCCTCCAAGGATCCCCAAAACAATATGATACAACAAGGAAAGGTTTGTCACCACAAAACTCAGCAGAGAGAAGAGTAGATCTAATTTGGTAGTTCAGTGGTTGTATTATATATCTATTAATTTAACAAAAATTTAAGTATTATCTGAAACACAAAAAATTGTATTAAGTAAACATAAGGATTTGGGCAAGGTCTTTTGAAAACTATCTAATGGGAATTGGGCATGCGGAGACACACCTCTACACCAGAATGTCCAGCCCCGTTGCTCCCTCTTTTGGGGAGTCCAAAACGAAGACCAAAACTGCGCGTAACGGAGCCTCGATTACGTTGGGGACCCTCATTCAGAGGCTACCTGGCGTTTTCAAGCCCACTGGCTAAAAGCGTTTCCCAGTTATTCCCTCCACTGATGGCAGCATGTTGGCTAAGGGCAACATAATCCACCAGAGGAGAGCTCTAGCTAGTGTGATTGGAAGAAAGCCGAAGCTGACCCGTTTCTTGGACGGGAGCCTTTTGGTGAAAGCGTTGAATCTCTCCAAGGCTGCCATGATTAGTGCCCTTCGGACACTTGAAGGCACGCCTGTGACTGTGACGCCACACTCTACCATGAACTTCGTGAAAGGATTAGTTTATGCGAAGGAACTCGTCGACTACTCCATAGAGGACACACCCTCCCTCTCTGGGATCTTTTCTTCAGGGGTTGTTCCCAGAGAGGCTGGCCTTCTCGTGGCGAGGGGTGTCAGCCCTGGGCTCCTTAGGGGACCCATGGTGCTGCCAACAAGATGTTTAACATGCCCCTCTTTCTTTCCTCCTCTATTACGCTCTTCCACTGCCCTTTATTTCCCCCTCTTCCTCTACCTATCTAGTGGTCCTTATCGATACCCGACCTCTGCTCGTTTAATGGATTGATTCCGAATTGTTCTTTCATGAAGGTGGAAGAGGTTGGGCATCTCCACTGCCTTCGTCTACCATATGCCCAAGGAGAAACCCATCGTTGGCCCCTTTTCTCTGTGCATAGGAGAACTCAGGCAGCCTTTTAGGTTTCTAAAGATGGTGTGGTGAAACCGTATCAATTCTCCAAGAGGACATACCGGACGTAACTGATTGTATAGTTGCAGTAGTGCCCGGCCCTTGTAGGCCTCCATGGTGGGGAGTCCCGGGAGAGAATGCGAATTTTTCTTCTTTTTGCAATGGCTAGCCATAAACCAAAAACCTTCCCTTCTCGTAAGGGTTCTCGTGCCAAACGTTCCTTAGCTCCCCTTTCAGCCTTTCCTCGCTCGTTGGATCCCTATTCCAACGAAGTAGACCCAGATCTAGATTATCCCCGCTTTCTTGTCATGAGCTCATCATCCGACACCCTACTTGCAAAAGTCGATGCGTTTGACGTCAATGAATCTTTTGAGTCCCGCTGTAGTGAACCCCACCGGATGTGGTCAATAGGTAGTGGTGATGTCGTAGTCGAGATTTCATCCCACTCTCAACACAACCTTGTGCGAAATCTATCTTCAAAGCTGAAATTCCAGTAACTGTCTCGCCCCATCCGCGTCTGAATTTTGTCAAAGGTGTTGTCCGTTCAAACGAACTAAGGGACTACAACCTCACATGCCTTCAGAGCAAGCTTAGTACCTAACGTGTCACACACGTACACAGGGTGACTAAAACATTAGGCTCCACTAAAGTCGCAATCGCCACACTGATTTTAACATTCGAATGACAAGAACTACTGCAGTATATTAAAGTTGGGTACCTTCGTGTGCTAGTAAGTCCCTACATCGAACTAACCAGACGCTGCTTCAATTGTAATCAATTTATACATGTTGGCCGTGCCTGTCGGCACCCTCGTATAGCGCACGAGAACTGCAGGCGGGCGGCCTAAAAGTTTCGTTTGAATGAGTCTTTTTTGAGACTCAGGATGGCCGAGTGGATTCGCCGCTGGTTAACAGTGGTCCAGCGACGCGGGAAGATGTTCCCAACTCGCCTACACTATTATTTTTTCTTTGTCCCCTTTTCCTACTCCCCTCTTACTACAATGGTGCCCAGACCCGGGAAAGGGAGCATTAGCTCTTAGATAACATTTCCAAACGGGCTCTCTTCATTTCTTCATTCACGCTCCGCTTCTTGGAGGGGGGTTGTATAGCGTACGAGAAGTAATATAACTAGGGCCTACTCTCGTATAGTCGTTTGCAAAGAATTGTGAGAGAAAGTAGAATTAACTAAGTATGATTTGTTTGGAGGTAAATGACTAATGTAGAAGAAATGATTACCGACATTTATACGAAGAAAGCTGCGAGTCGACTGGGGCAGAAGAGTGTGCTATTTGGTCGAGCTGAAAGCGTGTGTTTGTTTGTTTGTGTGGGAAATTTTAAGAGATGTTATTTGGAACAGTATTACGTTAAATGAATTGACAAGTAAAATAAATGAATTAATTAATTATTAAGTTGAACATAAATGATTTAATTTACAAAAGTTAAGTAAAATAATTGAAAGATTAAATTGACAAAGTTAAGTAAAATAATGGAACGATTAAATTGAAAAAGTTAAAGGATTGCATAATATGAATTTTACATCATAATTGATATATATATATATATATATATATATATATATATATATATATATATATATATATATATATATATATATATATATATATATATATATTAAGTTTCCCAGGAGGTTTTTATTATATGAATGCCCAGAGGCATTGCTATAATGTATTTCCACCGGGTAGAAGAGTTCTTGTTTTGACATCTATCTCCCTACAAGGCGAAGATATAGTTTGTCTCCGAGTTTCGGTTCCTTGGCGTAACTCTCGATCCAAAGTTATCCTGGTTTCCACACTTACGCCGACTTCGAACTGGCTGTCTGCGGGCTCTAGACATTTTGAAAGTCCTCTCACACACTTCATGGGCAAGCGACCGACAAACATTGTGGAGATTATCCACAGCCCTCGTCCAATCTAAATTGGATTATGGTTGTCAAATTTACTCATCGGCTTCCCCTTCAACCCTTAAAATGCTGAACTCCATTCGAAACCTTGGAGTTTGCCTTCCGTACTTCTCCTGTCAACAGCCTTGACTGCGAGAGTGGGGTACTCTCTTTTCCCTACCATAGACTTCAAATCTACATGCGATACCTCTGCTGAGTACAGCAAGCCCCTGTATCAGAGTTCTGCAGATGCCTGTATGCTGCCGAATCAACGGCAGCATATGATAAGTTGCCATTTTTACCCCGCCCCTTGAACGTTGGCATAGGAGCTACTCTCTATAACCTGGGTGCTCCAATGGTCCTTACCCTTCCATCTTCACTGACCCCTAGTTGGCGTGCTCCTCTCTCCCATAGTATGTACCAACATGTAGATCCTGGAGAAGGCTTCTATGGACCCTCGCATCAGTAAGAGCCTGTTCTTAGAGCATTCGACCTCACACAAACAATGCTGCCCATTATACACGGATGGCTCTAAGTCGGACGGTGACGTGGGCACCGCAGCCATCTCCCCAGAAGGAGAATTCCTAACTTTATCTTTGCCGCCAGCAGCATCCATTTTCACCGCTGAACTTTCAGCAATCCTTTTAGCCTTTAGACTCATCCAAATTTTACCTTTTAGTGATTTTGTCATTTTTTCCGACTCAAGGAGTGTCTTACAGTCAATTAGATCTTTTAATGCGTCCCATCCCTTAGTCACAGAAATTTGCAATTGGCTGATCCAAAATGCGTCCTGAGATACAATTATTTTTTGCTGGGTCCCTGGGCATGTAGGGGTCCTGGGTAACGAGAGGGCTGATCGGCTGGCCTGCCCAGCACATTATGTGTCCCCTGAGAACACTGCTCTGCCTTTTAGGGACTACTTTCCTTCAATAAGAAAATATATTTTTCACTGTGGCAGAATGAATGGGATAACTGTTCACCATCCAAACTATACAAAATTAAAAATTCTATTCACTCTTGGCCTTCGAGCCGTCATAGAATGCAGTCGTTGGAGGTGGCCCTTTGCCGAGTTCGCATTGGTCACACGGGACTTACTCACGGCCATCTTGTTTCGGGTAGTCTCGATATCAGCCTTTGCTGTCGTTTTTGCGGTGGAGACCAATCGGTTGCCCACCTTTTATTGGATTGCACGCATTTCGCCATTCTCCGGTTGTCCTGTTTCCCGACCCTTTTAACTATCCCTCAACACACCCGTCTTCGATTCATATTGGCGGAGGAATCTTTTAACTCTTCGTTCTTTAAATTTTTGCCTCGTTTTATCCTAGCTGCCATATAGAATCCACTTGGATCGGGCAGCAACCCACTGGTTCCTTACTTTAAACCTTGTACAGAATAACTGAACTATGGGCCAATGGCATTGCCCATTCACGAATCCTTTGATGTACTGAATAAATAAATCACTGCGTATATGTTAAATCATGCTTATGCTTCCTTCTAGACCATAAGTCATAACAAATCATATGGGCTTGAAGAGGGGCCAGTAAAATTTCTATAGCCTATGGGTGACTAGCACAATAAATCCGGCAGTGTCTGTAGTGCCACATTGCAAGACGAAATAGGATTAACAATGAAGCTCACAAATGAGTATCATATAAATCCTATGAAAGCTTGAAATGAGCACGCACCAGAGGTGGGCAATAAATACATTTAAACATAGGTTAAATAAAACAAGTAAAATAAGAAAAAGGCTAAGCACAGGCCTTAAAATAACCCAACAAATTAAAAGGAAAGAAGGCAATAAGGAAAAGGGAAGGAAGCGCGCTCCGCTGTTGCAGGAACTTGCGAATTAATAAAAAATAGTTAAATAAATTGGAAGAGTCCAGCCTCCTCCAAAAAGTTGTATCGACACCGCTCATCCTGGTACCGGGGCAGGTAACGTGCGCAAAGATCACCCAGACGTCATAATAAGGCGCTGGCGAGCGCTCCATTAAATGACCGTGCGTCCCGCGAGTGTGTCCAATTCGGAGACGACAGAAAGCAACCTGAAGCCTTCGTGGCATTGGGGCTAGGTCCATGGGAACGGCCGCGGCGCCTTGGCACGTAACTTTAAGTTCCCCTTGACCGTCTCCCATCTTCTTTGCCAAACCACCCTTAAACCAGGCAAAAGGATAATCTCCCCCCAAAATTGGAGTCAGCTCAAGGTCAGAGCCCGCTAACCGAATACTACTATAGCACTACGTCGAAGATAAGTAACATTAAGGAGGGTTAGTACTTGGGTGGGAAACAACCGTGCCGACCTCCACCTGTAGACTCGTAATCAACAACTTAAAGGCCAACTACAATCCTATAACCAACGACATCCAACGTGCCATGACTAGTGACCAATCAGACCTGCTATAACTAGTGAGCTGTTTTGATCGAAAGAGGAGAGAAATCGGGAAATGGATTCACAGAACGGACAACGAAGGGAGCCCAGGGAAATGGAAGTCATCAATGCGATCTCTATCAAGTCACTCGTTTTTGATGAAACAACAGTATCGGAATGGTTCAAGATAGTAGAAGCCCAATTTCACATCTCGAGAATAACTGAAGGAAACTAAATTCTTTCGCATTCTGGCTGCGCTACCTCCCGAAACCGTCGACCGACTTCCGGCAACAGTTCTGGCGTCGCATAATTATCAACTTTTTAATTCAAAAGTGGTCAGGCATTTCGAGA
Source organism: Ceratothoa steindachneri (assembly GCA_963969495.1). Lineage (NCBI taxonomy): Eukaryota > Metazoa > Arthropoda > Malacostraca > Isopoda > Cymothoidae > Ceratothoa > Ceratothoa steindachneri. The sequence continues at coordinate 177,547,551 of OZ018321.1, forward strand.
GGACCAAACCAGAATTATTCGAGAAGCTCATTGCATCCTCTCCACTTACTGGTCGACCATCGGTTAATCTGGAAGAATTAAGGAAAACGGCACTGCAAGTCGGAGTTGGGGAAGATATATTAAGGCACAAATTCATTCAGTCCCTACCTCCAAACGTCATTGCTACACAGAAGAACTCAACCCTCGCCCAGCTAGGCAAACTCACGAATGAACTACTGCCGTTTTACAAAGCGCAGTGTGTCAATGTAGATAGTGGTATCAGAAACGAAAATGTTGCTAACTCGTTTCCTAATGTAGGTGCGTTAAGTGTAAATGATGGGGGGTAATAATCTGGCCAACTATATACAATATTCAAACGGTACGCATTCAGTGCATATGGGTTCGTACCATGATGGCAGTGGCAAAGATAACGGTGTTAGTGCGAAAAGAAATCAGTGGGATTACGACAGTTTCGCTGTAATTAAAGGCCTGTAGTATGTCGGTCATTTATATTTCGATGCGACTGCAAATTTTGTAAAAACATGGTGTAGGTGGCCAAAACGGAGTGAAGACATGCAAATGCGGCCATCCTCGCCGGTCCCCTCGGAAAACTGAAACGGCATGCCAACTTCGCTCACTGTCGCTGCGAAATTAAATAATAGGAAATGTGAATTCCTAATCTATGGAAAAATTAAAAATTGCCAGAGCAACGTTCGGATCTCTATTGAAAGAGGGGGGTGGTGCGCCCATCAAAATCCCGTTGGGCCTCACCCATTCTCATGGTAACAATGAAGACTCCCAGGAGACTACAGAATAGTTGGTGATTTTCTATCACGCGATTACGAAGCCGTACAAGTATCCTTTGCCACGAATCGAGAGTTTTGCAAATCATCTTCTTAACAAAGCGGGGAGACAAATAAGACCGCTGTAGTAACCCCCTTTGGGTTGTGGGAATTTTTGAAGTTGCCCTTTGGTCTCAGAAATGCTAGTTACACTTTCCAACCTCATATGAACAATTTATTTCGTGGATTGGAGGTCGCCTTTGTGGATATAGACAACATTCTTATATTCAAAATCCTGGATGAAAACAATCTACGGTTATCAATGAAAAAGTGCGAGTTTATCAAAGAAATTGATTTCGTGGCTCATCGTATTTCGGCTGCAGGAATATGCAAGACACCTAAGAAGATAAGGGAGATCAGCTATATGCGATTACCAACGGATTACAAGGGACTAAGTCGATACTTGGGCATGCTAGACTACTACAGAAGGATGATACCGAATTTTGCTGCATTGGGCCAATTAACCGAGCTCAGGCAAACTCAAACCAAGGCTCGTGAGCTCATCTGGGATGCTGCTGCATGGGAAACATTTAATTCCAGTAAAGTAGCTTTGATAAACTCAGTCAAGCCATGTCATCCGCTACCTACCGACTTGCCGTATCAGTTAGTGGCGGACAGCTCCCAGTACGCGGTAGGTGCTGCCTTTCACCAAATAGATCCCCACAACCCGTTTTTTTTCTCTCGAGCAAGTTGAGCAAGACCCAGCAAACTTACTCCACCTACGATAGGAAACTCCTGGCTGCGTATCTCGCTGTGATCCACTTCCGGCACATGATCAAAGATCGGCATGTGACACTGTTCACGGACCACAGACTGGCTCTCGGGACAGAGGCAACAAGGTAGCCTCGCAATGAGCGCTGGTAAGTAGCGGGGTGCCCTAGGACTCAGAACTCTATTGTTCATCGTCTACATCACTGAGATAGACGAGAGACTACTTTGCTCGTTAGCTAAGTTCACCGACGATAACAAGGTAGGAGGTAGTGTGAGCTCACCTGCGAAAGAGCCTCCTCGGGAGAGGTGGCAGATGCCATTTAACCTTGACAACTGCAAGGTAATGCACATCGAACATGCTAACCCTCGGGAAAACTATTCCTAAAGAAATAGTTAGGTGTGCTAATTAGCAGCGGGAAGAGGGCCCAGAGAATGTTGGGGTACATAAGACACATTTTCGCTTTTGAAATAAGCATCGTTCTCTCCTTGTACAACTTTCTAGTTCGGTCACACCTTGAATACACTGTACAATTCTGGTCCCCAACCCTGACGAAGGACATTGAACGGCTGAAAAGGGTACAGGCCAGGGCCACTAAATTGATCCCTTCTCTCAGGCGTTATCAGCGTCGGCTACGACAACTAGGGATGTTCTCCATGGATACGCGCCGGTTGAGGTCAGGTGATTGAAACTTTTAAGATAATACAGAGTTAAAGACTTAGAAAAGAGGCGGCTCTTCACGTTGAACGCAAATGCGGCAACTTCTTTTCGTACAAGATGCGCGGAACGTGGAAGTCTGCCCTAAGTTGATTTTTTTTTTTTTTTTAATTAAGCGGCTATCTGGCGACTGCCGACTTAGGCATTAATCGCCGTAAACAAACAGCCTAGTTCTAGGCTACTTTAAAAATTAAACAGGAAACAATAAAACGAAATAACAATAGAAAAGCAATAACAAAAACAATAACAAAAACAACAACAACAATTAAACTGTGTTAAATGAAAGGGAGAAGGCCAGCCTCCCCCAAAAAGTCAATAAGTCCACTAGTCATGGTGCACGCACTCGTCACGAGTACAAGGGACAGGCGGTAGCGACCCCGCCCATCCTGGTACCGGGACAGGTATCGTGCGCGAAGATCACCCAGACTGGGACATTCGACAAGAATGTGCCGAACAGTCTGGGGGACGACGCAGTCGTTGCAATAGGGCGCAGGCGAGCGCTCCATCAAGTAGCGATGCGTCACACGAGTGTGTCCGATTCGAAGACGACAGAAAGCAACCTGAAGCCGCCACGGCATTGGGGGATAGGTCCATGGGAACAGTCGCGGCGCAATGGCACGCAACTTTAAGTTCCCCTCGACCGTCTCCCATCTTCTTTGCCAAGCAGTCCGAAGAGCTGCCCGTATTCCTGCCATGTAGTCAGTGTGAGGAAGAGCGAAACGCTGGTCCGGTCACAGAGTCCTCGCGGACTCTTTGGCGCCCTCATTCCCCGCAATTCCTACATGTCCAGGAACCCAGCAGAAGATAATCTCGACATCTGCCCGGCTCGCCAAAACCGTGGCGTCACGGATATCGCGAACCAGGGGATGCGGAGATTCCAATGCCCCGAGAGCACTCAGGGCGCTTTGTGAGTCGCTATAGATCACAATCCGGTCTCCGAACCGGGCACGTCGCGTAATCTCCCGTACCGAGTGGTGTATTGCCACCAGCTCGGCCGTGAAGACAGACGCAGCGCCTGGTAGAGCCCCGCTCTCTTCAAACAGAGGGAATAGGGCGTGGAAGCCGACCCCCTCTTGGGACTTGGAGCCATCCGTATACACTGGCACGGTACCAGCGTGACACGATGTGTGCTCCAAAAAGGTCGAACGCAATACTCCCGGCGCAGTACAAGCTTTGGGAGCAGAGGCGTGGCGACAAATAGCCAAATGTGGTACCTTCCAGGGTGGCGTCCTGGGCAAAACCAGGGGCGCCACCGGCCCGAGAGCTATATCTACCTCTCGAAGGAGTTTCCTGGCCCTAAACCCAAAGGGCTTAGGGTATGACTGGCGTCTCTCGGCGGCATAGGCACCATCGAGATCAGCTGCAGATGCAGTGAGAGCTGTTGGCGACTGAGGGAGGCGCCGGGCTCGCGCGTACAGGCGAGTGATGCACTGCACGCGGCGCAGAGCGAGTGGCATCTCCCCAGCATCGACTAACAGGCTCTCAATGGGGGAAGTGCGGAAGGCACCGGTCGCAAGGCGAAGGCCGGTGTGGTGGATCGAATCCACCTTCCGCAATAAACGCTCGGGTGCGGATGCATAAAACTCGCATCCGTAGTCGAGCTTCGAGCGAACAAAGGATCGATAAAAAAGTAAGGCGGTAGCCCTATCAGCGCCCCAAGCGCTGAACGTCACGGAACGGAGAATGTCCATGGAGCGGGTACAGGAGACCCTAAGGCTGCGAATATGAGCCTCCCAGGTGAGGCGTCGGTCGAATACAAGACCAAGGAAACGGTGCGACTCAACCACATCCAGGCGCACCCCATTAAGAAACAAATCTGGGTCGGGGTGAAGCCGTGGATGGCGGCAGAAGTGCACCACCTTAGTCTTGGCCAAAGAAAACCGAAACCTGTGCGCTTCGGCATAGCGAGAGACGCGGTTCAATGCCTGTTGGAGTCGACGCTCCAGAGTTGGCATCTGGGCCGCGCCAAAAGAGATCGAAAGGTCGTCCACGTAGAGCGTAGCGAGAACATCTTCCGGCAGCACCGAGGTGATGCCGTTGATGCTCAGGGCAAAGAGTGTGACACTGAGGACACTTCCCTGCGGGACACCCTCTTCCTGCTCCTTTGGGCCGGAGAGGGCTCCCCCCACCCGTACGCGGAATCGACGATCTCGCAAAAATTCAGATATAAACATTGGGAGGCGTCCCCTCGCCCCCATCGTGTGGAGAGTCTCCATGATACCGTATCGCTATGTGGTATCATAGGCCTTCTCCAGATCAAAAAACACCGTGGCGTAGTGCTGTCTACGAAGGAAAGCCTCGCAGACGGCACTTTCCAGTCGGAGCAGAGCATCCGACGTGGATTGGAACTTACGGAAGCCGCACTGTGAACACAGATGGCCTCCGCTGTCCATGAAATAGGCTAATCTAACATTTACCAATTTCTCCATCAACTTGCACACGCAAGAGGTTAGAGAGATTGGGCGGAAACCGGTCGGAGTAGAGTGATCTCTCCCCGGCTTGCGAAAGGCGAGCACAGTAGCGATTCGCCAGGAGTCTGGGAGAAGACCTTCCACCCAGATCTTGTTGAACAAATCTAACAGAAAGGCCATGCCTCGCTCACCCAGGTGTCGAAGCATGGCGTACGGGACATCGTCCTGACCATGGGCGGTGTCCGCGCACGAAGCGAGAGCGGAACGCAACTCACTCACAGTAAACTTGTCGTTAAAGGGTTCTCCGCCTCTGGAGGTAAAGTCCAGCCGGCGGCCTTCCGCGACCTCACGACGTGCATTGAATGCTGGTGGAGCAGCATCACGGCTAGAGAATGCGGAAAAAGCGGTCGCTAAGGATTCCGCCACGGACGCGGGGTCCGAGATTGCGGTCCCATTCTCCTGGAGAACGGGAGGGGGGGGGGGGGGGTCCTGCGAGAACTTGCCCCGAATCCTTTTGACTCGCTTCCACACCTCAGCTAAAGGGGTCTTCCCGTTAAGTGAAGACACGTATGCCCGCCAAGAAGAGCGGCGGGCGTGCTTCGAAATATACCGGAACCTAGCCCTAGCCCGACGAAATTCAGCGACAGTGAAATCGTTCGGGCGGCGCTTATAACGCTTCTGTTTGAGGGCCGTCTCACACTCGGCCGACCACCATGGGAGTGGTCGGCGTGCAAAACGGCCAGACGTCCTAGGAATAGTAGTCAGGCCCACGGCGATGAGGTTGCCGGAGAAGAACTCAACGGCCTCATCTACCGACCTAAACTCCTCGACTGAGATAGAGAATTCAGTCATTTCCTGAAATGCAGGCCACCGCGCCCGCGCCAAGCACCACCGAGGTGGTCTCTCAGGCGGCAGTTGCCCTGAAAAGGATATTTGAATGGGAAAGTGATCACTACCATGGAGGTCATCGACCACCCCCCAATCAAAATCAGGCTGTGCATCCGAAGAGCACAAAGATAGGTCAAGGCAAGAAAATGAAGCGGTTCTCGGACAGTGATGCGTAAACTCATCCACGTTTAGGACACCCATCTCAAGCTCTTCGATCAGATCGGCAAGGACTTGTCCCCTGGGATTTATGGAGTAATCTCCCCAGAGAGGATGCCTGCCGTTCAGATCTCCAAGCAAGAGATAGGGCCTCGGCAACCGTGCCACGACGCGGCGGAAGTCGCCCGCGTCGAAGTCAGCTGACGGTGGAATGTACGCAGAAATGATAGTATACCTCCTATCCAGGTGCAGCTGCACAGCCACTGCCTGAAAGGAGGTATCTAAAGAGAAAGGAAGAACGGAGACATCATGCCGGGTGTAAACCGCGCATCCCCCAGCCCGGCCATCCCGCGGTGGTGGGGTCGCAAGACCCTTATACCCCGGGAGGGCAGGCAGCGGGCACGCGCCTAGCATGGTCTCCTGCAAAAAAATAGCTAACAAGGAACGGGACGAGACGAGCCTCCGCAGCTCCTCCCAGTTGGCCCGGAGTCCACGGCAATTCCATTGAAGGAATATGCCCTCCAGGCCTAGCTCGGAGGAGACGCGGGGGCCCTCCTCAAATTGAAGACCCTCACGGGAATGGCCGTACGCTTCCCGGGGGCAGAACCCCATGCGCTGTTTCACCGGACAAAGCGCTGAAGGCGCTGTCGCCTTCGAGGACTTATTGGGGGAGGTTGGGCTCGCCATGCGAGTCTTTTCCTCCCTCCGCCTCGAAACCTTAGGCGGGCCCTCTTTTCGAGGAACCACCGTCTCCGAGCCACTCGCTCCACCTCGGGGCGTGGGCGGAGGGGCCGAAGCTCCTTTGTTGCTGTCCTCCTTTCGGGGAACAGCTTTAGGAACCCCGGAAGATGGCCTAACGACTATCTTCAGGGGTGTTGCCTCCTGTGAGTCTAACGACTCTGTGGAGGCGCGTGGCCGTTTCGCTTTACCGGAAACGGTCACGCTGGGGGAAGAGGGGGGAGCCCTGGTTTTAGCCGGGGCTGGGTGTGAACCCTTTTTGCCACCAGCTCTACCAGGGGAGCGCCCGGGTGTAGTCGAGCCCGCAGAAGGGCTCCGAATGGGCGCTGAAACAACCGTGCTCGTTGGCCTGGATGGGCCAGGAGCAGAGGGTGCTTTTCTAACTATTGAGGCATATGACGTCCCAGGCAGAGCCGGGCGCGCCAGGACCAAGTCCTTAGCCTCGCGGAATGAGAGTCGATCCTGGGCCTGAACGGCCAGGATTTCTTTCTCAAGGAGATATGCACCACATTGCTTCGAAGAAGCAGGGTGCGGCTCTCCGCAATTGACACACTTGGCCACACACGATTTGGACTTATCGTGTGCGACCTTGGAGCAATTTACACAGACTTCGACCGACCCCGATTTTGCACGTCTACATGATCGATTCGTGTGGCCGAAGCGGTGACAGTAATAGCACCGCCGCGGCAGTGGCACGAATGCCTTCACGCGGTAGCGGTACCAACCGGCACGCACCGACTCAGGGAGCTTGTCACAGTCGAACGTGACGAAGAGTGTAGGGGTGGGTCTCGAGGCCCCTCCCTGTTTTCTCATCACACGTTCGACCTTGACCACCCCATGGTCGGCCAGCTCTAGGGTGATGTCTTCTATGGAGTAGTCAACGAGTTCCCTCGCATAAACTACTCCTTTTACAAAGTTCATGGTAGAGTGCGGCGTCACACTCACCGGGGTGCCATGAAGTGTCCGAAGAGCACTTATCTTGGCCGCCTCGGCGGGATTCGCCAGAAGGCTCCCGTCCGAGATATGGGTTACCTTCGGCTCTCTACCAATTGCACTAGCTAATCCTCTCCTCTGATGGATCATGTTGCCCTTGGACAACATGCTGCCATCAGTGGAGCGAATAACGAGGAAGCGTTTGAAGCCAGCGGGCTCGAAAACGCCAGGTAACCTCTGAATCAGGGGCCCCGATGTCATCGAGGCTCCGCCCTGTGCACTTTTGGTCTTTGTCATCGTCAGGAGCTCCGTACCCGGGGAAGCAGAGGGCCCGGATGTGCCGATCTTGGCTTGGTCGCTTGCCAAAGTGGCAGCAGACCCATCCGTCCCCGTAGCCCCCGCGGATTGAGAGGAGCCCCGAGTCTTCTTCGTCTTTTTGGTCCTTTTCTTTTTTGGAGAGGAGGGCGGGGAATGAACCCACTTCTCACCCCCGCCGGTAGAAGCCCCCAGGCCAGATGGACCGGCCTCAGGCAGGTCCTTCTCCGAAATGGAGAAGGTCCTGGTCATCGTAGGGGCACCTGTCGGAGGAGATCCCTCCCCTCCTTGTACTGCCTGAGAATCTACAGCCGTTTGATGAGGACCTTGCATAGGGGCGGATTCGGGTTCGGTGCTTGGCGCCGAGCCCGGATTTCCCCCCATGGAAGGCCCTACCTTCTGAGGCTGGTTTTCCTCAAGGACCATGTCTATCACAGGAGGGGCCTCCAGTTGGCCATCCCCTCCCAGGACATCGCAGGTCCCCTTGGCAGCGTCATAAGTCTTTAGTGGGGAGGCACAGGCCTTGACCCCGGCAAGGTTTAATATTTTTGCCAGCAGGTCTTTTGAGGGAAGCGACCGAAGGGGCCTGGCTTCCCTCTCCCCCCTAAGGGGGTTTGCCCTACCGAGCCGCTTGTACGAGGGGCGGTCGGCAATGGGCTGCCTGCTGGCTTTCTTGGCAGTCCCCTTAGAAAGCAAAGGAGGGACTGCCGCTGGAGATAGGGAGGTGCCCGAAAGCACCTCCAGAGAAGGGGGTGAGGGGGAGTCCCCTACACCCGTAGGCATAGGAGAGGAGTAAGCCTCCTCTCCGGTTAAAGAGGTATGGAGGGTCCCCTGCGCAAGCACAGGGGGGGGGACCTCCATCTTTTTTGTGGAGCTGCACGAGGGCGGCTCCGTCGATGAGCAAGGGGGAATTAAGGGGAGATGGTTTTTTTTTTCATCATTGGGCATGGTGACCCTCTTTGTTTTACGGGACGCAATCGCTCACCACCTCTTGCAGTAGCCCGCACTGCAAGAGGTGCTTACAGGCCCGGCAGAGCCAGGCGCCGCCATTTGGGACCACCCCTCCCGCCTGGTGGCCTGGCAGTCCTTCGGCATGGCGGCTCCACCTTAGACACGGCGTAAAAAAGATAGAATGTGAAGAGAGGAAAAGGGATGTGAGGAAGGTATGGGTGGGGATGAAGCAGGTTGTTAAAAAAACCCCATCCTGAACCGGAGCTGAGGGGTTAGGGAACAACGTCCCCTCCCCCCCCATCCGGGGTGGTTGGCTTGAGAAGAAGGTCAGCATTCTACCCTGTGAAATTAGAGGCTGACCAGAGAAAGTTGTGGGAGAGGTTGTATGAAAAGCGACGAGGTAGGGGAGAAATCGGGCTATCTGAAGGAAGGAAGAGAGGCTAAGCTGGGGCCGGACGGAGCGCTGGATCCCGTCAGCACGGCGGCCAGGATGGCAAATCGCCGCGCCCCTTACGGGGTGCCCAAGTTGAAAAGTTCACATCTCGGCTTGACCTAGATGGTAGCACCTTGTAGTATCCATATAGTTCAGAAACAAGTAGATAGGTTTCAGTTTTTCTAGAATTTCTTAATTGTTTTTTTTTTACATCACAATCGGGTACCTTTTCCGCTTTCTGGCCCGCAAAAGCGGGTGGCGAGAGCCTTCATCTGTGCTACGCATTCTCTTATACTATAGGTTAGGGCCTTCCCAAAATAGTACCTCCACAGTATGGTCAGTAATGTCCGTTGAGTTACTATTATTCCTCGATTCCCTCACACGCTCTCTCTCTATATATATGGTGCGCTGTGGAATTTGTAACCTAACTTCAACCTAAAATAACACAATTCACTTATAGATATATTTACTAAAATTACATGTTAAAGTTTGGATGGATTTTCTATTTATTTTACACAATGAACACGCTGCAGGCCTTCTTGACGGTCCCTTTGTTTAACTGGGTGAAAACTATGGCGATGCTAGAGCTAAGCTCCATTTTAGTAGTACACGGAGAATTCTTTGTCCACGGGGCTGCAGTCTGGGGAGTTGTGAAGCCAGATGTTCGGAGTGAAGTGGCCAAAGAAATTGTCTGACAGTCAAGACTGGGTTGGGGCCTCCTGCTTCTGTGGTATGGTGCAGAGTCCTGCTACCATGATGATAAAGACTATTAAACACTAAGATGAATCTGTGATGATTAAGCAAAATAAAATGAAAGGGGAATGGTAAAAATCACGGTGACCCTCACTGGTGGGGACACACCCACTTATCTGCTAGAAGGCTCCAGCACCTCCAAAGAGAACTTGCAAAGGGATCCTGTCTGTCGCGGGAAAGCTTTCTTCTAGTTCGATGTTCAATAGAAATGCGTTTAGATGTTTTGGACCCATGAATTACGTTTGTTGTGTTGTGTACGGTGGAGGGGGCTGGTTTAGGCAGGGCGATGAAAAAATCAATGAGCGGAGCGCACAGTGAATTGCGAGCACCTTACCTACGTCACTGGGATCAGTGTAAGCGAGACCTAATTAATCGACTGCCATCGAGAATACCACAAGGACTAACTAAAACAATGAGATATAAGCCGCCCGCTTGCAATCTCGCTACAATAGTGGGATTCGTTGGTCTAGCCCAGGGATCTCTTAAACTACAGCCCGCCGCTGCATAGTGCCACAAATGAGCTAAAATATAATTGTGCATATAACTTTGGCATTGCAACTTGCAACGTTGCATAAATTCTTATTTTTCTAAAACTTTGGGGTAGAATATTCAATGTGTAAAATTCACAAATCTCACTAACCTTCTTTTGCTGCTTAGTTTGTGAGACTCGGATATGTGCGCACTGGGTTTTTTTTTTTTTTAATTAAGGGGCTATCTGGCGACTGCCGACTAAGGCATAAGTTGCCGTAAACAAACAGCCTAGTTTTAGGCTACTTTAAAAAATTAAACAGAAAACAATAAAAAGAAATAACAATAACAAAGCAATAACAAAACAATTACAAAAACAACAATTAAATCGGATTAAATAAAAGGGAGAAGGCCGGCCTCCCACAAAAAGTCAATAAGTCCACCAGTCAAAGTACACGCACTCGTCCCGAGCACAAGGGACAGGCGGTAGCGACCCCGCCCATCCCGGTACTGGGACAGGTATCGTGTGCGAAGATCACCCAGACTGGGACATTCGACAAGAATGTGCCGAACAGTCTGGGGGACGACGCAGTCGTTGCAATAGGGCGCAGGGGAGCGCTCCATCAGATAGCGATGCGTCACACGAGTGTGTCCGATTCGGAGACGACAGAAAGCAACCTGAAGCCGCCGCGGCATTGGGGGATAGGTCCATGGGAACAGTCGCGGCGCAATGGCACGCAACTTTAAGTTCCCTTCGACCGTCTCCCATCTTCTTTGCCAAGCAGTCCGAAGAGCTGCCCGTATTCCTGCCATGTAGTCGGTGTGAGGAAGAGCGAAACGCTGGTCCGGTCGCAGAGTCCTCGCGGACTCTTTGGCGCCCTCATTCCCCGCAATTCCTACATGTCCAGGAACCCAGCAGAAGATAATCTCGACATCTGCCCGGCTCGCCAAAACCGTGGCGTCACGGATATCGCGAACCAGGGGATGCGGAGATTCCAATGCCCCGAGAGCACTCAGGGCGCTTTGTGAGTCGCTATAGATCACAATCCGGTCTCCGAACCGGGCACGTCGCGTAATCTCCCGTACCGAGTGGTGTATTGCCACCAGCTCGGCCGTGAAGACAGACGCAGCGCCTGGTAGAGCCCCGCTGACTTCAAACAGAGGGGATACGGCGTGGAAGCCGACCCCCTCTTGGGACTTGGAGCCATCCGTATACACTGGCACGGTACCAGCGTGACACGATGTGTGCTCCAAAAAGGTCGAACGCAATACTCCCGGCGCAGTACAAGCTTTGGGAGCAGAGGCGTGGCGACAAATAGCCAAATGTGGTACCCTCCAGGGTGGCGTCCTGGGCAGAACCAGGGGCGCCACCGGCCCGAGAGCTATATCTACCTCTCGAAGGAGTTTCCTGGCCCTAAACCCAAAGGGCTTAGGGTATGACTGGCGTCTCTCGGCGGCATAGGCACCATCGAGATCAGCTGCGGGTGCAGTGAGAGCTGTTGGCGACTGAGGGAGGCGCCGGGCTCGCGCGTACAGGCGAGTGATGCACTGCACGCGGCGCAGAGCGAGTGGCATCTCCCCAGCATCGACCAACAGGCTCTCAATGGGGGAAGTGCGCAAGGCACCGGTCGCAAGGCGAAGGCCGGTGTGGTGGATTGAATCCACCTTCCGCAATAAACGCTCGGCTGAGGATGCATAAAACTCGCATCCGTAGTCGAGCTTCGAGCGAACAAAGGATCGATAAAAAAGTAAGGCGGTAGCCCTATCAGCGCCCCAAGCGCTGAACGTCACGGAACGGAGAATGTCCATGGCGCGGGTACAAGAGACCCTAAGGCTGCGAATATGAGCCTCCCAGGTGAGGCGTCGGTCGAATACAAGACCAAGGAAACGGTGCGACTCAACCACATCCAGGCGCACCCCATTAAGAAACAAATCTGGGTCGGGGTGAAGCCGTGGATGGCGGCAGAAGTGCACCACCTTAGTCTTGGCCAAAGAAAACCGAAACCTGTGCGCTTCGGCATAGCGAGAGACGCGGTTCAATGCCTGTTGGAGTCGACGCTCCAGAGTTGGCATCTGGGCCGCGCCAAAAGAGATCGAAAGGTCGTCCACGTAGAGCGTAGCGAGAACATCTTCCGGCAGCACCGAGGTGATGCCGTTGATGCTCAGGGCATAAAGTGTGACACTGAGGACACTTCCCTGCGGGACACCCTCTTCCTGCTCCTTTGGGCCGGAGAGGGCTCCCCCCACCCGTACGCGGAATCGACGATCTCACAAAAATTCAGATATAAACATTGGGAGGCGTCCACTCGCCCCCATCGTGTGGAGTCTCCATGATACCGTATCGCCATGCGGTATCATAGGCCTTCTCCAGATCAAAAAACACCGTGGTGTAGTGCTGTCTACGAAGGAAAGCCTCGCAGACGGCATTTTCCAGTCGGAGCAGAGCATCCGACGTGGAGTGAAACTTACGGAAGCCGCACTGTGCAGAAGACAGATGGCCTCCGCTGTCCAGGAAAAAGGCTAATCTAAGATTTACCAATTTCTCCATCAACTTGCACACGCAAGAGGTTAGAGAGATTGGGCGGAAACCGGTCGGAGTAGAGTGATCTCTCCACGGCTTGCGAAAGGCGAGCACAGTAGCGATTCGCCAGGAGTCTGGGAGAAGACCTTCCACCCAGATCCTGTTGAACAAATCTAACAGAAAGGCCATGCCTCGCTCACCCAGGTGTCGAAGCATGGCGTACGGGACATCGTCCGGACCATGGGCGGTGTCCGCGCACGAAGCGAGAGCGGAACGCAACTCACTCACAGTAAACTTGTCGTTGAAGGGTTCTCCGCCTCTGGAGGTAAAGTCCAGCCGGCGGCCTTCCGCGACATCACGACGTGCATTGAATGCTGGCGGAGCAGCATCACGGCTAGAGAATGCGGAGAAAGCGGTTGCTAAGGATTCCGCCACGGACGCGGGGTCCGAGATTGCGGTCCCATTCTCCTGGAGAACGGGAGGGGGGGGTCCTGCGAGAACTTGCCCCGAATCCTTTTGACTCGCTTCCACACCTCAGCTAAAGGGGTCTTCCCGTTAAGTGAAGACACGTATGCCCGCCAAGAAGAGCGGCGGGCGTGCTTCGAAATATACCGGAACCTAGCCCTAGCCCGACGAAATTCAGCGACAGTGAAATCGTTCGGGCGGCGCTTATAGCGCATGTAGGCATAACGCTTCTGTTTCAGGGCCGTCTCACACTCGGCCGACCACCATGGGAGTGGTCGGCGTGCAAAACGGCCAGACGTCCTAGGAATAGTAGTCAGGCCCACGGCGATGAGGTTGCCGGAGAAGAACTCAACGGCCTCATCTTCCGACCTAAACTCCTCGACTGAGATAGAGACTTCAGTCATTTCCTGAAATGCAGGCCACCGCGCCCGCGCCAAGCACCACCGAGGTGGTCTCTCAGGCGGCAGTTGCCCTGAAAATGATATTTGAATGGGAAAGTGATCACTACCATGGAGGTCATCGACCACCCCCCAATCAAAATCAGGCTGTGCATCCGAAGAGCACAAAGATAGGTCAAGGCAAGAAAATGAAGCGGTTCTCGGACAGTGATGCGTAAACTCATCCACGTTTAGGACACCCATCTCAAGCTCTTCGATCAGATCGGCAAGGACTTGTCCCCTGGGATTTATGGAGTAATCTCCCCAGAGAGGATGCCTGCCGTTCAGATCTCCAAGCAAGAGATAGGGCCTCGGCAACCGTGCCACGACGCGGCGGAAGTCGCCCGCGTCGAAGTCAGCTGACGGTGGAATGTACGCAGAAATGATAGTATACCTCCTATCCAGGTGCAGCTGCACAGCCACTGCCTGTAAGGAGGTATCTAAAGAGAAAGGAAGAACGGAGACATCATGCCGGGTGTAAACCGCGCATCCCCAGCCCGGCCATCCCGCGGTGGTGGGGTCGCAAGACCCTTATACCCCGGGAGGGCAGGCAGGGGGCACGCGCCTAGCATAGTCTCCTGCCAAAAAATAGCTAACGGGGAACGGGACGAGGCGAGCCTCCGCAGCTCCTCCCAGTTGGCCCGGAGTCCACGGCAATTCCATTGAAGGAATATGCCCTCCAGGACTAGCTCGGAAGAGACGCGGGGGCCCACCTCGAATTGAAGACCCTCACGGGAATGGCCGTACGCTTCCCGGGGGCAGAACCCCGGACAAAGCGCTGTCGCCTTCGAGGACTTATTGGGGGAGGTTGACCTCGCCATGCGAGTCTTTTCCTCCCTCCGCCTCGAAACCTTAGGCGGGCGCTGCGGCTTCGGAGGCGGGGGGCCCTCTTTTCGAGGAACCACCGTCTCCGAGCCACTCGCTCCACCTCGGGGCGTGGGCGAAGGAGCCGAAGCTCCTTTGTTGCTGTCCTCCTTTCGGGGGACAGATTTAGGAACCCCCGAAGATGGCCTAGCGACCATCTTCAGGGGTGTTGCCTCCTGTGAGTCTAACGACTCTGTGGAGGCGCGTGGCCGTTTCGCCTTACGGGAACTGGTCACGCTGGGGGAAGAGGGGGGAGCCCTGGTTTTGGGCCGGGGCTGGGTGTGAACCCTTTTTGCCGCCAGCTCTACCAGGGGAGCACCCGGGTCGGGTAGAGCCCGCAGAAGGGCTCCGAATGGGCGCGGAAACAATCGTGCTCGTTGGCCTGGATGGGCCAGGAGCAGAGGGTGCCTTTCGAACTACTGAGGCATATGACGTCCCAGGCAGAGCTGGGCGCGCCAGGACCAAGTCCTTAGCCTCGCGGAATGAGAGTCTATCCTGGGCCTGAACGGCCAGGATTTCTTTCTCCAGGAGATATGCACCACATTGCTTCGAAGAAGCAGGGTGCGGCTCTCCGCAATTGACACACTTGGCCACACACGATTTGGACTTATCGTGTGCGACCTTGGAGCAATTTACACAGACTTCGGGTGACCCTGACTTTGCACGTCTACATGAGCGATTCGTATGGCCGCCGCGGCAGTGGCACGAATGCCTTCACGCGGTAGCGGTACCAACCGGCACGCACCCACTCAGGGAGCTTGTCACTGTCGAACGTGACGAAGAGTGTAGGGGTGGGTCTCGAAGCCCCTCCCTGTTTTCTCATCACACGTTCGACCTTGACCGCCCCATGGTCGGCCAGCTCTAGGGTGATGTCCTCAATGGAGTAGTCAACGAGTTCCCTCGCATAAACTACTCCTTTCACAAAGTTCATGGTAGAGTGCGGCGTCACACTCACCGGGGTGCCATGAAGTGTCCGAAGAGCACTTATCTTGGCCGCCTCGGCGGGATTCGCCAGAAGGCTGCCGTCCGAGAAACGGGTCACGTTCGGCTCTCTACCAATTGCACTAGCTAATCCTCTCCTCTGATGGATCATGTTGCCCTTGGACAACATGCTGCCATCAGTGGAGCGAATAACGAGGAAGCGTTTGAAGCCAGCGGGCTCGAAAACGCCAGGTAACCTCTGAATCAGGGGTCCCGATGTCATCGAGGCTCCGCCCTGTGCACTTTTGGTGTTAGTCTTGGTCAGGGGCTCCGCACACGAGGGGGTAGAGTGGCCGGATGTGCCGATCTTGGCTTGGTCGCCTACCAAAGTGGCAGCAGACCCATCCGTCCCCGCAGCCCCCCGAGTCTTTTTCTTTTTTGGAGATGAGGGCGGGGAATGAACCCGCTTTTCACCTCCGCCGGCAGAAGCCCCCAGGCCAGATGGACCGGCCTCAGCCAGGTCCCTCTCCGAAATGGAGATGGTCCTGGTTGTCGTAGGAGATCCCTCCCCTCCTTTTACTGCCTCGGAGCCCTCAGCCATTTGAGGAGGACCTTGCATAGGGGCGGATTCGGGTTCGGTGCTTGGCGCCGAGCCCGAATTCCCCCCCATGGAAGGCCCTACCGTCTGAGGCTGGGTCTCCTCAAAGACCATGTTTATCACAGGAGGGGCCTCCGGTTGGCCATCCCCTCCCAGGACATCACAGGTCCCCTTGGCAGTGTCGCCAGTCTTGTGTGGGGAGGCACAGGCCTTGACCCCAGCAAGGTTTAAAATTCTTGCCAGCAGGTCTTTTGAGGGAAGCGACCGAAGGGGCCTGGCTTCCCTCTCCCCCCTAAGGGGGTTTGCCCTACCGAGCCGCTTTGATGGGGAGCGGCTGGCTAAGGGCTGCCTGCTGGCTTTCTTGGCAGTCCCCTTGGAAAGAAAAGAGGGGACTGCCGCTGGGAAAAGGGAGGTGCCCGAAAGCACCTCCAGACACGGGGGTGAGGGGGAGTCCACTGCACCCGTAGGCGAAGGAGAGGAGTAAGCCTCCTCTCCGGTTAGAGAAATATGGAGGGTCCCCTGTGCAAGCACAGGAGGGGGGACCTCCATTTTTTTGCTGGAGCTGCCCGAGGGAGGCTCCGTCGATGAGCAAGGGGGAATTAAGGGGAGATGGGTTTTTTTTTCATCATTGGGCATGGTGACCCTCTTTGTTTTACGGGACGCAATCGCTCACCACCTCTTGCAGTAGCCCGCACTGCAAGAGGTGCTTACAGGCCCGGCAGAGCCAGGCGCCGCCATTTGGGACCACCCCTCCCGCCTGGTGGCCTGGCAGTCCTTCGGCATGGCGGCTCCACCTTAGACACGGCGTAAAACAGATAGAATGTGAAGAGGAGAGGAAAAGGGATGTGAGGAAGGTATGGGTGGGGATGAAGCAGGTTGTTAAAAAACCCCCATCCCGAACCGGAGCTGAGGGGTTAGGGAACAATGTCCCCTCCCCCCTCAGCCCCCATCTGGGGTGGTTGGCTTGAGAAGAAGGTCAGCATTCTACCCTGTGAAATTAGAGGCTGACCAGAGAAAGTTGTGGGAGAGGTTGTATGAAAAGCGACGAGGTAGGGGAGAAATCGGGCTATCTGAAGGAAGGAAGAGAGGCTAAGCTGGGGCCGGACGGAGCGCTGGATCCCGTCAGCACGGCGGCCAGGATGGCAAATCGCCGCGCCCTTTACGGGGTGTGCACACTGGGTGTGATAATACTATCTTATTGCTAACGGCGCCTTCTTTTTGGTAAATAAATGTTTGTTGCCTTTATTTTTTGTGTATTGGTAAATAAATATGTTGGTTGTCTTTATTTTTGTGTATTCACTATATTGTATTGAGCAAAATGGTTATGCGGCCCGCACTCGTCATTCTGTTATCTGGCCCACTGTAAAAAAAGTTTGGCGACCCCTGGTCTACCTTACACTTTGCTGCTGTTCGTGGCCACCGGTGGAAGAGACGCTGTCGCACATTCATGTGTCGAAACCTATTTATAGACCGCATCAAATTTGCTCCTTGACCTATAGGTTTGAGTCGGCCTCCAAGGAATGCAGAAAAACGGAACAAATCATGATCTTTACTTATAATAACGGTACAAAAATTTAAATATCTTCAGACAAGATTACTGCCTGAGGCTTTGTACCGAGTTCTAATAATAACGGTAACGATCTAATCAAAGTAATGCCTCAAGATATCACATTCGGTCAAAATTTAAGACGGAATTGGAACTTTATTACATTAAGGAAAATTATAATTGAATATTTAGGAAAGAGATAAATTTCAAATTTAAACTGAATTTCTTGGAATGTGACCTGAACTCAAAAGATTAGAAAGGTTTGAACACTTCAATTGCGCACCCAGGGAAAGACAAGAGTACAATATATATATATTTTTTTCGCCAAGAGTGAAATTCAAGGCTTTCATGAAGGCTTTCTTTGGCATTTATGGTGAGAAAATCAAACCAAAAACAAACCAAACAGAATCAAATTAATATAGCCTAAATTCACTTTGACGCCTTCAGGGATTTGGCTCTTTTATAAGGTCCTCAGAAGCTGAAGCATCTGAGTATAGAGCGCCATATTGGTCAGATGCGAAAAACGAAGACTTTTGAGGAAAGATTGTCTATAAATTCGTCGTTCCTTCTGCTCTTCGTCGAGTAATTTAAGCACATTTTTCATATCCTCCTCCTCAATGTCCGATCCATGCTTAGCGAGTGCCTGCACCAGATTGAGACACTTCTTCTCGAAGGAGGACGACCTTGAAAGAAGGTCTGCTTCGTTGTGGTTGAGCGTCTCCGCAATCGAATCAGCTACTTTGGTTCCCATAACCAGGAACTTTTTTAGAGTATCCTTGGCGTCCTGCTGAGGTGAGTCGCACGTTTTCTTCCTGAAGTGGTTATTTGAGGAAGCTTCCGTTAACCGCAGAGATTCTAGTCGAGGTGAGTGGCGAACACTCCGTGGTGATGACAGGCGCGGCAATGAGGGTGAAGAAGGGACTCTTGTCGACAGCTTACGCAGAGGATATTGCTTTATCGGCTTATTCTGAGAGACGCTTCTGACGATTTTTTGTTGAGGTGGGGAATAAAACTTTGTTGGTTGGAGCGACACCATCAATTTAGGAGACTTTTTGGTTCTCGTTAAGCTGCGAATGATGTTGGGCGAAAGCCTTTGATGTTTAGACAGACACGCATCCAGAATGGAGTCATCGTCATTGAAGGGACGTTTCAAATCCCGTGAACTGTCAACGGGCGATATTTCCTTATCATTTTCTTGCTTGTAAACTTTGGATGGACTAGAGTCCTTTTGGTGAAAAGCGGGGGATCTTTTGGCGATAATGTCAACGGCATTTGTCACAGGATGAGTCTTGGCCAAATCTTGAGCCAGGGCCTCAAAACAGTCGACCAACTCGACAGAGATATTTTGAGGGCCCATAATCGGTGTTTCGATACCTTTCTGGCGAATCATGGGTGATATTGTGGCTACAGACTTTGTAGTCGCGCATTTCCGTCTCTCAACTTCTTGCGCAACTTTCTTCTTATTCGCCGACAGTGGGGTGGATGACAACTCAACTCTAAGGCTTTTCCGATCATCTAACAAAGAAAAAAAGAATAAAAGGAAGTCTTACGAGATTCAAACTAAGACCATAATTTTTTCCTTACTGTTTAGTGGTTAAAATAATGCCTGATATCAACATACTATAAGAATCTCCAATTACAAATACTTCCACATATGCTTATCATACATGATTCTATTTGTCTGCACAGATAACATCCTTCTTTGTAGCTCAATCTTCTGGGATGACCCCTCCCCATCTATGTTATATCATTACATACACTTTTGTATGGGCTATTGAATAGCGAAAGGGAAACGCCACTTGCGATTATAGCGAAGTTAAGCCACATCGGGTATGACAGGTTGGTGGATGGAGTCTCATTTAGGGTCACTTTCACGGTGACTGAATCCCATGTTAATGAAGGTCCTCACAGATAATAAAAGGCCTCTTAAACGAATGCAGATCAGCAGTAAAACCCCTACCAAATTCTACTTCCCCCCTTATTTTAGTGATCACAAGGCTATTTAAAAAAAAACAAAAAAAACAAGAATGTCAAAAAGAATAATAAAAAAAAAATTCAAAGATCAACAGAATAGAAAGGCTGTGTGGGTCTGCCAGAACTGGAAAGAGGAAACAAAATGCTGAATAGTGGAATGTGAAGTGTGTAGTAGAAAGATAAAAGGTGTATTTGCAAATAACTAAATATTGCAAATGAGAGCGTCAGGGAGATGCAGATGAATGCATAAGGAGATAAAAGTGATTAAAGAGTAGAAAAGCACCAAAGCAAATGAAGCCCTCAGATAGAAGATGAATGAGGATCCAGATGGGAACAAGAAGATATTCCTGAAGTAAATGAGAAGGGTTTAAAGCCAAGAGATTTTTTTAAAAATTTTAAGAACGCATCTGACGACTGGCTACTAGGGCAAAAGTCGCCGTACTCACACTAGAGCCTAATACTAGGCTAGATTAAAAAACACACAAATAAATAGGTAAAAAGGCAACAAGAAAGTAGCTCAGTCCAGCGACGGGGGTAGGCCCGACTCCCCCGGTGCAAGAGCATGCAACCGAGAACAAAGTCAAATAGAATGGAGGAGGTAGGCCTCCTCCCAAAAGTCGTAAAGTCCACAAGTAAGTGTGCATGAACCCGTCTCGAGCACAAGGGGCAAGCGGTAGTGACCCCGCTCGTCCCGGCAGGTAACGTGCGCGAAGATCGCCCAGACTGGGCCATTCAACAAGAATGTGCCGAAGTCTGGGGGACAACGCAATTGTCGCAATAAGGTTCCGCCGAGTGCTCCATCAAATGGTGGTGCATCCCACTAGTGTGTCCAATTCGGAGATAACATAAAGCAATCTAAAGCTGTTGCGGCATTGGGAGGTAGGTCCATGGGAACAGTCGCAGTGCAATGGCATGAAACTTTAAGTTCTCAGCCGATTCCGTCTTTTTAGCCAAGCAGACCGTATTCTTGCCATGTAATCAATGTGAGAAAGAGCGAAATGCTGGTCTAATCACCCAGTCTTCGCGGACTCTTTGGCTACCTCATCGGAAGTTGGTGGAATCTACGCGGAAATAACAATATACCTCCTATCCAGGTGCAGCTGCACAGCTACTGCCTGAAAGGAGTTATCTATAACAAAGAGAAGAATTGAGACCATGCCAGATGTATATCACGCACCCTACTGCCCGGCTCCCATCCAGGGGTGGTAGGGTCGCAAAACCCTTATACCCCAAGAGGGTGGGCAGGGGGCACGCGCCAAGCATGGTCTCCTGCAAAAAGATAGCTAATGGGGAAGGGGAGGAGACTAACCTCCGCAGCTCCTCCCAGTTGGCCTGGAGTCCGCGGCAATTCCATTGAAGGAATATGCCATCCAGGCCTAGCTCTGAGGCGATGCAGGGGCCCTCTTCGAAGAGAAGACCCTCACGGAAAAGGCTGTATGCTTCCGCGAGGCAGAACTGTGGGCGCTGTCGCCTTCGAGGACTTATCGGGGAAGGTTGGGCTCGCCATGCTAGTCTTTTCCTCCCTCCGCCTAGAAACCTTAGGCAGGCACGGCGACTTCAGAGGCGGAGGTCCCTCTTTTGGAGGATCCACCGTCTCCGAGCCACTCAGACTACCACTGGGTGTGGGTGTAGGAACAGAAGCTCCTTTAGTGTTGTCCTCCTTTCGGGGGACAGCTTTAGGAACCCCAGAAGATGGCCTAGCGACCAACTTCAGGGGTGTTGCCTCCTGTGAGTCTAACTACTCGGGAGGCGCGTGGCCTCCACCGGGAAGCTGTCACGTTGGGGTAAAGAGGGAACCCTGGTTTTAGCCGGGGCTGAGTGTGAACCCTTTGTGCCACCAGCTTTACCAGGAGAGCGTGCGTCGGAGTGGGTAGAACCCGGAAAAGGGTTACGAATGGGCGCGGAAACAATCGTGTGCTCGTAGGCCTGGATGGGGCAGGAGCAGAGGGTGTCTTTCTTAATATTCAAGGCGATCCTGGGCCTGAACGGCCAGGATTTCCTTCTCAAGGAGATATGCACCACATTGCTTCGAAGAAGCGAGGTGCGGCTCTCCGCAAGTGACATACTTGGCCACACACGATTTGGACTTATCGTGTGCGGCCTTGGAGCAACTTACACAGACTTCAGGTAACCCTGACTTTGCATGTCGACAGGAGCGATTAGTATAGCTAAAGCGGTGGCAGCAGTAGCACCTCAGCGGCAGTGGCACGAATGCCTTCACGTGGTAGCGATACCAACCAGCATGCAGTGACTCACGGAGCTTATCACAGTCGAATGTGATGAAGAGTGTAGGGAGTCTCTCAAAGCCCCTTCCTGTTTTCTCATCACACGCTCGACCTTGACTGCTCCATGGTCAACCCAGCCAGCTCTAAGGTCATGCCATATATAGAGTAGTCCACAATTTCCCTCGCATAAACCACTCCTTTCACGAAGTTCATGGTAGAGTGCAGCATCACACTCACTGGCATGCCATCAAGTGTCCGAAGGTCATTAAATCATGGCCACCTCGGAGGGATTCGACGCATTCGCCAAAAGGCTACTCATCCGAGAAACGGGTCACCTTCAGCTCTCTACCAATTATACTAGCTAGAGCTCTCCTCTGATGGATATGTTGCCCTTGGCCAACATGCTGCGATCAGTGAAGCGAATAACAAGGAAGCGTTTGAAGCCAGCTGGCTCAAAAATGCCAGGTATCCTGTGAATGATGGGCCCCGACGTAATCGAGGCTCTGCTCTGCGTACTTTTGGTCTTGTTCAGGGACTCCCCGCCCAGGAAAGCAACGAGACCAGACGTGCCGATCTTAGCTTGGTCGCTTGCCAAAACGGCAGCGGACCCATCCGTCCTGGATGCTCCTGCGGAGCGGGAGCCCTTAGTCCTTTTAGTCTTGTTCCTCTGTCTTATTTTTAGGAAAGGACGAAGAGTGAGCCCGCTTCTCTTCCCCCGCCGACAGGTGTCCCCATGACAGATCCTTCTCTGAAACGAAGGTCTTGGTTGTCATAGGAGCACCAGCCTGGGGAAGAGATCCCTCCTCTACCTGTAAGGTCTCGGGGGCCCCGAGCCGTCTGAGGAGGACCTTGCACAGGGGCGGACTTGGGTTCATTGCTTGGCACTGAGTCCCTGTTTGACCCCATGGAAGGTCCTACCATCTGAGTCTGGGTCACCTCAGGGACCAAGTCCATCTCAAGGGGGGGCCTCAATGTGGCCATCCTCCCCCAATCCGAGGTTCACAGATCCCATCTGAGGTTCTTTTTTTATCTTCTAATGTCGGCGAACCGGCATCCGTCGAGGAAGAGAGGGGGGCAGGTACACTGCCCTACTGCAAACTAATTGCGCACGCCTTCAGGACATTAAGGGATATGTGCCGATGGGCCATTCTATCCTTTGCACCACTAATGAGCCGCCCCAATCGAGACCAGTCAATTATGGGCCACCTGCCTGCTTTCTTAGCAGTCCCCTTGGAAAGTAAAAGGGGGGAATGCCACTGCAAAAAGTGACTGAGGAGAGGATTCCCCTGCACCCATAAACAAAGGAGAGGAGTAAGGCTTTTCTCCAGTACAAGAAATTTGGAGGGTCCCCTGAGAGAGCATGGAAAGAGGAGGGGGGGGGACCTCTCCAAATTTTTTTTAGTGGAACTGCCTTCAGGCAGCTACAGTGATGGTAGAGGGGAAGGTAAAGGAAGAAGAATATTTTTAAGGACTCATCATTGGGCATGGTGACCCTATGTAATTCCCGGGATGCACACTTGAGTGGCCTCAAATGTTGGCAGAACCAGCTGCCGACATTTGAGGCCACTTCTCCCACCTAGTAACCTTGGAGCTCATCAGAATGGCAGCTCCACCTTGGGCACAGTGTAAAACTGTTGACAGGGAAAGGGGAAAGAAAGGGTATGTGAGGAAGGTGTGGATGGAGTAGGTTTAAAAACCCACCACCCAGGGCTGGAGCTCATGGGTGAGAGGAAGCTGGTCAGTATCAACCCTGTAAAATTAGAGGCTGACCAGAGAAGGTTGTGGGAGAGGTTGTATGGAAAGTGAGGAAGTAGGATAAAAACATAGGCTGTCAGAAAAAAAGAGGCTAAGCTGGGGATGGACAGGGCGCTGAGTCCCGTCAACAGTTTGGAATTGATGATGAAGGCCGACTTCATTTATATGGAGGTCACAAATTGACCAATGAACTTTTTCACCTCATTGATCCTCAATCTTTATCAAGATGCTGTCATCTCTCTCTCTCAGACAAATACAAGTAATTTACTGTCACTCACCTAGAGAAGAGAAATATAGGCTAAATTATCTTATTGTGTTGAATCTGAGAGTGGCAATGTCTTAGATGGTCCAATGACATTATTTGAGCCACCTTGAGAATTAGCATGTTTGCTTGCTTTAGGCCTTTTTGACAATATATACAATTAATTTTGAATGATGCGATGGATTTACATATGTCAGTTGTTACAATTTTCACATTTTTTTTATTTATGAAGTGATAAAATGTGGTAGGTTTTATACGGGTGAAATAGGTTTGTGATATATCATTATTTCTAAGTGGAAGAAACTGTGCAAGAGAAAACATAGGATGAATTTATACTTAAATATTAGAAGGAACATGCTACAAAATCAAGACCATAAAACTGGATATCAAAACTAAAAACAAAAAAAGGAAAATGCCCAGATTAAAGATTGACAAGGCGTTACAAAAGTAAAAACTAAAGAGGCGAAGTGCCCGTAAATAATAAAAGAAGCAAAAAACAATGGAAAAGCATAAAAGAGATGA
This sequence comes from Ceratothoa steindachneri, assembly GCA_963969495.1. NCBI lineage: Eukaryota > Metazoa > Arthropoda > Malacostraca > Isopoda > Cymothoidae > Ceratothoa > Ceratothoa steindachneri. Next base: position 177,571,934 of record OZ018321.1, read on the forward strand.
AGTACCCAAAACTAAAATTGAAGCAAAACAACAAAACAAAAAAAAGCGCAAATAAAAGAGGCTAAAGGTCCAAAAGTAAAAAATGAAGGAAAACAACAAAACATGAAAAGCGGAAATAAAAAGAGGCAAAATGCCCAAGTAAAAACTGAACTAAAACAAAGATAAGAAATAAAAAGAAAGCCTTAGTGTGTGCCACAGATCTCACTACTGATTGGCTTAGTTCAAATTTGGGGATTTCCATCCTCCACTGAGAGCTAGAGTTTAAGATAACACGTGAATATTATGATGCTTTGGCGTAGAGTGAGGATCAAAGAGCCTACTCAAGCAAAGTTATTTTTAATCATCTCTCTTTCTACTTGTTGTTTTTTCTCACAATAATACAAATTTTTATTCTAATGATTTCTATTTATGACAACTCTCAGTTTTGACTCTGGCCCCCCTTAATATTCAATGAGTTGAAGCTCATTAATGAAACACCAATATTTAATAAAGTAAGTAAATTCTACAGAGTATATATCACCTAATTAGTCTAACCTCAGTCATTTGCAAAATAATAGTCATATGCAATAAGCTTGTTAGCCATTTGGAGAGAAACAGCCTACTTAAACACACCCAATGTGGCTTTTGTAATAAATGCTCTTGCCTACCGAATCTATTAATTTCTTTAATGACATTTTTAATAAATACATCAGGAGTAAAGCAGTGGATGTAATTTATCTGGAAAATCATCTATTTGAAGCAATGTCACTAGTGGTGTACCTCAGGGGTCAGTTCTAGGCCTTGATGCATATCAAAGTTTGCTGAGGACATTGAAATTGTTAATACAGTACTCACCAATGCACAGATTAAAGAAATCTAAAACAATCTTGAAAATTGTCAAAATAAGTGCAAATATGGGCTATGAATTTTAATACAGATACCGGAATGGCAAAGCAAATTACTGATTAAATGATACTTGACTCTTAAGCATACAGAGATGGACTTGGGCAACAATATCGAGCAACTTAAACCAATTGAGCAATGTTCAGAAGTCCTTAAGAAAGCAAATAAAATTTTGAGTATAAGTACAAACATACAATCCTTACTCTCTATATTCCTTGGTCCATCCCCTCATGGACTACTACATTCAAGCCTGGTGCTCATACTACCAGAAAGATATAGCAAAATTAGAACAAGTCTAATGTAGGCTTACTAAAATGATAGCAAGTTTAAAGAACAAGACATACAAGGAGCGACTTAGAAAACTAAATCAATTTCCATTAACTCAGCGTAGATTAAGAGGGGACTTAATTCAGGTATTTAAAATTATCAAAGGCATAGATAATATGGATTGCAATAAATATTTCACAATCGACCACTAAAATTTTAACTTACACATATTTAAGAATTTCTTATTTAACTGAACTATCAACTTATGGAATGGGCTTTTGTGCAACTTAATGGACTGCGACACTGTAAATATCTTCAAATGTCATATGAATACTTTGAATCTAATCCCTGATTAACAGCATTCACTAGTGAATAACTTCCTTGCCTTCATGTTAAAATTCACCAAATTTGCCAGGAATATCCTTATCCCAGGTCATCTATTATGGACTGCAAGGTCTTTTTGACCTGCATATCTATGTAAATCTATATAACTGAGGATCTACTCACCGCACTTACAACTTTGGTCTTAGTCTGGGCCTTCCTGCCCAAAGGGGCATTGGGACTAGATGTGCTTCTTAGCTTATTCACTAGCTGATATGGAAGCAAACCTGTCCATCCTTGAGTCCTAGAGGACCCAAGCCACCTGAGGACCTTGCATAGTGCCTGACTCTGGTTGTGTCTGGCACTAAGACCAAGTTCACATCCAAGGAAGACCCTGCCATCTGGGGTGATGGGGGGCATCTCTGGGAGAGATTTTCAATTGTTCTTGCCCCCCCCCCAAAGTATCAGGTATCAAGACCAGGTACCCATGGGCCTATGGCCAGTCATATACATCCCTGAAGGGCAGGATGCTGACATGCATAGGGAAAAAGTGGGGAGGAGATATGCCAGCTCCCATCAAAGTCACAAACCTTGGATCAACAGAGGTCTCTTAGCCCTCTAACGGAGTTAGATTGGTCACCTAACAACAACAAAAGGGCGGGGACCAAGGTAGCATGTCTTTTGTCTTGTCAAGCTCCAGAGAAAGGAAAGGGGTCCTGGCAAATGGAGTCAACTCTACAGGAGTAAGGGCAAACCACCAAACATCAATAATGTAGGGGGAGAAATGTCCTCTCCACTAGAAGTCTTGGAGGGAACCCTAAGAAAGCATAGGGAGGAGGGAACACCTCTGTCATAGAGGTAGAGCTTCACCTGGGAAACTCCAAAGATGCCAAAAGGGAAGCCCCTTTATGGCAATCATAAGGGTGTAGGGAAGCCCCTACACTGGTCAGCATGGTGCTGTCATTTAGCTCCTTGTCTGCTCCAAAACAGGAAACTAGTTATTTGGGGACCACCAACCTTCCCATTATTCACACCCCAATAGCCAGGACCCTTCTAGTCCTGGTCTCTTGCGACCTGTGGGTATTATTTGTAGAGGTACCAAAGCCTCTTTTCTGAATAAGCACAAGGGATTTGGTCAAGTCCTTAAACCTAGTTGTAGAAAAAAAGAAATGCTGAGAGGGAATGAGGTGGAAGCAACAACTTAACATGGACCTATCAGAGAGTTCAAGTCCTTAATTTCTACTCAGGCTGGGAGGGCTAAGTGTAACAGGCTACACAGGGAAGTGTAGTGAAGATGAGGAGAGTTAGTTGGGGCCAGATGAGGCCCTAAGTCTTGCCATCATTGTGGTCAGAAAAACATTGCTATGCCCCTTGCAATGTGGTGCACTGGGGCTAGGATGGGATGACACTCTTCTAGATGCAAGGTGAGTCTACACAGGGAATCTCCTTGGAGGGGAGAGGGGAAGAACAGGTAAATGAAGAGATAGAAAAGAACCAGAATAGTGAAAGAAACTAAGAGTGAAGAGGGGCTTCACAGAGCACTGATCTACCAACTAAAGGTCTTAGTGAATAGTTGGGCTTTCAAGGCACACTTGAAGGCACCAAGGGAGAAGAATATCTCAATGGGGCAAGTGATTCCACATTTTAAGAGCAAATATTGAGAAAGTATGATCACTCATGCAGCACAGACAACTTCAAGGAACGAGAAGTAAAGAGGCAGAGCCTGAATATATGGTTCAGTGAGGAAAGACATGAAGGAGAGGGCTCCAGCATTTAAGGGGTGAGAAAGAATTTTAACCCTACACAGAGATGACTTTGGAAGAGGCAGTATTTAGATAATTAGTGCAGTGGCATACCAAGAGGGGGGTGGGGGAGGCATTTTGTGGTGACCCAACATATTAATATTTAATTCATTTTGTTTATTCAGAAATATAATCTTAGTGATTCAGTGCCAAATATAGTAACACTTTTAAGAATATTTCTAACTCATGTCATTAGTGTTGCAAGGTGCAAATGGTCCTTTTCTAAACTAAAGCTCATCAAGAACTACCTCAGGTCAACAATGAGTCAAACCAGGTTGACTCATTTGGCAATACTATCCATAGAGTGTGGTGACCTTGCGGATAAAATTGATTTTGATGAAGTCATTCAAGATTTCACAAAGAGGAAGGTACATAAAATCAATTTGTAAATCATTTGTTTTTGTAATTCACTCATCTTTTTTTAAAACATTTTTCCTATTATTTTTTGTTTATAAACATTATAAAAGTAAATTTGAGTGAAATAAAGGGTTGCTACCATTTGTCTTGTGGATAAAATACACATTTAGGAAATATGGTCATTATATAGGGAATAAGAATGTGATGTTAGTATGTGAAAGTGTACTTAAATCAAGTATTTTTGAGTCAGGCAAAAGGATGGCAGGCAATGAATACAAATTGGTTAATATATGCATGACAATCATGACATTTATGAAGTACTGGAGAAGAAAATAAAAATGAATAAAAATAAATAATGTAAGGAATACAGGGAATATTTCATAACTTTCAGAAAATCTACAGTATAAAACATTAAAATTTTTAATTCAGAATACTGTTGCAAAATAATCTGATCTAGTTCATTTTTATTATTATTGAAAAATAATTATGATGGCTAATTGATGCTAGTTAGTAATAATAAAAGCCTTCAACTTACCAAGCGGAGATTGCAAATAATCCAACAACTTTGGACTTGGTTTGTGCCGTCGATTACTTCTTCGAATTTCAGATGAATTTGAAGAAATTGATGGTGGTGCTGAAAATGGGAGAAAATATCAATTTCAGCTCACAGCTTTCAAACTTGTCACAAAAAAAATCAACATCAGAGAAATTACATTGATCAGTGTTTCTCTTTCAACTAAATTTGTCAAAAGTCTTTTATTTTGCTAGATACATATATAATAACTGCACTCTTTAAACCTCTTGTAATTAAACAGAAAATATTAAAAATGACAAAAATATGACATATAAAGTAAATAAATTGAAATAATGGGTAAATTTACATATTTCTTGTAAAATGAGGCAAGACTTGGTAATGTATTGAAATAGAACCATGTAAAAAAATATATATATATATATTTTGTACCCTGCAAAAGTTTACAACACATCATGAAAAACAGACATTTATGTATTTGTAAGCACAATAGGTAAATGAAACTTTTATTACTGATAGGATATGTATTCAAACAATAAATTAAATCATCAGGACCATACAAAAACATCAATATAGTTTTTTGTTGAAGAAATACAATTAATTAGTAACACAAAAGTTTACAACACACATCGATTTTTATCACTTACTCATAAATGTTTGAGGAGAAACTTCTACAAATTTCTAGAACATTCTACATTAATCTATGTACATAACTTAGGGACTGTTATAAGCTATTGCATCATTCTTTATCAGACAGCGTCCTGTAAACATTCGCACAATAGGGAAACAGAAACGAATCGATCAAGATCTTAGAAAATGTATTGTAGACCTTCATAAAAGTGTCATTGGTTATAGAAAAATATCTCGTCAGTTAGTAGTTCCATTGAGTTCAGTTGGAACGATAATACATCACTGGAAGTCTCAAAATTCTACTCTTCCTCTGATTGTGCAGGAAGATTGTTAGTAAGAAAGGTCAGTAAAACACCCAAGGTTACTCTTAAAGAACTTCTATGTGACTTAGGAGTGGAGTTACAGTGAGTAAAGACACAATTAGTTAATCGCTTCGTAGTATGGGCATCTACTCACGGTCTCCAAGAAAAAACCCACTTCTTACAAGAAAACAGGTTCATGATCGTTTGAGTTTTGCAAAAGAGTTTGTTGGTAAACTTGCAGAGTTTGGGGACAACATACTTTGTTCAGATGAGACAAAGATAGAACTGTTCGGCTGTAATGGAGCTCTGAGGTTATGGTGAAAGAAAGGTACTGAATATGCACGGAAGAACACTACCCCAACAGTAAAATATGGAGGTGGCTCAATCATAATGTGGGGTTGTTTTTAGTGCTGCAGGTGTTGGAAATATCGAAACCATAGAAGGAAGAATGAATGGAGAACATTAGGGAAGAATCTTGAAGAAAAATTTACATACAAATGTGCATTCTCATAAATTGAAACAGGATTGGATCTTTCAACAAGATAATGTTCCAAAGCATACACCAAAACTGAGACAAAATTGGTTTAGATCAAATGGTGTATATGTTCTAAAATGGCCTAGTCAATCCCCATATCTGAACCGTATCGAAAATCTATGGAAGGAACTGAAGCTCAGAATCCAAAAATAGAACCAACAAACATGTCTGAACTGAAGAAAATATGCATTGAGGAATAGAGTAATATTAACACAAATATATGTAAAAAGTACTTAGGAGACTACTCTAAGTAGCTATAAGCTGTTATTAGCAACAGTGATTATGCTACTAAATATTAAGAAAAGATTTGATACTCGTATGTGTTGTAAACTTTTGCGTTACTAATTGTATTTCTTCGACAAAAAACTATATTGATGTTTGTGTATGGTCCTGATGATTTAATTTATTGTTTGAATACATATACTGTGAGTAAAAAAAAGTTTCATTTACCTATCGTGCTTACAAATGCGTAAATGTCTGTTTTTTATGGTGTGTTGTAAACTTTTTCAGGGCATTGTATATATATATATATATATATATATATATATATATATATATATATATATATATATATATATATATATATATATATATAATGAACTCACAAAGTGGCACATGAGGAAAGCAATAATATGAAAATTAACCCACAGGAAAATGAAAAGATGAATCCAAGCACTTTCAAACTATATTTGCAAGTTCATTTTTTCAAGGAATATCATGAAAATAGAGAAGACAACCTTATATAGGGTGCAAAGATACGAAGGAAACGCCCATCACATAGTACAAACCAATAGAAAAACAAGACAGAAAAATACTAATAAAAACAACAATAGGCAACTAATAACAGACATATGCATCCTTAAAATGATATACACACAACAACACCATGTATAAAATGTAAAACAGCGGTTTATTTTTATATTTATCCGAAAATAACCACCCCATTGACTGGAATTCTGCAAAATTCCCTTATCATTCCGCTGATTTCACAAAAAGAAATATTGTTGAGTGTTCATTAATTGGCATCTTACCTAATATAAATATTTCCCCTGGCTTATTTAAACTCAACCCTTTTTAAAAAATCTTGCACTAAATGAAATAACTTCATAATGCAGCCTGTTGTCACTCTTTATTAGTGTAATATCATTCACATTGCCTCCCCCACCACATGTCTCTGCTGTGATCATGGATTAACTCTTAGCCCTAAATGTTTTCATTCTAATGATAATCCTTTAAAATGTTTTTTGTTTTTTTCACCCACCACATTCCATTCATATACACAGCGTTGTTGTGTATATTGTTTTAGGGATGTATATGTCTGTTATTAGTTGCCTATTGTTGTTTTTATTGGTATTATTGTCTTGTACTATGTGATGGGGATTTCCTTTGTATCTTTGTACCCTAAATCAGGTTGTCTTCTCCATTTTCATGCTATTTGTTGAAAATGATCTTGCAAATATAGTTTGAAAGTGCTTGGAATCATCTTTTCATTTTCTTGTGGGTTAATTTTCATATATATATATATATATATATATATATATATATATATATATATATATATGTTAAATAGTTCTTATCTTTCTTATATTAAAATGAAGTCATCAGTTAAACTTGAATATATGTAGTTGCTATAGTAATAATTAATTGCATTCATACTCCAATATCCAATTGAAAGTTCTTTTATGGACTGCTAGATTGACCTATTGGATAGTTAATTCTCATGTGTATATGAGGAATACTCAATGGAGTATGAAGGCCACTAACCATTACTATGGCAACTGCCTAAATGGATGCATTCCATCACTTTCACACAGTCAATTAATGAACCAAGTTGAATACTATGCTCAATTCTTGAATTTGAATAGATTTGTAGCCATTTCTGATGCTCAAAGTACTCTACCTTTGATAAAATAGACATTTACATTTCACTCATTCTCACTTCCTCTAACTTCATTATTTTCTGGACTACTTTTCAAAAACTTGCAAGAGATGCACCTCCATATAGTTTTCACATCAGAAAAATTTATTTTAAAAAATTTGAGAGAAATATGCAAATATATATATATATATACTCACTGGATTGATCTGTATTTCGCACATTTTTTGAAGACTTACAATTTGTAACTGCAGGCGATTTTTTTTTACCAGAAAGATCAATACATTTGCGAGTAGGTACTGCAGCTGTGATTGAGGGAGTATGACGATGTGGGGATACTTTATATATTTTTATTTCATCTGTGGATTTAATTTTTATTTCAGTGAATGGAAAACTTCTTTTTTTTTAAATAAAACTATAAATTTGGAATGTTACCAAAATGAGAAAAATATTTATATTCAGTTACTCATTGAATATATTTGTAAATTTTCTGGATAAATCTTGATTATTTTAATTAATATTGAACATAGAAATATTTACCCGTTATATAAAAATTAAGAAATTTTCCAGGTGGTTTATGTTCTCTTCGACTTCGATTAGCCATATCAATTTTTAATATGAAGGAGCTAAACTATGTAATACCTTTAGTTACTCATTAATATAGCTGAAAAAATTAAAGGAATAACAAAATTAAATATTTTTCACTAATTCAATGCCATAGGTGTGGATTGGCAACAAAATCTACTGCAGCTTTTTAAAATATTTGTGTAACAAAGAAGACAAGTGCTCTTGCTACCCTAGTGGATAATGCTTTGCATTAGACTTCCATGCTTGGTACTAGGTTCCATCTAAGTGGGAACAAAGAAATCCCAGTATGCATAGCGAGATAGACACCTATTGAGAGCGCACCCAGGCTGAAATATAGGTGCAGATTACTCTGCCCACATACAATGTTACTGCCCTGGAACAGAATTTTTATTTGACTTCTATTTATCATTATCATGGATTAATCGCGCAGATACAGAACCCCTTTTCATCAACCTTCAATTATAGACAGACCAGGGCCCCAGCGGGGCTAACCTAGGCCATTATTTCCCACACCGGACCCAGCCCTGGCAAAATTATGAGCCCAGTCGGTCTATATACGAGTATAGATGAATGGGAAATGCAGGATTCAAGCATTAAAAGGGGGTTGTAAATTAAACATTTGGACTGGGTGAAAGTGCAGAGTACTAGTTTATAGACCCTTTCATAGGAAGTTATGGTCTGCAGCTCTGAATAATAAAGAAAAACTAAATATACTATTTTATTACAAATCTTTATTTACAGTCATATATAGTGGGTTATTAAATTACTTTACCATTTGTTATAATAACAAAATAATAGACTCCCTCAAAATATGTGAAAGAGCGCTGTAGATCCTACCCCAGGCATTAGGGTTCAGAGGGCAAACTACAGGTGTCTGACAATGTACAAAATTCTCCTGCTGTCAGCTGCCGCAGGGTTACCCATAACATCCTTGTGGGTCTATAAAATGATTAGGTATGTTAAAAACCACCACTTCACCTGGAGGCAAGAGTGAGGAGTGAATTATCACCCCCTACCAGCCGCAACAGGAATGAATGGATCAAAGCGGGTTGGTGACCAACCAACCTGTGAAATCAGACACTTGATAAGAAAGTACGTGAGAAGTCCTTGCAGGGCTGAAAGGACAAAAGATTATATATTTGTTGTGATTTAAACTAAAATAATTCCGACTCCTCCAAAATTCTTAGCTTGATAAATATAACTTGTTAGAAAGTGCTAATGGGTGATTAAAGTAAATTGGAATATTTATATTATTATAAGTGTTTAAAGCGCATCTGGGAATAAAAATATTGGTGTTGGTTGAAAACAAATACTCTACTTCTAGGCAAACCCAGTTTAAGAACAAGTTCGGATTGCAATGGAGCTGTGGATAGTGGCAGAAGAGCACCAGTTTAGTTGTAGCAAAGGAAAAATGAAACCTGTGCAGTTTGGCAATAGTGAGAGATGCAGTTCAATGCCTGTTAGAGTTGGCATCTGGGCTGAACCAAAAGAGATCAAAAGATTGTCCACAGAGAGCGTAGTGAGAACATCTTCCAGTAGCATAGAGGTGATAACCTTAATGTTCAGGTCAAAGTGCATGACACAGAGGACACTTCCTATGGGATACCTTTTTCCTGCACTATTGGGCCAGAGAGGGTTCACTTCACATGTGTGTGGAATCAATGGTCTTGCAGAAATCCAGAAATAAAGATTGGGAGGCATCCTCTCCCCCCATCGCATGGAGAATTTTCATGTTGCTGTATTGCCAAGCAGTATCATAGGCCTTTTCCAGATTGAAAAACACCGAGGGGTGGAGGTGCTTTCAATGAAGGAAGGCCTGGCATAGACCATCTTCTAAACATATGAAATGAAGTGGAACCTGTGGAAATTGCACTTTGCAGAAGACAGGTGGCCTCCCCTGTCCAGGAAAAAGGCTAATCTAATATAGAAACTGGCTGGGGTAGAGTGATCTCTCCCCAGTTTGTGAAAAACAAGCATAGTAGTCATTTGCCAGTAGTCGGGGAGGATACCCTCTATCCAGAAACTGAACAAATCTAACAGAAAGGCCATGCCTTACTCACCTACAGATCAGGCCAAAACTTTTATTGTGCATAGTTATATTTCAATATCTTGTAACAAATCACAAAGTTTGTACTCATTTTAATACATTTGCTTCAACAGGTTTTGATGTGGTACATAGTAAATAATTGATGTTTGAGCATTCCAAACATTAATAACATGGCATTCACAGAAATATAGGATTGCAACATACTTTGGTCTCTTTGGCTCAAGCTGTCATTGATGCAAAGTTTGTCATTATATCTCAAAGGGAATTCTGGTCCAGGTTAGTAAGTTGATAAACATTTAACAGTAATGTCATTAGCTAATTAATCCCTTATTAATTGCTCATAATTTATTTTTATAATTCCAGAATGGTTACAACTCCAGAACAAGTCCTAAGGAGATTGCTAAACAAATACTGGCTAACATCAGGACTGTTCAAAGAATTATTAAATCCTGGAAAGAGACAGGTTCATCATCACCAAAGAAGGGAGGTGGAAGGCCAAAAACTCTCAACCAAGCGGCAGGATCGTCGGCTCATCCGGTCTAATCTGTCGAATTGGTTTGCTTCATCAGCAATACTCCGCAAGGAATGGAAAGAGGTCGGTGTTAAAGCCTCATGACAAACTGTTCAGAGGAGACTCTTGGATGCTGGCTTGCCTTCCAGGAGAGCTGCAAAGAAACCACTGTTGACCAAGAATAATGTGAGGGATAGGCTTGAATTTTGCAGGAAATATAAATAATGGACAGTTGAAGACTCAAAGAAAGTTATATTCTCTGACGAAGCTCCCTTCAGACTTTTTGGCACATGAGGAGGAGAAAAGGAAAGCGTTTCAAAGGTGCATGTGTCATGCCCACAGTGAAAAATCTAGTCACTATTTGCATCTGGGGTTGCTTCTCTGCAAAAGGAACAAGAATAGGTGCTTTGCATATCCTCCCACAAAATACTGCTATGACTGCCAAATGGTATGAAAAGGTTGTAGTGGAGCGAATGTGAGTGTGTGTATAAGGGGCCATTCTCCCACCCTTTTTTCCAATACACTCTCCCTCCTTCTGTAAGAATGTGTGTGTGAGTGGGAATTGGTTTTTTATTATATTTTCTTTTGTACATATGTATTTGATTTCATGTTTTAGGAATAAGGTTATTTAACATCTCATGTTTTTTTCCTTTAAATTAGCTACTAAATGTTAAAGATTTTTATGAGATAGCACTCAAGTAAAGGAATAAATAAACATTGCCTGCATTTTGCAAGAGCGACTGGAATGAAAACATTTTGAAGAAATTTTAATAAAATTTAAGAAGTCTTCTAATAGTAGTTGACTGGATCTTGAAGAAAATTGACCTCAGAGGCGGCAGGCCCCATAAGACGCGCATACCCAATTTTGCCATAAGAGTGACTGCCGACAAGATTTTCCCCCGGGGAGGCCAGCAAATCGTAAACCGTGGTACCACGTAAGAAAACTCCTCTTTTTGTTGTCCCCTTTTGTATTGGCTGTCTTTTAGTATTAATATATATATTTTTTTTTATTGATTGGGTTCCAAGATAGGATTGTTTGTTTTATATATATATATATATATAAATAGGCTCATTGGGTGCATATTTACCAATATTTTTGTAAATATTATTGCATTTTTTTTGTTAGTAAAAGACTGTACATACAATCCGTTTCATTCTCCTTCGATTTCTCATGTCCGGATTAGTGTAGGAAGCGGGTTGGATCGATTGGGGTTAGTCTAGATTTTTGGCCCGCTACAGCATATAATTACTAATAAAGTTAAGTGGACTACATTAGATTTAACGAACTTTGGTTTGTTAAACCTGATGAAGTTTGGCCACAAAAATTTGGTTCATTATATCTGAGGTTTGTTATATTGAGGGTTTACTGTAATCTAATTATGCAAGTACAAGTTAGTGCATGAGATTACACAACTAGGAACATAGGTGAATATAATTATATGAGTACACAAGAGTACATGTGAGTGTATAAATATAATTATGTGGTGTAGGTGTAGTAAGTATAATTAATCAGATAGAACTATGATGGAATATGAATTGGGGTAAACAATGAAATAATTTCTGAGAATAATTGCAAGAGAAAAAATAACTAACCTTAATCGAAGTGTCATGCTGCACAAGTGGACTGAGTACTGACCTTCAAGGCAGATGGCGAAAGTGTTTGTATATGCATGCTCATGTAGGGAAAATTTTAAAGAAAAAGTATTTTTGATGTATTAGGGTGAAGTTACATCAAATATTCTTGTGTTACAAATTAATTGATTGATTATATTTTTGGATGATAATTTTATATATTATATACATATAATTTCCTCAGGATTATTATTTATAGGAATTCCCCAGAGAGCATTACTATAGGTGTGCTGCAACAACATAGGTTTTTGTTTTTTTCTTCGGGTTTGAGGTGGGCCCCTTTTTCCTGTGAAACTGCTACGGTTCCTCTTCACTATCATATATCGCTTCTTTTTCTATTACATCCCCAGGTTTGTGTTTATGTTACAAAAAAGGTTTGTGTTCCAGGGTTAACAAACAAAGAAGGCCTGACCTAAGGCATTTATATATTTTAAATGGATGATTAATCCCTAACATAAGAGTGTGAAACCCCCCAAAATGGATGAATCATAATGTTAGTGTTTATGAGTCTAAAGTCAAAGGCCACTAAAGGCCCTCTGATGATTACATAGCACTGAGTTTGCGGCCTCGAAAGGCCCTTGAGCTGTGGATGGGTTAATCTATAGAAATGATAAAATATTGACATTTTATGACTTTATAAGGGGTGGTGATACACCCTCTCCAATATTACAATATTAGGTAAATTGAGATGATAATAGCGCCGCCACCCAAGATAATTTCAAAATGGGGCCATTTTCCCAAATACCTCCATTTAATTGAAACTCGCACAAAAGCCTAATATTAGATTCTAATTCAAAAAGTGATTGCTAAATGGGTAATTGTTTACTTTAGTAGCGGATGCTATTTCTAGCTACTTTTTTGCCTCACACTTCATTGTTGAGTCAATAAAATTTCTCTTTTTTATAGAAATGAGGAGGGGGGGGGGGGCTTCACCTCCAATATCCCCACTTGTTTTTTAATAAACTAGTGGTCTGTCTACTAGTAAATGTTATAAAAATCGTATATTTATATCAGGCCAGTAGCCTACATAATCGTTTGTTGCCCCCACAGCAACAAATGATTTATAATAAAAAAAAAACTAACTGTAAGTTCCGAATTATATGTAGGGCTCTCGCACTTAGTTTTTATTAACTCATGGTTAACTAAGAATTTGATACTTTTATCACTGTTGGTTAAAATCAAACCAATCTGATGAAAATAGGCATAAACATGAATTTAAATACCAACAGCATGGCAGGAAAAGTATCATCAATTTCAAACTTAAAAAGATCGAGAAACTGTGTTTGTTGAACGTCATTTTTGATAATAAACAAAGTTATGCTCAGAGATGATCTTCTGGAAGAGGCAATTATGCCTGTAGCTCCAGGGTTTTGAAATCAGAGTTATCCTTTTCTTAGGTAGATGGCTACAAGCTCCACCTACCCATCCCCACTGTGATACCGTCATGGAGGCAACCTCTCTAGTAAATAGTATCAGCTTAAAAAGAATATGGACAGAGATTCAAACTGCTGACCCAACAATTGCCAGGCAAGCACGTTAACCATTATACTAGCAACGATAATAAGGAATAATGCTGTAAAAAAAAATGGAAAAAAGCAAAACACTAAGCAGTAATGGAGGGAAAATAAAAAAAAGCTTTTTATAGTTCAATTTAGGCTTCACTTGGGGAACACAATTCATTAAAAAAAAGAAAAGGAAAGATTTTATTGGATAATAGAAAGGAAAATTAAATAAAGACTAAATAGTATCAGGTATAATTATTTAAGAAAACAATAATCAACTTTAGAAACACTAGAAACCCAGCCCCCCCCAAACCCAGTACTGGTCTTAAAAGCCTCACACTTGAATGATATTTAAATTAATAATATTTTCTTTAAAATGAATTAATATGAAATATCCATATCATATTTTAATTTAGAAAAAAATTTGCTTCAATATGTGTTCATTTTATCTCATTAGAAGGATAAATTACTAATATAATTTTTAAGATAGGAATAATAGCTTTTTATTTTTGATCCCTATTTGGGGATCGTGGGCACTTGATTTGAAATTTCAATGATAATGTGAAAAATTTTAAAAGCAGTTGAATTTCATTCTGCAGAACATAGATTAGTAGCAACAGGAATAAGATATTAAAATTATTTTCTATTCAGGAATTACTACAGATTACTTTTTTGGTTATTTTCTGTGCCATTGTTTTTAATATTCACCAAGATGTAATCCAACATTGCATTTTATATATCGTTTTCTGGCATTCTTTTTACACACTGCTCATTTCTTTGTTTTCCACCATCTTTTCTTTCTATCCTGTGCCCTATGAGAGAGAATCGTAGGGTAGGAAACACTTTTGAATAAATTTTGAGGCATCATGAAGACTTTGGTGCAGATGAAGATTCAGTTTGCGAGTAGGCTCTTGTGACTGAACGCTTGAAATCAAGCAATGATACTTTGCTTCCATTAGATACATTGTACAGAATCCATTTATTTATAGCAGCTATATCAAGGCAGTTTGATAAAAGGGAAAAATACCAATTTTTTTATCGCACTGCAATTTTATACTTTTAAATAAACCAATCAAGGTGATCAACACCTCCCATGTACTTGTAAGAAGCAATTACCCGAGGCTAAGGCACATTTATTTCCTTCTTCATTGCAGCCAACCACCTTTTGATTGAAACAATCAGGTCTATTTCCTGGTAAATTTCATGATCACTGGGATGTGGAAGATAGGTTACCATTTTCTTCACTACTGTTGTTCCAAGAACATCCATTCTACCTTGTTCACAAATACCTTTAGCTCTTCCTTGATATAATTTCATGCAGTAACAATACCCAGTTATCCCACAGCACATTACCCACTGTTTGAATCTAAATTTGATTGTCTTACCTCAAATAAATTGTTTCAAACTGTTTCTCCCATAATATCGAACAATCTGCTCATCAATTGAAAGCTCTGGAAAATATGCCAAACTGTGAATTTATTATTCAAGTAATTCATAACAGGTCTTACTTTGAATGCTCTGTCCAAGGCTATTTGAGCTTCTGTGTTGTCAACTAAGTGCAGATAATATTTTATTTCAATGAATCTATTATGGGATATAACCTTTCTAATAACTGGTAAAGACATCTTCATCCAAGGCCCAGTACTGCCACTCACTTGGCAGTCTGTGATAACCAGTAAAAAACAAAATCCCTATAAAATTTCTCAAACAGTTTGTGCTAAGAGTAAAGTCATGCTTGTTTTATTGCGTAGTATATAATACCAACTGTTTGCAAATATCTAACAAAAGTTTAGAAAAAAACAGTTCTACTGTGTTCTTACTTACAAGGATGTCTTTTATATCATTTGCTCTTGTAGTAGCTCCATCTGAAGGAAGGCCTTGTTTTTTCTGTTATTTTCAGAGATATGAAGTTTGAATGCATCAATTTCTGTCATATTTTCATGGTGAATCTCAATGGTGCCAACTACATCTGACGGAATGTAAGTTGGAGGGGAGTTTTCATTAATCTAATGCATCATCATCAAAGTCTTCTTCATCTGTTAGTTAACTGACAGGTGGTGGCATTTCAACTATATCAACAATGCTAACGTCATCACCAGAGGGATTTTCTTCCAGATATTCTCAGGCATGACTTGCTTTATAAAAATCCTTTATGGATATAAGAGGTGGATCCATTATATTCTGAAAAATAAAATAAATGGTATAAATAAATATATATATATATATATATATATATGTGTGTGTGTATGTGGTGTGGGTATTAGAGAGAAAGAGAAAGAACTGCAAAAATGGGGAAGTTAAATATATGTTAGTTAATCCTATAACAAAATTTTCTATGATCTTTCAATGCCCATAATCCTCATATGGGGATACACATTTAAATTGCTGTAAATAAAGATCTAAAAGATAATGTATACTCAAACTCACTATAGTAACAATGTTTACTAACTTCCTGCCACCAGGAGTACCAACATTACTGAAAATTGGTGTAATATTACAGAAAATGCATTAAACTGTTAAATGCAATATATAAAATAATGTAATAACATTTCCCATTGAAAAAATACTTAAAAATATAAGTAATCCCCAAATGGGGATCGTGAGCGCTATGGATTAATGATGTGGCTACTAACCCCCAAGATGGCAGCCTATCTATATTTTTTTGTTAGAACTTAGAAAAAGTAACAAAGTATCAATAAACTTAATCTTAACAACATTTCTTCTAGAACTTTTATTGATTAGAGGGCTCTAAAACACTGGGAATGACAGTGCTACCATCGTCTCAATTTACTAAATACATATTACTCTTAGTGCACTATTAGAATGATAAACACTTGTACATGCATTATTAAAAATTACCTTACCAACATTTTTATTGGTTACAGGCCATCTTTAAATGCCATATGCTTATATTATGCCCATTCATTTAAAAATGTAGTCTAAGCAAAAAATTTTTTTAGTTAATGTTACTATTTTATAGAATTATGAAAATATAAATAACCAATGCTTAACATATTTAAATAAAATTCTTGCAGAAATAAATAGAATCCAATAAATTTATAGCATTTTGGTAGTCTTTATGTGATGATATTGTAGCCTCTTAACATAGGTTATAGCTAACTCAGTTAAACTTTATTTGAAGTAAATTAAGCCTTAAAGTGCCAAATGGATTTGCTTGAAATCGCCATGAATGAATTTAGCCTTGCTACATCATTAAGATTTAAAAAAATTAAATATTTAAATCATTTTTTACAAATCAAATAGTATATTATTTTAATTTAATTAAAATAATATATATTTGATTAATAAAAAATGATTTAAATATTTAATTCTATTGATCTAATTTAAAAATTATTAATAATTATCTACATATTTAGAATTATGATTGATAATTCTTGGTTATTCCTGTAAAACTTTTATGGCATATCTTCTAAGAAAATTCATTAAATTTCAATTATTGTATAAACTCCTATTTTATAGAAACCTTTGCTTCTATTTATGGGAAACATTTTTAAATTTAAAACAACCTGAAATGAATGATTTTTTTTTTTAATATTTCCTTCCCTCATACACTCCATTTTTGTTATTTTCTACAAATGTGTGTGTTGTGATAAGATTTGTTTTAACAGTTATGATTTTTTAATTTTCAAAGACAAACATTTGTAATTCTTAAAATGATGCAATTTTTAACTTCCAGAACTTTATAATAATGTAATTATTCAATTTTTGAAAATATATTTTTACTTTGCAGATTTTTATTCTTTCTGCGCCATTTGTCCCATTCCTTTCAAGTTTTGGCCTTACTAGTTAACAAATAGCAGGCTTTGTTATATCTGCAGGCGATCTGTGCATGCATCTTTTGGCGATTAACCAATAGCATTCTTTGTTATATTTTCATATATTTTGAACAATTCGCAGATGTATGTGTTTTCAGTTCATATGGTATAATGGCATGCAGTGGATGTGCTAGGTTGCAAAACCAACTAATAAGAGGTTTTGATGTTGATTATCATGCAATAGAAATAGATAGGAATCACAGTGTAATCATGTAATCTTATTAATATTTTGCTCTTAGTAACTGGTTCATTTTGTTTAAAATAAAGGGGGTGATGTTCTTCACCCAACTTAACAACCAGTGGCCTTGGTCATCCTGTATTAGCTTGTTTTCCTATTTTTATAACCTTCTCAATCTTTACTTCTTCTTGCAAATCTATCTTATCATCATTGTGAAAGAGTTTCAAGCAGAAAAGCTTGTCGTTCTCTTCTCTTTCTTTAGGAGAGTTTTTTAAATCTGCTCATTTATACCAAATGTCAAATTCTTCTTTTTTTCTCTCTCTATCCATCATTTCTTCCACTTTTCCTGACAGATCTGCTCAATTGTATCCTCCAACTTCTTGCTCTCTTCTTATCTCTTAATCACATGAAGGATAGTGGCACCATTTCCTCTAAATTCTCATCTCTCACCATTTTCTCCTTAATTTGCCCTCTACATTTGACACAGAACCAAAGATGATGCGTCAGAACAGATCTTATATTGGGATTGATTAATCCCCATGCAGCTGCAGTGAAACCATTGGCCCCACTCATCCCAGCACAGTGCTTGGTCAGCATCACCAACTCTTAAAACATACGCCACAAAGCCACAATTCTCACTGTCTATCTTTAGTTCATCTACTGAAGTGACTCCTCCTCATCTCACAGCGACATCTTTCCTTCTCGGTGAAGTACATTGCATCTTTACCCTCAATTTATCAACCCTACTTAGCAGACTGCACGATCCTGTATACCTTTCTTTATATAATGTGTCTTTCACTGTGGGTCAATCCCTCCAATGGTTCACCACAATAAACCTGCAGAAGTAAGAGGATGATACCCACACTCGGATCAGATGAAGGTGTCCGGTATAGCTTTTTTTTCTACAGCACTGGACTATATATTTGTCTTGATCTTATTTCAGGTTACTCAGGCGATCCCAACACTTGTTTTCTTCTTTTTCATAGACAGTATACGAGTTCCTTATATTTTTCAGCTTTCTCACTTCCTGCAAATAATAACACTTCACTCAGTTGCACATCCTGTATTTCAAACTGTGTCCTCATCTCTGCCAACACACTACACTCTTTCAGGAAATATTCCAAAGTTTCTTCTCCTGTCTTACACAGTTGACACGTTACATCTTCTCCCAAGTACCTCCTCTTCCTCCATCCAAGTTGCAATGTGTTGCTCCGTGCCTTATAAATTAAAATATATTTATAGGTATTATCATAAAAACTCTTCTTTAATAACTAATTTATGCTCCTTATATATAGGGGTATTCTATGTGAAGTGTACACACCCTCCTGACACCTTGGTCACAGAATCGCATGAAATTTACATCATTTGTTTGTTATGATGAATAAAGTTTACATACTAAGTATGAGGCCTATCTGGTCATTGTGGTCATATTTATGGCCAGAGCAATTTTTGGTCAATTGATTGACCCAAAACCTTTGAGAGGTCATAACTTTGGCCAGAATTAATCACTCTTGAATGATTTTAATAAGAAAATGTTCAGGAGAAAGAGATCTTTCAAATGAGTGGAAGAACGATGTTTCTATGACAATTTTTGACATGATGACCATTTTGTGAACTCTTTGACCTTTGACCCCAGCCAAAGTGCAACTCAGATGATGCCAAATTTTTTTCTAAAGTTATCTTTTTCTATCCTCCATAGCTGCAGAAAAAAAAAATAAAAATGGGATCTCCATGGGTTTAGAATCTATGGGCAATTATGTGACACTGGGTATACCTACTAAAAGTATTATTGACCCAGAAATTATGGTGATATCACATACCTACGAGGGGTGGTCAATAAGTTTTGCAATTCGGATATAAGGAAATGAGATATGAGGAAGTGTTTTATTATTTTTCAATATAACTACCCTTGACTTCAATGCACTTGCGCCACTTGTCCCTGAGGCTTTGAATTCCCGACTGCTGTTCATTCCACTCCTGGACCGCGAGCTGGACATCTTTATCATCCCCAAACTGGCGTCCACACAGTGCAGCCTTGAGCTGGTGGAATAAAAAGTAGTCGCTAGGGGCCAGATCTGGACTGTAGGGGGATGGTTGAGCTACTCGAATCCGAACTTGCGCAGTGCAGCTTGTGCAACTCTGGCCTTGTGGACTTTGAAGACGTTGAAGTCGATCATGGGGCGTGAAGTTTTTAGAGACCCAACGGGCAGAAACCTTGGTCATGGCCAAATTGTCATGGATGATGTTCATAACACTTCCATGTGGTATTCCAAGTTCTCATTTCTTCAACCTTCACCTGTTGATTTTCGAGGATCGTCCTCTCCACACGGGCCACATTATCCTCGTTAGTCACGTCTGATGGGCGTCATCTTCAAGGGATTCACAACCATGGCAGAACTCCCTATTCCAGCGAGCAATGGTTGCATAGGAAGGGGCAGTGTCGGTGTACACTGCAACCATGGGTTCATCAATCTCTTTTGCATTCTTGCCTTCCTTGGTAAAAAATTTGATCACTGCATGGTGCTCAACCTTCTCCATTGTTGAAAAATTTGTGACTGACAATCTGCGATCAGCTACTGCTTCTTAAATAGACGAGGCAGGAGCATGTGGCTGCAGGTTCTGACTTGTCATTAACTTGTCCTACACCCCCAAAACAGCCATCCCCCTTCCTCTGTTTTGCCCTACCGATTCGCAAAACTTATTAGCCACCCCTCGTACCTAAGTCCTAACCATGTCAGCATATTTGTTAGACAGGATTTTGATGGTAGGAATCCATGTTGTGTTTCTCCAATTAAATTGTTCTATTGTAGATATTCCATTATCTTCACTGAGTAATGTTTCAAATACCTTGCGAATAATGTGAGACTGATTGGTCTCTAATTGGATGCAATCCTTTTTTAAATATAGGGGTTATATTTGCTCTTCTCCAGTCTTCTGGTATATCACTTGTGGCTATACTTGCTTTAAAAATACTGCTAAGAGGTTCTGCCAGTTTACATGCCAAGTTCTTCAAGATAACCGGATGAATTGCATCATCATCAGGGGCTTTTTCTTCATTTGATCCTATCAGCGGACAGATCTATTGTTTCCAGTATGCTCACACCATATCTCCTCCACCTTGGTTGTTTGTTCAGTATTTGATTTTCCACTGTAAAAACTTATACAAACTGTTGATTTAGCATATCTGCCATCCTTTTCTCATCAGTTACAAGGTTATTTGTCATATCTATCAGTGGTCCCACAGTTTCTTTCACTGTCATCTTGTTTGTATCTAGCATAGTCTTGTTGTCCATTTGATTTTTGGTATCTTCTCCACCACCTCTTCTTGTTCTTCTTGGCCTTTTGTATTTTATAGTTCCACCAATAAGGCTTATTTCTAGCATCTTTCTTTGACATTTCAGGTACACAGTCTTCAACAAGTTCCCTGTAGACCTCTATAAATATGTCCCACATCTCACTGGTAGTTTTACTTTCAAACCTTTCTGTCCATCTTATATGATTTAACTTTTTTCTCATCTTAGAGCATTTTGCCCATCTATAGTTCAGGGTTTCTGCTTTCCATTTAGAATCACTCTTCTCTGCATTGATGGCAAATTCAATTATGATGTAGTCGATAAAGGATAGTGGGTCCAATACATATACTTCATCAATTAGGCTGGGATCTGTACTGAGAATAAGATCAAGTACATGTCTTCCTCTTGTAGGGTCGGTCACATGTTGGGTTAAGAAATTTTTCAAGACTAGGTCAATTAATTACTCATCCTCCCTTCTTCCCTGCAGTGTAGTCCAGTCAATAGTACCACAGTTAAAATCCCTGCAGATTATAACTTGGTTGTTTGTATCACACGCTTTTTCAATATTATTATAAAGGGCTCTTTCATTCTCAACAGTCGCAGTGGGTACCAAGTAACAAACACTAATCAAAACTTCCCCAATAATCGTGGTCATCTTGCACCAAACATTAGCAACATTTTCAGTTTGTCAACTCTTCCTCATATGAAGCTTTCATCCATGTTTTACAGTAGACTAGGCAACCATCACCTCTATGATTTCCTGGGTCTTTTCTAAATGTCATAATTTTTCAGATTTAGTTCTGCATTCTTTATTTTGTCTGTCACCCATGACTCAGTAATCAATATGATATGTGGGTCTTTTTCATAAACTAGACACTCCAACTCTGGAATCTTATTTATAATGCTCTTTGCATTTAGAAGCAATCCCTTAATACATTTATCCTTAGAGACATTAAGTATACCATGCTTATCCATAGAAACATCTATAATACCATCACCATGTTTAACCCTAGAAACATTTAGCATGCCATGCAGACTATTATTCAGTATTGTCACCTTGTGCTGTATCATTTAATTTTTCTCCTTGGATCATCCCAGCGACGCAGGAGGGTCCTGATCTTTGATAGTTCCTTGTTTGGTCTTTGCAATCACGATTTTGTCATTTCTTATGATCAAGTTTTTTTCACCTTCACCTTTTCTTTGCTTCAACTCCTTTCTCAATGTGAAATCCCACTCTCTCTCTGCCTTGGTTTTGTCGGTTTGATGAAAATCCCTTTCCAATGCTTGTTACTTTCTAGGTTATTGGCCTTCCTCAGTACCTGGTATTTCTGGCTTTTACTACCCAGCTTCACCAAAATCATCCTAGGTCTCTTGTCCCCGTCCTTCTTCACCTCTAGAATTCTTATTGTTTCCAATACTTGAACATTGTTTGACTTCTCCGGATCTTCCTCCTTCAAGACTGTGTTAGACATATAATTCACTATCTCCTTGTCATTTTCTAGTCGACTTATGCCCTTTTCATCTTTTGTATCCAAACCCAGGTCTCTTATTTCCTCCATAACTTTGATAATTATGTTACATTGTTTGAGGTCCCTCGTTTTACCTCATACATTTCCTCTCTTACTAACTGTTTTGTTTTGTTCAACAAGGCCTGACTTTCCATATTCGCATTAGCATCAAGCCTTTATTCAACTATATTGATCTCTTTGTCAATCTCTCATTTTTTTCCTTGTGATTATTCACTAATTTTAACACATCTACTGATTTTGGGTCACATACCTTGCAGAACCAATGTTGGCCTCCTAATACCTCATTTAAATGTTGATGCTTTTTGTTTTTGACACATTCCTGTGGATGGTTCTAATTGTATATTGTAGATGCATGATTTGACACAATCCTATGGATTATTTAAATTATATATTTTAGATGTATGATGACACAATCCTATAGGATGCAGGTAAACATGTAGATTGGCGGCTCGGCCAAAAAAGTGGATTTTTGTTTGTTTATATTTCATTCACCCCTGCCTGAATATTCCTGCGCATTTGAGTCCTATTTCGAATATACTTGGTGCCATTGTTTTTACCAAAATGCCTGAAAATAACCAAACGAAAAATGGTGTTTACTTACTTTATTACGGTGGGTATACTTCTGAAATAGCAATGAGGAAAGCCTATTTTCTTCACAATAGTGAATAGCGACCTCTCTGCAGAAACTAAACCAATCAATCAAAGTTTTTGGTGTAACCTTAACTTCATGGGACAGAACTTTTAATGTCAATTGGTTGACTAGAAACAATAAATAATTTGTAAATAGTTTTTACAGACGCCCCTCACACACACACTAAAATTCGCAAAACGATTAAAGGCGCTGAAATGATTTAGTTACATCATTCATTTCTGTAAACGTTAGAAAATTATTCTATAAACAATTAGGATTATATATTGGGGGGCTGTGCCCTCCAAAAACCCAAATTGATTGAAACTCAGGATCATCATAAGGTGATCCCCCATTGTGTTTACACCCACAGACGCCAGCCCCTTAAATTTACTCAAAAAATGTCAAACATTTTGGAACACAGACAAAATAGTACGTCCCATCGTTCGAGCAATCAATCTACATATTTACCGGGATGGATTTTATGGGTGGGTTTTGACAGATGTGGATGACATGTGATAGGCCCTTATAGCTTTTGTCATCCATGAAATCATATTATATTATGTTAAAGGATATACTCACTTCATCCAAAGCAATAGCCGGTAAACCTGAGGATTGGCGGCACGCCTGAAAGTATATTTTTTGGGCATATATGTTTCATTCACCCGCAAATGTATATTCATGAGCATTTGGTTAAATAAAAATATTAGAACCTTATTCTATAAACAATTATGGGTAAACCTGAAGATCCATACCCAGCAAACCGTACTATGGGTTGCTATATGGGGGGGGCATAGCCCCCCATACCCCCCTGCTCGCTACACTCCCCCTCAGGAACAAGTAATAAAACAAGTTAATCACACAGTTGGATGAAAACATGTTGGGAGGTGGAATAAATATTATGGGAATGCGAGTGGGAAAGGAAAAGCTCACAGGGTATGGAATGGATCTTCAGAATTCCTGAAATATTTTGCATCCCATTGTTCGCGCCACCGATCTTCATGTTTACCAACTTTTCAATCAAGCAATCAAAAAATAAGTGTAAACAAAAAGGGGGGAGAAAATTAGGCCGCTCTGAAACGCTTAACAAATGGGAACTATTTCCCTAAAAATATAATTAAAAATTCCTCAGTATTTTGCTAACACTCAAAGTTAACTATCTTCCCGAACTCAAATACATTACACCAAAATATACAAAACAAAAAAACGTCAGTGAATAGAGCTCTCTAAAAACACGCCGGGCACTGAATAGAGGCTTGATGAAAACATGTCCAATCGCAAAAAAAAAAAAATCTCAGAAAATGCCGGTCACAAAGCTGACTAATTTGGATTTTGGCCACCTTCAAGTATTTGATTTCTACTTTGATGATGTAATGGAATGTTTTTTCACGTTCTCTCTTCTTTTTTTATATAACTTAAGTGGAACAAACTACTTTCATTTGAATTCCTAATCAATTTTAGCATTTTAAAGTAACAATTTATTTTCTTCTCTTAGATTGTTTTGGTATTTGTAACAAAAAGGGAAAATTTAGTTCTGCTTTCAGCGTGAAGTCATATCTTACTCTGTTAGGAGAATTTTGTTTACCCAAACTGGCGAAATATGTCTAATTGTGGATCCAAAAATTGAATCAGAAAATCGGGAGTTGGATAGTTTGGGGCTATTTTTCAACCCAGACTCCGAAAATTATTATTATTTGGAGTAGAGTATACGGCACTAAAATCTAAAGAGACTATATACTGGACCTAATATACAAAATGTTGTAAGGTTAAAATAAAAAGATAAAACATATTAGAAAGAGGGCCAGGGGCAATAAAAAAATGAGATGCCCTTGTATACCTTAACTAAATCGAAATCCAAAGAGAATCATGCACATACTAACATTTATATATCTAGTTAATTAAAAAAGTAAAATTATAAGTTATAAAAAAGAGAGAAAACAAGACCATATTAGAAATCGGAAGAGGGAAATTGGGCTAAAAGAAGGACCAATGGCGGATCTCCCCCACCAATTTTAGATCCGTTTATGCTTATATTTCTTTTTTAATCCATACTTATATACTACTAGTCAGAGTTATGTAATAATATAGAATATGTAAAACTTTTTTTTTAATCCTTGCGATTGAATTCTATTTATATGATATATGTCTAAAATACAGGTAAATCTTAAAACTAATTATTAAATGCGGTGTTATACCTTAACTGACATCCAAAAAACTACAATTCATAATTTTCTGATGTGTGGAAAAAATTCAAATCTGAGAGTTAGTGATCACTCCTGTATGAGATACTATTATTCATCATCAATTATGTGTAAGATAACCAATATTAATGATCAAGCTAAGAGGAAGCGCAGTTGATCGTTACATGGGACAAGTAAAATGGCTGGGAAGCATTCCAGACGGAGTGCAGATAGGGTTTGGCAGTCGACCAAAAGATGACGTACTGATATACCTTCCCTAAAGCACCTTGACTATGAAGATAGACTAAGGGTACTAAATATGTTCTTATTTGAAAGAAGATGTGTGAGGTAGGATGTGATTGAGCTTTTTAAAATCTGTTCTGGGATGGATTATTTGGATTTCAGCAATTATTTGAGTTGAAATGTAGTAATAGGACAAGGGGTTACCACTTAAAAATTTTTAAAAACAGAGGTGCAGGCTAAATTTTAGAAAATATTTTTCACCAATAGAGTGGTAGAGTACTGGAATAGTTTGCCATATGAGACAGTAGACAGCCCAAACTTGAATGTTTTCAAACGCAGATTAGATGAATATATGTGGAGGGAGGGTTAACTTGGAGGGGGGGGGGATTATTCTGCACTCATTCCTGTGTATACAGTTTTTATTATTGTATATTATGATTGATTTGAATTTGGATGATGTTTTTTGTTTATGACACATTCCTGTGGATGGTTCTCATTGTATATTGTAGATGCATGATCTGACACAATCCTATGGATTGTTTAAATTGTATACTGACACGATCCTATGGATGCATTTTGTGGGTGGGTTTTGACAAATGCGGATAACCTTTGATAGGCCCTTGTGGCTTTTGTCATCCGTGAAATTATGTTATGTTATATATAAGACGAACAAAGGGGGCGTTGTGGGGCCCATCGTTACTCATTATATGTTCGTGTGTGGCCATTTCGCAGGTGATAAAGGACTATCTCAGAGCTACGACGAAGTTAATAACTGCTATCCCATGGTAAAACAAAGGGCTTAACGGAAGCAAGCTTATTATTGACGCAGTGATCCCATTCTGACTGCAAAATTGACTGATAAGAGGGCCCTGATAAGAGGATAAAATTCAAATTAAGGCAAACTGCAACAAGTCGGCGCCCTGGTGGCTTCAATTCGAGCTGCATCATCGGCCAGCTCATTACCCTGGATTCCGACATGGCGAGGAACCCAGAAAACCTCTACTTCATATCAGGAAGTGTTCTTGACCAATCAGGAATGTATTTTGGAGACAAGGAGATGGTCAAAAGTTAAAGAACGAAGTGCTTAAAATACGCTCCTCAAATCAATAAAACCCGCAAACGCAGTAAAATGCAAGATGTATAAAAGGCGCAAGGCTAATAAAACTGCATAAAACTGGGAGGTAAAAATGGAAGCTGGCAGGTGTAACGATTCGGAGACTATAGAACCCGATGGGACTAGAGCAGCTCCAAAACCATCGTCCGTGTTTTTACCTGCCTGCGAAGAGATGGCATGATCAAGTGTGGGATATTTTGCAACATGAAGCCTCAATGGCCAGTGTATGGATGTTGACTCGTCATAACCGGCGACAGACCCTGGGGATAAGACGCTCTTGTAAACCATGAGCAATCGAACTGCTGAATATGTAATATATGCCGTAGAAAGATCAGGAGGCGGTGGTAATGGGGCGGGAAATGCCACCTTCAGCTTAGATGCTCGATATGAGGGAATAACGGAATGTGCCACTAGATAGACGGAGGGCCAGATTGCGGATAACATCTAGCATTGAGATGATGGAGAGGCCGAGAAATACTTCACACTACCATCATCCAAGTTGGACTGGACGAGGGAGCTATAATGCTTCCACAACTTAAGCCTATCACTCACACAAGATATGTAGCAGGGCATCTTTAGTAGGCCCATCTTCCGTAGATATCCCTGCCGCAGGTCACGAAGATGAGGATAACAAGTAAGTTTGGGATCCAGGATTATCCCTAGTAACAGTTCTTTGACACAAATTCCAAGGGGTTATCCTGTAGTAACAAGGGGGGGGGTATAGCAATTCCTCTGGGCATTCCTATAATAAAAACCTCCTGGGAAACTTAAATATATATATATATATATATATATATATATATATATATATATATATATATATATATATATATATATATATATATATATGAAGAATTAAACCACATTCTCTGAAGACAATTTAATTCAGAACAGTTTCGGTGTATCTCACACCCTTTTTCAACTGACACTGGGTAGAAAATATAAGAGAAGTGCATATAAGCATAACACAAGATCCCCTCTTTTTCCCCCAATCCCCTACTTGTGGCTAATCTGGGGGGGGGGGTTAGGCCTAAACATATTGAAGGGCTGACATTTAACTATTTTGTTTATATGCTTTCTTATTACAGGATTAAAAGAAAATTGACCCTCAGATAGATTTAAATTAGGAACTGACGATATCAAGCTCGATTCTACGATTCTTCTCTTAACATAGTTAGCCGATTTAAATACCATTTTACTTCCATTGAAATCGATCGTATGATTCTTGTCTATAACATGGCAAAATATTTCACTGCTTTCGCTGCCCACTCTAATATCTCTTTTGTGTTCGTACAATCTCTTGTCTAGATTTCTCCCCGTTTCCCCTGTATAAACTTTATGGCAATCGTTGCATGGTATTGCATATACTCCTATGTTATAATGTTCTTTGGGTTTCCTGGCCATCATCAATTGGTTTAAGGAATTATTATATTTAAAGGTTAGATTAATACCCGCTTTTCCAAATATGTCCTTTAAACTATTTAATTTATTATTAAATGGCAATGTTATACATTTGTTGAAGTCGTTAGTGCGGGAAGTCTTATTACCATAGAATGTTTTCCTAGCTGCAAAATGGGCAGACGATATGAACCAATCGGGGTAATACAAATTAGAAAAAATGGTCCTGATAATGACAATTTCTTTATCTAAATAGAAGGATGACATATTTTGTATGCTCTAAGGAAAAGCTTAGGAATTACCGATTTTTTAACAGTATTATCGTGAAACGAAAAATAATGTATATAGGCATTCAAGTGGGTTGGTTTCCTATAAATGTCAAGTTTTAATTCATGGTGATCTTTATTAATGAGGACATCTAAGAAGGGTAATCTATTATCATATTCCCATTCATATTTAAATTTGATGGAGACATGCAAATTATTCAAATTATTAAAAAAGTTATCAAAATCATGGCCATTAGGCCATACAGAAAATCCATCGTCAAGTACCTTAACCATATAAAGTTAGGG
Organism: Ceratothoa steindachneri; assembly: GCA_963969495.1. Classification (NCBI taxonomy): domain Eukaryota; kingdom Metazoa; phylum Arthropoda; class Malacostraca; order Isopoda; family Cymothoidae; genus Ceratothoa; species Ceratothoa steindachneri. The sequence continues at coordinate 177,600,689 of OZ018321.1, forward strand.
GGAGAAATTGTGAGAAGGAGTTCAGTCTCAAAATATTCCATGAAGAGACATGCCAATATCGGAGATAAACTATTTCCCATGCTAAGGCCAAATATTTGTCTATAAAACTCATTATTTACTCGAAACACATTGTCAGAGAGACATAATTCAACTAAATCGATAAATTTACTCGTAGAAATGGGAAGATCCAAATTAAGTCTAGGCATGATTTCCCGCAGAAGGCCCATGGTTTGGTCAACCGGAACTTTGGTAAGCAAAGAGTTTACATCAAAGCTCACAAGTTTTCCATCCGGTAATTGCAAGTGGTTAAGGCGGTCAACGAAATCTTAATTTGGATCTTCCCATTTCTACGAGTAAATTTATCGATTTAGTTTAATTATGTCTCTCTGACAATGTGTTTCGAGTAAATAATGAGTTTTATAGACAAATATTTGGCCTTAGCATGGGAAATAGTTTATCTCCGTTATTGGCATGTCTCTTCATGGAATATTTTGAGACTGAACTCCTTCCCACAATTTCTCCCCCTAACTTTATATGGTTAAGGTACATTGACGATGTATTTTCTGTATGGCCTAATGGCCATGATTTTGATACATTTTTTAATAATTTGAATAATTTGCATGTCTCCATCAAATTTAAATATGATAATAGATTACCCTTCTTAGATGTCCTCATTAATAAAGATCACCATGAATTAAAACTTGACGTGTATAGGAAACCAACCCACTCGAATGCCTATATACATTATTTTTCGTTTCACGATAATACTGTTAAAAAATCGGTAATTTCTAACCTTTTCCTTAGAGCATACTCCTCGAAACTACTCCTCGACCCGAAGGCACAGGAGTGATGACCAGCTCTTCCGTGGCTTGCGATCGTCACTCACACTTCTTGGGACAGAGCTCGTTGAAGTGCACTCCTTTCGGGGAAGTCGCGTATACCCGAATCTATCCGTCAGCCTGGAGCGGGTGCATACATACCCAGAGGTTGATTTCCTGCCCGACGTTAGCTTCCTAGGGGGAGATGAAGAGTCGGGGGAGGCCTTACGCTTGGGTTAGGAGTCCTCAGTCATGACTACGTCAGAGTAGATAGCCTCAGTATATCCAATACATCCTTGAATGGCGTGCAGAGTTTCCGGAGTGGAATTCGGAGATTGGACATGCTCCGCTGGCGTGGATGGGAATGGTGTATACTAGGAGGCGAGACTTGGATCGAGGTGGAATACGAGGGTTATAAGGCAGAGATGTTGGTGTTGCATCCTGGGACGCTGGTTAAACAGATGCGGATAGTATACAAGATACGTGAGGGAGCGTTACGAGAGTCCGCTGTCATGCGTAGGACATCAGAGGACCTAACGCCGGGGGAAGATGAATTTCTCCCGGTTTAGTAGGCAGGCCTCCCGCATACCCGCTTTTTCAAGGCGAAATAGGCGACACCTTGAGGAAGATGCCCTATGAGACTCTCTACAGTTGATAGAACATTAAAGATGATCACATGAATGACCATGGTAGGACTGCACGCAATCCACGCATGCACAAGGGTAGCAGCAGGCAGTTCTTTTATGACCGAGCATATGGCAATTGAAGCGGCGTCTTGGATTTAGTATATAGAATTTGACTGGTATTTGTAAGTATGCTACCTTGATATACGATGGGATATCCAGACGATCCAAACTTAGGAACATCGTTGGTGTGTTTACCCATAACCCTACAACGGTTCGTTGTTGTATATGAATATCAATGATCCATAAGTTAGCCAGCTTTGTCTGAAGCATCTTATGGTCATAGTCCATTGGTTCATTAGAACGGATAGCACACTTCACAGTGTTGAAGGTTTGTTAAGATGAAAGCAATTTCAGAGCGAGCAAGAGTCTTGAGGGCTTAAACTAAATTGCGTTGGGGACGGAAGGTGACCTCCACTGCCAGGGCTATATCGTTACAGGACCACATGCGGCGCATTTCGCCACACTGTTCATCAAAATCCTCACTCATATCAAAAATATTAAGTTTGAATAGCAGAATATCGGTATAGCTGGAAGGAGCAAAAAAGAAGCTGTAGTTCAAGTAAGTGTCCACCTCTGATGAAAACGGATCTGATGCGAAAAAGCGAAAACTGAAACGAGATTCAGAGGTAGGAGGAGCAGAAGTGGAAAACTTCTGCGAACTAATTTTTGGTTTATTTTTCTCCATATACTATTATATTATTTAGTGGGGAGGGTGGGGGGCAGTCTCGCGCAATGCGGATCCTGCTTACGCAACCGTGCCATCCTATGCTACCCTGAATGGAGGAAGGGAACCGTACACTTCTTAACCAGCACTGTCATTTTAAAAACGGGAGGCTGCCTTCGGGGTTTTCCCTTCGAGGTCTCAAATACCATCACGCTAAGTAGCCGCGGCCCGCGCACCCACCACATCCACTCAGCGCGGTTCAGCCATGTCACGACGCACCCCGATGAGGCAGGACCGGTGAACCTAGATTGCAAAAATCCGAACTTAAACCTAATTTTTTTTAGGTTTAATGGTGCAGCAGCAGGCTAGGAGTCTAGGACAATGGGAAATAATCTAATAAACTGACGCCTTCTCTCAGGCGGGAAAGCGGGACAGACAAACGGATTGTCTATCGGGTATGAAAGGATTAATGCTATTGGTCCAAGCGCTTATGTTGGTTCAAACCAGACTACACGCTTGTGATTGGTCACCGTCTGACTATTGCTTTGACGTCTGTGATTGGCTAAAGTTAACTAAAAAGTAACGATACTTCTATGCTTTTCCAATGTAATGAAGTAAAAGTAACATAAGATAATGCGCAAGTAGAAGTGAAAGTACTCTCATGCGAGATTACTTTTTAGGAAGTAAAAGCAAAACAAAGTTATTTGAGTACAATACTTAAGTACTTGTAATTCGTCACTTCACAACTCTACCTAAAACAGGCACTAACACCCTCATATTAATTCAGTCAAACACTATAATGGGCCACACAGATACGCTAAGGCCTAAATCAACCACACGTGAAAGATATAGAAAAAAATAGAAAGAGATAGAGGGGGACAGGAGGAGACCATGAATAACATAAGAATGAGCCACAAATAAAGGTCGAGGATGGAGTAGAGAGGTATAGTAAAAATCTACTTCGCATACCGCACTAATCAATGGTTCTACACACTCTCCAACGACAAGGCAGGAGCACTCTTTCGGTTATTCTCTGGAAATACCGCGAGCGTGAAGTGAATTTTTATAAAAGGCTTCGACTCTTTGACTTGTGCCCCCAACTCCCCACCCCTCGTTAGCAGAAATGGTAACTTTGATGGAAATATTATTTTGAATAACATAACATGATTTAACAGATGACAAAAGCCACAACGGTTTATCAGAGCTCATTGAGTCAATCAAAGAGTTCTTCAAGAATCACCATCATTCCCACATACAGCATCCAGAATACTGCGTCTGAAGGATCACCAATCAAGTATCAGTCTTGTCAAAAACTCGAACGTGCAGCTACAATATAGACATCAATATAAACATATAGTCCAACCTAAAATTCAAAACCCCATTTTCTTCCTTTCTCATGCATCTATAGAATCTGCCAGTGAACATATTTAAATTTGGACTACTCACAACCTCCTGAGATAATTTATTCCAGAATTCTACACCTATATTGGTGGAAAAATATTTTTGCAAATCTGACCTACAGAGTTATTTTTAATCATCAAGGAATGAACCCTAGTATAAATATTACCCACGAGATCAAAGAACTTGCTAATATCCAATTTGTCTATCCCGGAAAAAAAATACAAAGCTCAATCATATCCCATCCAATACCCCTTCTTTCCAAGGAGAACATATTCAGTACTCTCAGTATATCTACACATTCAAAGCACTTCAGAGAAACTACCATCTGTATTACCATCATTTGCTCTGACTCTGTCATGTTGATACTCGTATGTCTAAAATATTGAGACCATGCCTATATACGAAACTCACAATGTTGCCAAGATATACACATGGGAAGAGATAATCGAAAATTTAGCTATGAAATGGATGGGCATTGACTGAATTCAGTAGAGAATGAAAAGGCCTAGCATACGAGTTATATTATTTAAGGGCAACTTCTCTACTTATAATTTCTCTTAATGAAACCCAACACTCCATTTGCTTTATTTTTTGCCTCAATACACTGCTTAAAAATTTCAGTGACTTATCTAGAACTACTATTAAGTCCTTTTCATCCTCTACTGAGTTCAGTCAATGGCCATCCATTTCATAGCTAAATTCTCTATTATCTCTTCACATGTGTATACCCTTCCATTTTTGAAGGTTAAAAGTCATCTGCCACTTATTAGGCAGGGATACTAATTTATTCAAATCGTTCTGCACTTTAAATTTTCTCTGGACTTCTTTTAACTGGGCTACCATTTTTTTTTTATCAGCAAAAATAGACACCTTACTATTAACTACCTCACCAAGATCTTTAATGTATGTTACAAATAGTAATGGCCCAGAATTGATACCTAGGGCACCCCACAATAATGTCCCCTCCACCCTGACTTTACTCAACTTAGTAACACCTTTTTCTTCCTATCTCTCAGCCATTCAGCTATCCAATTTAAACACACTCAGATATCCCAATCCTTTTTAATTTGTAAACTACGCTTCTATGTGGAACCTTGTCAAAACAATTGCTAAAATACAAGTAAATTACATCTTCATTCTCTCTCTTATTAAATTATTTTGTGCAAAAGTAAGAAATTCAAGAAAATTTGTTAGACAGGATCTGTTTGTTCTAAATCCCATTCTTGCTTCGTAGAAGTCTTTTGTCTAAAAAATAACAAGAAGGCTATGAATTCTACAATATGTAACATTTTTTTTAAAGAGCCTCTTTAAATCACTTGTATTGATTTCCTGATACCAAATAATTAATTTAGTGAGTTGTATCGTAGAATTAGTGTTATTTACATATAAATTAGTTGCAAAATTATTATGATACAGAGACGATATTGAAGGGCAGTGTATATTTGTGGAGGTCGAACCAAGTAAACATTCGTTTGAAAAATTTAAACGGTTCACACATTTAACCTTATAAATGGGAAGACAAACTTCCCGCTTTGTATTAAATTCTTTCGTAAATGGGAAGATAGACTTCCCGCTTTGTATTAATCTCTTTCGTAAATGGGAAGATAGACTTCCCTCTTTGTAGTAATCTCTTTCATAAATAGAAAGATGGACTTCCCGCTTAGTATTCTCTCTTTTTTAAATGGAAAGTTAAACTCCCCAGTATTATATCTTGTAAAAAAAAGGAACGAAAATATCAGTGTACTCGGTCGGCGAAGGAACCTTCCGAATTTTAAAAGCTTTACCTCCTTTGCCGAGAATACACATTCAGTATTGTGTGCTGGATCCGAGCTCTGAATGAGTGCTTAAAAATTGAAATATAAATTAAATTAAATTTATTAAAAGAACAGAGTTTGCAAAATTGAGTATTTTACATATAAGTAAAAAATTACATATAAGCAAAACAATTTAGATTAATAGTGGTGAATATACATACAAAAAAGGAGAGTAGAGAAGGAAAACTTGTCTTTCGGAAAATGGATTTCAACCGTGTTTATGTGCGAACGGTTTGAGCGTTTTTAACTTTTTAAATCTATCGTGGCGTTGAGGGTACAATTATTGCAGTGCTTATGTCTAAAAGCTGATTGGTCAATTTGTTAAACGCTAAGGTCTGTTATTCCAAAAATGAATATAAGTATGACGATTAAATGTATCTCAATCTTGATTGGTTGAATTTTGTAGTATTCATGGTCTTTACCCATTCACATGGTGCAGAAGAAGACCTCAGGCGAGTAGACTGGACAGAAAAAATGAAGGAGGAAAAGAAAAGGGAAAGCCACCCCAAAAATGTGAGCTTGCCGCACTTTATCCTTTGGGGATTTCGAAAAGAAGATTATATACGGAGCCACGCATAGCTGACCCATGTCTGGCGCATCCCCCCCCCCCCCCGCGCCCCCTTATCGGGTCAAGGGAACGGAAGGAAACTGAACTGCCATTCATTTGTTTTTGATCCAACTGTGTTGTTCTCTCTGATAGAGATAATTGGAGGCGTTGAGGAAAGCAGGTTTGAAGATAAGCCCACTGTGGAAATCAGCGTCAGAGGTAGCCCGGGAAGAGTTCGCTCTAGTCCCTAAGGGTAATTTCCGTCCAGAACCACCGGGGGGGGGGGGATTACGAAACCGTCCTTGTGTAAGTTGGAAGCAACATCGATAACCAAACCCCAGACGGGGCAGCACTCCCCGGCGGTGGTAGTTGATTCGATCACCACCCATCATTAAGTCCGCTACATGTCCCCCGTCTGAGAGGCCTCCTCGGCTCACCCATCATCATTCATCCATCCTACCTATCAGTTCACGTTTACGGAAACTTGCTTGCAACGAGGAGGGGACGGTTCTCAAAGCGCTCTACCAAGAAGATGCGGACCCTACAGTAAGGGGAATACATTGAATTAGATAGTGACGAACAACCAGAAGCCTCACAGAAGAGATAGCGAGGAGAAAGCCAGCCCGAGGGGCCATCCACTTGGGAAAATGGAGCAAAATGGGACCAGTCGGGTCCAGCTGCGCACCATCAGTGGAAGCAGCAGGCCCAGCCGAGATAAGGTCTTTGAAGTGGTTTATGGAAAATTAAAAATCGCGATGCTCTGACTGCTTGAAGTCCCTACAGGTTATGTGGCGATCTGTGAGAAAGAGAAGGATGTGGAAAACATAACCAAAGAACAGGCAGTTGAAACGCTCTGCGAAATAGGTCTTTAACCGGCAATTCCACCGCAGATCATAACGCACAGGAGCGTCGTCTGCCGGCGACTGGACCCCTGGATTGGACAACATACTAAGGAGCAAATCAAAGATGAAATGAAGAACCAACCGTGGGCCAAGGTTTCCGAAATCATAAAGTTTGGGAACAAGAGGGACAATTCGGAATACACACACGTATTTAAGATTGTCTTCCCCGATACTATGATGTCACAAAAGGTAAAAGAAAAGGGACTATTGCTTTTTAATGCAAAAGTCAGTGAGAAGCAGATAGAGAGAGAAGAATTTACTTCCATACAATTCTGCTTCCGATGCTACAAGATGGAGACCCACACGACAAAGGAATATACAAAGCCGCAGGAAATCTGTTCAAGGTGCAGCGAGCCAGGACACCACTGGAAGAACTGCAACAGTCTCAGGAAGAAATACGCCAATTGCTGCCAAGGACATCGTTCCATGGCCATGGCCTGCCTACTGAAAAAAGAGCTGATCAGAAAAAAAGTACAGCAAAAGAAAGACGAGCAAGTACGGAAAAGCAATACATCATATGCACAGGTGGCAAAAGCAGTTTTTACAGAGGCAGAAGCCAAAATGACTTTTTTGAGAATCGAGAACGAAAACTCGACCAAGATCCTGACCTGCATCTTATATACTCACGTCAGGAACCTAACTCAACCAGGAATATTTGCAAATGAGCTAAATCAAATGCTTGCTAAGAACGGGATGAGTGAGATGTGGTTCCCTGATAACCCACCATCAGGGGACGTACTCCAACTGCAGCTTAATCCCAAACAGATGTCAAGAAAAAGTCAGGAGACGAGAAGCAAAAACGAAAACGAAAACAGACGGCCCGACCCAAGGATTGCGGCCAAAAAAGAGAGGGAGGCAGCCGTAAAAGAAGCCCACACGACCAACCCAAATGATGAAAAGAAAGAATCAACAGAATCCTCTGACACCTCGGACTCAGGAAACTCTAAAAAGGAATTACAGCGTAAAAAAGGTAAAAGAGGGACAAAGAAAAAGCTAGATGCTGACCAAAGTAACCTCTATATCTACGCAACCGAGCACTTTCTCGAAGGACCGTGACGCAAACAAAATCTGCGTGGGAATAAAGAAGAAATTCTACAAATGGGACTTCGACGCTCAATGCGACGAAGAATCGGTTGAAGATGCCCTGAACAACCAGAACGTCGCCTTCTACCGGAAAACATTTTTAAAACTCTTCCCACAGAGTACAAAAAGAAGAGGAACGGGTATAGGGTATATAAGTGTGTATGCATAAAACTGTAGCCTAGATAGCACAATACACACTAACTTATACTCTATAAATGTTAATGAGAAAATTATTGAATAAAATTATTCTGAAGAAAATTCTAGTTCTCGGCGAATGGCAAGTTTAGGCTTAACGGCTTTTACGGGAAATAGTTTGGGAATGAATGAATGAATGAATAAAGCAAGGATTTATAACAAAATATATATTATTTTAATAGATTACAAGAAATTATTTATGTAGAATATTTTGATTAGGTTGAATTAACACAAATTTGGATAAGTTGCAATATATATATATATATATATATATATATATATATATATATATATATATATATATATATATATACATATATATATATATATATATATATATATATATATATATATATATATATATATATATATATATATATATATATATATATATAGTTCGTCGTAAATGAAAGTACGGAGGTAATTAGTCGAAAGTGCAAAGATGGGAATAATAACAATGGGCAATAGTGACAAGAACAATTAGTTAAATGGTATTTATAATAATATTTTGGTAGGCAACTTGTGTGAGTGGTAATAAGGTAAATGTAATTTGTAGCTAATTATAATTAGGAATCACGAACTAAATAATTTATATGAAATTATAATTTGAGAGTGATTGCAATGGTAGCTAATAGAATCACGAATTGTGGGTAAATGTAATTGTAACTAATTAAAATCACGATGGCTAAAAGGAAAAAATGTATGAGAGTCTGGAAAGGAAATATAAGGAATTAGAACGTGTTTTTGCTTGTAAAACTTAATGATTAAATGGAGAAAGAATTCAACTGACCTTGACTTGGTGAATGTCGAGACATCAGGAGAAAATTTTGTCTCCCATGCGGAATATTTGGAAGCGTTAGTACGTACGTGTAAATGTTGCCAAAAATCTTGCCAATTGTTTTTAAATCAGACTTTTTTTACAAATATAAATAAATTAAGAAAAATAATATAAAATTCTATTGTTATATATATATATATATATATATATATATATATATATATATATATATATATATATATATATATATATATATATATATATATATATATATATATATATATATATATATATATATATATATATATATATATATATATATATATATATATATATATTGTAGCTGTAGAGTTGCTACACGTGAAACGTAAATCAACTACTCGCAGGAACTAAGACATACAAAAGCCAGGACAGAGAATGGAAAATCCGAAAAACAGGTTAAAGATATTGGTGCTCAACGTGAATGGATGGGAGGGGGAAGCCGTGGCATACGGAAACATATTCCGCGTGCTTGACCCTGACATCATACTAATCACAGAGCACGGTATCGATACTACTACCAGTCAACTAAAGATGCCGGGCTACAGAGTAGTTACGAAAAAACATTGTCAGGAGGGGTTCAACGGTGCTGCCGTTGCCGTCAGAAAGAATTTCTCGTTCAGACACCTTCCAGGACTGGACGAGTCCTTTGTGGCGGTAGAGTTGCACACACTAGTGGGCAATCTCGTAATAGCGGCGGCATACCAACCACCTCGACAAACGTACCTGCCCCTCACAAATTGAAAACCTTACTCGGCTACGGCAGAATGGCATTGCTTGGGGGCAACCTCAATGCCAGATGCAGAACGGCTTGCTATGGGAACACGAATAAAAGAGGCCCCAACTTGTGAATGATTATGCGTCGAAAAAACACCTAGAGGATAGGACCGGACTTTCTGACCTATATCACCTCTCGGGCAGTAACAAAGCGTGACATAATCATGACAAATGATGGCTTCCCCTTCAATTACCATAACGAGCCGGGCCCAACAGTACCAAGCGACCACATAGCGATCTTGACGACCATCACACTCTCGTGGATCCAGCTTCCGATTTCCCTCCACAAAAGTTACGCTTCTGCCAACTGGGATCGCTACAGGGAAATCCTTGCCAGATACGAACAAGTGGACCTAAGCGAAGCAATACTAGAGGAGATCGACGAGGAACTGGAGAAGATAACTGCCCTCATAATCGATGCGGATCGCCAGTGTGTATCAATGAAAATGTATAAAACTCTTCCACAACCCAGATGGACTAAGGAAATTAGTTAGATCGCTAGGGTGCACAGGGAGGTGTATAAAGAAATCGGAATAGAAGGTACAAATCAGGAAAGAAGCTCGCTGTTGCGTCGCGTAAGTGAAGAGCTGAAGCAGGCCACAAACCAGCAACAGGTTGAGATCTGGGACAGCCTGATTGAACAAGTAGACAGCGAGGTCAGACCTGACAAGTTCTAGGCGACTAGTGAGTACCAAATAGAGAAAAGACTCGCATTAAGGCGGGAAATAATTACTTGGAGGATCCAGCGGTTTTGAAAGAGAGATTCCGCACGCTCTGGAAGGAATCTTCACAATTACACCTGATGACGATGCGGAATTCGACCAGGAATTCGAAAGCCAGCTGATTGAATATCTTAATCAAAGAATACATCAAACCCACCCACAGGCCTATGCCGACGAAGGGAAGGTGATGGTAGACCATGGCCGACCAATTACAACAGAAGTGGTCATGTAAACTGTGAAAACCTTTCAACAGAAGGCACCAGGATGGAAGGGCATCACCAAAAACAACTTTGTACATGTCCCCTACAGATCATTCGGGGAATCGTGGATATCTATAACGCTTCTCTGAATACGGGTTACTTCCCCGGTGGTCTAAAAGTGGCAAAAATCATTTTAATACATAAAGGAAGGAAAGTCCCCCGATCAACTGGTGGATTACAGGCCAATATCCCTTTTCGAGTTCATAGGAAAAGTCAACGAGAAGCTTCTAGCTAATAGGCTACAGGACCAGCTAACAGGGCTAGAAGCTTACAACCCTCAGTAACACGAGTTTCGTAGGGAAAGGGGGACTGATACAGCCCTTGATCTCTTCACCGAGAAACTCGCCTGCTGTAAAGCTGAAGGGAAATACGTAGACGTGGTGTTGCGAGATATCCGAAATGCTGAAAGGCCTCCAATTCAAGATCTTAGGCCTCCGCCTAAACCCGATCCTGGAGAGGGTCCTCTGTGACTACATCATGAAAAGGAAAGCCAAAATCTCGATTGAGAGCTAGTGAACCGAATTCGAACTTGATGCGGGTGTTCCACAAGGTAGCTGTCTGAGTCCACTGCTGTACCTAGTGTACACATTGGACCTACCTGCTCCACTAGGGGAGGATGTGACGTATCTGCAGTTTGCGGATGAAATCACCCAAATCATTCCTAGTACCCACAAAAATCCTGGAGTTCAAGCAAGGCAGACAGCCACCGCAATCGACAACATCAATCGATACGAAAGAAAGTGGAAGATCAAAACCAACCGCCAAAAGTTTCAAATCCTTTCAATAGACCCCCCAAAATTTGACAATGTCTTAGTGAACGACGAAGTACACCCTTACACAAACGAGGGCAAAGTCTTAGGGCTGCACATCACCTCAAAAGGGCTCAGAGCGCACATAAAGAACAGAATCTTCCTAGCCAAAACACAGCTTGGGAAACTATATAGATTCCGAAGCCTCAGCTCCAAGAATCTCAAGAACCTGTACACTCATCATCTATTTACCTATATTAATTTCCTACGCTTATTCACTCTTTGTATATCAATCAACCAGGCGAGTATTGAGTTGTGGGTGATTTTCGATCCCTCAATGCGATAACTAAATTGGACAGATATCCCCTGCCAAGGATTCAGAGCATGGTAGACCATCTTCATTGCAAGTCCGAGCCTACCACCAAATTCCAATGAATCCAGCGGACATTGAGAAGACTGCTGTCTTAACTCCCTTTGGGACGTGGGAATTTTTAAGGCTACCGTTTGGTCTAAAGAATCCTAGTTGCACCTTCCAACGCTATATTGGCAATTTATTTCGAGTCTTAGCTTTCGTTTTTGTGTATGTCGGCGATATTTTAATATTTTCGAAAATATAGACGAGCATGTGGAGCTTATGGATCAAGTTTTCAAAATATTCCCAGAAAACAACCTTCGAATTTATATGGAAAAGTGCGAGTTTATGAAGGAAGAAATCGATTACCTGGGCCACCATGTCTCAGCTGCAGGACTGTGCTTTCCAGCTAGAAAGGTCTCCGAGATCACCGAAATGCCCTTACTAACTGATTTCAAAGAACTTCGTCGATATTTGGGGGATCGTTGCCCTTCTGACTGTCCTCGCACGGCTTCAACTTAAGGCTCACCAACTTGTCTGGAATGACGCTGCACGGAAAGCATTTGAAGCTACTAAGGAGGCCATAGCGAACTCCGTTAAGTTACGCCACCCATTACCCAATGACTCTCCATACCAATTGGTGACGGCAGCTCCCAATTCGCAGTTGGTGTTGCGCTCCATCAGATGGTGGATGTGTCTCCTCAGCCAGTGGCATTCTTCTCGGGGAAGTTGAGCAAAACACAACAAGCGTACTCTACTAATGACAGGGAACTCCTGGCTGCGTATTTTGCTGTGATTTACTTCAGGCATATGGTCGAAGGTCGCCAAGTGACTTTATGCACGGACCACAAGCCCCTAGTATCTGCCTTCTCCTTGCCACTACGTGCAAAAAGGCACAGGCAACAACGGAACTGGACCACAATCTTGGAGTATGTCAATGGCATAGCTTATGTACGTGGTAATGACAATGTGGTTGCTGACTGCCTATCTCGGAATTTCAATTCGGTCCAGGTGGACTCATTTGATCTCAGTTCTTTGGCAGCAAAATAAGATCATGACGAAGAAATGAAGTCGTCTCGATCTGGACTGAAGGCATTCCCATTTCCCGGTGATACCCAACTCTGATGTGAAGTAACGTCTAAATACCCACGACCGTTTGTTCCTTCACCCTGCAGATCAGCTATTTTCAAGCAACTTCATAATATTTCACATCCAGAGATTAAGGCATCGCTTCGGTTGGTGAAATCGAGGTATTTCTGGCCTAATATGGACAGAGATATACGTTCGTGGACTCGTGAATGCCTCTCCTGCCAATATGCTAAAGTAAATCGCCACACTAAGTCCCTAGTCCTGCCTATTAGTATGCCCATTTCGAGATTTGAGAAGGTTTCCATTGATATAGTTGGTCCACTCCCGCCGTGTACCCTGCCTGGGCAGTCATACCCTTCTCATAACCGGTACCTGATGTCATTCATAGACAGAGTCACCAGGTGGATTGAAGCAATACCGATTCCAGACATCAGTGCTCCAACGGTTGCTTTAGCCTTGTTGGGCGGCTGGGTATCCAGGTTTGGCGTTCCCTTATACGTGATCACCGACAGAGGAGCGCAATTTGAGTCCGAACTCTTCAAAGAATTATCGGCCCTCGTTGGTTTCTATCGCTTGCGAATCACGGTGTACAGACCTACCACTAATGGGATCGTGGAAAGGTCGCATCGGACTTTGAAGAGCTCTATAATGGCTCGCCGATAAGGTTGGTTGATGGCCCTACCAATCGTTCTTCTGGGGATCCGGTCCTTGCCTAATGATTCTGGTTTTTCACCCTTTACAACGGTCACATGGACAACCATTCTTTGCCCAAAGTCCTTGGTCGCATCTTCTTCATCCAAAGCCGATTCGAGATTCATCTCGGAACTAGCGAAGACCATGTCACAGATAGATTTCACACAAACCTCTGAATGCCACCTGCACTCGGTACCGAAAACGTTTGTACCCAAGGAATTAAGTGACGCCACGCATGTGTGGAGCCCCGGTTGATCGCTTTCGAGAGCCACTAGAAGCGCCATATGCAGGCTTGTTCCGTCTAGTCGAACGCGACGACAAAGTTTTTAAGTTAGAATTCCTGGATGGCCATCAGAACACTGTGTCTATAGACAAAGTGAAACCAGATATATTGCCTAATGTATATAATGAGAGAAATATAAACTGTTAGCGACCATCAAACAATTAACCCATTGTAAATAGTCCTTAAGAATTAGATACCTCACAGCAAAATGAGGAAGTATCATCGAAAGGTAGTGTCAGAAATTACAGTTACGTAGAATCTGTTCCAAATACCCAGGACAATGGTTATGAATCGAGCGTTTCTATTCCTTCCGGTAGACGCGTAAAATTTGTGAGAAATCCCTCATACCATTTTTGAGTACGTCATAGCATATTAAAATATGTTTATATATATATATATATATATATATATATATATATATATATATATATATATATATATATATATATATATTTGTTTATAATTGTAAAGCCTAGATATTATTTATGTATTAAACACACTCCAAGTTCTCGCGGCGAACTCCTGTGGTGCTGGAGCCACATTATATAACCGAATATGACTCAAAAATACCTCAAAGATGAGTATTTTGAAGTCTTAGGAAATTCTAGAATTGGTTCACACGAAACCATAGCATATTAATATATATATATATATATATATATATATATATATATATATATATATATATATATATATATATTTATATATATATTTGTTTATAATTGTAAGGCGTAGATATTAATTATGTATTAAACACTCCGTTTTCTCGGGCCATAGTACTGTGAGGGTCGAACTAAGTAAACATTCGTTTGTAAAATTTAAACGGTTCACACATTGAACCTTATAAATGGGAAGACACACTTCCTGCTTTGTATTAATCTCTTTCGTAAATGGGAAGATAGACTTCCCGCTTTGTATTAATCTCGTTCGTAAATAGGAAGATGGACTTCCCGCTTAGTATTCTCTCTTTTATAAATGGAAAGTTTAACTCCCCAGTATTATTTCTTTAAATAAAGGAACGAAAATCCCAGTGTACTCTGTAGGTAATCGAGCCTTCAGAATATCCCAAAACTTTACCTCCTTTTCCGAGAATATACATTCAGAATCGTGTGCTGGATCCGAGCTCTGAATGAGTGCTTAAAAATTCGGAAAATTAATGAATGAATGAATGATGTATATAGAAAGAACATAGAGGGACCACTGTGTAACACAGGCGATCAGGTAGTCGTAGAGGGAAAGGGTATGGAAATACCTTGAGAGGGGATAGGAAGAGTTGATAGGTCAGTGGATAGACACCGATGCGTGGTGTAGTTGGGTGAGTCTCAGGGTGTACGTGACTGGACGATGGTTGGAAGGTGGTCAGGAAGGAGATCGTGTCTGCTTAGTGGGAAATGCGTTATTCATGATGTTCTTAACTTATGCGTAGAACAGCATGGGTTGCGGGTGGTCATGGGCTGCGGGGTAGCGCAGTGCCATCGTTACATACTGTCTTGCGTGTAGTGCGGTGTATATGGGGTCTCTAGAGAGTTTCCTGAGTTGTTTTGTGAGTCTAGTGTGAGCGTATGTGTTGATGGGTGCTAATTTCTTGTTATCGTGTAGTGTGGACATTCTCGCGTACAAGGGAGAGCGGCAAGCACGCTTCAGAGCGGAGTTCTGAATGCGCTGAGTCTTCTTCTGCTACGTGACACTCGCAGCTACGAGTGACAGTGGGGCGTACGTGAGAAGAGGTCGCGCGAGTGTTTTATATAGGTGTAACTGTAGTAGTTTCTTGCCCGCAGGGTGGAACCTGCGCAGCATTTTGTTTGTGCGTGCGGCTCCTGCTTGTATTATGTGCTAGTGTATATTGAACCTAAGGGACTTGTTAAAAGTTCCACTAGGATTTTTGTATGTTGTGTGCAGTCGAGGCTTATTGGGTTTACGTGGTTCATGTCTGGTGTGTGTAAGAAAATTTGTAGGTTATGCATGAAGTGATCTCTTGCACCGAAGAGTGTTATCTGTGTCTTCTGAGGATTCGTGGCAATCAACCATTTATCCTCATATTCTGTCTTACGTCTAGTATTATTTGTGCGTGGTGCGCGATCTCGTCTGGTCCACGGCCGCTGCCGAGAATGGTCTCGCCATCTGCATAGGACACTGTGTATGTGCCACAGCAGTTTTTGAGTGGGCGTGTGATGTTGTTTTTGTGCATTATGTAAAGTGTGGGTGCCAGTACGCTTCCTTGGCGAACGCCTAAGCGTGGTATGAAAGGTTGTGAGAGGATATTGTTGTATTTTATGTGGCATCTCCGTTCAGTGAGGTAGTGCGAGAGGAGCCTTCTGGTGCAGAGAGGTAACTCCGTATTGTTGGCGAGTTTCCAACGGAGTCCCTCGTGCCACACCTTATCAAAGGTCTTCTCCACGTCCCTGCTGATGAAAAATGTCTTTTCTCGTACCTAGCGTTTTTTTTATTCTGACGTGAACGGTGGTCACAGCCACCTGAGTGGACCGGCCCCTCCTGAATCCATATTGGTGGTGAGAGAACCAGTCCCTCATGCCAAATAGTCGCGTATGCGGCAGTTGATCATACGTTCGAATATTTTGCCTAGGTGCTCTAATAGAGCAATAGGCCTGTAATTGCTTGGGTGTTTGAGTGTTTGGGGTCTTTGTTCGTTTTGTGTAGAAGTATGTTGTGATAGACTTTGAATATTTTGGGGAAGTGGCCTGAGGCTAGTGAGGCGTTGAATAGGTGTGTAAGTGTAGGGTATACTCGTATATTTTATTTTATTTTTATTTTATTTTATTTGAGATAATGAACGCAAACTTCTTGTGGGAAAAGCCTAGCGGCCATGAACTTGAAAACAAGCTCCCACAGAGCACAGTGTCCATATGTCAAGTAAGAAAGAATGAATGCTAGAAGAAAGAAATTGAAATGTGTAAATAAATAAGTTTGAAATTATTAAAATTAAATCAATATTAAAATATGAGGCTGTAGCACCCACCCTTAATCTAACATTGCAACCTCGTTTGAAGATATTAAGATCTTCCTGCATAACTTCTGCAGGAGGATCATAACATTGCTTTACCGTACTTGGCAAAAAGCAACGCTGAAACTGGGAAGTCGGCAGCGGGGAATGCATAGTGCATGTGGATGTTGCCCATCTGCAAACTTTGTTGCTCTAGCAAGAGGCAGGGGCTCGGGAATTAAAAATGATAGTGGCAATTCCCTACTGAAGTACATAGTATTTATGGAATATCGACAAACATGAAATCATCCGTTGATGATCCAAGTCATAGCTAGCCCCATCAGAAAAAGGCAACCTGCCTCCACGAGCAACCCTATCTAAGAGAGACAGATCTCTGGCAGATGCGGATATCCAAACTGGAGAACAATACTCAAGAAGAGGGAGAACAGAGGATCTGAAACAGGTGGCATTGATATCTTCATTCTTATAGATATATGAGGCCTTACGTACAATACCAAGTTTTCTGGCAGCATTAGCAGATACATTTAAAAGATGCTTCTCAAAAGTAAGGTGAGAATCATAGGTAATGACAAGGATCGTTAGGGATTCCGACTCAGCAAGAAGTGGATCTCCAACACAGAGTGGAGGATGAGGCGGCTCATTGGTACGAGATCTACTAACCAAGAGGGCCTTAGTTTTACTTAAATTAAGCTTCATACCCTAACGATCACACCATTTCCTATTTTTTTTTCTAAATCACGATTTAGGTTCATGGCAACCTGGTTTCTCATTGCTGGAGACCTGACTACTCCAACAAGTGTAGTATCATCTGCATACTGAACAACCTTGTTTTCAAGACCCTGTACCAAATCACTTGGGTATACTAAAAACAACAAAGGCCCCAAAACATTGCCTTGTGGAACTCGAGACACAACACGTCTAGGTTCACTGAAAACTCCATCTACGACAACAACGTTGCTGTGCCGGTAGTGCAGTGGTTGCCCACTAAACTACACCTTGAGTAGACCAGGTCTGCTTGGCAGTTACGTGTCACGTGTCCGGTTTTGTAACACCGGTGGCAATGTGTGAGTTTTATGTTTAGCTGTGGTTCGATGTTATGTGGATGTGTTAGAGTACCGCAAACCTTGATGCCTTGGTCTAGCAGCAGTGTTTTGTTTTGTTCGTCGGACAGTATAATTACTGCCCATTGTTTCGTGCGGTTGTAATAAAGGTCTCTGATGACCTCCTCCCAATACTTCTACATGAGATGTGTGCGGAGGTCATCAGTGGAGAAAGCCAACCATAGGGGTTTGGTCTTGGGGACACGTATTTGGTGTTTCTTGTGTATACTCTCGGCTAATTTTGTGTTAAGGTCTTGTGCAGCGAGTGTGTCTGCCGCAAGTGTGTGGAATTTGACTGGGTCTTCCTGTGAATGGAATACGAGTTTGTGGCCCGTGTGAATCTCTATTATGTTTGTGATGGGGGTGTCATGTGTAGCAGCTAGGTTGAGAAGTGTGCGTTCGTGTTTGGTAGTGGGTGTTTTATCTGTTATCTGTAGGAGTATGAGTGTGGATGTGTTGTTGTGTGCCATTGGCTCATTTTTTTAAACTTACTTTCCTTTTTCTTTTTTTATCGGGGGTCCCCCGCCCCGCCGATACGACCCCGTGAAAATTACTTGGATGTGGCAATGATTAGTGAGTGAGTATGGACCTGCTTGGGCTCCTCAGAAGGTTATACCGTCCACGGTATAACTTGCCGAAATCACTATTGTTAGTGAGAAGCGTCGAGGGAAATTTTCGCTGGACCTTGGCTCGTGCTGTTTCTGTGGTAATTTTCTCGGCTATAATCGCCAGCGCGGTATCCGTTCCTCGCTTGCTCCTGAACCCGTGTTGTTGTAGATTGTACAGGTTATTTTCCGTAAGGTGTTTAATTAACCTGTCGTTTAGGAGTTTTTCTAGGACTTTACCTAGAAATTCCAAGAGCGAGATTAGGCGGTAGCTTCCGACTTGGTGTTTTGGTTTTCCCTGCTTCGGTAGGAAGATCATCTTTTCCATTTTAAAGATTTGAGGAAAGTATCCAATATTAAGGCAGGCATTAAAAATCTCCAGCTTCGATTCATGCACATTTTCAGGAGCATTTATTAGGCGTGCCTTTGTTATGCCGCTTTGACCTGGTGCTTTTTGTTTAAAAGATTTTATGACTGTTTGGTATTCAGTCATTGAAAAGGGCATTCCTTCCCCCAAAGGCTGTTTTCTCTCTTCGCCGAAGTATCTGTATAGTGCAGTGCGCTCTTGTTGCGCCTCTAGGCTTTGCAGGGTTTCCTCTTCATGCTCCATGTCGTATTCTTGATTCTCCTCTGGTGATATTAAGAATATTTTTTCCAGTGATTTTTCGTTATTTTGCAGTACCCTGTCCTGTATTTTTAGTTTTATATTTTCTTTTGGTTGTGATCTTCGTAGTTTTCTGTAATCTCTCCAGAATTTCCTTGGATCTGCTTCGACATCCATTTTACTTATTATGTTATTCCAAACTTGATTTGACCTTTCTTTAATAAAAGTATCTACCTGCCTTCTGATTATCATTAGCCTTCTGTATCTCTTCATATTAGTACCCGTTTCTTTAATTTCTTTTGTTAAGTTCTGAAATTCTTCCATCTTTTCCTGTATTTCGTGGTTCTATCTGGGAGCAGGTAGGGCTCTGTATTATATTATTGGAGTGTGAATTCTGTCCTCTTGAACGATATTTTCAGTGATTAGTTTTAATTGGTTTTCTATTTCTTCTGTTCCTTGGTTGTTTAGAGATCCAGTTTCTAGTGTACTTAAGTATTCTTTGTAACCATTCCAGTTTGTTCTGCTGATAGCTGCTCTTCTTTGTGGAATTTTAATTTGGATGGGTGAAGTTGAAATGGTCATTATCATACTTAAGTAGTCGTATGGGTTGCGGGGCTTGGTTCTGTATGGTGATTTGGGTTAAAATTTTGGTTCATAAGTACGATGTCAGGATTTGTCGAGGCTTGGGTTTAGGTGAGTTTGGAAGTCTGGCCATTCTCTGCTTAACAGGTTCCTTTGTATCAATATTTGAAGGGTTTTTCCTGCTCTGTTTGGATGGTTTGTGTAACCTGCCTCCCTGCATCTTGCATTGAGATCTCCTGCTAATATGATTGAGGCCTGTCGACGAAAGAGTTTGAGGAAATTTGGATTTGGAAAATATGAGCGTCTTGGGGGTTGATATGCCCCAGCTATGACGAGATCTCCTGTGGGAATTTTTATTTTTATAACCAAATACGATTCTTCTAAGTCGTTAACCTCTGTAAAATGGATTCCAGTTTTGACGCCAATTACTACACCATCATATATTGTTTGGGTGTAGATCGTGGTAATAAATTTATAGTTTGGAATTCTTATAGTCTCAATTTCGGTGTTTATTCCATGTTCGGTTAGAATAATTATATCTGCGTCTTCTTTTCTTATTATGTTTGAATATTATAATCTTTTTCCTTGCCAGCCGTTTACATTTAGTGTAAAGATTTTAATTTTTCGTTGGTACGTATCCATTTTTATTTATTTGTTAAAGTCTCTTCCTGTCTTCGTTTTTTCTGGGTGGTCTGGGGAACAAGTGCGTCCATTACGATTTTTCTTAAATTCGCCGTTTGAGATGTTTTGTCACGATTCAGGGGTGATATGTATTGTAGGGGAATCGTCACTTCACAGTTCTCTTTCAGTGGAGACACGGGACGGTGACCGCAAAGACATCCGGGCCCGGCACCGTGGGTCAAACTCGTAACCACAGCCCATCGCCGCTCGTCTCTATGAAAAGCCGAACGGTTTTAAACTGCAAGATCTTCCCTATGAGAGTATATTCAATTTCACCTCAAGTAAGAAATTGGAGACGCGTTTCTTTCAAGCTCGAAGGCCAGCGGGAGTCGAGGTAAGACTTGGTGAGAAAAACCGTTGGAATAAGAACCCTCCTGCGGCCCGTCCACAAGCCCCCCCTCCTCCTACCCCTACCCCAGTGGGGGTGACGAGGTATAAATAACAAACACTTGGGAAAAAAAGGGTAGAATACGTGAGTCGCCAGACTACGAAGTCGCCTGCAAAAGAGGCAGGGCTACCAAGGGGGCTAAGAAGCAGCTCATCCTCGAGCTAGTTCTTGGTTATCAAACCGAACGTTAAGTTAACTTGTTCAAGTTCAACTTACTCTCGTCAGAGAGACTCCTCATATCCTGGTTCATCCTAAAGCCCAGGGATATTCCTCGCCCTTGAGGAATTACGAAAATAAGAGGAAGAAGGCTTTTCCCTCGAGCCCGTTACCCGGTGGCCACACCAAATTCATAAGTTAACTTGGTTGAGGAACCAAGTTCAACTTATTCTCGTCAGAGAAACCCCCTCCTCTATCCCCGCCCTTGAAGAAGAGCCCCCAAAGTACAGTCCTCGCCCTTGAACAAGACCCCTCCCCCCTGAGTACACTTCCTCCAGCGCTCCCCCGAATCAAGGTATTCAAGCCTTAGCGCATCGCTAGACAGTGCGAATTACTCCTCAGAGTAATCCGAAGAGGAGAAAGGAACCTTCTTTCACTATCCCGTGGTGATATCCCTTCCTCCCGAAAGCGTGTGGACCCCAGCTGCCACACTCGCCAAAGCCAGTGGTGGCTTTCAAGTTATTCGTCCGCAACCTCCATATGGCCGGTGGGCACGCGTCTTGGAGACAATAACATTCCCGAGGTAAAGTGCTCATTCAGTTCAAGGTAAAACGCAAACCCGTTCCAAGGGGTATCCACAAAGGTAGTTGCGGCCAGTAAAGGCCGTTAGCATTTTTTTTTTTTAAATTGAAGTGAGGGGTGAGTCAACCATCCCTATGATGTCAAGTAGGTCAAGTTAGTAAGCTTTACTTAGGAATTATTGAAGTCTTTATTGTGTATTTAAAATTCGTAGTATTTCTGTCGTTCATGTCTTGTTTTTGTGTAGTAAATTGTTAAATTTAAAATATAAGTTTATTTGGGGATAATTCCTGTGTGTTTCCTTATATCCTTACCTGTTGAAGCGGCTCTTCCTTAAAACAACAAACTTCGCACTCTTAGATCAAAGCCTACTTCATCAAAAAGTACATCAAGTTTCACAAGGTATACCACGGCAAAAGTGGTGTCGGGCGTGGAGTGATCAAAAAGGGGCATTCTACGACATGTATCATGCCTTGCTTTAAAGCATTGTGAACTTCTGTCTCATCGGCGTCTGCCTCATATTCCCACCTCTAATTTCTCTTAACTAGTCTGTCCACGATTTTTTTTGGTTTAAATTGTTTAGGTAACGGATTGGCGTGAGAACCGTATATTTTTATATTGAAATCTTAGGTATTCAGTTTTTGGTTCTTGCTTTTGTTTTGTGTTTTCTGGGATTGTCGTCGAGGTTTCTTCGTCGGTGGATTCCTCTTCAGAATCGGTATCCATTCCGGCTTCGTCTTCTTCCGGCTTCGTATTTTTCGGAGTCTCTTCTTGGGTCATGTTTATTTTGTACAGTTCGCTCGAAGGAGGGTTTTCCGGGAAACACATTTTTTTAAGTCCGTTCTTTTCCACCATGGTGTTCAATTAGCTTGCGTATGAGCCTGGCTTCGCCATGTTTATGAAGTGGGCAGGATTATGCAGAGAATTAAATCTGGCCTCATGTTTCCCTCTATGTTCACGGTTGTGGTCTATGTTGGTGGTGTTGCGGTATTTCCATTTGCAGTTGCTGCAGCATAGGAGGTAGTTTTCCTTATTTCCTTATCTGTGCTTATTTCCAGTTTTTTATTTCGTATGAGCGGCTTCTTTATTGGGCAAGACGTAGCCAGTGTTCTGTGGGCATTTCCACAGTTTAAGCATTTCCTTACCGTGCTCCTGCATTGGTCCCACCTGTGGTCTTGGCTTGCGCATTCGGAACCTGCGTTTCCTTTGTAATCGCAGTCTTTGATCGGGTGTTTGTCGAGGGCGTAGCATGTGAAGCATACTTGCACAGAGACAAATATCTCCCTCTCGATTTAATCAGGTGAGATTTTAGCATAGAAGGAAAGCAGTCCCTCTTCCGAGCCTCTTTTGGACATTTCTGTATATCTAAATACTACTTTAAAGACATGATTGTGCTCTTCTCCATTTTGGTATTTAAATTTGATAATTTCTTCGATCTTTGCCCAATCCTGTTGTTTTTCGAGTTCTTCCTTGATTTGTTTTGGAGTGTGTTCACCAACTCAGGGGTCGAGTCGTCTGCAGATCACGGATCTTTTAGTTTGTACGTCCAGAGGGGTCCGAGGTGCGAGCCTGATCTTTTCCAATTCTTTTGCTGCGTTTTCGCTCAGGAGGAGATCTAGGTCCTTTTCTGTGTGGCATAACGCCCGTTCTGCTGGTCTTTTAGTTTGAGGAGTATAATCCCAATATCAGCGTAGATAATCCTTAGTGCCAATTCGCGAGGTGTTTTTATTCTCTTTGCACCTAATGATTTGCCTGGGATAAAAGTATGTTAAATTTTGGAACTGAAAAAATGCGAATGTCCCCCCCCCCCCGCGCCCCACAATCCTTAGCGTAGTCGGTATATCTGCTCGGATGAAGAGAATGGATGAGTGAGATGATGGACCCGGGGAGGCTCTCCAAAAGGATGACTCATGGCGGACTTGATGATGAGTAGTGATTTAATCAACTACCACCACCCGAGGTGCCGTCTCTTCTGAGGTTTGGGTATCGAGGCTGCTTCCAGCTCACATAGAGATGGTTTTATGTCCCTCTATGATCACTGCCGGTCCATCAGAGATAGAGAGAACTCTTCCCCAACGGTTGCAGCATCGCCTCTTGTCCGGAGTGCCTGTGACGGAAGGTTCCACAGTGTGCTAGTCTACAAACCTGTTTTCCCAACCGCCTCGAATTATGCCTTGTCTCACGATGGGCATAGTTCGAACTAGGTTATGAATGGCAGTACACACGGCTATGCCTCAGAAGGCGAGAGCCGAGGGGGTGATGAGTTTAGGTAGGCATAGATCTAATTATGACCACCTGGTATAAATCTCTTTTTTTAAGTCCCCCGTAAGAGAAAAAGTGGCGTTGGAGAGGAAGATTTCCCTCGTAAAGATATCGATGTGCAAAATGCCCTTGTAATTCTCTGATCTTCTTTCTTCTCCAAATGGTCAGGCGTTGAAAAGCGAAACTAGCGTAAGCTGTCTTTCGAGTGCGAATGCTCAATATTCGTATGTCCAAGCGCCTCAAATTCTCGGAGTCTTTGGAAATTTCCCCAAATTTTCCTCCTTTATCGAATTCAGAGGTAATTACCAGGAGCTCTACACAGTCTAATGTCGGAAATGAAATGAAGTGAAAAGAGAGGTGGGAGACAAAGAACAGCTCTTCCGACCCTACCCCCGCCTCCCTTGGCGCTCATGGAGCGGCCAAGGAGGAAGGGGGGAGGCCCGGTACTTATTTATAGACCCCCATAGTCACACTATCTCGAGCCAAAGTAGGCTCCAAGCACTGTGAATACGGCAGTTAGGAGTGAGAGGGAGAGGAAGAAGAAGGTTTTAGGATAGGACAGCGAAGAAAATAGTAGGAGACGAAAGTGGACTTAGTTAGTCATGGGACCTACAGCTCAACGTGGAATCCGAACCACGATGTGTCTCTTGTCTCTAACTATAACAGTTTATCGTGACCCCTGTCCCACGTATCACTGTGAGCCCCGTGTGCGAATGTGATAGTAAAAACGAATAGATGCTGAAGGCTGAAGGAACTACCTATTTTGGGTAGTATAGCTAGAGTGATAAAGTTAGAAAGTAGTATTGCAATTTATAATTTTTTTTATTTTTTTAATTATATGAAAGTGATGAAATGTGTGGTAGGTTTTCATAAGTGTGAAAATGTTTACTAGGTTACCCTGGTATTAGGGCATCACTAGCATACTTTTTTCTTGTTTGTTTCAAAAAATTTGTTCCTCCGTCGATAATGTTGCTGACCGTCGATGACAGTCAGGTTCTTCCATTGTTATATATATATATATATATATATATATATATATATATATATATATATATATATATATATATATATATATATATATATTATTTATTTGATTTGATTAATCTGTTTCTCCGTCGTAGCTTTCAAGCCTTTCAATTGGTTTTTATTCTGCTAATTATCTCTTGTTTTATTGTATTTAGTTATTGATTTTCTTATTTTCAGTTTAAATCTTAGTTTATGTCAATCTATCTTCCTTTTCTTATTATTATTTGGTTAATTTTGTTTGATTTATTTTTCTTCACTTGTTCTTTGCTTGTTAAATTTAATTTGGGCACTTCGCCTCTTTTTGTTAAAGTTTATTGTCTTTTATACTTCTCTTCTTTTGTGTTAGTTAAATTTTTATTTTAATTTGGGCAATTCGCCTCCTTTTGTTAAAGTAAATTGTCTTTTATTTGAATTTGATTTGAATTGAATTTGAATTTTGATTTGAATTTGGACACTTCGCCTCTTTTTATTAAGGTTAATTTCCTTTTGTATATTGCTAGGTGTATATAGGTATTATGTTCTCTCTCGCACAGGTACTTCCGATGGGGAATAGAGATGTTCTTTCTACTGCGCGTATTCTGTGTTCTAGTATGTCTAAATTGTTGTTAATAGTTGGGAGTATTTCGTGGATGACTTTGTCACAACTCTTTCTCCCTAGCCTTTAGATCTCCATATTGATCGGTTTTGTTCCGATTCTTTCATGTAAAACCGATTGTCGAATATGGTCGATCCTTTTCGTGCCAGTTATAAGCAGTGTGGCTTTGTTCTATACTCTCTGCATCGTCCTGAGAGAGGTACAGTTGCCATTTGCGTGATTACAGCCGGGTACACCAGGACGGAGCGTACCAATGCCATGTATAGTTTTTTCCTATTTGGCATTTGAGGCTTCGGAAACGGTTCAGTTTCTTCAGCTCTCTTTTAGCTAAGGAGACTGTTTTTTCACGTAGGCCTTGTATCCTGATTTATAGAGTCGTAAGCCCAGGACCTTTTCCTAGTTAGAGTACGGATAAATTTTGCTGTCGACGAGGACGCAGTCTACTTCCCGGTGGTTCATTGGAATTATAGTGAACTTCTGGAGGTTGGTCTTTATCTTCCACTTTTTTCATAGAAATTGATGTTATCAATCTCGGCAGCTGTCGCCCTTGCTTGACTTCCAGCGTTCCTGAATGAACTTGGGACGATTTGAGTGATGTCATCTGCGTATTGCAGATGTCACTTGTGTACACGAGGTACAACAAAGGACTCAGGCAGCTGCCTTGTGGAACTCCCACCTCGAGTTCGAATTCGGGTCCCTTGCAGCCCTCGATCGCGATTTGGGCTCTCCTATCCGTGACATAGTTACAAAGGACCCTTTCCAGGATTAGGATTAGCTGGAGGTTGAGGATCTTGAATTGTAACCCTCTCAGCCCTACCTTATCGAAGGCTTTCTTTACATCCCGCAGCACCACGTCTACGTACCTTCTCTCAGCTTTGCTTCATGCGAGTTTTTTTCCGTTAGGAGGGCGAGGGCGGTTTTCATTCCTCGTCCCCTGCGGAACCCGTGCTGCTGAGGATTGTGAGCTCCTAGCTTGGCTAGTTGTTCTTGAAGCCTGTCAGCCCAGCAGCTTCTCGTAGACTTTCGCAACGAATTCCAGCAGGGCGATTTGCCTGTAATTGACCAGTTGATCAGGGGGTTTACCTTCTTTGGGTATGAAGATTATTTTAGCGACCTTTAAACCCTCAGGGAAGTAACCCGTATCTAGGGAAGCATTGTAAACGTTTGTTATTCTCTGAATGATCTGCTGTGGGGCATTTACCAAGTTGTTTATAGTGATGCCCATCCAGCCTGGTGCCTTTTGTTCAAAGGTTCTTACAGTGGCCATGACCTAATCTGGTGTTATGGGGCGGCCATGGTCTGCCATCTCCCTGCCTTCGTATACTTGATGTTGTGGGTGCATGCAAACATAACCTGATTCAGTTCTTCGATCAGTTGGCCTTCAAATTCCTGGTCGAACTCTCCATTGTCTTTTAGGGTGATCCTGAAGACGTTTTTGCAGAAATTCCCGAATCTGTCTTCTAGAACCGCCGGGTCCTCTATATAGTATCCATTCTCTTTTATTCAAGCCTTAGTTCTTGCGGTTAGTCCTCTAGGTTCTTGACTTAACGCCAGAATTTAGCCGGGTTAAGCTCGCTATCGACTTTGGCTATCAGGCTCTTCCATATTTCCCCCTGTTGGAGGTTGATAGCCTCTTTTAACTCGGTGCTTAGTCGCCGAAGGAGCGAGCTTCTTTCCCGGTTCGGACCTTCCCATCTTATCTCTTTGTACACTTCCCTATGAACACGAGCGATCCCTCTCATCTCCTCAGTCCATTTGGGCTGAGGAGGAGTTTTATACCCAGTCTTGGGTATGCACTCGTGGTCCGCGTCTATTATGGATGTAGTTATCCTCTCCAGTCCCCCGCCTATCTCCTCCAAGGCCGCGTCGCTGAGGTTAGCTGGGGCGTATTGACTGAGACGTCTCTTGTACGTTCCCAGTTGGCCAAGGCGTAGTTTTTTTTCATAGAGAGGTTGGGAGCTGGTTCGGAGCGAGATACTGTGGTGAGGATCACTATGTGATCACTTGGGACTGTTGGGCCTGGCTCACTATGGTAATTGAATGAGAAGCCTTCACTTGTTAAGATTATGTCTGGTTTGGTTGCTGATATGGAAGTGATATAGGTCGTAGAATCCACTTCTATTCTCTGGGTGTTTTTTCTTCCCATAATCAGTTCCAAGTTTCGGCCTCTTTCGTTGGTACTACTACAGCATGCTGCATGGCATCTGGCATTGTGGTTGCCCCCTAAGATTGCCATTCTGCGGTGCCCAAACAGTGTGTAGAAGTTATTTAACGGGAGATAGGCTCGACGAGGGGGTTGATAGACTGCAGTTATCACGAGGTCTCCTACCAATGTGTGTAGTTCAACCGCCACAAAGGATTCATCAAGTTCTGGTGCATGTTTGAACGAGATGTTTTCCTTGATAGCTATTGCAGCACCACCATACCTTTGTTGAGAATGATCCTTTATGACCACTCTGTAGCCCGGTATTTTAATTTGACCAGATGTAGTGTTAATGCCATGCTCCGTTATAAGAATGATGTCGGGGTCAAGCACTCGGAATATGTTTCCATATGCCATAGCTTTCCCCTCCCATCCGTTTGCGTTGAGTGTCAGAATCCTCATTCTATTACTTACTCTTTCCATGTTGTCTCTTTAGTGTTTTGGGGTGATGTTCTTCTTCCTCCCGTTTTTTTCTGAACTCGGCATTTGAAATCTGCTCGCAGGTATTGTGATGTAAGGTCACATTCTGGCAGAGCAGAGCTTCTTCAACCGTTTCAGCGTCGACTTCAAAGTCGTATTCCCATTTGAACACTTTTGCTTTAATCCCATGGAATATTTCCCTGGTTTCCATTTCTTCGGGAAAGGGAAACTGGTCGCATGCGTAAACTTTAAGATTGATACTATTCGCACGCAATCTTTTGTTTTTTCGCTTCTTCCCCTTGGTCTTCTTTGTTTGTGAGACTTCGGTGTCCGATGATTCCGAGGAACCATTGGTATCAGACCCAACATTTTTCCTCTCTTCGTTGATTTCTTGTCTTTGTTTAGGGGCAGGAGTTTTCACCTCGATTGCTTGTTTCTTCTCTTTCTTGTTTTCAGTTTTTGGGGTTTCTTGACCGTTTATTTGTTGGTTTGGGACCATCTGCAATTGCATGACACCCCCAGAGGGGGGATTGTCCGAGAACCACTTTTGGTCCATCCCGTTTTTAGCTAGCATTTGGTTCAGCTCTTTAGCGAACGTGCCAGGGCGCGTGAGATTCATGGCTTGCGGGGGAAGAATACACGTCATAATCTTCGTCCAATTCTCGTTCTGCAGCTTAAGATATGTTTTCTTTGTGTCCACTTCTGAGAGGGCCACCTTTGCTGCTTGAGTGTAGGATGTATTTGCTCTACACGTTTCCTCTTTCTTCTTCGCTTCATGCTTCCTTTTAATAATCTTTTTTTTTACAGGGCAGGCCATGGCCATTGATATGTGTCCTTGCCCACAGTTAACGCACTTTTCGAAATTATTAGTGCACGTCCTCCAATTGTGTCCCTTTTCGCTGCATTTGGAGCATGTTTCCAGTGGCTCCTTGCAGTCTTTAGTCGCGTGTTCCTCCATTTTATAACACCTAAAACAGAACTGGCCTGGAGTGAATTCTCCCTTCTCTATCTGGTCTCCACTAACTTTAGCATTGAACATGAGTAGGCCATGTTCCTTTGCCTTTTGGGTCCTAGTGGTTTCAGTGAAGACTACCTTGAAAACGTGAGTGTAGTCTTTATTGTCCCTTCTGTTTTTTAACTTAATCACTTCGGCTACCTTGGCCCAGGTTTGCCGAAGCTGGATCTCCTCCTTAATGTTTTCTTTCGAGTGCTGCCCGATCCACGGATCGAGTCGCCGGCATACCATGCTCCTGTGAGCCAGGATCTGTGGTGGTACGGCTGGCTACAGCCCAATTCCTCTAAGTCCTCTACTGCCTTTTCCTTGGTGATAACCTCGATGCCATTTTCTTTTTCGCAGATTGCGTCATACCCCGAGGCTATCTCCAAAAGTCTCACCATGGCAATGCCCAATTTGCCATACACAACCTCGAATACTTTTTCTCTGCTGGGCTTGGGCTGTCCGTCGACTGCCCGCAGAGGTATTCTGGTTGTATTCTCTTGGGCCATCTCTTTGAGAGAGTGGCCCCTCTGGACTGCATTCTTCTTTTTCTCTTTAATCTCTTGGTAGTGGTGACTTGATTCAAGTAAATATTCGTGCTCCCTTTCTTCTTACGATGGTGTTCTGTTCTTTATTTGTTTGTGGTGACTCCGTGAATGTATGGATTTCAGCTGTGTTTGTGTGCAAACGGTTTAA
The DNA here is from genome assembly GCA_963969495.1 of Ceratothoa steindachneri. NCBI lineage: Eukaryota > Metazoa > Arthropoda > Malacostraca > Isopoda > Cymothoidae > Ceratothoa > Ceratothoa steindachneri. Next base: position 177,630,397 of record OZ018321.1, read on the forward strand.
GCGTTATTAACTTTTTAAATCTAACGTGGCGCTGATTGTACAATTATTTTAGTGCTTATGTCTAAAAGCTGATTGGTCAATTTGTTAACGCTAAGGTCTGTTATTCCGAAAATGAACATAAGTATGACGATTAAATGTATCTCAATCCTGATTGGTTGAATTTTGTTGTATTATGAGTAGATGAAATGACTATTTATATAGGTGTACTTTTGAGTTATCATTATTATTTAAGAAAAAAAGCTGTCATTACTGTTCACCATTTCTAGGCTTATTCCAGCTATTTACCAAGGAATAAAAAATCCAGCTACATATATATTTTCCTTTATCCTAAGGAAACTCGCTGATCACATAACCCAGCCTACGAAACTACAAGAGAGAGAATTCGTAGCCGGAGACCCTATATATCTAACAAGATTCACCCAGCTTATTCCAGTGAGGAAACTGCAAAATTATTAAAAGCATTCTCAGTTTATGATGTAACTATGAAGCGTGCCGATAAGGGAAATCAGGCTGGTTAAAAGCTTCTTTTGAATGAGTCCTTTTGAGTCTTTTTTTGAGAATCAGGATGGCGCAGTGAATCTGCCGCTCTCGAACGGTGTTCCGGGGACGTAGGAAACTATTCACAACTCGTCGCGCGCTACTTTGTTCTTTATTCTTCAACATATACACCTCTATCAACAATAGTGCCCAGAATCGGGACATGAACGTTACACCTTGAATAACGTTTCCAAACGAAAAGTAGTATTAAGAGGCTTAGAAGCTCCGCCTGAATGAATAATTTTTGAGATTTAAGATGGCGCCTCGATACGCCGGTCGCAAACAGTGCTCTGGCAGACCAGTAGGCTGTTCGCAACTCGCCACACGCTAATTTCGTTCTTTATTTTTGGTATTTTGTGGTAAATGAATTCAGTATAAATTGTACACGGAAAGAAAATAAGTTGCGCATCGAACGAAGTTATATATTCTCATGAGAATTTATACACAAATAGTTGCGAAGGTATTCGAAATGGTCGCCACCTATCAACACAACTTCTCTAGGCTGGACCTGAACTGGTTGTATGTCTTGATTAGGAAGTCCTTGGCAGTTAATGACATTACCTCCACAATGGCAGTCCTACAAGATCTTAATGTGTTTTAAGAAACTTTATTAAAATTCGTCTCACCAACTCTTCATACGAAATAATCTAGACCCTTGGAGGTTGCACTCGTGGGAGCTGGACGGCCACAGATATGGGAACCAGTAGTGCGGGACGTTGTTAAAAAAACATGCATGTCTTCCTTGTGTGTGGGAGCAGAATTCTGCTGCAAAACATAAAGCATTCCCGCGGCTTCTTGACCCATCCAAGGCTTGAGTACAGTCTCCAGTACCTCATTGTAAGCTTCTGCATTGAATTTGAGGCCTTGGGAGAAAATATAAGTCACTACATGGCCCTCTCTGCTGACCATGCTCAGAACCATCAAAGAGAAGGGAAATTTACTGTATATGATTGTTGGCACTTCGTCCGTATTCTCAGCCTGTTATACAGTCGTTAATCTTTGTAAACGAAGTTTCTCTGGTAGTCAAACAAATTCAAAATCTCCTTCACGCTTCTCTCTACACGGATGGCCGTGATTATAGCGTAGCATTTTTTTTATTATCGCTGTCAATTTCATTGGAAACCATGTATGTTGTTACCTGCATGAAAGGTAAACTTTTACCGTCTTTGTCCAAATTCATGTAACCTACATTGGTGCGGTAATTAGCTCTCAGGCAAAACACTTTCAATTTGTATCGATTTACCTAAAACGCACAGTATATTAGATATTCATTTATATTTAATTATTTTGATACTTAGTTACCCAACCGCACATTTTGCTTTAGTTACACCTATCATTATTTGTGATAGATTTCGACAGATTTTCACAAATTTCTGACGCTATTTTTTCCTACTCAGCTTCTGTTTTTTTCCTACAAGTCTGTTTTATTTGGACTTGTGGTATTTCTTATTGCTTTTCAAAGAACTTCTCACAAGTGTTCTAATGGATTTAAGTCTGGACTCTCTAGTGGCCACTTCATATAGGATGATACCCATTTCTCCAAGTCAATTCTTGGTGTGGTTGTTTGTATGGCATGGGGCTTTATCTTGTTGAACTCTATTATTATTTATTGGTTTATGAAATGGTATTTCTTGATTGATGGCTATAAAACTTGTGATAACATACTAGTATAAGTTGCAGAATTCCTGCTTTACAGCAATAAAAAAACATCTATCTCTCTTGGCCCTAAAAAAATATATGCAGACCCATACTATAATAGAACCACCTTTATTTTTCACTGTTGATGCGACACCAGTAGGGTGAAAGGCCTTTCCAAATCTTTGTCTAACAAAGGTAACAGAAGGGCTTCAAATCTGTAAAAAGCGTTACAAAGAAAGTTATAATTTGAAATAATTTGTTTTCAAAATATATTTTGTAGTGTTATCATGGCTAGCATTTTTCTATAATACCATTGAGGGGTGGGGGGGTTCACCACTTTGAGGAAGGTGCGTATATAGTCACTTCTGTATGGGAGGCCTGGGCTTACCACTTTATACGGGGTTCACGATCACCCAGTTTATGCCAGGAGGAGGTTAAAGGTAGGAGGTATGCCTGATTAGTTTTCCCGAGGGACTGGCGAAGATGGCCTGGAGGAAGGTTGCATTTGCAAGCGTTCTCCTCTTTTTGGTCACCTGCACCAGGGCTTACAACACTAGGCCTCCTCGCCAAAGTACCGGTGCGAGCGGCAAACCACAGATTTGTTTTCTCCTGAATGGTCACCATCCCTCCGGTATATTACGCGCGCTGTAATTATCCTTAGGCACGCACCGATCGTGCAAAACCCGCCGACTTATTTACGCACTTCACATTCGCTCTGTTATAAAACGCACTGAACGCGGAAACGGAACTGCATCTTTCGGAATTCACACTACGACAATGCTCAGTATTGAACGCAGTAAGTTCATCCCCTAGTTTACCCAAATTGGCCAGGGTTAGTACTTTTTATGTAGCAATTATAGGTGCAAAGTTCAGCGGTAATGATTGTATAAATTTATGACACGCGAGGTCCTTGCTTAATCCTACCTGAAGGGAAGTTCTTCGCAGTCCTTCTAGGTTGATTGAGGGCCAGCCTGTGACTGCTGATTCATTGAAGATGGGCGATTTTGAAGTTGATGGCGTTCACGAAGTCCCGTTCGCCTTGTCCTGTCTGACGATAGCTTGCAGAGTCCATATCTTCGATGCCTTTACTGCTCGCAACGTAGGGGTCACCACTTTGAGGAAGGTGTATATAGTCACCTCTTTATGAGAGGCCTCGGGTTACCACTTTATACGGGGTTCACGATCACCCAGTTTATGCCAGGAGGAGGTTAAAGGAAGGAGGTAACCCGGTTTGGGGGGTCAATTGGTAGCTTCTGTGAATGGCAAGCCTTTGAATTTGCGCAACAGTCTCCCTTCGTTTAATCGAACCGAAGAGAATCTCATCGATTACCTTTGAGGAAAAAGAAGTTTCCTCTTTCAGTAGAATTACGAGAATTCACACATTCCCCGTCGAACTTCATCTTTGAAGTTTGGCTATCTTAATCGGAAGGTTGGTTCGGATCGTGCCCCACCTGTCTCATTCGGACGTGCCCCACTTGCCTCATCAGTTCGTTCCCCATTTGCCTCATCGCAAGAAGGACCTTCCTCGAAGTCATCGACCCGTAAGAATGAAACCCCCTCCGTTATTAGTATTGTCAAGTTCCCCCTTTTGATCTGAGCCTAGTAACATTAATCAATTAATTCCATTTGAGAATCCCTCCTCATAATAATATCAAGAGTCTATTTTAATTTAAATAATTCCCTTTTGCCTATTATTTTGATCTGTGCAAATAAAATTATATTTTGTTGTTTCATCTTTACCTAACCTTGAACGATACTCTCGGCCTATTTGAGCAAATCTCGTCAAACATTTATGCGTTCTGTTTGATTATTAAGGATTTGAAACCCAACGCCTCAAGTGTGACCTCCTAGTCGGTCGTTAATCCCTGCGAACAGTCCTTCAACGGTTTGCGTTGCAGTAGGTGATTAAGTCACTCTCCACATAATATAGGACTAGTGTATGGTATAGAGTGGTTGTACCACGACAATTTGGTTTTGGCAATAACATAATAACTATTCGGCCGATTCTAACGAAATTTGAAACCCTTATGTTGTTTTACATTTCTTTTCGAATGATATAATTGCCAAAGTCCTCCCAGGGTTAATCCGAGAATTATTGAAAGTTTTGGAGGTCATAAGGTCATAAATCAGAATAAGTGAGAGCATGCAACTTTAGGTCAGCAGACCTTGTTTACGCTATAATTCTCTTTACTGAATTTCTTATTATATTTAATGGTTTGCAGAAAAAAAATGCGAGTATAGTGAGTTACAAATTAAGAGGAAAGTCATTAATATTATAAGACTACAACAATTTGCAATAATTGAAAGATCGTTTTAATACAATACACCCTCGAAAATCAATGGATCAATGCAGAAATTTAGAGCAACAATATTCGCTACAAAATTAATAGCCACTAAATCTAAATAGTCTCAAAGTATTGGGTTGAGGAATAAGTTCTTGCAGTTTTATCAAATTTATTTATTACCATTAACAATTTTAGAAAAACTTCATTTTTAATTGATAACAATATGCAATTTAATCAATAATGTATTCTCCGTTGTTATTATGACTTCTTCCCAACGTTCAACTAGTTTTTCGATGCCTCTGCAATAAAAATCTCTTGATTTTGACTCGAAGAATTCGTCTAACCAGGTTCTTAATTCCACATCAGTATTGAACGAAACGCCGCGCAAATTGTTGGAGAGCGATCGGAACAGATGGAAATCCGATGGAGCCAAGTCTGGCGAATATGGAGGATGCGGCAAGATTTCCCAATTAAGCGTTTGGATGGCGTCTTTTTGTCATATTGGCAGTGTGAGGACGAGCATTGTCGTGTTGCAGAAGGATTCCATAACTTCGATGAGGTTGCTTTACACCAATAGCTTCGGCGAATCGATACATTTGTTGAACGTAGAGTTTTGCATTGACAATCTCATTGTTCGCAAGGAGCTCGTAAAGAATGATGCCTTCACAATCCCACCACACACACAGCATCGTCTTTCGTGGATGAGGTCCTTGCTTTAATTGCGGAAGTGTTTTTTTATTGGGGCTAACTCATTGTTTTCGATGGTTCATGTTGACATAAACACACCACTTTTCGTCGCCAGTGATGATGCGGTGAAGAAATCTGTCCTTATATCCACGAGTAGCTTTGTGAAGAGCAAGCAAACCTGTGGCAATTGTGGAACGTTGAAGTTTGTTGCTTTCGCTCAGAGCGTGCGGAACCCTTGCACCGAGTTTTTGAACTTTCCCCATCGAATGAAGGTGATTCACTACAGTTTTCTGATCACACGCCAATTGTACAGCCAATTCTCGAGTCAATTGACAAGGATTTTCATGAGAAGGTCGTTCAATCGATCTTTATCCAACTTAATGGGACGACCAGAACGTTCTTCGTCATTAAGATTGAAATGACCGTTTTTGAAATGTGAAAACCCCCATTGAGCTGTCCTTTCTAATAAAGCATTTTCTCCGTACATAGCACAAATATCGCGACGAGATTTCACTGCGTTTGCATTGTTTCCGTCTCGATTGAAAATGAATAACAACAAGTGTCGAAAATGCGCCTTTCTTTCAACTTGACATTCCATTTTGAGGGTACAGAACAAAAATTGAATTAACACAACTTTTAAATAAACCGCAATGACTTATTACTCAACTTCAAGACGTAGCCTAAGCAAAAGCCTAATAGTCTACGCTGTTAAGAGACGTAGCCTAACCTTTGCAAATTTTGCTATAATTATTTATTATTGTTTCTTAATATGTGCACAAATCACGTCAAAAAAAAACCTAAATCAACACAACATTAAAAAAAACAGAAGAACTTATTCCTTAACCTAATATATAACATATGGAGGATCCACCGAATACACTTTTGAATTTTATACTATGTAATAGTTAAAAGATTTTAAGCACCGAGGGGATGGATCAGTCATAGTTGTTAAGGGATGGTTTAAGTTTTCGCGTGTATAGATTTTCACATAATTTCAAGGCAGTTGTTAATGGAACTCCAGAAAGTGCAAGATCTCGAAGAACTTCAACATCTTTCTCCTCACCAACTATCCATTTGAACATCCTCCCGCCTGTTTTGACAATTAGATTGAAAATAAATAGTAATTTACAGATAAATAAGAATATAGGAAACCCTTCGTTTTAGTGATAAAACAAAAATAAAAATAATTATAGTGTAACATAATTATTATGTTATTTTAAGCTAAGTTAACCTAACCAACATATGAGATACTTAAAATTTTAAGCTCGTAGAGTCGTCAATTTGACATCCTGCCACTAAAGTTTGCTGGGAGTTGGGAAGATGTTCAAATTATCCGCAAATCTCTAAAAGACATGTATTGGCTTGACAAGAGACTATGTTGTCTGTTCTGTAATGGCTATTGTGGGGGGGTTGAAGACCCATATAGGTTTCACAATTCTATGTATAATGCGAAGGCTAATTATAATTAGCCCATTGTCTCTAGCATGAGTGCAAGGACGTTTACTAGCACAAAATTAGGGTGAGGCATTCAGGTTAAACCATCTCCCACCCCCCTCTTTAGAGTCCATTGTTCGCAAAGTTGAATTCAATTCGCAGTTTACAACATTGGTGAATGAGGGCTAGTGAAAGTGGGTAGTTAGTCCGACGCTTCAGTTGGAGCTCTAGTGCTTTATGTAGTGAACGTAACAGAAAATTCTACATATTTCGTGGTTGTTTGGTGGTTGAACAAAACGATTCAAATGTAAGTGTGGCCAAAAGGTGCTCTTGGGGGCGGGGGGGGGGGAATTAAAAATAATTAATGTACTTCATTTTGTTCAATCAAGTTACGTTTTTATCGTAAGAATTTCATTTTGGATGAGGGAGAATGAGGTTAGCCCTCCCAGGGGCCCTCTGGGTGCTGTAGAAGGGGGCTAGCAAAGGAAAAACGAGGACTAAAGGACTTTAACTCCCTACTGACTCTGAGGTCACTCGCAGGACACTTTGGCTGAGAGAGGCGGGGGGCTGAGACTGCCCCTGGAATTCATCTACCTATACCTTTGAGAACTTGTTTTAAATTTAAAGTCAACACCAACGAGGGCATCTCAGTTTGTAGTGAGAGAGCTGCTAAAAAAAGGAGGTAAAATAGGAGGGGTGGCATTGAATGGAAGAAATATAGCCGGAGAACTTCTTGCGGGATTGAGGACTGGGAGGGGGAGGGGGAGGGAGGTACTTAAATTGTTATGGGGGTGTAACTTGTGAAAAATGGCCTAAAAGTAGCCTTGGAAGTCCACAGTATTCCAAAAGGAAGAAAAAAAAATTCAAAAGAAGCAAATAAAGACACTTGAAAGACCTAAATTTGACCAAGTAGAGATAGTCCCTTCCTGTCTTTGACCAATTCAAGATAAACCCTTCCTGTCTTTGACCAATTCAAGATAAACCTTTCCTGTCTTTGACCAATTCAAGATAAACCCTTCCTTTCTTTGACCAATTCAAGATAAACCCTTCCTGTCTTTGACTAATTCAAGATAAACCTTTCTTACATTTAAACAAGCAAGGGTAGGCCCGCACTACATTTAATCAAGTAAAAATAATCCCTCGCTACATTTGCCTAAGTAAAAACAAAAGAATCAACTCCCAAATTTGGTCAAGTAAAGATAGTCACCCCCTACAAGTGATAGTAGAGATAAAGAATTTCCAAAATTTGACTCATCAAATTTTAATGGGGAAAGATAAGCCTTCTTGAAATTTTGCTAAGTAAAGATAAACACTTTAAATTTGATGATGTGAAGATATACACCTCTTACATATGGTCAATAAATGATAATTCATTTCTACATTTGAACATGTAAAGATAGGCCCAACCTGCATTTAACCAAATAATGTTAAACAAATTAACCGAGTAAAGATAACTGCTCCCTAAGTTTAAGCAAGTAAAGATAAACACGCAACCAGGTAAAGATAATTACTTCTTATAATTGACAAAGTAACGATATCCACTTCTAAATTTGACTAAGTACAAGTATAAAATTAAATATAACCTAAATTTTATTAAGTTAAGATAAACACTTTCTAGAGTTGACAGGGAAATATAACCATTCCATTAATTTGTGTAAGTAAAGATAATCATTCACTAAAGTAGAGATAAGCCGTATAAAGTTGACCAAATAAAGAAAAGCTCTGCCTTAATTAAGTGAATAGAGATAATTATTCCCTACATTTGGCCAGGAAAAGATAAACACTCTCAATTAAGTATGTCATCCATAAATTTCTCTAATTGAAGATAAGGTCGGCCTAAATTTGATTAAGTAAAGATAAGCACGACTTAATTTTGACCGAGTAAATGTAAGCAATCTCTAAATTAAAGCAAGTAAAGGTAAGCACTCTCTAAATTTGTCAAGTAAAGATGAGTACTCCTAAATTTGACCAATAAAAGATAAGCACTTGCTATATATGAACAAGAAGATATAATCACTTTTAACCTTAACTAAGTAAAGATAAACCTTCCTTGCATCTGAGTGAGTAAATATTAGCTTTCCTTAAATTTAACTAAATAAAGATTATGCCCTTCATTGGGACCAAGTAAAAATAAGTCCTACATATATTAGACTGAATAAAGATAAGCCTTCCCTACTATGAGCAAAAATAACATAAACCATCCTTTCATTTGACTAAGTAAAGATAAGCCCTTCCTATATTTGATTAAGGAGGATCGCCACCTCTACATTTGAAGAAGTAAAGATACGCCCTCCATAAATTTTAAAGAGTATAGATAATTGTTCCTTAAAATAGACACATTAAAGATAATAAAGCCCTAAATTTGACTGATAAAGATAAGCAATCCCTAAATTTCAAAATGTAAAGAAAAGCACTAATACATTTACAAGTAAAGATAAGACTCTTTTAATCCGACGAAGTAACAAGGAGTAACAAGGAAAGTAAGTACCCTAGGAGACCTTACGGTCCATTCAAAGAGGGTACCTTTGGACTAGCAATCGAGCGGGCACATGGCTGCTCAATTGTTTTGCGTCCCTTAATGGCCACTTTTCAAGACTTTGTCTAGTCTTGAATTGAACTGGTCAACAGATTCACTGTTGACAACTTCCACTGGAAGTGCGTTCCACTTACCGCAGATACTGTAGGTGAAAAAGTTTCCATACAGATTGCGGTTGTAACGCTTCAGTTCAAGTTTGAAGCCGTGATTGCGCGTTCTGTTCTCACTCAGTGTGAAAATATCCCGGTAGTCAACATTGTCGAACCCTCGAAGTATTTTGAAGACTTCGATGAGCTGACCACGCATTCTACGGGTTTCCAGCGAGAACAGATCTAACTCCCTTAGTCTATCCTCATAACTTTTATGTCGGATAGAGGGAATCAGTTTGGTTGCCCTAGCTTGTACGCGTTCCAATCTCGCGATGTCCTTTCGCAATGAAGGACTCCAAAATTGTGCGGCATACTCCAGGTGTGGTCGGACAAGTGAGTTGTACAGGCACAGTACAATCTCCTGGTTCCGATAACCAAACTGGCGCTTTATATAGCCTAGCATCCTTTGGGCCTTTTTCTCCGCCTCGATACACTGTTTCGAGAACTTGAGGTCACTAGTGATTGTTACACCCAAGTCCTTCTCAGTGTCACTCGATTCAAGAGCAGTGCCCTTAAGGATATACTGAGATTGGGGGTTTCTGTGGCCGATATGCATCACTTTGCATTTGCCCACGTTAAAAGGCATTTGCCACGTGTCCGACCACTCCCCAATCTTCCCAAGATCTTCCTGCAGGCGGGCAGTATTTCCATCCTTTGCAACGTTCATACCAAGCTTGGTATCGTCGGCAAATTTGGAAATCTTGGCAACCATGTCACCGTCCATGTCGTTGACGTAGATGATGAATAGTAGTGGTCCCAGGACAGAACCTCGAGGCACCCCGCTAGTAACGGGCACCCACTCAGAAGACTGTCCATTCACCACCACACGTTGCCGTCTGCCACTTAGCCAGTTCTCGATTCAGCCGGCTACCTTTCCGTCTATGCCAAGCGCTCGCACTTTCCGGAGAAGTTGGTGGTGTGGTACCTTATCAAAGGCTTTCTGAAAGTCTAGGTAGACCACATCCACCGCCTTGTCCCGATCGTGCTCACTGAAGACAAAGTGGAAGAATTCCACAAGGTTCGTCAGGCATGACCGTTGCCTTCGGAAGCCGTGCTGGGAACTCCTCAGTAGCAGGTTTGACTCTAAATACGACGTCATTTTGTCCACCATGATGCTTTCCATGAGTTTACCGACTATCGAAGTCAGACTGATAGGTCGGTAGTTCAACGGTTGGTTACGGTCTCCTTTCTTGAAGATAGGAGTCACCTCCGCCTCACGCCAGTCTCTAGGAACGCATTTGGTCCGGATTGACATGTTAAAGATAGAGCACAGTTGTCGTGATACTTCATCGCACACTTCCTTCAACACTTTAGGTAGAAACCCGTCCGGTCCAGGGGTCTTATTCGTCTTTAGGTCAGCGATCTTTTTCTTTATTTCTCCTTCGGTGAAGTCCATTGCCTCCAGTTTTTCCCCCGAGTAGGAATCCGTCGGCTGGGGAATGAGGCCACACTCTTCAGTAAACACTGAAGAGAAGTAGTCGTTAAGGAGGTTAGCATTTTCTGCATCTGAATGCTTTAATGTCCCCTCCTCATTCCTCAAAGGGCCAATCGTTCGACGGATTGGTTTACGGCTGTTCACATATCCAAAGAACTCCTTGGGATTCTCTTTACAGAGTCTCGCCACTCGGAGTTCCTCAGACCGCTTAGCCGCCCTTATGCTGGACTTCACTCTCCTGGCTAGCCTCCGGTATTCGTCAAAGTCACCCGAGATCTTCGATTGTCGGTACACATTTCTCTTCTTCCTAAGCAGTTGCCCGATTTCTCGATTAAACCCCTTTGGTTGAACAGAGGACCGACGGGAGAATTCCAGAGGGATAAAACGCGATTGAAGACTCATGAATGTGGTTTTGAAACTGTTCCAAGAGTCTTCAACAGCCTCGCACTCTTCTAGCTTCGCGTCAGTCAGTCCCGCGCGTAGACCTGCAAAGTCTGCTCTTCTCAAATCGAATTTCCTTGATTTACTAGTTGCAGGCTCTGCCTTGGGGACTTTGACTACAAATCTAATTAGTCGGTGGTCACTGCCACCGAGCTCTTCGCCAACAGAGAGGTCCTCAACGATGTCATCCTCAGAGGTGAAAACCAAGTCGAGGATATCGTCTCCTCTCGTTGGCTCTCTCACCCATTGAGTCAGGAACTCGTTGTTCGTGAACTCCAGGAGTAGTGCGTTCTCGCCACAGGGTTCTCTGGTTTCCCAGTCAACTTGTGTGTTGAAATCACCCATGACGATACACACTCTGTCTTTGACAAGTTCTCCTAGTAGCTGGTACAGATCTCTGTCCTTTTCAACGAGTTGGCTAGGTTGTCTTAAAGCACCAGGGCCCTGTATTCGGCAGGACCTATCTCTAGGTCAACACCTAGTAGTTCATGGTCGGATACGATGTTGCAATCCGTCGAGTTGAGAGTATCCTTGACATACAACATCACACCGCCGCCCTCTCTGTCTGGCCTATCTTTCTGGAAGAGCTGGTAACCGGGAATCGTGGATTCACCTTCAAAATCTCGGCTTGAGGTTTTAATCCACGTCTCCGTTATGGCCATCATCTCAGGTTCCTCTGTTGTTACGAGGCCACGGAGCTCAAGAAACTTATTCCTGATTGACCTCGCGTTTAACAGAAGAACTTTTAAGGAGTCCCCCAGTGTAGGACTCCCTACGCTCTTCCGTTTCCCGGCTTCTTTTGTGTGGCAGTACCCCTCTTTGCCACATCTAAGAACGTCGTTCCAGGAGTGACACCGGCATACTGTCTTATGTCCGCCTTCACTCTGGGTCGGACGCTCCTCTGCGTCCGCTCTACGACATCCTGGATTAAGTTACAGAGTACAGCCTTTCCCTTGAATGAAAGGTGCACTCCGTCCCTTTGGTAAAGGTCGTTTCGAACGTAAAAGGTGCGGTAAGGGTCCAGAAAGAAGACCCCTTCTGCCGTACAGAGGTCGGACAGGCGCTGGTTCAGGGTCACGTTCCTAGAGTGAGCTGTCCGGCTAGGACCTCTTCTTGGGAGCATCCCTACAACGACCCGTTTGCGAGTTCTCAACACTATTATTTAAATAATATTTTGGGGGAATATTATAGAAATTTATTCATTTTTTACAGTTTTCGCATCGTGATAATTTGACTTTAATTACATTTGAAGGATTTCAATAAATCTGAATATTACAAGGCTTTTTTTCAGTTTCTTTCCTTTCTTATAGAAAACTTTCTTCAACTTTGTTGAATTATTTTACACAAAAAAGCATAAAAACTATAGCTTTATACTTTTAATTTAAGTTTAATGAAGAAAAGATCACCTTTACAATTGACCAAGAAAAGATAACTATTCCCTAAACTCGAATGTGTTAGGAAAATTAGTTATGTTACTTGTGACGATCTTGAGTCCCAGTGTACGAAAATTGAATCTCAAAGTACGAACTTGAATTCAAAAGTATGAAATTGAATCCAACAGTAGGAACATGAATTCAACATTACAAACTTGAAGAACTTTAACCCTGAAGTCCGAGCTTGAACTCAACAGTAAGAACTTGAAGATTTAAAGCTGAAGGGCGAGTTCGGTGTAAACCTGGTCCCTGGGGTTTAAGTCATCCGCTCTTTTGGCCTTCCTGTCCTGTTTCGTCAACGGATTTTCCTTTCCATCTCTCGAGCCTTATCGGAAAGAGGGGCGGGGGGGGGGGGGCTGATCCACCTTTCTCTGCTTCCGCCGACCTCAACCTTCTTCTATGAGAATAAGTTCCCTCAAGGAGTGCCCGTGTGTTGGAGGATGTGGTATCATTGGTATAATACTCGTGCTACAACTTGAACCTTGGAAGAACGGCATAACCCCCGGGTCACACTGTCTGCAACTCTTCACCCTCCCGGCCCCAATGTTGTGGGGGGATCTGCAGCTATAAATCTTCTTTTTCCGCTGCCTCTCTCTTAACCTCATTCTTCACAGTCCTCCACTTACGAACTTTCTGCGGGATGCGGCCTCGTTGCTATTGCGCTTCAAATTCGAGTAAAAAAACAAACAAACATCGCCCAGGGAGGTTTTTATTTGTATTTTCCGTGGCTGTTCCCTCGTTAGCGGCCGCCAGAATGGATCTGCAAAAAAAAATATTGACAACTTCCGGCGTCATTGTTTTTTTTTCCTTTTATTTTCATATATAGCGTTTATTGTCCTAATTGAGATATTACTTTCATCTCTACTGTTTTCAACTCCTCGTTCCATTCTCCCTCTGAAGTAGAGGTGGGAGGCTTCAGCGGTGGTAGGGAAGCCATTTTATTAGTGCCTTTTTTTACTAATAATAATCCCTAATGGGGCTTAGTGAGACGGTTCCATATTAATTCTTCCTTTTAGCCAATTCCTGTTAATCTCTTGCCTCCTTTTCCCTTCGCGCCTCAACTTGATACCCCAATTGACTTCTAAGAATCAAGAATCCTTATTTCTTTTTACTCTTTATTTCACCCTTCAATTCGATTCCCAGAGATCAACTACGATGAACGTGACGTACGTCCTAGCCATGATCGCCCTCTGGGGAGGCGCGTGCGCGCGGGCCGATCTCTTCCTGTCCGTCCACCAACTGATTCAACTCTTCGAAGACGAGCGCCAGATTGTGTCCACAATCCGAACATTTGTTCGCGACTCTGAGCCGATCCTTGATAACCTTCGAAGGTAAGTACTTGCTCCCTTCAATTTATCTTTGAGAGAAGGTGGAGGGCTTACGCATAGGAGTTGTTAGACTTTAAGATTTCAACCGACTGTTCGTCAGGGGGCGTACTCTGTATAGACTGTTACATCCGGAACCCAAAAGAACTGAACGGCCTCACGGCCCGAGTGCAAATAAGGAAAACCTGGCTCACTGGGTTAAATTGAACTCTTCGATAATGATAGGAAAGCTTGTATGGTCCCCTTTTCTTTCTATGCACCCACTTTTTCTACAAATATCCCATATTTATCTTATCTAGGTTTAAGAGCCTGATCAACTACCTCATGCCATGTCAGAAGAGAGGCTTTGGAACCTCCATAAGAACGCCATTTAACACCGGCAAATCGCAAGAAAACAGGACTTGAGGGGTTCTGGGTGTGAGGAAGGTGATTAATAGGTAAAGCGGTTTATGCAACAATAACTCTGCATGTAATGGGCCGACCACCTCCCTGCAGCCGTTCTAGGGGGCATAGAGCTGTATTCCTTATGGCGGGCGAGCTTTACTGCTTTGTTGGTTGCCAGTGCAACTAAAAGTGCTGGGTCTTGTCTATGGGCCTGCTATAACAGATCTTCAGATCCTGAGCGTCTTGTCGACGATTAGTACGACTTAGTAAGGAAATCCATCCTATTCCCCTGCCTCTCTGTTCAGAGTGCGTCGCTGTACAGGTGCCTACACCATTATTTATCGCACCCATGAATGGAGAGCTGACAGTCTGAAAACCCAAGACAGGATAGGCGGGAGCGGCTGAACGCATGATATAGTCTACCAACTTTCTTTTCTTTCTTTATATGGTCACAGGATTTCTTAATTTTTTTGTGCGTCGGTAAATCTCTCTCTCTCTAAAAAAAATAAACTACATCCTTATTAGTAAAACCTCACCCAGCCGTGGTGTTTTGATGGTGGAAGGAAACCAACGGCAAGACCCCTCTGACCAGTAGAGGGGCTCCCCTCTAACCATTTGTTTGCGGTAAAAGGGTATCCCTTTTACCATATCCTGAACAGCCCTCAGGCTGCCCCACTTCTGTGATAGTTTCCCTTTATGCTTTCCCAGGAGCTCCTCTAAGAACCTCGTAGTGGAGAGGGGGCTTCCTACCCTACCCTACCTTTCCTCAAAGATATGTGGAGTGTATCTCCTAAAAAAAGAGGTTCTAACTGTTCAGGTTGCCGAGCAAATCTATTTTCGAGAGGCTAAGGATATGGCTATCCGGCCCAATGAAGCAGCATTAGCACAACCTGCAGCGAAGTGTCCTTCAGGCTTATACTCTTTGCCTTGCGCATCATAGGCATCACTTCAATGTTGCGGAAGATGTTTTCACTACGCTCTACAAAGACGGCCTTCCGATCTTTTTGGTGGGGCCCAGATGTCAATTTAGGAGCATCGATTCTGAAAGGCATTCAAGTTTGTCTCTTGCCATGGCTATAACGAAGCGCACGTGTTTCGGTTTTCTTTTGTCAAGACTAAGTAAGTGCACTTTTGTCACCATTATAGGTTCCACTCCGACCAGGACTTGTTCCCAAACAGAGTTCGCCTGGATGTCGTAGAATGACATCGTTTCCTTGGTCTTCTTTTCGACTGGCGTCTCACCTGGGAGGCTCATATCCGCAGCTTTATGGTCTCTTGTACCCACACCATTGACATTCTTTGTTCCACGATGTTCAGCACTTTTGCTGTTGATAGAGCGACCACCTTACCTTTATGTCGCTCTTTTGTTCGTTCGAAGCTTGACTACGGATGCGAGTTTTACGCATCCGCAGAGGAGTGTGAATTCCGTAAGATAAAATCGATCGCCTGCAGCGGTCTCTGTTTTGCCGGTGCCTTCCGTACATCCACATTAAGTGCCTGCTTGTCGATGCTACAATCTTGCCAGTGTCCACGGATGGTTCAAAGTCCGAATAGCAGGCCAGTTTCTACGCCTTATCCATCTCATTCCCTCGTTTGAGGTCAGCGAGGATCTAACACTTGCTGCGTCTATCTTTGCGGCCAAGCTGGTTACAATACACCACTCGGCACGGGGATAACGCGTTGTGCCCGGTTCTGAGACCGGAAAGGCATTTTTAGCGATTCACAAACGGTTCTGATTGCACTCGAAGCGTTGGGATCCCTGCACTCCTTGGTTTGCGGTATCCGTCACGCTACGGCTGCCGCGAGTCCGACGGATGTGGAATATATCTTATGCTGGTTTCCTATATATTTGAGGATGCGGTGAATGGGCGTGCCAAAGAGTCGGTGAGGACCGCGCAACCAGCCCAACCCTTCGTTCTTCCTCACAATGGCTACTTTTCAAGAATAAGGTAATTTATGTGGGACGCCTGGCAAAGAGGATGTGAGACCAACCTACTCTCTAATGCCTCGGCGGCTTCAGGTCGCTTTCTCTCATCTTCGAATTGGGCTCGACACTCGCGGGATGCAGCGCTATTTGATGGAACGCTCCCCTGCACTTTATTGCGATAACTACCTTGTCTCCCACACTGTTCAGCACATTCTTGTCGAGTGTCCTAGTCGGGTTGATCTTCGTGCACGTTACCTGTTCTGGTACTTGGACGGGACAGGTTCGTTCACACTTGATTGTAAACTTTTCCATTTGGGTGGAGGGCGGGAGGTTGGCATCTTCCATTTTATTTAACTTTATTGTGTTGGGTGAATGCTAGGGCACACGAGAGAGACGGGCCTTCCTCCGATCCCGGTACTGTTCTCTTTTGTTTTCTCTTGGTTGGGCTTTTCTTTTGTGGTTTTTGGTTTGCTTTTGTGAATTTTTGTTTGGTTTCTTTTTCGTTGTTCTCTCCAGTCTTTGTTTTGTTTCTCATTTTAATATAGCCTAAGTACTAGGCTATCTTTACGGCGCGTTCAACGCCACTAAAACCCCCTCCTCTCTCATGTATCCCCTTTAAGCACAAACAAGCCCATCCATCGTTTTGTCCAATGGCCCTTCATAGCGATGAAGTGCTATGTAGTATGTACTGAATGTACTGTACTGTACATATATGCCATGTGCTGTAGCATCTCGTCCAAAAAGTTTACCCCTGGGTAGAAGGCCCCTAGTACGCCCCCTTCATATTCCCCCACCCCCTGCACACTTACCATACACAATATCATCCATTTCCTCCTTCGATCAACTCTTTCTCCCTCAAACACTCATTCACACAATCAGCTCACACACCTATTGCCCACTTTTCCAACCCTGAAGTTCTCGGCGGCGTTACTAAAGTGTTTAAAAAAAAACGTATTTCAAAGATACGAACTTACTCCTTTAACGATATTACTAAATAGAGAATAGTTACAATATGAATATTATCATTTATTATTATTATTATTATTATTATTATTATTATTATTATTATTATTATTATTATTATTATTATTATTATTATTATTATTATTATTATTATTATTATTATTATTATTATTATTATTATATCATTATTAACTTAAAACTAAGGAGGTGAAGCTTTCAGTTTTGTCCGAGGTTTGTAATGAATGTGGTGTGGAAGCTACGTAATCCGAGTATCCTGAAGATGAGACTACTTGGGTTAAAGGGAAGAAGCACAACCCTCTCGAGCATGCACATTCTCCGCAATGATATATCCCAGCGGAGAGGGGCGATGGGGGGGGGAGTGATGGCGGAAAAGACTACCTGTGGAAAAGAAAAAAAGGGTATAGGAAGGAAGAAATGCGAGTATAACCAGGAAGCCATCGTTGACAAGTCTCCAATCGGGAGTTGGCGTCATTATTATTATTATTATTATTATTTAATTATTCAGATCATCATAATCCAAACAAGACGGATATTGCAATGCTATATTGCGCTCTGTGAGAGTTAACAGCCCTGAAGGGCGCATTATAAATACTTATTATTATTATTATTATTGCTGCTATTGACATAATGGACTTTTTGCACCTGCTTATTGTAGTATTGTTTGGAGATTTATTGTCTATTCTTTCAGCATTTAATGAGTCAAAATTTAGCTCACTACGTGCGAAATCATTGTTCTCTCCCTCTGGATAGACAGACAGGCAGATAGATATGTAGCTCTTATCTCCCCAACCACAAGAGAGATCGTAGCTGGACCTCAGTAACCCCGTAAGGAGCGTGGTGATTTGCCTTCCTAGCCGCCGTGCTGACGGGATTCAGCACCCCGTCCGACCCCAGCTTAGCCTCTTCTCCTTCCTTCAAAACAGTTGTGTTTCCTCGCTTTCATACAACCTCTCCCACAACTTCCTCTGGTCAGCCTCTAATTTCACAGGGTAGATGCTGACCTTCTTCTCAGAAAACCGTTCCGGATCGGGGCTGGGGAGGAGGGGACAACGTTTGCTAACACTTGAGCTCCGGTTCGGGATGTTTGTTTTTTTAACAACCTGCTTCATCCCCACCCATACCTTCCTCACATCCCTTTCCTTTTTCTCTTCAGACACTATCAATTTTACGCCATGCCCAAGATGGAGTCGCCATGCTGAAGGGCTGCCAGGTCACCAGGCGGGAGGGATGGCCTTAAATTTCGGCACCTGGCTCTGCCAGGCCCGTACACACACCTTGCAAAGCGGGCTACTGCGAGGGGTTATGAGCTATTGCATCCCGTGAAAAATTTAGGGTCACCATGCCCAATGATGAAGAAATAAAAAATCTACCCTTAATTTTCCCTTGTTCATCGACAGAGCCGCCCTTGGGCAGCTCCGCAGAAAAAAAATGGAGGTCCCCCCACCCTGTGCTTGCGCAGGAGACCCTCTAAATTTCTCTAAGCGGAGAGGAGGCTTACTCCTCTCCTTCGCCTACGGGTGTAGAGGACTCCCCTTCACCCCATTCTCTGGAGGTGCATTCGGGCAGCTCCCTGTTTCCAGCCACAGTCCCCCCTTTTCTTTCCAAGGGGACTGCCAAGAAAGCCAGCAGGGAGCCCATAGCCGACCGCTCCCCATTGAAGCAGCTCGGTAGGGTAAACCCCCTTAGGGGAAAGAGGGATGCCAGGCCCCTTCGGTCGCTTTCCTCAAAAGACCTGCTGGCAAGAATATTAAACCTTGCCGGGGTCAAGGTCTGTGCCTCCCCACACGTGACTAGTGACAATGCTGTCAATTAGACCTGCGATGTCCTGAGGGGGATGGCCAACTGGAGGGCCTTCTGAGATAGACATGGTCCTTGAAGCAACCCAGCCTCAGATGGTAGGGCCTTCCATGTGAGCGAATCCGGGCTCGGCGCCAAGCACCGAACCCGAATCCGCCCTTATGCAAGGTTCTCCTCAAACGGCCCGGATTTACAAGGCAGTACAAGGAGGGAAGGGATCTCCTCCAACCGGTGCCCTTGCAACTACCAGGACCTTCTCCATCTCAAAGAAAGACCTGGTTGAGGCCGGTCCATCTGGCCTGGGGCTCCTGCCGGCGTAGGGAAGAAGCGGGTTCATTCCTCGCCCTCCTCTCCTAAAATGAAAAAAAAATAGAAAAAAGACTAAGAAGAGTGGGGGCTCCTCTCCATCCGCGGGGGCTGCGGGGACGAATGGGTCTGCTGCCACTTTGGTAAGCGACGAAGCCAAGATCGGCCCATCTGGCCCCTCTGCCCCCCCCGGGTGCGGAGCCCCTGACTATGACTAAGACGAAAAGAGCGCAGGGCGGAGCCTCGATAACATCCGAACCCCTCATTCAGAGGTTACCTGGCGTTTTTGAGCCCGCTGACTTCAAACGATTCCTCGTTATTCGCTCCACTGATAGCAGCATGTTGGCCAAGGGCAACATGATCCATCAGATGAGAGCATTAGCTAGTGTAATTGGTAGAGAGCCGAAGGTGACCCGTTTCTCGGACGGGAGCCTTCTGGCGAATGCGGCGAATCCCGCCGAAGCGGCCAAGATAAGTGCTCTTCGGACACTTTATGGCACCCCGGTGAGTGTGACACCGCACTCTACCATGAACTTTGTGAAAGGAGTAGTTTATGCGAGGGAACTCGTTGACTACTCCATTGAGGACATCACCCTAGAGCTGGCGAACCATGGGGCGGTCAATGTCAAACGTGTGATTAGAAAACAGGGAGGGGCCTCGAGACCCACCCCTACACTCTTCGTCACGTTCGACTGTGACAAGCTCCCTGAGTCGGTGCGTGCCGGTTGTACCGCTATCGCATGAAGGCATTTGTGCCACTGCCGCGGTGGTGTTATCACTGTTACCGCTTCGGCCATACGAATCGCTCATGTAGACGTGCAAAGTCGGACGTCACCCAAAGTATGTGTAAATTGCTCCAAAGCTGCACACGATAAGTCTAAATCGTGTGTAGCCAAGTGTGTCAATTGCGGAGAGCCGCACCCCGCTTCTTCGAAGCAATGTGGTGCATATCTCCTCGAGAAAGAAATCCTGGCCATTCAAGCCCAGGATCGATTCTCATTCCGCGAGGCTAAAGACTTGGACCTGGCGCGCCCGGCTCTGCCTGGGACGTCATATGCCTCAATGCTTAGAAAGACACTCTTTGCTACTGGCCCATCCAGGCCAACAAGCACGGTTGTTTCCGCGCCCATTCGGAGCCATTCTGCGGGTTCTACTCAACCCGGGCGCTCCCCTGGTAAAACTGGCGGCAGAAAAGGGTTCACACCCAGCCCCGGCTAAAACCAAGCCCCCCCCTTCCCCCAGCGTGACCGTTTCCCGTAAGGCGAAACGGCCACGCGCCTCCACCGAGTCGTTAGACTCACAGGAGGCAACACCCCTGAAGTTGGTCGCTAGGCCATCTTCCGGGGTTCCTAAACCTGTCCCCCGAAAGGAGGACAGCAACAAAGGAACTTCGGCTCCTTCGCCCACTCCTAGTGGTAGGCTGAGTGGCTTGGAGACGGTTGATCCTCGTAAAGAGAGCCCCCCGCCTCCAAAGCCGCAACGGCCGCCTAAGGTTTCGAGGCTAAGGGAGGAAAAGACTCGCATGGCCAGCAACAACCTCCCCCAATCAGTCCTTGAAGGCGACAGCGCCTTCAGCGCATTGTCCGGCCAGCAGCGCCCAGGGTTCTTATTCCGGGAAGCGTACGGAAATTCCCGTGAGGGTCTTCTCTTCAAAGAGGGCCCCTGCGTCTCCTCCGAGCTAGGCCTGGAGGGCATATTCCTTTAATGGAATTGCCATGGACTCCGTGCCAACTGGAAGAAGCTGTGGAGGCTCGTCTCGTCCCGTTCCCCGTTAGCTATTTTTCTGCAGGAGACCATACTAGGCGCGTGCCCCCTTCCCGCCCTCTGGGGTTAGATGTTTTGCGACCCCACTACCACGAGATGGGGGCTGGGCTGGGGGAGGCGACGTTTACATGGGCATGATGTCTCTGTTCTTCTTTTCACTTCAGATACCTCCTTTCAGGCAGTAGCTGTGCAGCTTCCCCTGGATAGGAGCTATACTATCATTTCTGCGTACATTCCACCGTCAGCTGACTTCGACGGGGGGGACTTCCACCGCGTCGTGGCACGGTTGCTGAGGCCCTTTCTCTTGCTTGGATATATGAACGGCAGACATCCTCTCTGGGGAGATTACTCAATAAATTCCAGGGAAAAAGTCCTTGCCGATCTGATCGAAGAGCTTGAGATAGGTGTCCTAAATGTGGATGAGTTTACGCATCACTGCCCGAGAACCGCTTCATTTTCTTGCCCTGATCTATCTTTGTGCTCTTCGGATGCACAGCCTGATTTTGATTGGGGGGTGGTCGATGACCTCCATGGTAGTAATCACTTTATCATTCAAATATCATTTTCAGGGCAACTGCCGCCTGAGAGCCTACCTTGGTGGTGCTTGGCGCGGGTGCGGTGGCCTGCATTTCAGGAAATGATTAAATTCTCTATCTCATTTGAGGAATTTAGGTCGGTAGATGAGGCTGTTGAGTTCTTCTCCGGTAACCTGATCGCCGCGGGCCTGACTACTATTCCCAGAACGTCTGGCCGTTTTGCACGCCGACCACTTCCATGGTGGTCGGCCGAGTGTGATACAGACCTCAAACAGAAGCGTTGTGCCTACATGCGCTATAAGCGTTGCCAAAACGATTTCACTGTCGCTTAATTTTGTCGGGCTAGGTTCCGGTATATTTCGAAGCACGCCCGCCATTTTTTTTTTGCGGGCATACGTGTCTTCACTTGCCGGGATGACTCTTCTAGCAGAGTTGTGGAAGCGAGTCAAAAGGATTTGGGGCAAGTTCTCGCAGGACCCTCTTCCGTTCTTCAGGATAATGGGACCGTAATCTCGGACCCCGCGCCTGTGGCGGAATCCTTCGCGACCGCTTTTTCCGCATTTTCTAGCCGGGATGCTGCTCTGCCAGCATTCAATGCACGTCGTGATGTCTCGGAAGGCTGCTGACTGGACTTTACCTCCAGAGGCGGAGAACCCTTCAACGACAGGTTTACTGTGAGTGAGTTGTGTTCCGCTCTTGCTACGTGCGCGGACACTGCCCATGGTCCGAACGATGTCCCGTACGCCATGCTTCGACACCTAGGTGAGTAAGGCATGGCCCATCTGTTAGATTTGTGCAACATGATCTGGGTGGAGGGTCTTCTCCCAGATTCCTGGCGAATCGCTACTGTGCTAGCTTTTCGTAAACCGGGAAGAGATCACTCTACTACGGCCGATTTCCGCCCAATCTCTCTAACCTCTAGCGTGTGCAAGTTGATGGAGAAATTGGTAAATGTTAGATTAGCCTTTTTACTGGACAGCGGAGGCCATCTGTCTTCTGCACAGTGTGGCTTCCGCAAGTTCCACTTCACGTTGGATGCTCTGCTCCAACTGGAAAATGCCGTCTGCGAGGCTTTCCTTCGTAGACAGCACTACGGTACGGGGTTTTTAGATCTGGAGAAGGCCTATGATACCGCATGGCGATGCGGTAGCATGGAGACTCTGCACACGATGGGGGCGAGGGGACGCCTCCCAATGTTTATATCTGAATTTTTGTGAGATCTTCGATCCTGCGTACGGGTGGGAAGAGCCCTCTCCAGACCAATGAAGCAGGAAGAGGGTGTCCCACAGGGAAGTGTCCTCAGTGTCACACTCTTTGCCGTGAGCATCAACGGCATCACCTCGGTGCTGCCGAAGATATTCTCTCTACGCTCTATGTGGACGACCTTTCGATCTCTTTTGGCGCGGCCCAGATGCCAACTCTGGAGCATCGAATCCAACAGGCATTGAACCGCGTCTCTTGCTATGCCGAAGCGCACAGGTTTCGGTTTTCTTTGGCCAAGACTAAGGTGGTGCACTTCTGCCGCCATCCACGGCTTCACCCCGATCCAGATTTGTTTTTTAATGGGGTGCGCCTGGATGTGGTAGAATCGCACCGTTTCCTTGGTCTTGTATTCGATCGACGCCTCACCTGAGAGGCTCTTATTCGCAGCCTTAGGGTCTCTTGTACCCGCGCCATGGACATTCTCCGTTCCGTGACGTTCAGTGCTTGGGGCGCTGATAGGGCTACTGCCTTACTTTTTTATCGATCCTTTGTTCGTTCTAAGCTCGACTACGGATGCTAGTTTTATGCATCCGCAGCCGAGCGTTTATTGCGGAAGGGGGAGTCGATCTACCACACCGCCCTTCGCCTTGCGACCGGTACCTTCCGCATTTCCCCCATTGAGAGTCTGTTGGTCGATGCTGGGGAGATCCCCCTTGCTCTACGCCACGTATAGTTCATCACTCGCCTGTACGCGCGAGCCCGGCGTCTCCCTCAGCCGCCAACAGCTTTCACTGCATCCGCAGATGATTTCGACGGTGCCTATGCCGCCGAGAGATGTCAGTCATACCCTAAGCCTTTTGGATTTAGGGCCAGGAAACTCCTTCGAGAGCTAGGTATAGCTCTGGGGCCGGTGTTGCCCCTGGTTCTGCCCAGGATGCCACCCTGGAGGGTACCACATGTGGCTATTTGTCGCTACGCCTCTGCTCCTAAAGCTTATACTGCGCCGGGAGTATTGCGTTTGACCTTTTTGGAGCACACCTCGTGTCATGCTCGAACCGCGCCATTGTATACGGATGGCTCCAAGTCCCAAGACGGGGTCGGCTTCCACGCCGTATCCCCTCTGATTGAAGTCAGGCGACGTGCCCGGTTCGGAGACCAGATTGTGATCTATAGCGACTCACATAGCTCCGTGACTGCTCTCGGGGCATTGGAATCTCCGTATTCCCTGGTTTGCGATATCCGTGACGCCACGGCTTTGGAGAGGCGGACGGATGTCAAGATTATCTTCTGCGGGGTTCCTGTACGTGTAGGAATTGCGGGGCATGAGCGCGCAGATGAGATCGCCAAAGAGTCCGACAGGACTCTGCGACCGGACTAGCGTTTCGCTCTTCCTTACACCGACTACATGGCAGGAATACGGGTAGCTCTTTGGACTGCTTGGCAAAGAAGATGCGAGACGGTCGACGAGAACTTAAAGTTGCATGCTATTGCGCCGCGACTGTTCCCATGGACCTATCCCCCAATGCCGCGACAGCTTCAGGTCGCTTTCTCTTGTCTCCGAATCGAGCAACCCCGTGTGACGCATCGCCATTTGATGGAGCGCTCGCCTGCGCCCTATTGTGACGCTGCTTCGCCCCCCAACTGTTCGGCACATTCTTGTCGAATGTCCCAGTCTGGGTTATCTTCGCGCACGTTACTTGTCCCAGTACCGTGATGGGCGGGGTCACTACCGCCTATTCCTTGTACTCAGGACGAGTGCGTGCGCATTGACTGGTGGACTTGTAGACTTTGGGGGGGAGGCCGGCTTTCTCCCTTTTATTTAACCAGTTTTTTGTTTTGTTTTGTTGTTTTTTGTTTTTGTTTTTTTCCCTTATAGATCGTACGCTCCTGCGCCAGGGGGACCTCCCCCGACGCAGGAGCTTGCTTACTGCTCATTTCCTTTTCCCTTTTTTAAAAAATTTTGGTGTTGGTTTGGGTTGTTTTTTGTGTGTGTGTTTTTTAATTTGATTTTAAAGTAGACTAGTGCTAGGCAATTTTTTAATACGGTGACCAATGCCCAAGTAGGCAGTCGCCAGATGAGTTCTTAAAAAAAAAAATGGACCTCAATAACGGATAAGGTTTTTTTAGACAGATGATATTATTCCCAAAATCTGGAGAAGCTCAAGTTAACAAAAGACTTCAATCATGGCTTCCGTAAAGTCACGGAGAAAGTTTAAGCTCCGTCAAATTTCGCTCTATAAAGCAATAATTTTACCAAAATGTCCCATTAGAGGAACTACGAATAGAATAGAATAGAATAAAAGGTGTGAGAGAGTGTAAAAGGCTAGTGCGTCCAGAGCTATCCCGCCCCATCTCCTCTCTTCTGGCCCACTGTCAGGGCAAGAAGTGAGGAGAAGGGGCGAGAGAGCCCGGACTCCTCCTATTTCCCCTTTTCCCACTCCCTGTGCCTTGCGGCACCGGTGAGAGGGTAACAGGGTAAAAAAAGGTGAGGACAGAGAGATGAAGAGGAAAGGGAGCGATAGTATAGCAAGAAACTAGTAGAAGATCAAACAGATGACCTAGGTGGTCTTGACCTTACATTAAATACGTGGTGCTAATACCACGGTGTGTATCACCCACCCATGTATATTTGTCAAGCCCGTTAAGAAAGACAGTAACCAAGAGTTAGTGAGGAATGGAAAGAAGTTAGAGGCGTGCGGTGAGCCGCAAGGTGCTTGGAGGTTAACCTAATCTCTGTCCATTATAATTAGTCAGAAGTTTGAATTATAGTTATAGAGAAAGTACCTGAGATCCAGATGCTTTCCTTTTTGTTACCTAGTATTTATAGTTGGCGTTCAAACCGTTATTAGCGTGTGTTTGTTTTTAAGTAGAATTTGTTTGTTTTTCTCGCATGTTATGTTGTATTCTAACTGACTATTCTTGCATGTATTTTTTCCCTTTTATTTTTTCGCTTTCACATTTGCTGTTCCTTAAAGGTTTTTGTTACCCTTTCCTTCGTCGCGTATCGGTTCTCTTAACCGTTTGTCTAATCTGGTATTTTATCTCTTAATCTGTTATCAAATCCGGTGATGTTTCCTTCCCACTACGTGTAGATGTCTTCTTCTTCTTCGTTCCCATTTCCGATCCTCGCCCTGCTTGGGAAGAGTCGGTGAGGCCTCCAGTCTGCTCCTAGTTCTATTTGCGTTGAAAGTTCGCCATGTGTCCTCTCGATGACTCCTTTTGTTCTCTTCATGATTATCCTGTTTAAGGGCTCGATGTTGGCTTCTCTGTGTAGCTCTTCAATCTTTTTCTTCTCTATCCTTCTTGTATTTGTCACTAGGTACATTGCTTTGTTCTGGACTCTTTGTAGTTCGAGCAGTTTAGTTCGTGACAATGTACACATTGCAATTGCTGGATAGATGAGTGTTGATTGGATAATCGCATTGTAAATCTTCTTTTTATTCTCTTGACTTAAATTTCTTAATTTATACAGGAGTACTAGGCCTCTCTTTCCTTTCTGTATTCTCTCGGCTACGTGTTTCGTGTAACCGGATTTCGTTATTGTCAAACCTAGTACTTTACAGTCGTTACTGTATCCATATCTTACATTGTCCACGTTGATGTCTGCGTGATCGGACACAAGTAACGAAGAGGGTCGGATACCCATCCCCCCCCCGTACATATGTGTGTGTGTGTGTCCATGGAAATCGTTAGCTCTTATTCTGAATGAGGACCTGTGGGTGATCATCAAAAAGTCGGAGTGAGGAAGTGAATTATGAGATCCATCGATCCCCTGAAGTTAATATCTATCCCCAAGGACTCCCAGGACTCATTTGCTTTTATTTCTTTCGCGGTAAAGGTCATAAAAGCTATGAAACTAATAAATACCCTTTTAAGAGTCTCGTAGGATGCATCAGGAGCATATATATGAATTTATTTCTTCAATAATCTAAAGTAATAAAACATCGGAACCACAAAATATACCTCTGTCAAATATGCATTTGGGCCATAGCTATCTATAGTGGTCATAATTGACTAACTTGTTCGAGTAATCGCATTGACCATGAATATGTATAACCAGAATTCGCTGTTGGACATACGTAAATTTGAATTTCCAAGAGGTTTTTAATAAAAAAAACCTCTTGGTAGCATTGCAGAAAATGGTTGTCAGGTAGGTGACCACCGATCAAACCCTGGCTTCAAGGTGGGCATTATTCACGAAGGGATTTTCATAATTGAGCCATTTGACCTTCGCAATCTATGTGAAAGAGAGATGTGTCACCTTAAGAAGTGGAAAGAATCATGTATATGATAGATGCTTGGAAACAATGTGACGGGACGTTCTTGTAGCAATCCATGATGTGAAGGATATAGTCATGAAATGATGTCTAGGCCATAGTTATAACCATTGCAGCCTCCTAGAGGATAAACATATGGGCGAGCGGGATTAAATAGGAGGGTATGGATGGTATCTTTGATTTTTTTCCCTTTATTTCTATCTTTTGGCATTAATACGAGGCGTGATTAAGATTATAATTATGTTGATGGTGCTGTTACTGCTAACGCTGAATCTCTGATTCTGATACCACTAATGATTGTTTATAAAGCTCCCTTTGGTATTTTTGATCCCATCTTTCTAGCTAATTATAATTTGTAATGTGACCCTAAAATTCGAAGTCCTATGGAAAAGCAATTGTAAGTTTATTTAATATCTCCTTTGCCCTTGATATCTTAAGAGGGTTTGTGTCCTACGAGTATCTCATACTTTGTTGGGTCTATCCAGGCGTGGAGATGAATAAGGTGGAGTCAGACAGAAAAAAAGATAAAGGAACAGAAACAAATGTAAACAAAAATCGAAATAAGAAAGGTTAATGCAGCCGAACTCCCGAGACTCGATACTGGAGAGGGGACAATGCATAAAAATTAAGGGGAAAACTAATACACGCGGACTGAAATGCGAAATTTAATCCCTTTTTCGTCTGTGCAGCCGCCTGGAAACACATTAATACTACCACTATCATAGTTTCTCTAATCTACTTAGTGACCACAAATTCTTAAAAATATTGGCTGTTTATTGAATATAACATATAATATTCTTTACGAACTGTTCAACTAAAGTATAAAACTCACAAAGTTGTATAGATGCCGGCATTTGGGAACCGAAATTATTTCGTTTGAATGTACTGTTTATAAGTGGAGGCAGAAGAAAAAAAAATGACTACATTGTGGCGGAAACTCGAAGTCCTACTCTATACAATCCAAAATAAAGAGCAAACGCCATTCATGATTACCAATTGTCTTTTGTAATTGTGATGTGTGTTGACTAGAGATTTAGTGATACTTATGTTCTTCAGAATAATAGATAGTTTGCAGAGTGAGATTTGCCTGGAATGCCTGAAACAGTTCGGTAGTGTTAGGGAGCTGGTTCTTGGGTGATGTACCGATTCCTGACTATAGTGGATGATATTCCTGTTCAGGCAACGTAAAAGTTCGAACAGCAGAACAACGCGTTGTTTACTTGTATCTTTTGTAGCTGATTGCGACTGGCAGGACGTGGGCTCTTAGTATAGAAGTTATTCACTTATAACTAAGACCATTTAATTAACGCCTTTCTTGCGAACGATCGGCATCCTTGTATGCTAGTCTTTGTCTACTCCTAAATAGGATTAGTGGACTTGGCTGGAATGCGGTTGTTTCTTTATCAGGTTGTCCAACTGATTTGGGAAATGTACTAGTACACGTGTGACTAAAATTTAAGGATATTGAAAATCTTCATGAAATTGATTTACAGACAAATTGAGAGTGGGTTTTCTTTAATTTCGGCCCCAGAAATTAATATTTGCTGTTACCACACTTCGTTGAATTAACACAAAGGCTTGTTTTTTGCGAACTTCATTCATTCTTTTTAACACCTATTTCCCTTCCACCAACAACGTAGAATCAAGCATTTTGACAGCCCTATATGAAATTTTTTAGTCCGTTAGTAATTCACTCTCATTACTTCACCACTTTCTTCATAAATATTTTGGTGGTTGTCGCATTTTTTTTTAAATAAACAAGTTGATTTTTTTTTTAAATGTCAGTATTTCATAAGCAGGGAACTCTAATACAAGGAAAAACAAATATAATATTTGTCTCAAATATTGGAGCAGAAGTTTAATACACCTAAGTGTATTTTACTTATTTATTACTGAATAAATTATTTATTTACATTTTGGTTATTCACTGGATTTAGATATGAATATTTTGGTGATATATATATATATATATATATATATATATATATATATATATATATATATATATATATATATATATATATAGATATATATATTAAGAAAATTATTGCAGTAACGCAAATAATTATGCGGTTAAAAGGCAATTTTTTGGCAAACCAGTCTTCCTCAAAGCCTTCGGAAGGAGCTCTTCTCACATACACGAAAAGGTAGCACTTAAAATAGGCGAGGCGAAGCGAGGCGAAATTGGAGAATCAAACAAATTTTCCATTCTCTTTGAAAAGCATGGGTGACACTTAAAAACGCTAATCGAAAGATAGTTTTTTGGCTATCTGAGAGAACGCTTATTTTAAGTGCTACCTTTTCGTGTATGTGAGAAGAGCTCCTTCCGAAGGCTTTGAGGAAGACTGGTTTGCCAAAAAATAGCCTTTGGCAATAACATCATAACTATTCGACCGATTTTAACGAAATTTGAAACCCTTATGTTGTTTTACATTCTCTTTAACCGCATAATTAATTGCGCTACTGCAATAATTTTCTTTATTTATAAGGCGAGGCGAAATTGGAGAATCAAACAAATTTTCCATTCTCTTCGAAAAGCATGGGTGACACTTAAAAACGCTAATCAAAAGATAGTTTTTTAACTATCTGAGAGAACGCCTATTTTAAGTGCTACCTTTTCGTGTATGTGAGAAGAGCTTCTTCCGAAGGCTTTGAGGAAGACTGGTTTGCCAAAAAATAGCCTTATAATTGCATAATTAATTGCATTACTGCAATAATTTTCTTAATTTATAAGGTGAGGCGAAATTGGAGAATCAAACAAATTTTCCATTCTCTTCGAAAAGCATGGGTGACACTTAAAAACGCTAATCGAAAGATAGTTTTTTGGCAATCTAAGAGAACGCCTATTTTAAGTGCTACCTTTTCGTGTATGTGAGAAGAGCTCCTTCCGAAGGCTTTGAGGAAGACTGGTTTGCCAAAAAATAGCCTTTTAACCGCAAAATTAATTGCGTTACTGCAATAATTTTCTTAATTTATAAGGCGAGGCGAAATTGAAGAAACAAACAAATTTTCCATTCTCTTCGAAAAGCATGGGTGACACTTAAGAACGCTAATCGAAAGATAGTTTTTTTGCTATCTGAGAGAACGCCTATTTTAAGTGCTACCCTTTCGTGTATGTGAGAAGAGCTCCTTCCGAAGGCTTTGAGGAAGACTGGTTTGCCAAAAAAATAGCCTTTTAACCGCATAATTAATTGGGTTACTGCAATAATTTTCTTAATTTATAAGGCGAGGCGAAATTGGAGAATCAAACAAATTTTCCATTCTCTTCGAAAAGCATGGGTGACACTTAAAAACGCTAATGGAAAGATAGTTTTTTGGCTATCTGAGAGAACGCTTATTTTAAGTGCTACCTTTTCGTGTATGTGAGAAGAGCTCCTTCCGAAGGCTTTGAGGAAGACTGGTTTGCCAAAAAATAGCCTTTTAACATCATAATTAATTGCGTTACTGCAATAATTTTCTTAATTTATAAGGCGAGGCGAAATTGGAGAATCAAACAAATTTTCCATTCTCTTCGAAAAGCATGGGTGACACTTAAAAACGCTAATCGAAAGATAGTTTTTTGGCTATCTGAGAGAACGCTTATTTTAAGTGCTACCTTTTCGTGTATGTGAGAAGAGCTCCTTCCGAAGGCTTTGAGGAAGACTGGTTTGCCAAAAAATAGCCTTTTAACCGCATAATTAATTGCGTTACTGCAATAATTTTCTTAATTTATAAGGCGAGGCGAAATTGGAGAATCAAACAAATTTTCCATTCTCTTCGAAAAGCATGGGTGACACTTAAAAACGCTAATGGAAAGATAGTTTTTTGGCTATCTGAGAGAACGCTTATTTTAAGTGCTACCTTTTCGTGTATGTGAGAAGAGCTCCTTCCGAAGGCTTTGAGGAAGACTGGTTTGCCAAAAAATAGCCTTTTAACTGCATAATTAATTGCGTTACTGCAATAATTTTCTTAATTTATAAGGCGAGGCGAAATTGGAGAATCAAAATAAATTTTCCATTCTCTTCGAAAAGCATGGGTGACACTTAAAAACGCTATTCGAAAGATAGTTTTTTGGCTATTTGAGAGAACCCCTATTTTAAGTGCTACCTTTTCGTGTATGTGAGAAGAGCTCCTTCCGAAGGCTTTGAGGAAGACTGGTTTGCCAAAAAATAGCCTTTTAACCGCATATATATATATATATATATATATATATATATATATATATATATATATATATATATATATATATATATAAATATATATAAATATATATATATATATATATATATATATATATATATATATATATATATATATATATATATATATATATATATATATATATATATATATATGTCAGTATTTCATAAGCAGGGAACTCTAATACAAGGAAAAACAAATATAATATTTGTCTCAAATATTGGAGCAGAAGTTTAATACACCTAAGTGTATTTTACTTATTTATTACTGAATTATTTATTTATTGACATTTTGGTTATTCACTAGATTTAGATTTGAATATTTTGGTGATATATATATATATATATATATATATATATATATATATATATATATATATATATATATATATATATATATATTATATTAAGAAAATTATTGCAGTAACGCAATTAATTATGCGGTTAAAAGGCTATTTTTTGGCAAACCAGTCTTCCTCAAAGCCTTCGGAAGGAGCTCTTCTCACATACACGAAAAGGTAGCACTTAAAATAGGCGTTCTCTCTGATAGCCAAAAAACTATCTTTCGATTAGCGTTTTTAAGTGTCACCCATGCTTTTCGAAGAAAAGGGAAAATTTGTTTGATTCTCCAATTTCGCTTCGCCGTATAAATTAAGAAAATTATTGCAGTAACGCAATTAATTATGCGGTTAAAAGGCTATTTTTTGGCAAACCAGTCTTCCTCAAAGCCTTCGGAAGGAGCTCTTCTCACATACACGAAAGGGTAGCACCTAAAATAGGCGTTCTCTCAGATAGCAAAAAAACTATCTTTCGATTAGCGTTTTTAAGTGTCACCCATGCGTTTCGAAGAGAATGGAAAATTTATTTAATCCTCCAATTTCGCCTCGCCTTATAAATTAAGAAAATTATTGCAGTAACGCAATTAATTATGCGGTTAAAAGGCTATTTTGGGGCAAACCAGTCCTCCTCAAAGCTTTCGGAAGGAGCTCTTCTCACATACACGAAAAGGTAGCACTTAAAATAGGCGTTCTCTCAGATAGCAAAAAAACTATCTTTCGATTAGCGTTTTTAAGTGTCACTTATGCTTTTCGAAGAGGATGGAAAATTTGTTTGATTCTCCAATTTCGCCTCGCCTTATAAATTAAGAAAATTATTGCAGTAGTGCGATTAATTATGCAATTAAAAGGCTATTTTTTGGCAAACCAGTCTTCCTCAAAGCCTTCGGAAGGAGCTCTTCTCACATACACGAAAAGGTAGCACTTAAAATAAGCGTTCTCTCAGAAGGCCAAAAAACTATCTTTCGATTGGCGTTTTTAAGTGTCACCCATGCTTTTCGAAGAGAATGGAAAATTTGTTTGATTCTCCAATTTCGCCTCGCCTTATAAATTAAGAAAATTATTGCAGTAGCGCGATTAATTATGCAATTAAAGGGCTATTTTTTGGCAAACCAGCCTTCCTCAAAGCCTTCGGAAGGAGCTCTTCTCACATACACGAAAAGGTGCACTTAAAATAGGCGTTCTCTTAGATAGCTAAAAAACTATCTTCCGATTGGAGTTTTTAAGTGTCACCCATGCTTTTCGAAGAGAATGGAAGATTTGTTTGATTCTCGAATTTCGCCTCGCCTTATAAATTAAGAAAATTATTGCAGTAACGCAATTAATTATGATGTTAAAAGGCTATTTTTTGGCAAACCAGTCTTCCTCAAAGCCTTCGGAAGGAGCTCTTCTCACATACACGAAAAGGTAGCACTTAAAATAAGCGTTCTCTCAGATAGCCAAAAAACTATCTTTCGATTAGCGTTTTTAAGTGTCACCCATGCTTTTCGAAGAGAATGGAAAATTTGTTTGATTCTCCAATTTCGCCTCGCCTTATAAATTAAGAAAATTATTGCAGTAACCCAATTAATTATGCGGTTAAAAGGCTATTTTTTTGGCAAACCAGTCTTCCTCAAAGCCTTCGGAAGGAGCTCTTCTCACATACACGAAAGGGTAGCACTTAAAATAGGCGTTCTCTCAGATAGCAAAAAAACTATCTTTCGATTAGCGTTCTTAAGTGTCACCCATGCTTTTCGAAGAGAATGGAAAATTTGTTTGTTTCTTCAATTTCGCCTCGCCTTATAAATTAAGAAAATTATTGCAGTAACGCAATTAATTTTGCGGTTAAAAGGCTATTTTTTGGCAAACCAATCTTCCTCAAAGCCTTCGGAGGGAGCTCTTCTCACATACACGAAAAGGTAGCACTTAAAATAGGCGTTCTCTTAGATTGCCAAAAAACTATCTTTCGATTAGCGTTTTTAAGTGTCACCCATGCTTTTCGAAGAGAATGGAAAATTTGTTTGATTCTCCAATTTCGCCTCACCTTATAAATTAAGAAAATTATTGCAGTAATGCAATTAATTATGCAATTATAAGGCTATTTTTTGGCAAACCAGTCTTCCTCAAAGCCTTCGGAGGAAGCTTTTCCCACATACACGAAAAGGTAGCACTTAAAATAAGCGTTCTCTCAAATAGCCTAAAGAACTATCTTTCGATTAGCGTTTTTAAGTGTCATCCATGCTTTTCGAGAGAATGGAAAATTTGTTTGATTCTCCAATTTCGCCTCACCTTATAAATTAAGAAAATTATTGCAGTAATGCAATTAATTATGCAATTATAAGGCTATTTTTTGGCAAACCAGTCTTTCTCAAAGCCTTTGGAAGAAGCTCTTCTCACATACACTAGAAGGTAGCACTTGAAATAGGCGTTCTCTCAGATAGTTAAAAATCTATCTTTCGATTAGCGTTTTTAAGTGTCACTTATGCTTTTCGAAGAGGATGGAAAATTTGTTTGATTCTCCAATTTCGCCTCGCCTTATAAATTAAGAAAATTATTGCAGTAACGCAATTAATTATGCGGTTAAAAGGCTATTTTTTGGCAAACCATTCTTCCTCAAAACATTCGGAAGGAGCTCTTCTCACATACACGAAAAGGTAGCACTTAAAATAAGCGTTCTCTCAGATAGCCCAAAAAACTATCTTTCGATTAGCGTTTTTAAGTGTCATCCATGCTTTTCGAAGAGAATGGAAAATTTGTTTGATTCTCCAATTTCGCCTCACCTTATAAATTAAGAAAATTATTGCAGTAATGCAATTAATTATGCAATTATAAGGCTATTTTTTGGCAAACCAGTCTTCCTCAAAGCCTTCGAAGAAGCTCTTCTCACATACACGAAAAGGTAGCACTTAAAATAGGCGTTCTCTCAGATAGCCTAAAAAACTATCTTTTGATTAGCGTTTTTAAGTGTCACCCATGCTTTTCAAGAGAATGGAAAATTTGTTTGATTATCCAATTTCGCCTCGCCTCATAAATTAAGAAAATTATTGCAGTAACGCAATTAATTATGTGGTGAAAAGGCTATTTTTTGGCAAACCAGTCTTCCTCAAAGCCTTCGGAAGCAGCTCTTCTCACATACACGAAAGGGTAGCACTTAAAATAGGCGTTCTCTCAGATAGCAAAAAAACTATCTTTCGATTAGCGTTTTTAAGTGTCACTCATGCTTTTCGAAGAGAATGGAAAATTTGTTTGATTCTCCAATTTCGCCTCGCCTTATAAATTAAGAAAATTATTGCAGTAGCGCGATAATTATGCGGCTATAAGGCTATTTTTTGGCAAACCAGTCTTCCTCAAAGCCTTCGGAGGAAGCTTTTCCCACATACACGAAAAGGTAGCACTTAAAATAAGCGTTCTCTCAAATAGCCTAAAAAACTATCTTTCGATTAGCGTTTTTAAGTGTCATCCATGCTTTTCGAAGAGAATGGAAAATTTGTTTGATTCTCCAATTTCGCCTCACATTATAAATTAAGAAAATTATTGCAGTAATGCAATTAATTATGCAATTATAAGGCTATTTTTTGTCAAACCAGTCTTTCTCAAAGCCTTTGGAAGAAGCTCTTCTCACATACACGAAAAGGTAGCACTTAAAATAAGCGTTCTCTCAGATAGTTAAAAAACTATCTTTTGATTAGCGTTTCTAAGTGTCACCCATGCTTTTCGAAGAGAATGGAAAATTTGTTTGGTTCTCCAATTTCGCCTCGCCTTATAAATTAAGAAAATTATTGCAGTAACGCAATTAATTATGCGGTTAAAAGGCTATTTTTTGGCAAACCAGTCTTCCTCAAAGCCTTTGGAAGGAGCTCTTCTCACATACACGAAAAGGTAGCACTTAAAATAGGCGTTCTCTCAGATAGCCAAAAAACTATCTTTCGATTAGCGTTTTTAAGTGTCACCCATGCTTTTCGAAGAGAATGGAAAATTTGTTTGATTCTCGAATTTCGCCTCGCCTTATAAATTAAGAAAATTATTGCAGTAACGCAATTAATTATGCGGTTAGAATGCTTTTTTTTTTGGCAAACCAGTCTTCCTCAAAGCCTTTGGAAGAAGCTCTTCTCACATACACGAAAAGATAGCACTTAAAATAAGCGTTCTCTCAGATAGCCAAAGAACTATCTTTTGAATAGCGTTTTTAAGTGTCACCCATGCTTTTCGAAGAGAATGGAAAATTTGTTTGATTCTCCAATTTCGCCTCGCCTTATAAATTAAGAAAATTATTGCAGTAGCGCGATTAATTATGCAATTAAAAGGCTATTTTTTGGCAAACCAGTCTTCCTCAAAGCCTTCGGAAGGAGCTCTTCTCACATACACGAAAAGGTAGCACTTAAAATAGGCGTTCTCTCAGATAGCAAAAAAACTATCTTTCGATTAGCGTTCTTAAGTGTCACCCATGCTTTTCGAAGAGAATGGAAAATTAGTTTGTTTCTCCAATTTCGCCTCGCCTTATAAATTAAGAAAATTATTGGTGTAACGCAATTAATTATGCGGTTAAAAGGCTATTTTTTGGCAAACCAGTCTTCCTCAAAGCCTTCGGAAGGAGCTCTTCTCACATACACGAAAAGGTAGCACTTAAAATAGGCGTTCTCTTAGATAGCTAAAAAACTATCTTTCGATTGGAGTTTTTAAGTGTCACCCATGCTTTTCGAAGAGAATGGAAGATTTGTTTGATTCTCCAATTTCGCCTCGCCTTATAAATTAAGAAAATTATTGCAGTAACGCAATTAATTATTCGGTTAAAAGGCTATTTTTTGGCAAACGGGTCTTCCTCAAAGCCTTCGGAAGGAGCTCTTCTCACATACACGAAAAGGTAGCACTTAAAATAAGCGTTCTCTCAGATAGCCAAAAAACTATCTTTCGATTAGCGTTTTTAAGTGTCGCATATGCTTTTCGAAGAGAATGGAAAATTTGTTTGATTCTCCATTTTCGCCTCGCTTCGCCTCGCCTATTTTAAGTGCTACCTTTTCGTGTATGTAAGAAGAGCTTCTTCCGAAGGCTTTGAGAAAGACTGGCTTGCCAAAAAATAGCCTTTTAACCGCATATATATATATATATATATATATATATATATATATATATATATATATATATATATATATATATATATATATATATTTATATATGGTTGGCCAGAAAGTCCTGAATCACTTAGGAAGCGGAAAGAAAACAAGAAAATTTTATGGAGCAACACCAAGATACCAAGATTATGTTAGATTAGCCTTACTCATTCGACTACCCGCCTCCGTACGCTGTTGTTGTTTGTTGTTCCGTCGCAGTTTATTTCTGACAGAAGAAATGAGTTTGGAAGAAAGTGGAATTAGTATTTTCATTCGCTACTGTTACAAACGAAAACTTTCTACAAGAGTTGCTATGAGGGAAATACTTTTTCCATCGTCCTTTAAGTTCGGTAGGGTGGCTTTCGGAAGAGGCGCTGCTAGAGTTTTTCGCCAAATATTTATCTTTTCATTTTGGTGCTCGATTTTAATTTAGTATAAAATGTTTTAGCAAGGTTAAAGGTCCTCACTAGAAATTTGAGCCTGGATGGAACACAACCTTTATAGACCTGCCTTCTTTCTATCCCGACAGCCGAGGTCATTTTGATATTAGAATATATTTATTGGGTCAACATTTTCCTATGTTACAAATATCAATGAGTGGTAATGTTTGCTTTTTTTCACTTCTTGACAGAGTTTTCCATACCCAACCGTCCCTCCTATACGCCTTATGTTTGTCTAATGTGATGCTGCCTGTGAGAAGGAAGTCACTCCGATATTTCTTCTTGCAGAAATTAATTTCCTTGTTTTTGCCCATTTTATCGGGATGTGACAAAAATGGGGTCTAACAATCGTACGGCCAAAATGGACTCCTTCTTCTGCTTATCACGGGATTAGTATTGAATTGTCCATCGGAAATTCCAAACTTTAATACTTCCGATGGGAAGACACGACTCGCCCAACCTCTCCTCAAAGATGCCGAAGTTCCTTACCGCCCCGCCCGCTCCGCCCGCCCCCCTAATTACATTCAGACTTGTAAATTTGTGTGTCCTTAGGCAAAGCATCTCTCTGTATTCATTAGTTTGCCAGCGATTGAAGATGACAGATGGGTCCGTCGAAACCTGGTTTCACAATTCGCAAATAAATCGATCCTAACACTGTGGTTTCTTCCCTGCATATATGTATATATATATATGGATTGCTAGGCAACTATTCATCTTAACGATTGAATGATTTCGATGTTTTATAAATAGATTGGGTGACAATGTTCAAAATATATTTTTTAAATTTATATTGTCCTTCCGAAATATTAAAGTTATCAACCTCCTTGACAATCATAATTGATTCAGCAATTCATCTTTCTATATAATTTTGGCTTGTTAAAATTCAATTATCTGATCGCAATTTTACATATGGACCAAAAGGCTGAAGGAAAGTGAATCTTATCTGCACCGTCTTCTTTAATTCTGTTACTAAAGTGACCAAACTCACCAATGTAGGATTTATCACAATCTCTACATGGGATTAAATCTAAACCTGCGTCTCTGTTTATGATATAGAGTATGGTCAAGGACTTTTGGGTGGTATTTGAGTATTTGATTAATATATTTATGTTATTTTTATTAGCGTAATTTTTTTTTTTTTTGGGGGGGGGGCTATAGCTTGGACATGTGGGAATATTAGAGATTTTTTAAAATCCTCATTTTATTTAGGTTGATCCTAGGCATTTATATACCGGAGTCGCAGATGTGTGCGATGATTTCTTGGATCCTCAAAATGTGAGTTGTGTGAGTGTGTTAATTTTTGTTTTAGCTTATTTTCTTGTGTTTTTTATGTTTTGTCAGAAATTTAGAGCTGTATCCAGTGTGAGTACTGTGGTACTCTATTTAAGGGGAGTGGAGTGTTTGATACGATGGTGTGCTGGTACTCAAAGTTTGTGAACCTGGTAACAGAGGTTTTGAAGGTGAGACGTAGAATTGAAGATGACGAGGTGCTTTGAATTTTGCATAAGTATGGTAATGTGATCGACATAGCTATAGAGTGTGATGTGATTTTTTGGAAAGATGCATAGAGGAAAAGGTTGAAAAGGGTGAGGGAAAATAAGGATATAATAGAACCTTCCACCTTTAGTTATTGTTCCCCAATCGTCATGGTCAAGAAACCTGATGGCTCTTATCGGATGTTCATCGACTTCCGGAAGTTAAATTCGGTAACTGTGTTCGACGCCGAGCCCATCCCGTTGGTAGACCAAAACCCCTACCTTTTTGAAGACGCCAAGTTCATCTCAGAACTTGATTTGTGCAAGGCGTATTACCAAATTTTCCTCCGGCCCGATGTGAAAGCATATACCGCCTTTGCAACTGAGAAAGGCTTAATGCAATTTAAGCGCCTTCCTTTTGGCCTCGTGACCGCTTGTAGTAACAATAACCGTCTCATGAGAAGGTTGTTAGATGGACTTCTGAATGTCTCCTTTTACTTCGATAACGTCTACATCGCTACTCGTGAATGGAGTCACCATTTAACCACCCTATTAGCTCTCTTCGAGCGACTGCGCGAAAATGGCCTCACCATTGGCCCCAGCAAATGCCATTTTGCCCACGAAACTATCAAATACTTGGGTTTTAAAATAGGAAAAAGCCAGTAAGGTCCACAGGAGGGCAATATTAAGGCAATCACCGACATGCCCCTCCCGAATACTAAGAAGCAATTAAGATCATTCCTAGGATCAGCTTCTTACTATCGGCGATTTGTCCCGAATTTCGCTGCAATCTCGGCGCCCCTCAGCACCCTTTTAAAAAAGAATTCCCCCGATCGTCTACGTTGGAATGATGTCGCTGTTTCTCATTGTAATCAGCTCAAAAGTAAGCTCATTTCTGCCCCCATTTTGAGGTTGCCCAACCCGGAAAAATCCTTTGGGATTAAGACCGACGCGAGCAACGAGGGCATTGGAGGTGTACTCCTTCAATATGAGGATGACGGAACGAGTCATTCAGTTGCATATGCTAGTCGCCAATTATTACCACGTGATAAGAGATATGCCACTATAGAGAAGGAAGCTCTAGCAATTATATGGGTTATTGACATGTTTAAAATGTACTTGATAGGAAAAGAATTTCAGATAAGAACTGACCACCGCCCGTTGGCCTATATTCGGAATGTACGACACTCCAACGGCCGAATTATGTGCTGGAGTCTACTCTTGCAAGAGTACCAATTTAAGATAAATTATATAAAAGGTTCCGATAATCAGGTCGCTGAAGCACTCAGTAGGAATGCGTTACCAAATAGTGTAGATTAATTTGAAATTCGTAGGCTTAGGATCTCCATATATGTATATACCGTCTTGTACGACTTAAATTAGATTCTCCTGTAATATAATTAGTTAATGTATATGTCTGAATTTTGTGGCTCAATGTCTATTTTTTTCGTATGTGTATATTTTTGTATCCATTAAATTACGTATAAATTATTTTGTCTCATATGTACTAATTTTATATTATTTCATTGTTCCATGTCTTTTTTATGGTTAAGTTTGTATTAAAGGTTAATTTCCCCTATAATCAAATGATACAAATAATCATATGTATTGAGGTAATACTAGCTAAGTGCATGAAGGTATGGTCGTTGCAAGAAAGCGAGTTCTCCACAACAGAGCTCTATCGTTGTCCCTTCTCTCTTTTTTTTCGAAGTGACAACTTCCCTTAGAATGGAGGGGTGTGATAGAACGGTCTGAGGCCGCTTAAATTCAGCCGCTATCACATGTTAGAAACAAATACATGCTACCTACGTGCATCTGCGGGAGGAAGCGGGGCGCGTTATCGCCATCTGAGTCAATATTTAGCCAAGGAGGTTATTCCCCCGTTTCGCCTCCACACGGTGATCTCGCCAGATTGAGTTAGGCTTATGGGCAGATAAGGTATTTTCCCAGGCGCGACCGGGGCATTCTCCTGAGCCTCCAACTCAATTGTCCCCTACGCCAAGGAGATGGCTCCGGGTACTTATACAACAACAATCCCCAATAAGAGCAGATCAGTTCCAGATTATCTTCGCGAGACATCACGCCGATCCGGTCTCACCTTGTGCACCAGGAGGCTCTACCGCGGGGAACCACCTTATTGTCCAGAAGAGGACAATATTCGTGCCTTCGAGACGCCAATTCAATAAGGCCCCCCTGTTGTCCAGAAAATCCTGAACACCAACTTTCCTAGCAATGATAGAAAGTGACTAATAAACTTCATCTTTCGCAGGCAGGACAAAGTTATTCACCGAACCCATAACTCCTACACTCGACCTCTCTACAATGGCGTCCAACAACGAGCTATTCTTTCGCCCTATTTTTCACCCTATTCACTCATGAAATCCCACAACCCCTCCCCCTATTAATCAACACTTACACCTACGAAGACGACATCTCACTCAGAGCCTTACACCCCTCAATCTCAACAAGAAGCTGGACAATCCAACAACATATATAAACACTAGTACATTGGCTGAAACAAAACCGCATGACCGCCTCAGCCTACAAATTAACAGTAACGCTTTTCCAACCCAATTACCACAAATCGAACATTCACCTCCAAAATCAGACTTATCGACGAACAACACCTATCCCTAGACAAAACCCAAACCCTCATAAGACTCACACTAGACACCCACATGACATTCGAAACCCACACAACAAACATTACAAATGAGGCTACAAAGGAAGTCAACACCTTCAAACCACTACTAAACATTACATGTGAACAACAGAAATTCTCTCGTCACTCTATACAAACAATTCATCCGCCCACCCTCAACTACGCAGCACTAGCATGACACCCAACCACAGCCAAATTTCACGAGAACAAACATCAAACCACACAGATCGATGCACTCGGAACAATCAGAGTATGTACACACAGCATACTCACCCCACACGTACATGTTGAAAAAAATATCCACAATCAAAACATACTTAGACATGATTGGAACCCAACACTTCAGCAGAGGGCTGAGCCCTCCCAACCCAACCACCCCCTGACAGCAAAGCTTCCACCACCCAGACACAAGAAAGAAGCCCCCCCCCTCCCCAGCACGCTACTTCCAACACCTCTATAATAACCTTCCTTCCCCCCATTTCCACCAAACCCTTACTTAATCAAATACATTCACACTATCTTGACACCAGGATATTTGAACACACCACCACCAAGCAATCTCTTAAATGAGCCTCCCACAAAATAAACCACTCAGATACATAATTAAAAACAACACATTGAGTAATCCTCTCGCAGCTTAAATAAGGCCACTCCATCATACTTAAGCAATACAAACACATAATAAACCTTGCCCCGACACTAACAAGTACCAGATACAACCAAAACTCAGACAACATCGAACACCTACTCATAGACTGCCCAAACATCACACAATCACGCACTACACACACTATTTTCCTCTCGTAGGGACCTGTGAATCCACCTAGAGCGAGTGGTTGCCTTCCTAAATGCCGCCAATCTCGCAGAAGAGAGATGGGGCGGCGTGGGAGGGGCAAGTAAAGTAAGTTGGCTGACCCACGACCACAGAGCGAACCAGATGCTGCAATGAGCCGGTCCACAATTCCCGACTGAGAAAATGTTGTGTATTTGTCTGAAGCTCTCGAAGTATATATAATTATAGAATTAAGACCTGCAAAGACTCTTAGATGGAAGTATGGCTAGTCGTAGAAGAAATAGGGAAGATAAGGTGTTCTTTGAAGGGCCTTTAGAATAGTTAAAAAGGACGTTCACTCTATGGTTTTTATTAAGTGTGCTTTAATATGGGTAGTTTAACAATTAAATATGTTTTTTCCTAATTTAATTTTAAACATGTTGATTGATATATTTAAACTAGATTATCTGGAAGCAAAATCCAAGTTGAAGCGATTTTCTAAGTGAAAAAGTGCCGCACGATAGTGGTCTGATAGCACTTTGAATTCAATCTATGAACATGAGTAGTAGTATTGTAAGTGGAGAGTCGAGTGTACAGAAACTCGGCCTCCTATGAGCGTATCCAAATACACACACACACACACACGCTCACACGTTCTAAGATGATCCTCCTTCCACACTGTACCACACCTAGACTTAGTAAATATTTTGCAACTGAAAATATGTGTTGATCGGATTATAAATTTAGCCCAGACTATTCATCTACGGTTGATTTCCTCAATCATCTTCGGCGACTTATTCATGAACACCCAATTGATCGGATTGAATTTCTCTATAGTGGGTCAGTCCAACCACCTTTCAACAACAATAATGGAAAAGAAGTGATTGAAAATCTCCAGTTTATGGATTTAGAAGATTTAATAATTAGTGAAAAATTAAAAAACGAGCTTGTGGATCAGTTTTTCTTTGTAGGTCTATCTAATCGTCACAATACATGAGTGGATAGATTTTTCTGCATATTGTATTCTAACATTGTGAATGATGGGGAGAAAGTAGTGAACATCGCTATATTTGACACAAACCCCTTGTTATTTCGATTTCTCTCATGGTATTCCCATCAGCTCACCGATACGATGAAAACCAAAATTGAAGAGGCAAGGATGAAAGATTTTCCCTTCTCACAAGGTCAAGAGAATGTGATGAATTATTTTTTTAGACAAAATAAAACATTGGTAGCATAACGCGTATTATTTCATCTTTATTTTATTCATATAAATCATAGAATATTATTAATAATTGAAAAAATATATATGCACATAAAGAAAGAGCTAATAATAGCTGGCAGGTATTCAATGGACCTTTTTTTTTAATATCTTGTAAGATCCCTTTGAAACTGAAAGGTATGGTTCGGTAACTCCCTGGGAGACCAACACGTTTCCGAAACGTCTTTCTCAAAGCCTTTTCCTCCCTCACCTCTTTCACTCCAAAGGGTTCCTCGGCTCTTAAACCCATAAATGGCACAAGGATATGACTATCATCATGGGCTCCAACTATATGTTTCATAGTATCGTAGGTTATTATATCCTTCGTGTGAGTGTTAATGGTTAATCCTTTAGCACGAAGTATATACTTCACCCCACTCGGCGTTTGGATGCGTATTGAATAGGATTTGGGACCCGTAGAGCAGAATGAATCTCCATACGCATCAGCACCGTACACATTCTTGATCTCATCGGTGAGATAACCTAGGAATTCTCTGAGTTGAGGTTGTAGATCATCTTTCTTAGCAATGAAGATGGCACTGTCTGTGTCACAGTACAATAACCTTTCACTCAACGAGTCTAAGAGGCCATAGAGCTTGATTCGAGAATCCTCTGCGAATCCTCTGAGCGAATTTCCCCCAGAGACTGTAAAAGAAATTAATATGATCGGGATTAATGGGATGATTTTTGATTTATTATTATAGTAGTATTATCGACTTTAAGTTTAGAAATCATTGACTTTATATTAGCTGTGCAATGTCTTAAAATTTATAAATCACATCTTGAAAGTAATATATCAACACAGAAAAAAAATCTAATCGCA
The DNA here is from genome assembly GCA_963969495.1 of Ceratothoa steindachneri. Lineage (NCBI taxonomy): Eukaryota > Metazoa > Arthropoda > Malacostraca > Isopoda > Cymothoidae > Ceratothoa > Ceratothoa steindachneri. The sequence goes on from OZ018321.1 coordinate 177,674,508, forward strand.
GGAAGAAATCCTTACCTGTTTAGGCAGAGCTTCGCTCTAAAACGCTTTCCAGGATTCCTTTCGATGTTGTTTATTTGTATGTTTATCCCCTCGACATGATTCACACTCTTCACGTATTCTATTTTTTCATTCTCACCAATTACTCCTCGTGGGAAGCCAGAAGCTTCTATTTTTTCTTCTAGAAAAGTTTTTATATACTCTGCGAACAAACTCCCAAACTCCCAAATCTCGTAGATATTTTTTATCCTATACATTTTTCCAGTGCAAGTTTCCGTTCACGGGGTTGTGTACACTACTGAAATCATACGTTGCTTTACAGAGTGATCGCAGTCGTGTGAGATTTGCTGAGCGCATGTGGAGTAGAGTGTGAAAGTAAGTTTACCATCTATGGATTGAGGGAGAACTGGAATATGCAGATCATTAGGAGGGAGAACATCAACTTTCACGATGCCGAAATATGTCTCATTCACACCTTGAGTGAAATCTTGAATAGACGGAATTTCTCTCACAGATACGCAACGTCGAAGTGATCCTACGGAATAGGGATTGTTTTTCATACAGTACGGATATAAGGAGCAAAAATCGATATAATTGATTTTCACACCTTCGGTTGGTGGGTAGTATAATATAAATGGGTTACATCTGCCACCAAAAAGTGCACTCCCCACATCCAATACACGATTGATTATATAGGCAGATATTCTATTAACTGTCTCATCATATCGCTCTGGAATGGTCTGCATCATGGTTTAAAATTCAAACTCCCAGAGAATGATAACCTTGTATTTATTACTAAGAATTCTATCACTCTCTACTGTCTGATAATATCGGTCCAACGACCCACGTCCACCAATGGAAACATCCTCTTTTAGATTACAGTTTTCTTTCTGGCACCCATGCCAATAACATCCATGAAAGAGACACACAGTTCCTCCTCCTGTTGGTGAAAACACGTCAGGAAAAAATACCCTCACACCAACAGAAGGGCTTCGCTCACCACCGTTTCTTGCATGAAAAATCGGGATTCCTCTAACATGTTCTTCAAACATAAGCCAACGAATAGCCTTATAAGAAAAAGCTTTTAATTTCTTCCTGCCGATGACTGCAATAGAATTTTCTGGTAAGAAGACATCTTTATAACCTTGTAACACATTGAGGCTATTGTGATTTAAGACTGCATAGGATCAATGTTAAATCTTATGATGAACGAACACCTAAACTTCTCAAAACACAGGCGAAGGATAGAAATATCTTGAATGCAATACTTAATACATTTTCTACTAATATTGTATACTTATTTCTAGAAATTCGAATGAAAATTACTGTCAAAGTGTAATTTTTCCTCGCTGTTCATTTTTCATAGTTAAAATACTTTTTTCAGGAACCGGTCTAGTATAATTCAAAGTTTCCTCTGAGAGAAAATTGTAAGGAAAATAACCTTTTTTCATTTCTGGGATTCCCATTGTTTTGGGAAGTTTTTTCAGTGAAGAAGGCACGAATAGGAGTGTGTCCTTAAAAATTATGTCCTGAACGAACTCTATCTTAAAAATCTTTCTTCCACGCTTCATTGGATGCGAAGTAAAGAGATTAGGATTAAAATGTTAAAGCAGTTCGTCATAGATAAATTGGGCATCGAATTTGGTATTGTTATGTGCCATCACAAATGTTTTCACATTCTCTTTGAAAAATCTTTGTTCGTGTAACACAGTTCTTACATTTGTCATATGTTTCATTCTCATTATCAAAACAGATTTCCCAGCTTATTTGCATAAAAGGAAAGAGTATAAATGATCCCACTTCTTTATAGGTTTCAATATCATAATATACGGCATTCCATTTCTTGACCATCGACTTCTTCGATCTTTTCATGCAGCACGTATGCTCCGCTCCATCCGCTTCATAGTATGTATAACATTTATAACAGAATATTATCAGTACAGTTACAGTTTAAATCTCCATTAATAGAACCGGTCTCCCTTGTTATATATGCAGAGTTTCAATCTGTTATTGAGATAGATAAGTCTAGGAACGTATAAATTTATTCTTAATAAAATTAATGCAGTAGAAATAGAAGAATTATTGTATCAAGATAAAACTAAAAAACTAGTTTTTCATGGCTGTTTTGCGAGAGACACTGAACTATGTTTACCTTTTAGTACAGTACTGCCAGCGGCTTATATCATTAACCTGGACAGGAGCCATCATCCTGGAATTCCATAATCTTTCTTAATATCTTTAAATCTAAGTCATTTACGAAAATATAAATTAATATCGGACTAAAAATTCCCTTTGAGAACACCGCCAGTGATTTTAGGCCCAGTTAGACGATTTTCCATTTATCACCACGTTTTTTGCTTACGGTTTGTAAGCCTATTTTTTCAGCGCCCCCAAACTTTTTTTAAAAGTGTCCTATATGGATACGAATCAAACGCAAGATAAATAAAGTCTACATTTCAATGACCATTATATTTTTCCGTGTTTGCTTTCTTTGATCAAATTCTGTTTATCTAAGTGATCGATGTTTTTCGATCTTACAATTAATTGACTCCAAAATTTGACCCCAAAATCACGTTAATCTAATAGGTATATAATTTGTGAAATCACTATTTAACCTTTTTTTAAGAATATTATATAATTTGAGAGTTCGAGCTGGGAAGAAATTAAGATTGGTAAGTATGTTTTCTTCCTTCAAATCAATTACAGCGCAAACGTCTCAGAAAATTTCCGATTTATGATTTGTACAATACCTATTGTATCGCTGACCAGCTTTCCCTCGTCATTATTAATAAGCCATGTAATTAATAGGCCATGTAATTAGAGCGTTGAAAAGATTGGCACACACTAATAGCACAGTATTCCATAGTATGGTTAATATACCATAGCAGATTAGAGCATAGTATAGTATAGAATATTATTTCATATCATAGTATAGCATAGCACAGCATTGCATGATATAGCACAGCACATAACATAGTATAACATAGCATAGTATATTATAGCATAGCACATAATAGTATAGCATAGCATAGTCTAGCCTAGCCTAAAAAAGCATAGTATAGCAACATACTTTAGCATAGCCTAGCTTAAACTTGCCTAGTATAGCATAGCATATCATAGCCAAGCATAGTATAGTATATCCTACCCTGCTTTAGCCTAGTATCGCCAAGCCTAGCCAAACATAGGATAGCCTAGCCTAAAATAGAATAGCCTAGCTGTACCGGGCCTAACCTAGCTTAGTATAATCTAGTTAGCCTAGTATAACCTAGCATAGTTAGTCTACTTTATCCTACCTTAGCTTAGTATAGCCTAGCCTAGCTTAGTAGACCCTAGTCTAACCTAGCATATTATAGTATAGCATAGCTTAGCCTAGCCTAGTATAGCCTAGCCTAGCCTAACCAGGTGTGGCTTATCATTTCATGCCAGAGCCTAGACTAGTATAGCCAAGCTAGAATAGGCTACTATAGCCTAGCCAATATATCCTTGCATACGATAGCCTAGTCTAGCCTAGCATCTATAGGCTAGCTTGGTATAGCCTATCCTAGCATAACCACACCTAACATAATATTTGAGTGACGAACTCTTAGCATATAAATGTGATATTGCTTACTTAATAGATTTATTCAATATATTTAATGATTTGAAATTGTAATTGCAAGGCTGGGATGCAAATTTGACCAAAGCAAAATCTGGTATACCCACATTTATGGACAAGCTTTCACTCCTCAGTCATAATATTTGGTCGTCGGGGTCTATCTCACTTTTCAAATCTTGATCGACTAGAAAATGATAATTAAAAGGTTCATAATTCCATATTACTCGTAGATGCTGACCTCTTGATTTATTGCGACCATTTGAACTCTTTGAACGCGGATATAAGCTGAAAATATCAGGATTTCATTAATATGTAAATACCTGACTGGCTCATAATCCATTGAATGATGTTTGTACAAATGAAACCAACTCTGCAATGTAAGAGAAGTTAATTGCTTTATAAAAAATGATCTCGTACTAAAGCTCCTCTTCAAACAAAAGAACGGGAATTTGGGCTACAAAAGGAAATTTCTGAAAGGTATCCAAAGCTGTGGGAAGCCATCAAACTTTTTTTCATTACTTCGCCAATTCATATATGGTTGAATGTGGTTTAAGTGCATTTACTTAGCTTCTTACTAAACAAAGAAACCGTCTCTAAGTTGTAAAACGAGGAGATATGAGATTACTTCTAAGCAGCATGGAACCTAGAGTTAGAGCCTTAGCAATTAAGCACCAAAGTCAACAAACTCTTTGAAAACATATATAGGTATGCGAGTGAATAAAATAATCCTTTCAGCATTTTCATCATTAGTCCTTATTATAGAAATAAAACAACATTCAAAATATTTTTGTCCTAATACCTAGTGTTATATTGCTATGAAAGATATATTTAGTATAGTATTCGAAATTTAATTTGACACGTGGGGCGCAAAATTTTTTTGGCCCAAGCTAGCCGAGAAAGGTTCGAAAACACTTCTATGACGAGGTGCCAAGTCGCCATGCAAAAGGCCTACTTCAAGAAGACCATAAAGAAAGTAGCGCTTTACGTGGTATATATATTTTAAAGGGGTTTTCCACGGGAACTTATGGAAGTTTGTGAATTGTACATTTGAAGTAGTATCATGAAAAAATGCCATCAGTGATACAGCTACAGTGCCCATAAAACACTTTCAATTTCTCCATTGTATTCTGTAAGCATGTGGCGAGTCACTCGCCTTAAAAGGTAATTCCTTGTGGCTGTCCAACAGTTTGTTGACGCGAAGTATTGAAATAAGTGGACCACTCGCAGTAGTAAAGGTGGTCCTACTGAAGGTGATTGATTCACTTGGCTCGTTCTTCCGAACTGACGTTTGGCGAAGCAGGAACATATTGAGGCTGATAGTTCTTTTGATTCTATACTGCTGCCGACAAGGGCTCTTACAAACGAAGGGGAAGCGTCAGTATTTGTAAAGTAGAAGTTAGGGCAGTAGATGTGAGAGTAGGGGGTATAAAGAAAACATTATCAGGTACATCTTGGCAATTGGCATTTATAGTGAAAGAAGAAGACGAGGGGTAGTCAGATTGAACATCGTTAATTAATCCTGGTTTCAGGCAGTCCAAAAAGACGGTATACTGCTTTTTGTCACGCTGTAGTAGAAAGACTTTTGGCCCCTTGCAAATTAGGAAGAATAGTCCGCCATCTGTCAGATGTAACTGTGAGATGCTGAGTGGCCACGGAAAAAAACCATTGGAACAAGTTGTCATTTCGATTTGTCGAAATGAAACCTGACAATCACGTAAGGGTCAGAGAATTGTGAGAGGATGTGGAATTAAACTAAGTATGATTTGTTTCGAGGTAAATGACTAATTGTAGAAGGAATGATTACTGACCTATATGCGGAGAATGATGAGAGTCGAATGGGCTATAATCGTGTTCAATTTGGTTGAGCTTAAAGCGTGTGTTTGTTTGTGTGTGCGTGATATTTTTAAGAGATGTTGTTTGAACCAGTAGTACGTTAAATGAATTCAGTTTTTCGTCACAAGATATTTGAATTATTGAAGGTTATATAAAATAATTGAATTGTAAAAATTTATGGATAAATTAATTGAATTGATAAGTTAAGTAAAATAAATGAATGAATTAATTAATTATTACGTTGTACATAATTTGCATAAATGATTTAATTTACAAAAGTTAAGTAAAATAATTGAACGATTTAATTGACAAAGTTAAGTAAAAGAATTGTATGATATGAATTTTATACATAATAAATGATGATATATATGTTTATGAGGTTCATGTTTAACTGTTTGGCGCTAAAATTACAAGATACATAGCAGGATTCTGAAAGGTAATGAAAATAAAATTAGAAAAAAATTATAAAAAGTATGAAAATTATAGAAAAATTAAAAATGTAGCAACTTTTAAACATGATAAACATAAATAAAAGTATGCTGTAAAAAATGTTCTATTTCAATGAAATAGATAGTTAATTCAGGACACACTCTCTCTCTCCCTCTCTCTCTCTCTCTCTCTTCTCTCTCTCTCTCTCTCTCTCTCTCTCTCTCTCTCTCTCTCTCTCTCTCTCTATATATATATATATATATATATATATATATATATATATATATATATATATATATATATATATATATATATATATAAGGCGTTATTATAATGTATAAACAAATTCTGAAGTTGCTATAAGTGAATGATGAAATTTCAGAAATGTAATAATACAATCCAAAGCCCTGCGTTTATTTCTCTCCTAAATAATACTGAGAAAGCTCAACTGTAACCCAACAAAAGATAATTAAATTCGATATAAATTTAATAAAAATAAATATACATAACGTCTACACACTTTTCCAAATATAAAACTGTTTTTCTTTACAGGTATCTGAGAGAATATGAAGCCGTACAAGAAGAAATGGATATTATCATAGCAAATGCACCTGGGGCTAATGATATAGAGTTAGGAAGACGATTGGCACAAAATCCACTCCATGGTTATCAACTAATCAAGAGACTCGCTCTAATTTCCTCGTACTTCAATCCCGACAATGGTGAGTACTATAAAATGAATGCTGGCTGATAGCTACACCTGAACATCAATCCCGCTCGCTTATAAGTTCAACCCATACACTACATGGTGGCTAATTCAATGCAACAGCTTAAATATATGTTACAAATAAAAAGTAGGGAGAATCTATAGGGCTCCTCTATTAGTAGGGGCACCAGTTTATAGAGGGTATTTGTGAGGGTTAGCAGTTTATCGTGTCGCAAGTTTATAATGGGTCGTTTAGTTTCCGAGATGCCGGGCAAGTACCAGTTTAAATATCCCGTAAAGGGGTATCAGACGAAAGCGTTTGAGGTCTCATCATCGAGTTTGCTCTGACTCCCAAAGTTTTTACTGGGAATCCGTTTATAGGCTGGGTTCGAAAGGTAACTTGGTTATCACTGGATTAAAGGAAGGACTCGAAAGGAAAATGTTTTTTTGTTGGCTTTATTCTTGGCTTAGGTCTACTTAAATTGGAACGAGCGAGATAGTCGAGTCTTAAGCGGCTTTGTGGTAAGTTGCCCTCTACCTTACATATGTTGGGGATAAGGACGGCTGGATTTAAGGAAGAGTTACGGACTCGTGACACAAATAAGATTAATGTGAATCTGGAATCAAAAGGGATGAATGTATCCTACTATTAATAGTGATGTTACTCCTTGGTGGGAATTATTTGCCTGTCTTATTTATATGAACCTCCATTAAGGGGGCGTGACTTAGCTATATTTAATCTAAGCGCGAGGCGGAGCCGCATAGGACAAAGTATGTTCGTTCGTTCCTTTGTTGAGACTGATAGGCGGAGTTAAAGGGTGTGTGTGTTTCAATGTAGACACATTTTGCCGCATCTGGGCTGGCATCGATAGCAAGGTGATAGCAAAGTTGATTTTGTCGTTTCGGCTCTCAGCTGTTTCCTCGTGTGTGCATGTTTATGCATTCGCTTGGGAAACTCGAACTATTCGTTTGCCTGCTTACAATCCCGTTTTTCTTAATACATGTACAATTGTGATTTAACATTAAATATAAGTATTTCGGCTGGATTTAAGGACGAGGAACGGACTCGTGACGGCAATAAGATTAATGTGAATCCGGAATAAAGAGGAATGAATTTATCCTAATAATAATAGTGATGTTACTCCTTTGCTGGGAATTCTCTGTCTGTCTTATTTACATGAACCTCCATTAAGGGGGCGTGACTTAGCTATATTTAATCAAAGCGCGAGGCGGAGCCTCACAGGTCAACGTATGTTCGTTTGTTTCTTTGCTGAGACTGCTAGACGGAGTCAAAGGGTGTATGTGTTTCGATGTAGACACATTTAGCCGCATCCGGGCTGGCATCGATAGCAAGGTGATAGCAAAGTTGATTTTGTTGTTTCGCAGGTCCACGTCAACTTTAGCTGGTTAAACTCGACTCCGTTCTGGCTGCCTCGTTATCTTGTATCGAGACATTTCGTCTCGCAGCTATTTCCTCACGTGTGTATGTTTGTGCATTCGCGTGGGATACTCCAACTATTCGCTTGCCTTCTTCACTCATGTTTTCTTAATACATGTACAATTGTGATTTAAAATTATATATAGGTATTTCACTTTGTTTTACATTATTTCACTGCTAATACATGGCATATTATTTCAGTAGTTAATATGTGTACCCAATTTCAAGATTTCATAGGTCCAACAGGATGCTCATTTGTGAGGTTCCTCGTTTAGCCTATTTCACTTTGCAATTCGGGCGTCGCTGCAAAACAATGTTTCGTTTAGTTTTTGGAGATGTTTATCTTTGATTGGGAAAAGGAACTATATCTATCATTGACAGATCCAGAAAAAGCGAATTGGAGGGGGGGGAGGGCGATTCCAGGATTTTTATGAATTAAAATTTGTTATACTGCTTATTATGGTACATATTTTTACGAGTAATACATGAATGATTGTACATATAATCAGTGCTGAATACATAGGAATAAGTTATAGGCTTAAATGATGAATATGTACAGGCAGTGTAGACTATAATGATGTAGGGTACTTGCAAGTCACTTCACCCACTTAAGTAACCAGTCATATAATAGAAAAAGTATTTTTATTTCCCAGGAGTAGGCTCTCTCAAAATCGTAGGCCCATGCCCAATGTCCCCCTTCATTTGCCTAAGTGAAGAAATGACAGCAGTTTTTCTCCGCAAACTTGTTAATCACTTGATCATTCGAAACTTGAATGTCATGGACGGCGAGTAGGGCGAGGCCGTTGAGGCGATCCTGGCCAATGGTACTTCTCATGTACGTCTTCAACCGTTTTAAGACTGAGACTGAGCGTTCGGTCTCTGCATTTGAGACCCGCAGAGTTATTAAGATGGTCAAGAGCTTCGCAATGTTCAGGAAAATATGGGTCTCGGCGTACTTTCGCATTCTTGACAGTCCCGAAGACCGGGGCGGAATTTGTTCACCTCTGTGCCTCCGCCTGCATGAGCACCAGTGATTCAGCATCGCTCTCGTAAAGCTTAGCGGCATTAAGGACAGCACCCACGTCTGTTTTGGGGCCCTTGAAAGCAAATAGCAGGGTATCATCCTCAAATCTTCTTTTTAGCTCGGTGATCACTTGATCAACAAACGGAATATATACCGAGCGTCGACAGTACTCCTCAGCAGTCCTCGCCGGGATATTCGCGCGCTGTGTCTGTCGTGCACAGACTCGGGGAACAGAGACGTTATCGTGAGCTGAGTCCACTTCAATCAGGATATCATTGGCTTTTCCAAATACAGTGTGGAAGTGCTCCTCGGAATTCTTTCTGAACTTGGAGAAAACAGTCTCGATCTCACGAATCATTACGTACGCAGATGACAAGTCAGCGTCCTTCTTCTGAAGGGTCCTGGTCGGCTCGAGTGTGGGCCAAAACTGACTCCACTACAAACAGCCCAATGAGAAAGCGAGGGTCCCTAATCGCGGCGACTAAGATCCCAGCATTGGCATCCAGCTTCATTTCCTCTTCCATGAAGACCACGATGTAAGGCAGAAACTCGATGAACACGAGGACTGCATCATGCCGCTCAACCCATGTGGTGAGACACAAGGGCATCAACTTCTTCCGCTTAGCCGAGAAAAGATTCACAGTTTTGGAGAACTGGAGCGTCCGCATGTTGCTGGAGTAAATGAAGAAAGTTATGGACTTTGTTGAGCGTCTGAAAGGCGAGTTTCACTTCTTTTACATCGCAGGCCTTGGTCAGCACCCGGTTCAGTCGGTGATTAAAGCAGTGGATTGGTTTGGCGGCACAACCTCTGAACTTCCCCATCATGAAACTCACTCCATCGAAGCCGAGGACCAAGCAGTTTGACATGTCCAAACCAAGGCCATGTACGGTGCTAATGAGCAGTTGGGTCAGGCCTTCATCTGTGAGGTTCTCACCATGGACGAAAGTGAGAAAATCCTTCTTGATGTCCTCTTTGACGTGTCAAGGATAATGGTGGTAGGCCCCTTTCCTGAGACATCCGTGGTTTCATCCATTAGCACTGCGAATACCCCTGACAATCTGGCTAAGACCTCTCCCGTACCAATCGACCTGTAAAGCGAAATATAATTATGGTGACATCTGCTCATAATGTCAAAATATCATGAATCCTACCTTTGGAATAAGAGACCTATTTTTTGGACAGAAGTTGCACTGTCACCCACCTGTGATATCAATCAACTCGTCCTAAATGGTTTTGCTAATAGGGGTAGAGTTGGCTCGGTTGGCCAAGCTGGTGAGGAGGATGTTGACGTCGGCATCTTCTCCCTGGGCTCGATAACGCAGAAGCGCTTTGAAGACTCCTCCCGTTTTGCTCGGAATAAAGAGATCCAATGGACCGTCATCTCGATGCCCACGGAGAGGCAGCATATTTCGTCCGCAGAAGAGGATGCTCTCAATGATCGGTCTCGATTTGCTCCTTCTTCTTTGCTTGTAGCATGGTGTCGATAGCTCTCGTCGAGTTTCGCAAAGTGTCGACAAATCAATCCATTTTCGTTATTTCTTTTAGTTTGTGGCCTCCTTGTTCGCAATGAAATTGGCAACGTCCACTGGAGCTGCGGGGAGAGTCAGTGTTCTATGCGAAAAAAAAGAGAAGTGAGTTCCTTACCCCCCTGCTCCTCATGGTGAGATTCGGCTTCGCTGTCGGATCTACAGGCTGTCGATGTCGAAATGTTTGACTGTTGCTCCATCTCATTAACATCAGGCTCACAATCACCCCTCGTCTTGCCCACTTTGGTCTTGAAGAACGAGGTGATCTTCATATCGCCGGCTCGCTTCATGGTACACACCCTGTCAATGAGAAGGAACTAATGCATCACATGGAAAAGCCCAGCCACGCTCGCATGACCCCTATGTCCGTAACAATATATAATAAAAAAATCACTTACTTGCACTGCTGTGTTTCAGAGAGAGGATGAGGCGGAGATGATGCTGGTGCTGTTGCGAGGAGAGAAAGAGAGAAGAGAGAGAGAGAGAGAGAGAGAGAGAGAAAGAGAGAGAGAGAGAGAGAGAGAGAGAGAGAGAGAGAGAGAGAGAGAGAGAGAGAGAGAGAGAGAAGATGCTGGAATTAGTTCGGAAAGTGAAAGATGAACAATCCAAAGTATTGAATTCGAATAATTTCCAAAATTTGCTGTCTCTCTCTTGATCTCTCTATATAAAATCTGGAAACCCAACTCTGAATTCTCATGATATTTCCGCTCCACTACTAGTAATCACCAAATAAAAACCATCAAATATTTTTAATAACCGGCGATATGATCCAATTTGTTTGGTTTATTCAATGAACTTTCAGAAAATATGTTGTGAAAGTGGGTAACGCTCTTACGATTTTTATTATGTGGCATTCATTTGTATACACACGTTTGTCTTGACTTAAATCGTTCACGTCAGCTTCTTTTTTTGCTGTTGTTTCTTTTTATATTTCTTTTAACTGAGCCATACAAGATTCTGTTAGGATTGATCCAAGTTTTCCCTAAAAAATTATATTTAGTTTAGTATGTTTTATTTTCTCATATTAATATATATATATATATATATATATATATATATATATATATATATATATATATATATATAATATATATATATATATATATATATATATATATATATATATATATATATATATATATATATATATATATATATAAGAACATAAGAAAAGAAGGAGACTGCAAAAGACCATTCATGGCCTACACTTGGCAGCTCCTGTTCCATTCAACACACAAAAGATTTCTTACCAGAGAAAAGTCATCAACATTGTCACCCTTAACAGGAGTTCGTCAGATCTAATCTACAATATACATAAAATGCATCCAGAGGATTATGTCCATTCATGCAACCGCAAAATATAATCTTCCCACTCCTTAGAAAAATATATACATATGTACATAAAAAAAAGTCAGTCCCATCTAGCAGCTTCATCCATATATTTATCTAATCTATTCTTAAAACTACCCAGAGAGGAGGCTTCTATCACATGCCTAGTGAGCCTATTCCATTCATCTACCACACGATTTGTAAACCAATTCCTCCCAAATCTCCTTCCTAAACCTATACTTATCAAGCTTAAACCCATTGCTACGTGTCCTGTCATGTTCACTAAGTATAAGAACCTTACCCAGATCCCCTTTATTATATCCTTTTACCCATTTGAAGACTTCAATCAATTCCCCTCTGACTCTTCTCCTTTCCAATGTATGTAGATTTAGTTTTCTGAGCCTTTCACCATAGGGTAAGTTCCTTAGCCCACCAATCATCTTTGTCATCCTTCTCTGCACAGACTCAAGCAAATCAATATCCTTCCTATAATATGGTGACCAAAATTGTACTGCATAGTCTAGATGAGGCCTAACTAGCGCCAGATACAGTTTTAGAATGACTTCAGCACTCTTATTGCTTACACTCCTCCTAATGAATCCCAATATCCTATTAGCTTTATTCTTAGCATTTAGACATTGCTTTCTAGGACGAAGGTCTGAACTTACCAAAATACCCAAGTCTCTCTCACAATCAGTCCTCCCTAAAATTCTGCCATTTAATTTATAACTATTCAATGGATTATTTCTACCTATACTAAGTACACTACATTTGTCTATGTTAAACTTCATTTGCCATTTCTCGGCCCAATTGGACAGAATGGTCAATTCCTCCTGCATTACAACAGCATCAGAATCAGCCCTAATGGCCCTACCTAGCTTAGTATCATCAGCAAATTTACTCAGGTCACTACTTATACCTATGTCAAGATCATTAATATATATATATATATATATATATATATATATATATATATATATATATATATATATATGTGTGTGTGTGTGTGTGTGTGTGTGTGTAGAGGGATCCAATGAAATAGTAGTATTTCCCCACCTCCTAAGATATTACCTCGGGAGGAGAGAAAGCGAGCCGTTACTCCCCCCCCCTCCCTCCCTCCATCCTCTGACTTCACCTGTTTTGGACTTGCCGAGAGGTCACTGAGAAATTCACAACGAAGCATGGCGCTGAAATCGAAGGCTACCTCCCAGCCGTCTCAATCCCCCCCCCCTCCCCCGCCCGGCTCGGGGATTACTCTTCTATTTTGTAGATTTGCCTCGAACAACTTTTATGGCTCCGCCCGCTGGTTGTCCCGTCTGACCCACTGATCTCGGCCCCTTACACTTTCCCGTAAGGAGACGCTCGTTTGTCCCGGCCGATAACGAGGGTTCGAGAAGGCCCTCTCTCTCCCTGTTTTGGAGAAATCCGGGTATATATGCACCCTCCCAAGGATTACCCACAGATTCGGTTAGACGACACTTCCTCGAAAGGAGTTCGATTCAATGACGCTCTCTCCCGAGAAGTGTTTAGTGACGGTTGCAAGCCACGGAAGAGCTGGACATCACCCTCGTTTCTTCGGGTCAGGGAGAAGAGTTTCTTGTGTCAACGTCAGCCTTTCTCAACCGCCTTCGGATCAAGGATTGGAGAAGCCGTCCTCCTAAGTTCTTCTGGTGACCTCTTGAGGACAAGAGGCCTGATAGCTCGCTCAATCTTAGTTTGGAGAAGTCATCCCCCCCTCCTTTCGAAGTTCGACCGGTGACCTTTTGAGGACAAGAGGCCCAATAGCTCGCTCGATTCGAGTTTGGAGAAAGTAGCATCACCCTCTCGGGTTCCTAGCTACACCCGTGAGTAATCAAGGTCACCAAGACCTCCCATAAGTTCGCCCCGCTTTACTCTCGAGGTTCAAAGGAACTAAATCGCTCACTACCCTAAATCTCTCATTATAACCATTTAATAACCCTGGTTATCCAATTAGTATTCGGAACCTAATTCCGTTTATTCATGTCCCTATATATATCCATATTTATTTTGTGCCTTTTATTTATTGTGTATTAAAATCTATTTTTGTCGTTGTGTTTGGAATATTCCTTGGTCATGCAGCTGCAGCTAACTATTCAAATCGCACTCTTAGAACAAAAACAGTTGTTGCCTTGCTTAGCCTACCTTAGAGCCTAGGTGCGTATATTCCCATACACTTTGCCATACTTCGACAATATATATATATATATATATATATATATATATATATATATATATATATATATATATATATATATATATATATATATATATATATATGTGTGGATAACTCACAAAGTATCGCGTGATTAATCAAAAAAACAACAAAGCCCACAAGGAGAATAATGCGAAGATTCCCAGTACTTTCAAACTTTATTTCGAGTTCTTTATCAAGGAATAACAAAAGCACAGAGAAATGCAATATATATAAGCCAAATACAGAGGAAAGGGGACGCCCACAGTAGACAATAAACCAATCATACAAAATAAAATCATTAAGACAGATAAACTCAAAATACTGAAAGGATTCACAGAGGATTAAGATATCACCTAAACAAATCTGGAGTAAGAGAAAATCAGAGGGAGAGATTAACATTGGAGGTCAGGAGTACATTTGTACTAAAAATTTACAAAAGAAACGTACAGGTACATAAATAGATGCAAAAAATACAATTAATTTCTTAGGTAAATATATATAATCAATTGCAAGTTAAAAGTTTCGATATTGAAGTGTGAATGCAATTTAAAATATAACTATCGAGTTTAAACAAGCCAGGGCTTAAATTGAAATTTGAGAACTTACTAATAAATGTTGATCTATGATATTACGACAATAGTATCTTTGTTATGACAAATGATTTTGGCTGAATTTCAATCAATATTATGATTAAGATGTGACATATGTACATAAAATGAGCTGCTTTCTTCTCCACGATGGACATTATATTTATGTTGAGATATACGTTTATTTAAACATTTACCTGATTGCCCAAAGTAATATTTAGAGCAATCGATACATTTTACACAATATACATTGCCAGTAGTGGAAGGGGAGTTCTGAACTAAAAGTTTAAAGATAGTATTATTATAATTAAATACTCTAGAAATGCTTAATGATTTTAAAATATGAGGGAGAGAAGCAAATGATGGATTAAAAGGAAATACAAGAGTATTATGATTAAAAGGAGAGTGAGGTGCGAGACGGTAAAACCACTTTTTAGCTAACTGAAGGCATTTATCAAGTACACTTGCCTTATTCTGTAGATGACGTTAAGCGAGTAGTGTCAGGGTGCAAGACGTGTCAAAGGCTAAAATCTCAATATTTTCGCCCAGAGAGACAAGAGCTTAGCCGTGCAATGCGCCCTTTTGATCGAATCAGCATGGACTTTAAAGGGCCACTAACTACCCTCTTGTTCTCCCAATAAGTATTTATTAATTCTGGTGGACGAATACTCGCGTTTTCTCTTTGCTTTTCCTTGTAAGGATATTTCTTCATAAACTGTTATACAGTCAGTGTCTTACTACGTTGTTGTCTCTATTCGGGTCACCAGGGTACGTGCATTCGGGTCGGCGTACTTCTTTCATGTCTGCCGAAATAAAATAGTTTTGCACGAGAAAGGCGTTCCAACGAGTCGTCCAACACCTTACCATCCTACCGGAAATGGACAATGCGAGCGCTATGTAAGAATTGTATGGAAAACTGTTACCTTGGCGCTGGAGTCTAGAAACTTGAGCATTAACCATTGAGAACACGTCCTCCCGGATGCTCTTTATTCCTTGCGTTCATTGTTATGTACTTCAAAGAACGCAACTCCTCACGAACGGTTTTCATTTCCTCGAAAGACCACGATGGGAATGAGTATAACTAACTGGTTTTCTTCACCTGGTAAAATACTGTTAAAACGACATGTACGGAATAAGGAAGGTCACTTAGTACGCGGAGTGGAACTAATCGAAGTCAATCTTAAATATTCACACGTCAGATTTCCAGACGGTCGAGAAGATATGGTGGCCATCCACGATTTAGCCTCAGCCGGAGAGAGCCAGTTAAACGAGATCGAAGATATTCCTAATCTTAATTCTGATACAAAATCCCCCTTTCCATTTCTTGATGCTCCTCTAAATGTTGAAACTAAACGATATCCTAATTCATCATGTCATGATGTTCCTCCTCCAGTTGCTCTCCCTGAAGCCTCTCCTGAAAAAATCCCTCGTCGATTTACTCGATATAGAAAACTTGTTGACTATTCTATCGAAAACGATACGTCCCATGTTCCTCCTCCAGTTGCTTCCCCTGACGCCTACCCTGAAATTCTTCTTCGTCACTAAACTCGACCTAGAAAGACTGTTGAACGTTACATTGAAAACTGCTAGATCCTGTAAATAGCTCTCATTAGATGCTTGATCTAGTATTTCATCGTATGTTAGCCTTTTTCTTTTTGTAGAGAGGAAGATTGTTATAATTTAGTTTTAGATTAAGTTCATAACTAACCTGTGTTTCTTTCTTTATTAGGTTCAAAAATTAAATAAAAGTATGAAATAGATTTATTGCTATATGACTGACGATAATGTATGAAAATGAAGATCTTGCAGTTCCTATACTAACAGGGCTCCTAGGTTTGTGAAACCAACATTATCTCACTTATACATATTGACATTAATAATTCTTTGTAAAATGTACATGTGCCTATATTTGCGTGTGTGCTTATGTGAGTGTATTCATTGTCTGCATTATGTGTGCGCGCTAATGCCAGAACGTGTTTATTATATGTATTATTTTCTTTGTATACTTATGTTGTGTAATTGTTTATTTGAGTTAGATAAAGATATGGGGGGGGGGGCATATTTATACCTTATTATTTTTTATTACTTGAGTGAAGTTGCCCCTTGAAACATAGTCTACCATTTATTTTGATTCCAGATTCTAGTTGGCTGGGTTAATTCTTGATCTTCTTTTTCTTGATGTATCTTCCTTTTAACGACGATGTGATGATTCCTTCCAATTCTGATGACGTGATGACTTCTTGATGCATCTTGACGATTCGATGAGGTCTTGATGAGTTGATACGAGTTAGCCCTTGAAAGTCGATTTCCTTGAGTTCCGTTTTCTTTGAGCGCGGTTTTCTCTTGGGTCGATTCCTTGAGTTGTCCATAAAGCGTTTTCCGTTTTCTTCTGGGATTTTCTCCGTAAAAATTGTGGACTTTGGGGATCGATCGCGGGTCTTTTGAATCCAGAGGCTAGCACTCTACCGTTACGCTACGGCGAAGTCCGTTCTGACTTGGTAATTTAATGGGCTATTTATATTCTCGCTTTTTGGAAGGAAGTTTTTTCTCTTATACATCTTCGCACGCCTACAAGCTAACGTTTGGAATCTTCTTTCACCTTTAGGCTACCTTACTGTTATTATGTATTAGGGGTTAAAGATGTTTTATATATTTGAAGGTCATCCCAGGATGAGGCACTTACCAGTCATAAATCTAATTCTTGAGAGAAAGGAGATTTGTGGCATTTTCCCAAGTACAAGGCCTAGAGTTTTTAGAAGTTTCGCTACAAAGCTATGTAAACAAAAGGTGTTAAGGAGTTTGAGATAATCGAAGGCGATAAAGCTATATAACAGGTAAATATTTAATTTACGTCATCATAATAAACGCAGAAAAATATGAGAAAAATGACTTAAGGAGATATTTAAGGAGATTTAATGGCCTAGGTATAATGTTACTTGAAATGCTAATAAATTGAAGATGCTTCCCTCACGGCATGTAAACAATAACAGTGCTTGATCATGCGATGCCGTTTTCACCAGACAGATTGAAACTTTTAAAAACATGGCCCTCTAAAGCGTGGGGCCCATAGCATATACTATTTTTGCTGCTATTTTAATCTTAGCCTGATGTTAATGATATATACGATAAACTTTTGTGTATGATCTTAAAATTCGCTTATGATATAAAACTGAGTGGATAATTCAGACAGGGCTTAAAAAAATTGTTGGTGGCAGATGGGGCTCAATATAGTAAGTGTATTTTAAAGGCCTAAAGAAATGGAAATTGGTAACACAACCCGAAAAAACATAAGGAGAATATTACGTGAACCAATAAAAGCTTTAGAAGGAAAATGGGAGATGTATAAAAGGAAAGATGGGCAAACTATTTAACCCCAACAGTTAAATAGTATGCTCTATCTTTCCGTTTTCTACATCTCCCATTTTCCTTCTTAAGCTCTCAGTGGTTCACATAATATTCTCCTTAGCGTTTTTCCGGGTTGTGTTGCCAATTTCCATTTCTTTGGGCCTTTAAAATACATCTATATATCACGTGCCATGGGATTTTCAATTATTATAGTAAGTGTAATGTCTCACATATCAGACCAAGAAACGAAAGATTTAACTATAGCATTTCAAGAATATCCCAGCTTAATATGGATACTGAAAAAGATTTAGGATTATTCATTCGCAACTAATTAATATTTTCCTTAAAAAAATGTGCGGATGCATACAAAAAGGCAAACAAAATCTTAAGTTTTATTCAAAGAGGTTTTTATTCTAAAAGTCGCGAGATAATTCTTCCATTGTACAAATTTATTGTAAGAACGCCTTGGAATATGCAGTTACACTTTGGTGTCCCTTGAAGGGAGAAACGCTGCGAAACCAAAATGGTTCCCGGATTGTGGCAGATCATAAATTTTGAGAGGCTACAGCTGCTCAAATTTTAGTCCTTAGAGTCAGATTTAAATTAAATTCGTTGGGTTTTTTTTAAATATTAAACGGATTTAATAATGTTAAATCTGATTCATTCTTTAAACTTGATAACTCAAGTTCAAGAAACAATGGAATCAAACTTCAAGTAAGTCGTGAAACAAAGCTAAAAAAAAATGTTCACTTATCAGGGGGTTAATGATTAGAATTACTCGCCTGAAAATATAATGTATAGTGATACAATTGATATGCTTTAAAAATTCAACAAACTTTGATTCATCCAAAAAATGTGGTGCCAAAATTCCAAACGCTTGTCGTTCATAATATTCTAGAAAAGCAAGTAATTTATTGCTGTTCATCGGCTGAGTTGGACTCTTTTTGACACTTTAGGGATCACGACTTGGTCGTGACTTCGGTTATGATTTACTTTCATTTTTTTTTTAATTGAACTATAATTCTTTTAACAGAAAAAAGGGTCATTCAAAGATTCCTAGCAATTTATCTTAGCGACAGTCCACCCTCAGATTGACCAACAATTCGTCCTCATTGAAACTGAAAATTACTTCCAATTTTGCTTTCTAGACATATTTAATATTTGCAATATTAAATTCTGAAAAGACATAAACAATTAAATCATAATAATGGCAAAAATTCAGAATAAAAATCATTTTATCATAAAATTGTGTGTACTTATTAAATTCTTGCATATCTGTAAGTTTCTAGCTCTGCGTCAAGCTCAGAATTCATGCGGCGGATTTTAGGTTAGAAAATAAAAAAAGAAGAAGAAGAAAAGCTACTCACACAAAATACAACTCACCACTTTCTTCTACCTACCCCTGTCCACCAACCGCAGTAAAAAGGAGGGTATCCCTTAGCTACATCCCCTTTCTCTCCGAAGAAGAAGAACCTACACACACAAAATACAACTCCTCATTGTGTAATAAAACAAATAAACTAAAACCACATCACGACACTTTTTACCTTTAAAGTCAAAATACCTCATGTGGTTTATGTAATTCGTTAATTCTGACTTTGATATTTAACGAATACGTGTTTATTTATTAGGCAAAGACAGGAGGTAGTAAATTGAATGAATTAAAATACAAGAATATAAATAAGGAATCAATAGGATATATTTTAAATCTGAAATAGTTTCGTACAAAATATAACAGAAATCAAAGAATGTCATATATTATACTCTTGTAAGCCGCTCACCCATCCGACGGACAATACAGTAAGTTACATTAGAAACCATTCAAATACTTTTATAAATTTGTATTAGTATTAAACAATATTACAGTATGTACATACTTCATCTTTCTAGTGTTCGAGTCAATGGCGGGCATTTTCATACGAAGCGACCTCCATCAGCTGTTTGCCGATACAACTCTTCGAGGTGCTGCTGAGGGACTAATTCGTCTCCAAAATATTTACAAACTGAACACTTCGAATCTCGTGGAAGGAGACATAATGGGACTCTCAACATTGACAAGTAGGAAATTAATATTCACTTAAAATGACAATTCGAAATCATCTGAAGTAAGTACACTGCAATAATTTCGAAAAGTCGTTGGTCAATTTTTCCGGGGTTTCTAAAACAAGTAACAAAAAATGTTTGTGTGTTTTTAAATGTTCATCCTCATATTTGATTTTTAATTGTCTTATGCGGAAATGGACTCAGCCTTTACGTTATGCAAAAGAACCTTGGTTTGATTCAGTTTGAGTAAAGATGACATGTGGTTTACGATTAAAATGTGTTGAGAGCAATAGCAGAGCATCCTCGACGAGACTAAGGATGAGCCAGACTTCATTACATAAGGCTTTCATATTTTATTATTTTAAATAATGATTCGAACCAGTACGTACATTACACATTAAACTTACATGAATGAAGGGACATTCGAGACCATAAACCTAGCACCCTCCGTTCGAGAGGGAATGAAAGGAAATAAGGCGGAATTAAACCACGCGACCTCTCATATACTCGTTCGGTCCACGAAGTAGTTATGTACTTCGGGCGAGGACTGAGGCTGAACAACAGCTGAATCCTCTTTATAAACCAATTAAGATGCCATCACGGCGAAAATCAACAAGGGCGTAGACACCCAGGTTGCAGTCACTTTGATGGAGCTCACTCAACACAGCTTTCCCATTCGCCTTGTCTTTACTACTCAACTCAAGGAAAACTTCCGAAGCTCCATGCATCAAT
This sequence comes from Ceratothoa steindachneri, assembly GCA_963969495.1. Taxonomy (NCBI): domain Eukaryota; kingdom Metazoa; phylum Arthropoda; class Malacostraca; order Isopoda; family Cymothoidae; genus Ceratothoa; species Ceratothoa steindachneri. Next base: position 177,695,308 of record OZ018321.1, read on the forward strand.
GGCTAATAATAAGTCAGAGAGGTTGGAATGGTAGTTTGGTATTCGTGAAAGCCAAACACTACTCAGAAACAAGTTGGGAATTCGTGTTACAAGTAAATCCCAACTGATATAGACGTCAAATATGTGCAAGTAGTTCATTCAACTCTCCCTAAATCAGACCAGTCAACGAAATAACCACTAAAGTATTTCATCTGCCCAATTATGTAGGTTCTTTTCTTTCTCTTGAAGCATTTTGATGCGTTGAGCGTTTTAACACTCATATTGCAATCGATCACAAAAGCCTACTCTTAGACTATTGACGTTGGCCCTACTGGTTTAACAAGTAGGTAAAAGTATTTTAAACTGCGTACCTTATATGGTCCAATTTATAGTAAAATATAGATAAAGGTACACTAATCCAACCAATGCCCTAACTATCGGACATATTTTCTTTTAGCTGCTATGAGGGTAACCTACTAACGCGTTACCAATGGCCGGTGGCCTACTAACTCACAGCCAGTTCGTTGAGGAAAAACTTCGTAAATCTTAAAATGTATAATTTTATTCAGGAAGATAGGGTAGTTTTGGTTAGTTTAGGTTATAAATTAAGGAAAATCAGTGTTTCTTTTTTTCATTGTATTTTATAACCTAAGCTAACCTTTCTTCCTGAATAAAAATATACCTTTTAAGGTTTTCAAAAGTGGTACGACAACGCCCTGGAAGACGTGAGATGACTGGCCATGGGCAATGCGTTAGTATGTTATCCCCTTCAAAGTTAAAAGAAAATATGGCACTAAAACAAATATACCAATATACTATAAAAGGAAAGTATTTAGAACTATGTACCATATATGACTCAGAACCAAACCAATATTGAAGTATTCGAATCCTCAATCCATTGTATTAAACCAAATCTGAACTAGAGAATTACATGCCCTCCCAAACCCAAACACCCTGAGTACTCTCCTCTGTACAATACTTGGGGGCATATTTCTTCCACATACTTTAATTTCTCATAACTGTCCAATTCTATTTAGTAATAATAATAATTAGTCTTTTTTTTCTCTTCACCTTTACCCACTCTTACGTGGGGTCGGCGTTTCTGACGAGCCTTCGAAACTCAGCCCGGTTCTGCGGGTCTCCTCTTCTGAGTCTCTTTCCTTCCAGGTCTTCCCTAATATTTTCCACCCAACGTCTTTTCGGCCTTCCACGGTTACGATTCCCCCCACCTCCATCTGCATCACCTTCTTTCCTACATACTCATTATCTCGCCTCATCACGTGCCCATACCACTGTAGTCTCTTTTCCTGTATTTTTTTTATTTGTCACTTTTATTGTTCCTCTTATTCGTTCATTTCGGATCTTATCCACCATCGTCACTCCGCAAGTCCACCTCAGCATTTTCTTTAATCCACTAGTGCCGCATGAAACAATGTCATCAGCAAAAAGCATGCACCAGGGGAAGGGGTCCCTTATCCCTTCAGAAACGACATCCATTATTAAGTCGAAGAGGTATGGGCTTAGGGACGACCTTTGGTGTCAGTAATCCATCCCGTCAGGCCCACACTGCTTCTTACCTGAGTTCTAGCATCAAAATACATATCCTGTATCAGACGTACATACTTTTCTGGCACATATTTACTTCTCATACATCCCCATACTTCTCGTGGAACCCTGTAGTACACCTTTACTAAATCAATACAAACAATGTGTACTCCTTTTACTTTTTCCTGGTATTTCTCCATTGTCTCTCTTAAAGCGAAGATTGCGTCACTTGTTCCCTTGTCAGGCATGAAACCAGATTGTTCATCGCCTATTGCTGTTTCATTCCTCAATCCTAATAATAATTAATAACGCGAAATATGAAACAGAATTGACTGTTGTCGACTGCCTCTTCATTGGTGAGACCGCCTACAAGTTAGCTGATTATACGAAGGCAATTGACTGGTTTAACGAGGTTTACGCGCGAGCTGAAGGGCACAAGGAACAAAGCTTCTACCAGCGCACAGTTTTGAACTACCTCGTCGCAATTAGTCAAGAAGTGAGTCAATTTCTTTACCATGTAACTAGGGGAATCCCACTACAAGTTCTATTTCTATAATGTATTAAGTTAATAGTTTAACATTACGATATTAACGAGTATGAAATTAGGTGCCAACGAGATACTGGAATTAATTGACCCTCCCATACAGCCGCGTCTGGCTGAGATGGGCGGTGTGGATGGTAAAGTTCAACCTTGAAGTTGAAACGTTTACTCGCTAGTTTAAAGTGAAGTGAGTGTGTGTGGCGTGAATTTATAAAACGGATAATCGATTAGGCCATTTTGGATTTCATTTTGCAAGGTTAAATAAATTGTATTTATGCTTTATGAAAAAGGGCTGAGTTTGAAATGTTTAACTTCAAATGTCATCGGATCGCATTACTTCATTTTCTTAATTCAGAAGAGAAAATAAAAGAAATAATGAACGTACATTCACTCAGTCGGGGAGAAAATGAGGTAAGAGAAAGATGAGGAATAGAGTGAGTGAAAAATATACTTTGCCAATCCTGGTACAAAAAAAGCGTATTATAAAATCTGCAGTAACAAGTTCGTAGAAAAGTACAAAAAATGCCCTCAAACGAACTAAGGTCAATATTAAAGTACGAACTTAGATTGGAAAGAACAGGTCCGAAAGTATATATCCGAAAGTAAATCTTTGAAAGTACATCTATAAAAGTATATTTCAGAAAGTACGATGGATATTTTAATTCCATTTTTTGAAAGCCTTATAACTTATTTTTATTTATTTTTGACCAAATCAAATAAAGGGTTAAATATCAAGGGAAAACTCAGTCTTCTTATTGCTATGGCACATTTTTGTATATCTCGCGAATTACCTGCAATCTATTTTATATGGATACCAGGCAATGGCTTCGCCACTTCCCCCTAAGGGAGAATCTTGCGCTTCGCTACTAAGATTAAAATTTAAAAAAAAAAAGCAGCAATGGTTAATTTTTTATACATTTTCTGAACTTCGTCAATTATAATAATTTTAAAAAGGAACTATAAACTAAATTTCCCCCCTTTCAAAATATCACGTTGCTAAAAGATAGTTATAGAAGGAGATATATAAAAATAAATTTTCTGAACTTCACCATTTGTAATTTTGGGGGTTTAAAAAATTCACAAAATTTCGATACTTATATATATTTCTGAACTTCACCATTTTGTTTTTTGATATTATAAAATAATTATTAGAAATAACTTTGATAAAAAAACATAAGTCATAACCAAACTAAGATGAAATTATTATTCAAATACTCAAAAAAATCACCATCTTAAATTATAGTTAGTGATGATGATGATGATGAAAAAAAGCTATACTCGTGACGTCATAATATGACGTCGAAGTGTATTGAATTCTCTTAACTTATTTTAAACCAAGGCTACTCTAATCTAACCTACCCTGCCTTAACTTAACCATAAAGGAGGTGTAAGTAGTTTAAGTATCGGGCATATTTGTCAGAATCTTAGATGAATGTGATTCAATACGATGTCATGTTATGATGTAATAACGATTATAGATTATTTTATTTTTTTTAGATTTATTAGATTAGATTTATTTTATTTTTATGTTGTAAAATTTGAGCTAATTCTCGTGATATACAAAAATTTGCGCTAAAATTAGCTTTCAAATGATGTATAATAAATTGTTTTTTTGTTTAGTAATAAGAACACTCAGTCGTGCTTGATATCAAGATAAAGTTCAACCCAATATTTGTATATACATAAATTTGGGGGAGGAAGATATAAATTTAATTATTTTTAGAAAGATGTTTGGTTAGTTACAATCTTCACCGCGATTTCCACAATTCTAGAACAAAAATTGACCTTAAGGACTGCAAGCTTAGATTTAGACCTAGGCTAAGTAACTCACGCAGACTAGGCGCAAATAACGACGATATTAAGTTTTGCTGAACCTATGAATAATGCAATAACTTTGGCAAAATTTATTTAATATTTTGTCATATGGTATTTTATTTTGTATAGGTCCAAAGGTTTTTCTTCGCCATTTCTTTAATTCTATGCATAGATAAAAACAGTTTAACTGAAACAAACTTTGGGCATGTACCTATGATGTGTGGAGATTTTATTTGATTTCGTTGATAAACGAAAAAAAAAAAAGTATAGGGCTTTTAAACATTTCTCTGAAATTACCCTCAGGAAAGGTACGATGGCTCGAGGGTTTTGTTTTGTTTTTACTTTTAAACAATATAGAGGTAGGAGTACCAAGAATAGGGTCCGTAATGTATAGGCCAGGTGAGGTAACAACCTTTTTATATGCCGTTCACGGCATACTGTGATAAAGTAGAAATAAGACAACCGGAAAAAAACATTCCGGTTTACTATATTAATGAAATTCTTCTTAAAATATAGGAAATTGTGAAAATATTAAAATTATGTATTTTTAATTATATAGAACTCAACAAAACTCAAAGCAAAATTAAATTAATTTTAACGAAATGAAAATGTAAGCGAATACAATGGTACATATCTGATGCACGTAGTTCCTGTTAAAGTTGTACTTTTTCGAGGCTATTATTTATTAATTATGTATCATAGCTTGAAGCAGTGGAAACATTTTAACTGTGAGAAATAGTAATATTAGTGTTTCGGTGCTTGTGTTTACTTTCATAGTGCTTAATAACGTTAATTTCTAGCCCATAATCGTGTCTTCAAAGAAAAGAAATATTAATGAAGAACGTATGGTGGTACAGAATAGCTGGAGATTTGTATTTTTGTGTGGATATGAATGGAAAACCGACATATTTGTTTTGTGACAAACAAATAGCGGTTGCCAAAGAATATAATGTTTGGAAACATTAAGAAACTAACCATGCTTCAAAGTTTAAACATTACAGTCCTAAGTTACGCGTAGATCAAATATATATGCTAGAAATGGCATTAAAAAAAAGCAAAAATCCGTAATTGAGAAGGTCGATGAAGTTAGTAATTCTGCAGTTAAGGTAAGTTACAAAAGTGCGCAAGAAATAGCTGTGCCATCGAAGCCATTTTGAGATGGGGACTTAATAAAATGTTTATTGCTCGCCTCAGAGAATATTTCCACGAAAAAAAAAGTGAAACGTTTGAAAATATAAGCTCATCAAGAAATGTAGCTGGAGAAATGAATTGTCAGATAATTAATCAGATAAATCGCAAGATTCATAACTATATATAGTTGCGAATCTCGCGATTCCTGTTATATCGGTTCGACCATTAGGTCAATCTATTGTCGCATCGAGCAGCATCGGGAAAGGTCGACCCGCACGGGGCTGATTCTAAACAAACCAGACCCCTCCTAGTCCATACAAGATCACATCAAAATATGTAAGTCTGAAATTAATACGGATAACTTTAAAATACTTAGTCATAGCCCCTATCCCAACGAACTACGAATACTTTGAATCACTTTTCATCCTAAAACTTAAACCTAATCCTCCTCCATAACCCTATATTTTAAGAACGAGATTTTTTGATGGTTTGAATAAGATTTTTTTCTTTTAGTTCGGTTGTCACCTAAGTAGATTTAATTTTTTTACCAAAGTTATTTCTAATAATTCCTTTCTAATATCAAAAAAATAAAAGAGTGAAGTTCAGAAAATTTATTAAAATTTTGGCATAGAAATTATTAGAGCAAATTTAGATAGACAAAAAAAAAAAGAATCATGATAAGCCGTAGGCCAGAGACCAAAAGTCTGCCAGCGAAGCGCAAGCCCCTTCTTACAGTGGCGAAGTTGCTCCTCTTGTTTAAATATAAATTAAAGTGCATCCAATCTTTATATTGTATCATAAATTAATATAAAAATTATTCTTGCATTAAGAAGCTTATCCTAAATTGCACTATTCAATTTTATTATTTTATGAAACTAGAAATTTTAACCCTTTACTATCTTAGTTTCTTAGTGCCGATGATGAGGTTAGGTCCTCGAAACATAAAAATTACCGGTTAGGTAAGGGTAATAATAGGCTTCCTTAATCCTCTAGAGAAGTCTCCTGCAGTTCCTCAGCCTTCTTCAGGAGCGTTACATATACGACTAGGCAACCATCCTTGTCGTATATGTAAATTGTAAATGTCGTATATGCCTATTGTATAAGCTAACGTAAACTTATAGAAAAGGGTTCTTGAAATTCTCTTCGAACTTTCAGATAACTCAAACAGAGAATTCGACAAATTACAAAAGAAAATTCTCAACTCCAAGTTTGAGGTAAAGGAGGGAAGAGAAAAAGGAAACTAATACCACTCTACTACAAGAACCAAATGACGGATGCTTACAAAACAGGCAAAGGAATACTACAAGATATCATAAAAAGTAACACTAACAAAGAAAATAACAAGTTATCTTTACGAATTTATTATAAAAACACAAAATTAAGTGCTTACTTTTGTGTTTTTATAATAAATTAATGAAAAACAACCTCCTCGAAAAGCAATCGATCTTAAAGGCTACAAATGTGGAATACAAATTCTAATGCCCTAATGAGGACTGCAAACCTCATCTAAATAATCAATATATACATAAGTATGACCACTACTACCATCAGCCGGCGCCTAACGATGCATTTGCAAGAGGAAATAAAAACACATTACAATAAAAAGCATAAAGCACAAATTACAAGATCAACTCTAGTCGAAAACACTACCATACTCAGAAGAAACCCTGACCTTCGCCGCCTAAAGATTCTGGAGGCTCTTCTCATTAAAGAGATGGGCCCTAAACTTAACGCCCAACACACCAGTTCCGAGTGAGTAGTTCACCTTTTCTGCTAAAGGAACATAGTACTCCGACTTTGACCTATAAAAGCACCAAAGAACGAAATTTTTCATTCTTCGCTACACAATGAACGTTGCCCTGAATACAGGCTACTTTCCTGACAGGTACAAGATGGACAAAATCATCTTTATTCCGAAGGGAAACAAGCCCTCAGACCAGGTGGCTAACAATCGCACGATCTCTCTTCTTGAGATACAGGAAAAAATCTTCGAGAAGATTTTAGCAGATAGGCTACAAGCTCAACTGAGCGAAATAGGAGCGCATAACCACCATCAACATGAGTTCCGCAGAAAAAGGCGCACAGATACCACCCTGGCACTCCTAACAGAGAAAGTAGCATACTCCCAAGCGAACGGGTTCTATGTAGACATTGTGTTGAGGGGCGTGCAAAAGGCCTTCGATAAAGTCTGGCTGGAAGGACTTCCATACAAGATCCTGAACCTCCAGCTAGACCCAATCTTGAAAAGGATCCCCTATGACTTCGTCATGGACAGAAGGGCCTGTCTCATGAAAGAGGGGTACAGAGGTTCTGAATTCGAACTGAAGGCGGGCATTCCTCAGGAAAGCTGCCTGAGTCCTCTGCTTTACTTGGTCTTCACAATCGACCTCCCAACTCCGGTGCACAGGGACACGATGTATCTACAATTCGCAGATGACATCGCTCAAATAGTCCCATGCCCGGAGAGGAAAGAGGGCGCAGGCAGTTGGCACAATAGTGGAAATCAACAACTCCAGCCAGTACGAGAAACGATGGAAGATCAGGACCAACAGGGACAAATTCAAGATTGTCCTGCTGAGCCGCGAGTTCACATGGCCCATCATCATAGATAGGAGGAGATACGGCTACTCCGCTGAAGGCACCGTCCTGGGCCTTAAAATCACTGACTATGGATACTCGAGACACCACACGGAGAGGCGGAATCTGGCAAGGAGAGAAATCTCCAAGCTATACAGGTTTAGAGATCTTAGCTCGGCCAACATCAGGAAAATATATCTGATGTACGTCCGGGCTAAGCTCATCTACCCTGCAGTGGTTTCTCAAGCTGCCAGCAAATCCTCGATGAAAAGACTGTAATTGTGAAGACGATAGCCGGATCCTAGGCCTAGTTTCTTGGGGCTATTTTGGGCTACTTTTCGTTGTTACTTTTTTAGAGATGAGATCGAAGAATTTTATGGCGATTTTCGTTTTTATAATGGGGGGCTGTGCCCCCCAGACCCCCCCCCCCAAGGATTGAAACTCAGGGTCATTGCAGTGTTATTCCCGCGGCGAGCCGTACCCAACAACGAGCGACGCTCAAAATAATGGTTAATACTTACGTCTCATCCGGCCATCGTCTTCACAATTACCGAAAAGACTATGACGTGTCCAGAACACTGCTTCTCGGCTTATCAACAAAGTCAGAAGGCGTGATCACCTAGGGCAAAAATGATTAGCACAGGAGAAAACGTTTGGAGCCTATCAATGTCATCACCCCAAAACTTGGAAAAAAGGTCTGGTCCACTCCAATGAATGGTGTCATTCCTGAGCTACAGGAAACAGGCAGCAGGCTTAATATACCTTCAAGGCTACGGGCAAAAGTCTCACGCCAACGTCGTTTCCCGAGCACAAAATTATGCACACAAGAAATCATTACACCAATTTATACATAGACAAAACAGATTACAACCTATAATAGTATTTCATTAATACGTACATACATGAAACAGCGAACAATACAATTATTACAACACAAGAAACACGAGGTAAATTGTTGGCAATTAGAGCTAACAAAGGCTTGAAAGCTGAAGATTTTCAGCAAAATTAAGTACAACTAATCATTTGAGAAGAAACAATAAGAAGAACACTAAAGCTCATGAAATTACACAAACATAGGATAAAAAGTTCAAACAATAAAAGTAAAGGTAAAAATAAATAAAACATAAAGCGATGCCCTCCCTACTAGGGAAAAATACCCCCACCCCTCCCTTCCCGCTTTAATTTTCACCTACTATATCTTCCACTCTCCTAACTTCTACTAAAAAGAGTTATATCATCTTCTTTCATTCTTCGCTGCTCACGACCAGCAATGAGCTACCTCACCGGTAAAGGAGGCAAAACCAAAGGTAAACAATAAATCAACGCCACCTCAACAATAACGAAGACTTCCGTCTGAAGATGCCTTAAGAAAGGCGAAAGCTCACGGCCACAACTAAAATTAGTTGTAAAAAATAAAATGGATCTTTCTCAACTGATCTTTAATCTCCAACCGGATACAAAAAAACTGCATTCGCCACTTGGAACATTCCCCCCCAAAATTGATAAAATCAAAATATAATCTGGTCTTTAACAAAACACACACACACACACACATATATATATATATATATATATATATATATATATATATATATATATATATATATATATATATATATATATATATATATATATATATATATATATATATATATATATATATATGTAGTTGATGGGTCGTCGAAGATCTGCCTGCGACGCGCAAGCTCCTTCTAAAATACATGATAAAATTAATGTAGATCAGCTTCGAGAATAAAACAACGTATCAGGAGAATCTCACAGCAGCAGGAGGTCTCAGAGGTGTTGGACCTTGGCCCGCCAACGTGTGGACACGCCCAAGTACCTCACCAACTATTGACCCAGTCTTGTGAATGTCCTTGACTAGACAACGACTACGGGAGTCAACACCTAATGCAAAATCTGCTGTGGTGACCCGCATTAGGCGAGCGTTATTAGACCGACGACTCGGCAGTATCCTGCAACATTCCAAAATGGCTGGTCGTCTTGGACCATCTTGCCACTAACCCACTATGGAGTGCCAAGATAGTAGGCTGAGGAATTCACACCCACTTTCCACTCTAAGCATCTTTTGTGCAAGTTTCTCACTATGCCCAACTTATTCTTTTTAAGGGCATGAAGTGACGTCAATGCCGAAATCGACGGACAACTAACTACTATATATATGAGTAAAATCACGAAAGGTAACACGTGAATAAGTATAAATATTTGTTTGTACCACGTAGGGAAAAAGAAAGATTGATTGGAGCTAGCACCTTCGTTATCTTAATAACATTTTCAACCTCACAATCGTTTATGAAATAGAGAGACACTGTATTTATACAAAGCAATGTTTTCCCTATAAAATCATATGGTCAGATTTTTTTAGGGCTTCTGATCCGTTTGATTTGAGGAAGATAGATAGGATTGGATCTAAAAAAAAACAAACCGGGGCTAATATTTACATTTATCTCCTTTGTGCTGGAGATTAGGAACGATTCACAGATATTTCTGCTAATAAAATCATTTATATGCATTATGGTATTTACTTAGAACCACTTAATCTGGTGACCCATCTTAAGCCTGTGGACGGCCAAAACATTATTTGTATATCCCTTAGATACTGCATTTTGATGTTGCTTAATTCCTACAGAGATATTTTTAGAAGTTCGACCTACATAGAATAAATTAGAAATGCAAACAAGATATACTATATATTACATTATTATCGTTCCTTGGGCTGTGTTTTACTAACATATTTTTTAATGTATAATTGTAATTAAAAATTACATTTATATCAAGTTATTTTAACATTGGTACTAGATACAAGAAATTATCATGGTAAGGTAAAATTAATATGTTGTGTAAAGGCTCTGTTTTCCTCAACTTGCGGTAATAGAATGTTTTTTTTAGCTTTATTCATGTAGTTTTCCAAAATATATTTCGGGTAACATAAATTGAATACAGTCTCTTCAATTTTTGTAAATTCTTGGTCTATATAGTCAGGACCTGCAAAATATTGTCGACGAGTCACTCTTTACTGACATTCTAAGCCATTCTCAAGGTGTGGAGTGGTGTGTGCGAATGGTGACGGAAGCTTCTGGCGAAGTTTCTGGAAAAGAAGTAAAATAAGTCACGGGACTAAAATCCCGTGACTTCATGCCATCGTTTGAGACAAAGCATGATTTTAATGTATCAGTCGACAAATAGTATGTATCGGTTAGATAAAAGTTGAACTACTCACTATTTTCATGATCTTTCTGTTTAAACTCAACTCTAATGTATTTAGAAACACTTATGACAACAAACCAACAACTCTGATGGTGTAAATCTTTCTGGCTCGAAAACTTTAAAAAATGAAATTTTGAGCTCCCCCCCAAATTTTCCACCTTTGAAATATGTGCACTCAAGAGTACAAAACCTGAAAAATGCATGATTTGATGAAATTTGTTTAGCGATGCTACGACCTAGTGCTCACTCCTGTGTGAGAGAGTTATTTATTATTAATGATGTGTAAGATAACTTTTATTAATCCTCATTGCCCTTTTCTTAGACTCCTCAGAGGGAGTAATTTAGTTATCCCCGCACAAATATTTAGCCCGGATCCACCACTGCATTAATGCCGTAAGGAAAGATGTGAACGTGAGTGTTCTGTGAAGAAAGTAGGGAAGTGAGTAACAATGGGTGAGACTGAGAAGGTCCAGAAGCAGCGTAAAAGGTGGTTTGGAAAAGTGATATATAAAGAGAGGGCTGACCTACGAGCAAATGTACATATGTAGGGGTTTTGAAGAGATGTTATAGCACATTGCCCTCTAACCCCCTCCTCCTCACTAATAAAGGATAGCTTTGTGCTTGATAGGTCGTAATGTGGTGGCAGAAGTTTGCTACTTTTTGGTGGTTCAATGCTCCCCGCCTTCCTAAATACACATTAGGGGTGCCCTACAAACATTTGCACTCCCCCAAATTTACTCCATTAACTGACCCCTCTGGTTTGAACTAGCCATGTCGATCTGATCCTTTAGGAAGCCATTCCTTTGAATACATTTTGCTCTCAGGATCATAAAAACATAGCCAGGTTTCGTCTTAATACACTTTGCATAACCTCGTCTTCATAGTCTTAATTCATAATACTGGAAATTTGCCTGTCCTCTGGTCAAAGTGTTATTGTGTCATATTTGGGAGCCATCTAGCAGTAAGTTTGTTAAGCAGGGATTCATTCAGCAGAATGGAGTCACCAAAACTATGATAGAGTCTTAAGAGTCTTTTACCATAGACTGTAGCCTATCAATGTGTTTTTCATTAATTGAAGGTGATTGTCTCGTACTTCTTAATTGTTATTAACATTCCCACCTCCCCACTTTTGAGTTTTGTTAATCAACTTATAAAGAGCAAAGTTTCTTTTGAACATAGTGTTCATAACTTTCTTAAAAGAACCAATAACTGCCGGTGGCTTCCAGTTAAGTACTACTAAGGACACGTTAACTCCAGTGTTGCCAACTGATAATGGAAGAAGCGCGCTAAAAGTGGTTCAAATAGCGCTATAAACGCGCCAAATTCTACATTAATATAAAATTGCTTAATGTTAAATTATTTGTTGTACTTACTTTTATTAATGAATGTGAGTATAATTCTGCTTAATTACAATGCAATAATAATATCTAGATGTCTTCTAAATCTATCACTCCAGTAAAAAAATCTTCATCTGTATCTTCAGTTTCCAATTTTTTTAACAACATTCTTTGGAAGCTCATATTGGTAGCAACATTTTCCATGCCTTTGAAGTCCATACTTTCTCGCAAGAATACTAGTATTTGTTGTAGAAACTTTCATTCTATTTCTTGGTTTAGTTTTCATTACGCTGACTTGACTGAAACCCCGTTCGACGTCAGCATTGCAATGAGGGAGAGAAAGAATCGTTACAACGAATCATGAAAGTTCTTCAAATGGATTTGGTCCAGTGGAATCTGTGTAATTTGTAACCTCATCCCCAAATTTTACAGTGTCACATTCATTACTTGTTATTATTTTCCCTTGAATTATATGCAGTTGCCTCCATTGAAAATCAATTTGAAGTCCATACTTTCTCGCAAGAATACTAGTATTTGTTGTAGAAACTTTCATTCTATTTCTTGGTTTAGTTTTCATTACGCTGACTTGACTGAAACCCCGTTCAACGTCAGCATTGCAATGAGGGAGAGAAAGAATCGTTACAACGAATCATGAAAGTTCTTCAAATGGATTTGGTCCAGCGGAATCTGTGTAATTTGTAACCTCATCCCCAAATTTTACAGTGTCACATTCATTACTTGTTATTATTTTTCCTTGAATTATATGCAGTTGCCTCCATTGAAAATCAATTTGGGTTAAAACTTCAGAATCTGATATGAATAGCTTGGCTAATGGAACAATGCAGGCATTTAATGCTTATTTCTGACATTTTTTTTTTTTAAACAGTGAAGTTATTGGGGAAGCGCGTCCCTAGCTGTTCCATGAGGGCCAGCAAAAAATTTCGACATCTTTCACGAATATTGTTTTTTTTTTCAGCTTCATCACCGATTTTTTTTCCTTCTCAAAATCGTAGCCTAAATAAAGATTTGGGATTAAGTATTCTCTAAGATTAGTTTCTTCATCAATTTAGTTTCAATAATGATAATTTTTGAAGTTAATGAATTTATTAGCTGATTCAAATAATTTAATAATTTTGTTTAGTCGCATCTTTTACTTTCAAATAGCTCGTTTGTTCGGTGCACTTCATCAAGAATAGGCTTTAAGAATGACAGGTAAACATAGTTCGGTAATCGCTAAACCTAGAGTGCTAAAGTTCTGAATTGTAACATCGTTCTTGTAATTTTTGTAATTTCAGAATGAGTTTTTAATTCAAGCCCCTGCTGATGGATGCGAGTAATAGCTATGGCACTTGACAACCATCTTGGCTCCCTGCATTGAACTAGTTTCAGAGGCAACTTATCATTATTGAGTGTGCAATAAATATCTTTATATTTACTCTGCCTAATGGAGGAATGATCAAACCAGTTATAAGTTTCCTTGATAAGAAATTCTAAATGTCTAGGAAGTGTATCACTTTCAGCATTAGAAACTGCAAGTTGGATGGAGTGACAAATACATTTAATGAGAACTAAACTTGGAATTTCGTTTTATAGTCTTGCGTAAACGACACCTTTTATTCCAGTCATTACAGAAGCACTCTCTGTACCGATGCCAACAAGATTTTTAATGTTTAACCCATTCTTCTTGACAGATGCTTTAATAGCTTCGCAAATACTTTCAGCATTGCATTCCTGTAGCTGAACCAAATCAAAGAAAGAGACTACTATATCATGTTTTGCCTTAGAAAAATATCTAATTATTATACCTAAATTTGTTGTCGTTGATATGCCATTGCTTTCGTCTATGATCAAACTGAAACTTTCATTTCCAATATTCTTCATAAAATCTTCTCTAAAATGAAGAGCAAAAACATAGCATATAAAAGCAGAGCACTTGGTTCTCCGAAGTGAAAAATCTTTGTAGTCTTTACTATGCAAAAATCTTGCTCTACACAAATCGCTTAAATGATCTGAGAGAGATAACGCGCCATGTGAAGCAATAAAGAGCGCAAGTGAAGCCTCAATTTGCTTAAAGGAATCAGATTCTACTTTAACAAATGAAAGAATATTACTTCTATGGGCACTAAATGGTTCTTGAGCACTTTTATGTTTTAAAGTACCTTTAAGGGAGAAAATGCACTTACAGTATTTGCATCGGCACTTTGAATTGTCACCTTCAACTAGTTTTTATAGCTATCATTATTCAACCATTCAGTTCCAAATTTTTTACTATATTTCTTTACCATATTTAAAAGGGTTTAGATTTTTCTTTATTTTTCAACAGACAGAGTAGTTGTAAAACAAAAGTTGACTAACAGCAGAAGCTGTAATTAACAAGAACTACAGAAACGATTTCACAACCGAACTGAGCTTGAAAAATGAAAATGCCACCGCCAGAGGGCAGAAGCAGTGGCCAGCCAATCAAAACCTGATATACAAGTATTATTACGGAAGCAGTTCAAATCATGTTCCAAACATAATCTGAACAGCTTTAAAACAACTTTTCCTGAGTGTTACAGAGACCTGTTGAAGAATAAAATAGGAGAATTTTAAGTAAATGGACATAAATATAATAGCAACATATTAAACGTGTCAAAAAGGCACTATTTTTTTTTTCTTTCAAGGCGCTAAAAAACGCGCCCGCGCTAATTGGAAATATTTTAGCGTTAAATTAGACAAAAAAGCGCAAAATTTAGCGCGTTTCGCGCCAAGATGGCCACACTGGTTAACTCCAGTCAATAACTGGACACACTTTTGCCATCGAAAGGGTATCTTTGCATGTTTATTCACGCGCTTTCAGAGAAGCTATAATTTGTTTCGTCATTATGAAATATAATTTTTTTTCATACTTTAGGGAATTATCTCGTCTAGAATTTGAGGTGAGAACTGAAATTTTACTAGTTTCTCATCTACTCTATACGAGAGCTATACTATATATGCTATTTATATAATAATTGAATTAAGCGTCTTTCCCTTTTTTTCAACAGCTTGAGAACAAGAGACAACCACAAATGACGTATCTCCTTGGCGAAAATATCGACTACCCTCAATCGGTTTACAATTTTAAGGCTTTATGTCGTGGAGAACAACTTTTGGTAGGTTAAAAAAAGACTTCCGGAGTTACAGTAGTTTGGCGTTATCTGCATGGTTTGGTACTAAAGAGTACTATTTTTTTTTAGAATGATTCCTACTTTGCCACGCTCAAGTGTTTTTATGAAGATAGAAATGTACCTTACTTGAAGATAATGCCTTTTAAGGTGGAACAACTTCATCACGACATTCCTATCATTGTTTTCCATGACGTCATTTACGAGAACGAAATCAACATTTTGAAAGAACTCGTCTCCGATCAGGTAACTAAAGACGTACCGAGAGGTTGATTCGTCCAAACACTATTAATAAGCAACATTAATTACGCACCCGTTCAATTGTGGATGAAGTCTTCCAATCAAATAGTGAAATTAACATAAAATCAGTGACAATCGCTGGCAAGCCTGAGTACACTGAAGGCTTCGTTGCCCAAGGAAAAAAACCTGCCCTACGTCACGGGAGTGTGGGCGGGTTCAGTAAGTGGAAGAGTGATGTGTGTGCGAAGGTATGTGAGGACATTGGGGAATGGGGGGCTGCGACTAATTTAGGGACTTGTGACCGATCTCGCCGGGGATTGAACCAGTAGCTAGACGTGGAATCCCAACGCCATAACCAATAGGCTAGCGAGAGGTTCAGATACAGGGTGTACAAAAAGTCACTCTACCATTAAAAATTCCTAACGACCTTCCCAATAAAATCTTCCATAATTTGACCAATAAAATTTCCCCAAACTTTATCATCATCATCATCACTCTATAATTTAAGAAGGGGATTTTTTGAATATTTGAATAATAATTTCATCTTAGTTTGGTTATGACTTATGTTTTTTATCAAAGTTATTTCTAATAATTCTTTTATAATATCAAAAAACAAAATGGTGAAGTTCAGAAATAAATATAGGTATCGAAATTTTGTGAATTTTTTAAAACAAATGGTGAAGTTCAGAAAACTTATTTTTATATCTCTTCTATAACTATATTTTACCAACGTGATATTTTGAAAGGGGGGCAATTTAGTTTAGAGTTCCTTTTTAAAATTATTATAATTGGCGAAGTTCAGAAGATTTATAAAAATTTAACCATGGTTGCTTTTTTTTTATTTTTTATTTTAATTTTACTAACGACGCGCAAGCTTCCCCGAGTGGCGAAGCCATTGCCAGGTTTAATTTATTATATAAATACCATGCAATGGCTTCGCTACTAAGATTAAAATTTAAAATCTAAAAAAAAGCAGCCATGGCTAAATTTTTATAAATTTTCTAAACTTCCCCATTTGTTATTCTTTGGGTTTTAAAAAATTCACAAAATTTCGATACTTATATTTATTTCTGAACTTCACCATTTTGTTTTTGATATTATAAAAGAATGATTAGAAATAACTTTGATAAAAAACATAAGTCATAACCAAACTAAGATGAAATTATTATTCAAATACTCAAAAAATCCCATTCTTAAATTATAGAGTTAGGGATGATGATGATAAAAGTTCTGCAGCTTTTAAATAGAAGCGCAACTTTTGGGCACCCTGTAATTAGAGAAATGAAAATAATTACAAAAAGGACGAGAAATGAAAATAAATGTAAACTTAATTCTAAAAGCTGACCATGGGAAGAAAAGGGAGGGGTATTTTAAAAATCCAATAAAATCACTTAAAAGGTCCAGAGTCGAAAATGAAGAAATAATTTACAAATATAATTTACAAATAAATACTATATAGATAAATACTGATTTTCAATTGATATTTTCAATGGCCTTTTCCCAGACTGAATTTAGTATGTCCGACTATAATAAATATGAGGATTTTTTTTATCATGGATAACTACATGGCCGCTATAGCTATGAGATGGGCCCCGAATACAATAAATGATCGTACACACTTTTTTTTTTATAAAAAACCTATCGATTCCTTTCATATTTATGACAGCCTTACCATAGGGAACTTACATATCCAGTATATAATTCTTTGTAGCAAAAACAATTTTATTTCCAGACTCCCCAATACTTATCAATTGTCGGATTATATTTGCAAATGATAAGAGGAAAATCAGCTATTCCGATTTCCTATTATTTTCATTATTCACTCTTTTTCTTTTTAGTTAGTTCGTTCTTTGGTAATTTCTACTGATGGAATTGGCACTGAGGAAGCAAGTTTGAGAATATCCAAGGTAAGAAAAGAAAATCACCACAAATTGGCTCTAGATATCAACCCCCAAACCGTTAATCGTTAATTGACGATGTTAACCTTTTTGTTGAGTTAAATTTGAAAATCATTAAAGGACTAATTAATTCGTTTCATTTACCTTACGTTAATCTAAAAAATAACTTAAATTACATTTGTATCTCATTATTCCAGTTTCAGCGTATAAAATTTCGATAACCGTGTCAAATGCGCACGAATCACAGAACGACGCTCTCAGTTTGCATCTGATAGTAAAGAGGACTGACTGGTTGTGTGTGATGGTGTGGCGGTGTTAGACTGTTTCGAAATGAAAACAAAAATACATTTTATAAAGGGCGTGTTATTTAATTATCATAATAAAACAAAGTTTCAGGGCACTTTGTATATTCATATAAGCCTCTTCAAGAGTGGTGGAATTACCGAGGGTGATTTATCAACAATTTTTGATAACACTCTTGGGGCAGCCAAATGGGTTTCCTGATTCGGCTTGGCGGCTACCTGTTTGATTCTAATGTGAATGCCTGGTATTCACAAGGCACTGATTCAAAAATAGTATAAATATCTCTCTTTGCTTGATTGTAGGCTGCTTAAATGTGATCAGAGATTTCCTCAAAGGTAAAATGACTCTTGGAGCTGGACTCAATATTCTTTATTCGGCGGGAACTTGGAAGCTCTTCAGATGTCTTTTTTGATAAGAGAATTCATCTTTAAGCGCCTTCCAGCTTCCTTCTTACATGCATGCGGTATTTTAACATTAACTTATATTTAATTCATATATTTGATTAGTTCCCATAATATTAAATTTATTCTCTACTTGCATTAACTTATTTTAACAATGCTTACGCAATTATCAAGTCATTGCTATTAATAATATACATGGAATTAATATTACGCTTTCTTTTAAATTAGGACAACAAATTATTTACTCTTTAGACCTTGCATGGTTGCCAAATCGCACCGTTTCTTTTACTTCAACGCTCTTAAACAAGTGTCCTTTTTTGCTAATTTTACTCGATTTATATTAAACATATCGAGCAAATAAGATTGAAATTATTATCTATAGTCTTTTATACTAATTTTATATTTACTAACCCAAAATTATTATATTCCCAGTTTTTTTTTAAGTTCGTTTAAAGTTCCTTCAAATAAGGGAAACAAATTTAGTTACTCGCAAATAAGGAGGTGATTGAGAAAATGCCAATAATTTGGAGAAATATGACTGAGCTATTCAATCTAGATTATTATAAAGGGTGTTCCATTAAAACGGATCGATATTGATGATTGAAAGTAGCGTTGAAAGAGGCAGAAAACTCAATATATATTTTGCTGTAATGTATATTTACTGCTAACTGCGATCCGTCTTATGGAACACCCTTTACAAAAGAGAAGTATCTCCAATTTGGGAACAGTGCTCCTTCTAGAGAACTTTTCATTCGGATTCCCTTTCCTCGAATGTTATTTAATGTGAACCCATTATAAGATTTTATAAGACTCTGAAGTGCTCATTCTTTAGGTATCTTTGATTGTCCCATTCAATCTTGCACTGTGAGCACTATAATTTCATTCATATAATAATATTTCGACTTCCGTTATAGTGAGGTCATAGTCGAGTGAGGATGTTGCTACCTTCATCGAAGGTATCGTATACGGTATATTTATACTCGAAAGAATATGTGCCTGTGGTTGAACCTGGACCTGGCGATACCAACATCATCGTTGACAATTTCATCAACCTACCAGCCTTAATGAGGTGTGCTGCCCACACCTTTAACCTAGTGGTCAGTAAGGATACAGAGATTACACTGCAGAGTGTAGGGTTCAAGGTGCCATACATGGCTACAATAGCCAAAGCGCCCGCCCTCTGGAATCTGCAGGGGCGCAGCACTGTGTAAGCAGACAGCATCTACCTCGTCGGTTGTCCACAACACGACGAGGTGGAACTCTACCTATGACTCTTGGTAATCCTAAACCCCATCCTGAAGACTGAGAAGCCTGTTCTCCATAGAGCCATGGCCCAGCTGAAGATCAACAGCTTCAACAACCAGGGTGTCTGCTTATTGGAGGAGTATGCCAAGGTTAATAAGTTACTAATAAAAATAAATTATAAAATTAATATTGACATTTAAAGATATTTTTTGCATTATATTCTTTAGTAGTCTATTTCCCTCCAAATTTTAAATTTGAAAATTTACTGCATTACTAATAACTAATACTCCATTGTTTTATTTATATATCATGTCACCTGTGGCCCAGCGCTCGACAAGCTCCAGGGGGAGTAGCAATCCTACTTAGAGACTCTGATATCAACAATTGCAGCGACGGTCTTCAGGCTTAAATACTTGAGGTCAAAAGACCTCGTCTACTGCAACCCCTTAGGCGACTTACTTTTAACAGGCATCGATAAAAGGTTTCGGTACCTCCTGGAAGATGCTTGAATGTCAGCTGGCTGCTGCCTCCCGCCTCAAGTTTCGCCTTTTGTGGTCGGAAAGTATGAATAAACCCAAGACACCATGGTGAGGAAAAGCATAAAGAATAAAGTCGAGAAGGCCTTGAGGCAACACATGAACGAACTGAACAGCAATAGTGAAAGCAGTAACAACGATGATAAACAGTATAACTTTTTCAAATTCAGTTACCCAGCAACAAGAGAGCAGCAAGAGCCACAAGTCATTGAAGTCCAAACCACAGAAATTGGTCAAAATCTGACTGGAAAACAACGACAAGGACTTGCTAACAGATGTTGCTTTCTTGGGAGAGCAAGTGTTGGTGGACTTGTTCATCAGGGTCAAAACAGCCATCCCTTCTAGTACTGCAGTGAAGCGTTTGTTATACGTTGGCTAGGTCATCTTGAGGGCCAAGAGATCATTCATGTCCGCTGAAAACTTTCAGAAGCTACTTTTTCCGAAGGGCAACCTGCATCTTATTGACAAAATTTGTAATGAGAAAAATAGGGAAATAAAAAATTAAATTGTCTGTATCGTGTCATTTTTTAATTTCTTTCACGTGTTAATTTCCCTTTTGCTTCATTCGGCTACTTCATCACTCATCTTTTTTTAGTTTAATACTAATACATATTACGTATCATTAAATTTTTCTGTTTTCTCATATTTTTTGTCTTTTGTAGTAATGGAAACTTTTATAGTTTGGGCGGTTTTGAGGTAGTTTTAGACCCCAAGGGCGTTTTTTATATTGTTTTATAATAAAAAAATAATGACTTTAATGCTTTAGCGTTAACTTACATTACATATTTAACGGATTACCAAGTTAACTTATTAACTGTGCCCCACTTTATGAGAAATGCATTTTGAATTTACTAGGAATATGATCGCGAAAAAAACCCTCAAACGCGCGATAATTAAAGATATAATCGGATTAAGCAAATCCTCAATTCACTCCAAATCTGTTTACTATTTTTTTCCTTATTTTTACTGAAGTTGTGACTTGTAATAATTGAGTAATTCATTTGTATACATTTCTTTTCTTGATCTCAATACAGGAGAAGGCAAATCCAACTTAACCCTAGTCTAAATAATGGATTTTCATAATTCATCTAATTTCTCATCTGAGCTAAATGTACCTTTTCGGCACTTATCACACCCTTCTCTTTAACATCGACAGCAACAGTGGATTAGTGTGAAAAATGAAAATAAAAGACTACCTAACATAAATCGACGGATTGCTCTTGCAACGGGCCTTAACGCAAATGCGGAAGATGACGCGGCCGAGCTTTTGCAAGTTGCAAACTATGGCATTGGTGGCCACTATTCACCACACCACGATTATATATGGAAGGATTTGCCCCAGGTAAAATAAAGGAGTGCTTTCTATATTATAGGCAGTGCTAGTTAAGACCAATATACCAGTATGAATAGACCGAAATTCGGAAAGTCTCCTTCAATCATCAACCTATAACCATTTTCCCCGCCAGTCGTCCCAAGTCATTTCAGAACCTCTCTTTCTCATCTTCACTTCTATCATTACCGGGTCTATACACCACAGCCATTCACAGTTTCACCTAGGTTAATTTCAGTTTAACCCAGGATATTTCTAGAGTTCACACATTAATTCCCAGACATTGAATTATACTATCCCACACTCAAAAGCAACGTCATTCCTTCTTTACTCTTTCCATCCTGATCTACACCTGATCACACTCCATTTAGTTTAACTCACACAAATTCTTCATTCCCCTTCTTGTTTGTCTCGTATTAACTAAGCAGCTGCAATCTTTCCCTTTAAGGATATTGTTTATCACTTCCCCTCCTTCCGTCATCCCATATATCTCTCAAATTCCACAAACCCTATCGGTTCACACATTGAGGTGGATAAACCGGCATGAAATAATGGGTCTTAAAATAGGTGCCTATCATAAGTCATCCAAGTCAATCCATGAACCACTTATTGAAGTACTCCCACATTCTCCATAATAAACTGCATTCACAGGATTGCGTCCAGAATATGTCTTAAAGGGCAGTACCAATCAAGCCTTGCCAAAAAAACCCCTAAATCATCCGGTTATTATATATATATATATATATATATATATATATATATATATATATATATATATATATATATATATATATATATATATATATATATATATATCGACATGATAATATGTACATTTGCCTCCCCATTTAAATGTGCATCAGCCACAGCCTCCTGCGGTAATTTATTTTAGAGGAGTACCACTTGTTTTGTTTTTAAATTACAAGTTATGATCCCTAGTCTTATTATTACTACCTCCCAAATCAAAGACTTTGCCAACATCCAATTTATCCCCCCCCCCGCTCCCCAAATTAAAAAGATCACTCATATCCCCTTCCACATACTTTTCAAACAAGAACATATTTAGTACCCTCAGTCTATCTACATATCTAACAATTACCAGTAATGAATATTGCTCTCGCAGGAACAAACCTTTCCATTAACCTGCTTCCCAGACCAACGCCACCTAGTTTTTTATTATTATTTAATTGCAACTTTTTTTTCAGTTGCCTGAAGACTTACCAGAATGGGATAAAAAGACTGGGGATCGGATAGCTACTTTTATGTTTTACGTAAGTTGCACCTAACAGTAATCTTAAAAAACAAATGGGATCAATTGTAAAAATTTCCCCCCAGATCAGCTTGTGGTGAAGATTGTACAATTGAGTGTTGCTGGAGAGGACATTTTACAGTTGATCATAGTTCGTGATACTAATTACCTAGTTAAAATAACCAGTTAATAACAGATATAGTTTATGGTGAGTGGTTAAAATAGGTTGTTCCTTGGGGGCATATCAGTGAACTTTGTCGATCCAGTGAATAGAGGCCATACGGTATGGACTCTATTCACTGGATCGACCATACCCAACATATTGAGTGGTCCTAGAACAAGCACAAGGCTCAAATTAAGAAAAATGAGCGGCTGTAAGAAGGATTTTTTTTAATTCTTCTATACAATAATTCATGTGGAGAGATCTTTTTGCCTTAAATGGGTTTGAAAATTTGTGTCAACACATTGCTTTGTAATATCCTCAATATTTTTTTTCTCGTGGTTTGCTTTCAGTAAATTTCTTGACTTAAATTATATTGTTTCATTTGTCTTATAATTAAAACATTGTGTCTCGGGGTGGAGATTGTACAATTGAATGTAGTTAGGCTGGAAATTCTACAGTTGATCAGTGTTGGAGGAGATTCTACAATTGATCAGTGTGAGGGGAGATTCTACAATTGATCAGTGTGAGGGGAGATTCTACAATTGATCCAACAAATGATATTCTGTCATTTTTTTATAATACCAGCGCCGCCGATTCTGGCGACCAAACTGTAGCAATTTATGCAATTCTATTTAATTTTGCGAGAAAAGTAACAATTTGATGACGGAAGGGATTGGTTATCATAATTTCAAAATTACATGAAAAAATAACTAATATTAACCTTTAAAATAAGCTTCCTAGGTTCGCTATCTTCAAACGAGCTCAACTTAGGCCATCTTATGGCATTTAAAAATGGCATCGCAACCCCCAAAACTTTCAGTTTAAGATTATTTTTATCAACTTTCTATCTACTTAAGAAAATGCAAATAACTTATAATCATTATATAAAACTAATAACCTTAAATTAACCTAACCTCCCTAACGCTTCAAATAGGTCAATTATGAAAATAATAACAAAACCAATCGGTAAACAATCGGAATTTCGTCATGTCGAAGCATTCTTGCGTTGCTAAATCAGTTTGAAATATACTTTTCGTGACTTTATAAGGGGTGATACATCCTCTCCACCATGCCAATTATACTTTATATATTATTTTGCATCAATTTGATTTTTTAGCTTGATGACGTCGAGAGAGGTGGATCTACAGTATTCCCAAATTTGGGGATAGCCATTCCCCCACAGAAAGGCTCAGCTGTATTTTGGTACAACATAAGGAAGTCCGGAGAATCACATAAGAGTTCAATACACGGAGGTTGCCCAGTCCTCTACGGCTCCAAGTGGCGTAAGCTATCCATATACAAAACGTTTCAAATTTCACTAGCCCATAAATAATAATAATAAAATATATGTTGCAGCGAGAAATGGCAACACAAAATTTAAAATACGAAGTAACCTAAATTTGGTAATTTAAGACGACGATAGCGCCGCCTACTTTAACATTTTTTAGCCGCCAATGTTTATGTTTTTCAGCCGAAATCTATTGGGACGAAGTTTGTTTCGTTCAACCGCGCATATTCATGCGCGTTTGAATCCTAGTTCGAATCTACAAGGAGCCATTTTTGTATTCATTTAAAAAATCCCAGAAATTAACCACAAACTTTTTCAAATGAAAAGAAAAAATGGAAAATGCTTTTCACTTACTTTATTTTGGGGAGTATAGCTCGGAAATAGTGGCGAGGAAGTGATTTTGAAAAAAAAGAAGTCCCATTTAGAGCCGAACGTTTGAAATAATGGCGATTGCTCTCGCCGGTCTCAAAATCACGTTTTGTTTTAGCGCATTTAAAAGAAATATTATCTTGGATCGCTAACGCTTGACCACACTCTTCACAATTAATTTGAACTTTAATTAATTTATGTTCGGATAAAAATGTTATTAATTTTTCTCGGTCGCAAAAGAACCCGGAAAGTTCTAGACTATTTTTAGGTCAAGTTGCACACAAGGAATCCATGTTAAAACTGAAACTTCCGTATAAAGGATCATCTTTCGTCCTCAAAAACTAGTTCCTCTATAGATATAGGGCCATCGTGGTATGAACCTAGATAGATACTTCACAACAAACCTATATCTATAAGTTTTTGAGAAGAGTTATTAAATCGTAAAAAGGCTCGAGCGGCTAAGCTTATGGCGAAGTTAGGCTTAAGGTTAGACACGAAATCGTTAAGGAATGGATGAAATATAACGAGGATACAACAAAATATATATCTTTATAGATTAACAAGAATGGAACATTTTTTAAATTATATTAGTTTAATTTGAATTTAATTATACAAAATAAACATGAGTTTAACACTGAATTTTTGTAGTGACTAAACTTGGCGTAAGGTAGATGGGTAATGGTAGGTATGTAACAAGGTAATGGTATCAAGGTGACTAATTAAAATGTAATTGAAACTAATTGAAATGTAATTAAAATTACGAATTTGGGGTAAATGTAGTTGAAATCATGCTGGTTAAAAGGTAAAATGTGTGAGAGTTTTGAGTTGGAGATGGCGAGGGAACAAGTCCAAATTTTTGTCTCTCATGCGTAATATTTGGAAGCGTCAGTCGCGCGTGTAAATGTTGCCAAAAATGTTGGCAATTGTTTTTGAATACTTTTTTACAAATATATAATATTTAAGAAAATTATATCAAATTTTAGTTATATTTATATATATATATATATATATATATATATATATATATATATATATATATATATATATATAGCTGCAGAGCTGCTACAAATCCCCCCCCCCATCCTCAACAAAATTCTAAACATGAAATATAAATGTTTAATTCAGATACCGACGAGGTCTCCTAACAACACGGTCAGAACGTGTCACGGTGCCATGTGGCTGATTTCGATCATGGGGATGCAATTGACTGGCAGTGTCAATTATTTGCAGCGAAACACTGTCGTGAGCGAGGGCAGGTGGGGCGAAGGACATCCGCTCTGTTTCCCCTAAACTGGCGTCTGACGGGGGCTGGCTGTTGTGAGGCTGGCTCTCTGCTGCTGACGAGGGCTCCTGCAACAAAAGGGAAGGCGGCAGCAATCGAGAAGGAGAATTGGGTGTTGGACAATGGTTTCTAGGAGGGTTTTGAGAAAAATATGAGAAACCACTGGATCACTAACAGTCACAGTGGGAGGAGAAGACAGTGGCTGTTCAAGGTGAACGGCCTCTATAAAGGCGGGTTTCAGGCGATCGATGGAGACAGTATCCTGCTTGGTGCCAAACTGTAGTGCAAAGAATTTCGGCTTCCTGGAGATGACGAGAAAGGGTCCGTCATAAACTGGTTGCAAGGAAGAGCAAGTTGAGTCGCGACGGGCAAAAACGTGAGAACAGGTTGCCATCTCCTTTGGCACGAAAAGTTTCTGATTAGCAGGCACTCTTGGGGCGGTCGACTTAACTTCTGACATCGCCCATACTAAATTACGTACGTATGCAGCAGGATGAACATAAGAAAGATGGTAGAGGACGGTCAGAAGAAGAAAAAAAAATGACCAGGAAGACGAAGTTGAGAACCATAGAAAAATTCCGCCGCAGATCAAGCCAAATCCTCTTTCAAGGATGCACGAATACCCAGGAGAATTAAGGGTAGCTTTTCCACTCAAGTGATGTTGGGATCAGTGGAGCGTAAGCTTACGTTGAGAGTCATGTGAAACCGTTCGACCTTTGCGTTGCTTTGGGGGTGATAGCTAGTGATACGAAGACGAAAAGAGCCAAGCACTGACATTAGTGCATCCCTTTGGTGGGATTCAAATTGGCTACCACGATCAGTCATGATCGTTGAGGGAACAACAAAACGAGCAACCCATGCTGAGACGAAAGCTCGAGTTACAGTGGAAGCTCTGATGTCTGAGATAGGAACTGCCTCTGGCCAACGAATAAAACGGTCGATCATGGTGTGAAGATAGGTGCAACCACTCGAAAAGGGCAGAGGGCCTACCAGATCGATGTGAACGGCATCAAAACATGTCGATGGAAGAGGAAAAGCAGCTAGAGATGTCTTTGTGTGGCATTGAACCTTTGGGCGTTGACACGGCAAACATGCGCGGGTCTATTTAGCCACAACGGCGTTCATACTGTAGCGGGCCGAAAATCTATACTCTAATCCCAATCGTTCCAACCCGCTTCAAACACTAATTCGGACGTGAAAAATCGAGGGAGAAATGAAACGGATTGTATGTACAGTCCTTTATTTACAAGAAAAATATGGGGTAAATATTTATAAGAGATCTCGTTACTTATGCACACAAAAATATACATAGCTAATTTTCCTATATACACAATTAATATTATCTGATGAATACCAATAAAAATTTATAGAAAAAAAAACATTCAATTAGACTATATATACAAAAGGAACATACGCAAAGTCAAACAACAAAAAAATATCTGCCAGGGCATTATAAGCTAACCGATAACACAGTAAAAAAAGAAGTCAATAACAAGAGGCCTAAAGCAAACAAGCGGACCCCCCCCCCAAAAAAAAAAGAGAAAGGGCTCATGTGTTACCCAGCTGGGTATTGGCACAAGCGTTTTACAAAAAAAAACTGGCGCCTCCGAGCTCGTACAATATTTCAATCTGGTCATGTCTTGAGGCTATCAAAGAAAAAGCCCTCCCTTCAAATAGGACGTAGAATTATTTCAATTTGTAATACTCCAAATCGTACAACGCCAGCCACTCTTTACAAAAGGAATATTTTATACAAAAATGTAATCCGGAATTTATATTATATAAAAAAAACAAAAAACAACTCCATCCCCATTCGCACACACATTCTTACATAGGGAGGGGGAGAGTATTGGGACAAGGGGTGGGAGAATGGCCCTTCACATACGCTCACATTCGCTCCACCAGACCCCTCCTCCCTTAGTCCATTCAACCACAGTCACTCACAATACACTCTCAATCCTTACTCACGGTACCTTTTTATACTCAATCGCGCCCTTCTGCACTCATTTACACTCGTCTACTGGTCCCTGGCTACACGTAGCAATCTGTCAGGGTCATTCGTCAGTCTTCCTGTCAATCTCCCCAGTCACTATCAATCATACCATCCACCATACTCTTAGCTTCCATTACCAGTTCTCCCATCTCTCGACAGAACTATTTCATACCCTTCCGTTTAGAACCTTCACTCTTCATACCTCCATTCATCAGCTCCTCACTCACAGCTCTCATCCAACTCAAGGTACACTCCTGCGTTACAGACAGGTCACTCATATCCCCTGTATTCTCAACAGGAATACCAGAAACCCCTTCGACTGGTTACCACCAGAAACCTGAAAAATCAGCCACTTCATCATTCACTACATCAAACTCACCCTTAGCCTTACCATTCATAAAACCCGAAAAATCAGCCACACTAGGTTCATTCAGCCCAAACACACTATCATTCATACTGTTCCCCAAACCAGAAAAATCAGGCACAGGCAGCTCACTCACTCGTCTACTTATACCAGCCAAATCACTCACGTGTTTACGCAAAAACTCAATCTCCCTTTCAAGATCCCCCATACCAGAAAGACTCTGCTCGGAATTAATTTCATTCGTACTTGCATTCTTCCTTTCACTCTTCTTTGTACGCTTTCCACTCCTCGAGACCAAGACAAGCTCTTTCCCAGACAAATCCATACTATCACACTCCATCTGATCATCATGCACCTTATCTCTCTCTCTGCACATTTCATACACCGGATGGCTCACCAGGTAGTCGGAAGGTTCTCTCCTCCTCAACTGACTCTGATGAGCCCGCACTATCTCAGTCACACCTTCATTCAAACTCTCCAAAACATACGTCACACCATTCTCCCAGACTCTGACAACTATATACGGTCCTTCAAACTTTTCACTCGTCTTCGACACGTTCAACCTACCTTTTACTTATCTTACCTTCAATACTTTTGCACCAATTTCAAACGAACGGAACATTTCATGTGCCTCACGCCATACACTCCGCTCACTTTCACTCAAACGAAACCTATCTTTCACTCGTCTTTCAAAATTCATAAACTGACACAAGGACATCCCAGTTGCACTATCCACCGTCGAATTATATGCCCATAACACTCTACTCAACCATTCAACCCAGTCATTCAAAGTCTTACTCATCATTCTCAACATCTCACACAAGATCCTAATTGTACGTTCAGCTAACCCATTCGAAGACGGTCCATACGGAGTCGTCCTCACGTGCTCCACACCATTCTCTCTCAACATTCGCTCAAACACTTCACTCGCAAACTCAGGCCCATTATCACTCAGACATCTCCTAGGCTTCCATACACACATAGGAAAAAACAACTGTTCAACCACACGCGCAACAGTCACACTCCTTTTTTCTCTCACAGGCACTGCATACACAAACTCACTTTTATGATCAACTATAACAACCATACCAACATTCCCAGCACTTGTACGAGGTAAAGACACACAATCAATTAATACTAATTCAAACGGTTCTTTCGCATCAACTTTCAACATCGGTGGCTTCACTTGCACACATTGCACCTTTCGCTTCTGACACCTTTCACACCTAGTCGCAACATCATTCACAACAGTTCTCAAAAACGGATGGAACACGCTCCTTCATACACTCCCACAACTTAAACTTACCCATATGCACATGATAATCATGCACAAATTTCATCAGACCAATCGTACCAACAAAGGACATCACATGTACAAATATATCATCCCCATCCTCCATATGCCTCACAAAATATACAACAGCCATACAAATAACAAAATCTTTAGCATATCTTTTAAAATCACTCAAACACTCAGGCCATTCATTCAAATCAACACGCATTCATTCAAATCAACCTCATCATCTAACATTCACCTTTCATAACACAATCCTTATCAGCATCCAAAGACAAATCATTCAATCTTATAAAGTCTACACCAAGCAAAAAACAGCATGGCATGCGCTCATCTTTTAGAATCACAAAATTATGCATCACATGCACACCACTGCCCAAACTCACTCTCAGACTAACCTGCTCCCATGCCACTATCATTCCATTCCCCAATCCACTTATCTTTAATTTAACAGGCTTACGTTCAAAACATCTAAACTCATACTTACTCAGAATCCTCTCATTCACTAACGACACTTGCGTTACAGTATCAATCAAACCACAGAACAACCTTTCACCAACTTTCACTCTCGTTTTCATCATATCAGGTCCTCCATGTTCGCAATCCTCAGAAGGAACAATCACACCAACATCAGCACTGACATCCACACCGTCATCAACTTCTCCATAATTACTCACCACACACTCATATTCATCCAGACAATCATTCTTTTCCCTCATATCCGAACACTTTTCAATCACCCAATTGTAATGCACACCGCTCAAACACTGCAGATGCACCACATTAGCATTTGAACCCTTCACTTTCTCATCCTTGTACACAATCGGCATCTCACCACCAAAGTGCACATAAACAATCACTCCATACAAACGACTCACTACAATCAACACTTCCTGAAACGGCGGGACCACTTGCATACACATCGCTCTCAATTCTTTCATAAAGTTCCGCACCCTCGCCATACCAATACTTTCAGGCTTCTTACATACTTCACTCATTACCTCCTTCCTTAAGAAATCCACACTATCGGGCACTCTCACATCTACTCCATCACTCTTCAAATCTTGCAAACCATTCCATACACTCTCAAACAAGGAATCACCACCACCCTTACTTTCCTTTCCATTCATAATTGCTTTCGGCAAATACTCAGGATCACTCACTCCACACACATTTTCATGATTCGTACCAGGATACCTTGACATCAAATCAGCCACTCCATTCCGTTCACCAGGCACGTATTAAATCACATAGTCAAAATCACTCAAATCTTCCAACGTCCTCGCAATCCTACTATCAGCCCATTTCATACGTTGAAAATACACAAGAGGTTAGTGATCTGTTTTGATCACAAACCTCACACCATACAAAAACGGACGCAACACTTTCAAACAATACCTTTCGCAGCCAACTCTCGCTCCACAGTCGAATACTTTCGCTCTGCCGCATTCATAGCCTCGGGTACATACCCAATTATTCGCCTGAGATTCTCTCCCTTCAAACGCTGCTCTTGCATCAGAAAACCTCCCATACAGTACCCACTCGCTTCCGTATACAATTCAAGCATCTTAGCATTCACACTATAGTCAGGGTATGCCAATTCAACATCTTCAGCCGCTACCTCTTTCAGTCTCTCATACGCTTCACTCATCTTATCATTCCACCTAACAATCGCACTACCGAGTGGCGAGACTCTGTAAAGAGAATCCCAAGGAGTTTTTTGGATATGTGAACAGCCGTAAACCAATCCGTCGAACGATTGGCCCTTTGAGGAATGAGGAGGGGACATTAAAGCATTCAGATGCAGAAAATGCCAACCTCCTCAACGACTACTTCTCTTCAGTGTTTACTGAAGAGTGTGGTCCCATTCCCCAGCCGACGGATTCCTACTCGGGGAAAAAGCTGGAGGCAATGGACTTCACCGAAGGAGAAATAAAGAAAAAGATCGCTGACCTAAAGACGAATAAGTCCCCTGGACCGGACGGGTTTCTACCTAAAGTGTTGAAGGAAGTGTGCGATGAAGTATCACGACATCTGTGCGCTATCTTTAACATGTCAATCCGGACCAAATGCGTTCCTAGAGACTGGCGTGAGGCAGAGGTGACTCCGATCTTCAAGAAAGGAGACCGTAGCCAACCGTCAAACTACCGACCTATCAGTCTGACTTCGATAGTCGGTAAACTCATGGAAAGCATCATGGTGGACAAAGTGACGTCGTATTTAGAGTCAAACCTGCTACTGAGGAGTTCCCAGCACGGCTTCCGAAGGCAACGGTCATGCCTGACGAACCTTGTAGAATTCTTCCACTTCGTTTTCAGTGAGCACGATCGGGACAAGGCGGTGGATGTGGTCTACCTAGACTTTCAGAAAGCCTTTGATAAGGTACCACACCGCCGCCTTCTCCGGAAAGTGCGAGCGCTTGGCATAGACGGAAAGGTAGCCGGCTGGATCGAGAACTGGCTAAGTGGCAGACGGCAACGGGTGGTGGTAAATGGACAGTCTTCTGAGTGGGTGCCCGTTACTAGCGGGGTGCCTCAAGGTTCTGTCCTGGGACCACTACTATTTATCATCTACGTCAACGACATGGACGGTGACATGGTTGCCAAGATTTCCAAATTTGCCGACGATACCAAGCTTGGTATGAACGTTGCAAAGGATGGAAATACTGCCCGCCTGCAGGAAGATTGGGGAGTGGTCGGACACGTGGCAAATGCCTTTTAACGTGGGCAAATGCAAAGTGATGCATATCGGCCACAGAAACCCCCAATCTCAGTATATCCTTAAGGGCACTGCTCTTGAATCAAGTGACACTGAGAAGGACTTGGGTATTACTATTACTAGTGACCTCAAGTTCTCGAAACAGTGCATTGAGGCGGAGAAAAAGGCCCAAAGGATGCTAGGCTATATTAAGCGCCAGTTTGGTTATCGGAACAAGGAGATTGTACTGTGCCTGTACAACTCACTTGTCCGACCGCACCTGGAGTATGCCGTACAATTTTGGAGTCCTTCATTGCGAAAGGACATCGCGAGATTGGAACGCGTACAAGCCAGGGCAACCAAGCTGATTCCCTCTATCCGACATAAAAGTTATGAGGATAAACTAAGGGAATTAGATCTGTTCTCGCTGGAAACCCGTAGACAGCGTGGTCAGCTCATCGAAGTTTTCAAAATACTTCGAGGGTTCGACAATGTTGACTATCGGGATATTTTCACACTGAGTGAGAACAGAACGCGCAATCACGGCTTCAAACTTGAACTGAAGCGTTACACCCGCAATCTGTGTGGAAATTTTTTCACTTACAGTATCTGCGGTATGTGGAACGCACTTCCAGTGGAAGTTGTCAACAGTGAATCTGTTAACCAGTTCAAGTCAAGACTAGACAAAGTCTTGAAAAGTGGCCGTTTAGGGACGCAAAACAATTGAGCAGCCTTGTGCCCGCTCAATTGCTAGTCCAAAGGTACCCTCTTTGAATGGACCGTAAGGTCTCCTAGGGTACCTTCTTTCCTTGTTGTTACTCCTTGTTGTTACCTTTCTTGCCCATCTATTCAGTCAGAGGCTTACTCACACCCGAACAATCACATATAAACTTTCGCTGAAACTTAATCAAACCTAGAAACGACTTCAGTTGCTTCGCAGTCCCCTGTTTCGGAAACATTCGCACCTTCTCAACATACTTCGGTGACTTTCGTAACCCATTCTCACTCACCATATGCCCAAGGAATTCCACCAATGTCGCAAACCATTCACACTTCGCTACTTTCACCTTCGCACCAACACTCTCCATCGTTCTCATCACATCATTCACCAATCTCTTATGCTCCTCAAAACTCTCAGTCATAATCAAAATATCATCTATAAACATAATTACATTCTTACTCGCAAACTTACTCAACACAACATTCATCGCCCGCTGGAAGGCTCCAGGAGCATTAGCCAACCCAAAGCTGAGGTTCCGGAACTGATAATGCCTTTTTGTAGAGGAAAAGGCAGTCACCGGCCGGCTCTCCTCAGCAATGGGCATCTGGTAATATCCCAGTGCCAAATCCAGCTTTGTAAACCACCTCATCCCATGCATAGTATACACACACTCAGATACTACACACATTGGAATCCTCTTTTTCACAGTCCTTTCATTCACCTTTCGATAATCCACACACAGACGCAATCTTCCATCCTGCTTACGTACAGGCACAATTGGACTATTCCATGCACTCTCACTTTCTTCAATCACCCCCAATCGTACTAATTCCACACATTGCTCCTCAATCTCATCAGCAACCGGACGAGGGAAATGTCTCAGCCGCTGATAGATTGGGATGTCCTCCTTCAGGACAATCTTGAATTCCGGAAGCTTCGCAATCTCGAAATCCAGATCTCCTTTACTGAGGACCCCCTTTCGTACTCAGTAAAACATTCATCCAATTCCACCATCCTTTCCACTTCATTATTGGTTCATTCACACGTCTTTTCATTCGCAACATTTACCCTGACATCCGTGTTATCATCCATACCTACTTCATTTACAGTGGAGAGGTGACCCAGTACATCTCCGACTTGCATCCCCCTCACCTGCCCTTTCACTCTGGGGTCTGCCTGCACACATACAAAAGGATCATTCATTCTCATCAAGCCATCAAACAAACAAGCAACACACCTTACCTTATAACACGCATCCTTTCCACCCAATATAACCGTGTTAACACCCACATCCTTAGTCAACTCACTCTAACAGACACCCTTTAACCCTTCACAAGCCTTACACTCTGCATAGCAGTCACTTCAATACCGGTAAACACACTCCTCAAAACACTATCATCTTTCCCTACATACAACTTATACACCCCATTTTTACCAATCTTTCTCTCAAATATGATCATTCGCAGGATGCACAACCATATGGTTCACTTTCATAAAATCATACCCCCAAATCATAACATACTCATCTTATCAATCACAGAGAATTCACACTTATTCATCAGCATGCCATGCATTCTAACAGCTGACCTTATCATTCCAATCACAGGCCCTCTCATACTACCAATCCATACCAAACTATCCTTACACTCAGACAGGAGGGCTTAATCCTCAGCTTGTCATGCACATCCTTATACATCAAGCTCGTCTTGCATCCAGAATCTATCAAAACCAAACACTCAATCCTGTTCAATTCAACCTTCACACTCTTACTTACTACCGGACAGCACTTCCACACTAGACAGACTTACCAACGCATTACTCGGACTCATGCACACAGAGGATACTTCACCAGGTACCCTCTTACTATTTAGTTTCCCGCTTCAGACTTTCCATTTACACCTTGCGCTCTCAGTCTAATCAAACACTTTCACTTGAATGTCCTTCCATCGCACAATAGCTACATACATTCCTCTGTTCACGACACATCCTCGCATAATGACCAGCCTTTCCACAATTACCACAAGCACACTTCCCCCAGCAGTGGCTCCACCATTCAACCTCGAGCAATCTTTCTTCAAATAGCCTATTTCTTTACACTCGAAGCACTCTTTCACACTTCCCTGGCAATCCTTTATCATATGCCCCTTCTTACCACACCCAAATCATGCACCAGACGTCCACCTACATTCCGCCAACATATGACCTTTCCTTCCACACCGACGACATTACACAATCTTTCTCACCCCATTCGGTCTCTCGTTTGCTGGAACATACCTCGGTTTCTCTCTCATATACCCATTCCCACGCTTGACATTCATCTGTCCCCTTCCATTCGACCACCCTCCATTTACCCATCCATTTTGCCGGCCCAGGAAGTTCGACATCACTCCAGTTGGCGCAGCCTTCAGGGCATCCCTGTAGCTGACAAACTGCTGGGGTGGAGGAAAGCTCCTGGGCTTATTACCCCCAACATTCACACTGTACCATCCATCCTCTTCTAGATCGCTTTCATCATCAAATCGTTCATCTCCCAACAG
This sequence comes from Ceratothoa steindachneri, assembly GCA_963969495.1. Lineage (NCBI taxonomy): Eukaryota > Metazoa > Arthropoda > Malacostraca > Isopoda > Cymothoidae > Ceratothoa > Ceratothoa steindachneri. Next base: position 177,730,517 of record OZ018321.1, read on the forward strand.
CTCCAACACATCCTCCCACATCAACCGTTCACCTGTCAGTCTCATTCTGTCATTTCTCTTTCCATTCACCCATTCATTCACCTTTCGCAGGATCGTGTCCAGAAACTTTCTCATCAGTGGTTTACATTCATTTACATCATCATCGCCATACCTCTTTCTCGCCATACTCTCAAGCCTATGTGCATACATGTTCACACTTTCATTCTTTCCCATTCGAGCCTTCTCAAATTCATTCACCCTTTTATACTTCACACTCTCTTTCATTCGTTTCACCTGCCCAATCATTTTCTCCTTCACCACCTCATACATCGGTTCCCCAACACTCGTGATCACACAGAAAAACTCTAATACTTTTCCATCCAAACATTACCCTAAAACATTCATCCAGTATCCCGTATTCTCCGGGTACTTGAGCTTGCAATACCGCTCAAATTCTCCGAAGAACTCTTCCCATCATGCAACCTAAACTTATCTACCTTTGGCACTTTCCTTATCAAAATACCCTTCGCCACATTCACTTCACTTTCACTTGGGCTGCCATCACTTTCTCCTTCATCCGAGTACAATGAGTCCACACTCTTCCGTCTCACCTTCCGATCCTTCCCCTTTGACCTAGTCTTCCTTCTTCTCCTCCATTCTCCGTCCTTCATATAACTCACAATCATCTTATCCTCTCTAGACTCACACCCACTCCAAATGATCCAAGTAGTCTTTTCCCCTTCAGTCGGAGCAGGAGTCAGGGTCGAGGGCCCTGGGGCCAGTCCTGACCCCTCCATCATGTCATATAGGTCCTTCATTCGTTTGTCGACCTGCCTCTGTCTCTCGTCAATTTCTTTCCTGATCCTGTCTGTCTTCTCATCCATACTCATCATATCACTCTCCAATCCCTCAATCACGCTCCTCAACATCATACATTCCTCCTCTTTCTGCCTCAAATCCAGCCTCAGTCTCACAATCTCATCATGGAAGCCCTGTTCCACAGATGCCATCATCCCAAGTTAGTAAGAATGATAGAAAAACAAACAAACTACTTGTCACTCTAATTGGTTGTGGACTGCAATTCAATCCTGTCACTCTCCAGGTTTCGAGATCTCACGAACTTATTCGGGCACCAAATGTAGCTGGCCGAAAATCTATACTCTAATCCCAATCGTGATAACCCGCTTCCTACACTAATTCGGACGTGAAAAATCGAGGGAGAAATGAAACGGATTGTATGTAGTCCTTTATTTACAAGAAAAATAATGGGGTAAATATTTATAAGAGACCTCGTTACTTATCTGATGAATACCAATCAAAATTTATAGAAAAAAACAACATTCAATTAGACTATATATACAAAAGGAACATACGCAAAGTCAAACAACAAAAAAATATCTGCCAGGGCAATATCAGCCAACCGATAACACAGTAAAAAAAGAAGTCAATAACAAGAGGCCTAAAGCAAACAAGTGGACAAAAAAAAAAGAAAGGGCTCACGTGTTGTTACCCAGCTGGGCATTGGCGTCTCAAGCGTTTTAAAAAAAAAAACTGGCGCCTCCGAGCTCGTACAATATTTCAAATCTAGTCACGTCTTAAGGCTATAAAAAAAAGCCCTCCCTTCAAATAGGACGTAGAATTATTTCAATTTGTAATACTCCAAATCGTACAACGCCAGCCACTCTTTACAAAAGGAATATTTTGGAATTTAATAGAGTGGCCTTTCGAAAAAAAATAGTAATCAACAATTTGTTGAGGAATAGAAACCCCCCCCCCCATTTTATACAAAAATGTAATCCGGAATTTATATTATATATAAAAAAAAACAAACTCAAAACCCATTCCCATTCACACACACATTCTTACAAAGGGAGGGAGAGGGTATTGAGAAAAGGGGTGGGAGAATGGCCTTTCACATACACTCACATTCACCCCACCACAATACCTGGCCACACATAACGTTGTGTGATGAGCTTGCGAGTTTCTCGAATGCCAGGATGGGAGAGAATGTGAGTTTGTTTAAAAATGTGCCGACCGTAAGCAAGAAGAATGAGTTGATGGGGACAGTCAGGCAATGAATATTCAACCAGGATGCGCCTGGAAGGACTGTCCGGCAACTCGATTTCACGAACAACGAGTTATGAAGAGTGACGCAGTGTTTGCGTGTCTTCATCTTGTTCCTGAGAGATCGCTATTGTCGCATGATCGATGGGCGCAGTGTTGGAGAGTTGCGTGCCCGAAATCGATGAAACGCGAGAGGGAGCGTCCGGAACGACACTTGATGAACCAGGAACGTAGCGATTATCGTTTGTCATCGGCAAGTTGAATTCAAGATGAGGGGAATCAACGGCAGAGTGAACAACAGAGGTGCTCCTAGCGGCAAGCGCCCTAACCAACGGCTTATGGTCGGTAAAAACAGTAAATTCACCCCCTTCCAAGTATTGGTGGAAGTGGTGGAGGGCGAGATAAACACTGAGGAGTTCGCGGGAAAACGTAATGTACTTCTGTTGAGAAGGAATAAGTGCTTTGTAGAAGAAAGCGAGCTGTTGCCAAGAGTCAATAACCTTATGCTGCAACGTCGCACCAACATGGGTAACGGACCCGTCTAAAGCAACGCTTATGGAAGCTCCTGGCCAAGGATGAGCAAAGGAAACAGCGGAAGCCATAGCCTCTTGCGTGCAAGAGAAAGCCTCGCACGCTCCGGAAGACCAGGATAGAGGAAGGTTCTCCTTGGATTCTGAAAACAGATCGTAGAGAGGTTCCATGATTTAGAAATGTTGGAATGAAGCTGTGGTAAAAGTTTACCATACCCCAAAATCTACGAAGTTGGTTGAGTGAAGAAGGTCGGGGAAAATACCAAATAATTGCAACTTTATCCTCGAGAGGACGAATTCCGTCAGGGGAGATGTGGTGTCCCAAAAAATTAAGTTGCGTGACACCAAAAAGACACTTAGAAGTGTTGAGTACGATACCATACTCTTCTAAACGAGTGAAAACCTGACGAAGGTGATAGAAATGTTCCTTTAAAGACGAAGATGCTATCAAGGGGTCGTCTATGTAGCAAATTACGAAGGGGGGACCTCTCAGAACCTGATCCATAAACCGTTGGAAGGTCTGAAGGGAGGCAGGGAAAGGAAGCAAACACAGATTTGTCGAAGGTAGGCAGGCTAATGGAAGTGCTTTAGGGTTAAACTACTTGAGTAGTGATAGTGGTCAGGGAAATACAAGAGTACATGGTTGGGGAAGGAGAGAAAGGAGATGCAGAGGAGATAGGCCCTCAGGTGCTTCAGGGATAGGTGGGCTGAGTTGTCTTTACACAAATGCTCATATTCTTAGAAATAAGAAGGATGAATTATTTAGTTATATCATTCATGAAGATATAGATATAATATGTATAGTTGAATCATGGGTTAATGAAAATATATTTAATGATAATATCAGTGAATTTGAACTAGAAGGTTATACTATGTACATTAGTCAAAGGAGAGATAGGACTGGTGGTGGGTTGATTATTTATATCAGAAATAGCATTTCTTCAAATCTAAATAACTCTATAAAGCAAGGAGAAGGTGAATCATTATAGATAGATATCAAGGTTGGTAAAAATAGGAAAATACACTTGGGAGCTTTTTATAGACCACCAGGACAGACTGATTGCATCGATGAGTTAATGATTAGGGAAATAAGTAAAGGATGCAAAGAAGATACAGTTATTCTTGGTGACTTTAATTTAACTTCTGTGGACTGGGAAAATATGATAAGAAGAGATAGAGCAAGTTGTAACTTTATGGAGTGTTTTGAGGATAACTTTTTGACCCAATTTGTTAATAAGCCAACAAGGGGTGCCAATATATTAGATCTAATTCTTTCAAATGATGATCACTTAGTTCAAGGATTGAGTATAGGGGAATCATTGGGAAACAGTGATCATCAGATGGTTCGGTTTAATTTGCAAATAGTTAAGGGTAGAACAGGAATTCCAAATTTTTATAGGGGAGATTACGATAAATTACGCAACATGCTAAACAGATTAGGTGGTAAATAGAATTCCATGGAAAGAATACTTATGAGATGTGGGATATTTTTAAGACTATATTAAACATGGTTCAGGAACAGTGTATTCCGATGAAGTCTATTAGGAAGAAATGTAGGAAACCATTATGGTGGAATCAAGAAATAGCTAATAAAGTTTCAGAGAAAAAAAGGGCATACCAGAGATTACAAAGTGAGAGTAGTTTAGATAATTTAAACCATTATAAGTTAACCAGAAATGAACTAAATAAGATTATTTAGAAAACCAAAAAGACAGCAGAAATTAATTTAGCTAAAAATAATAATAAAGATCCTAAAAAATTCTTTAGTTATTATAGAATCAATAATAAATCTAACAGTGATAAAATAGGGCCTATTAAATATGAAGGGGTTTTGAAAGAATCTGATGAAGAAATAGTAGAGGTCCTTAATGATCATTTTGCTTCAGTATTCACAGAAGAGAAACCAGTTAGATTAATTGATGATAATTCTAGGTCAAGGGAAGTAGTGATAAATTCTATTAATATAGACAGAAAAGAAATTAAAGGGCTTATAATGCAGTAAATACTAGTAAGGCATCTTGCCCAGACAATATTCATTCTAGGTTACTCAAAGGTGTAGATAGTATTGCAGTAGCTCTTGAGAAGATATTTATTAGATCACTAGAGTCTGGAGAAATACCGAATGATTGGAAATTGGCAAATATAGTGCCAATTTTTAAAAAGGGAAGCAAAGATGATCCAAATAACTTTAGACCGGTAAGCTTAACTTCTATAGTCTGTAAAATTCTTGAGAAGATGGTTAAGAAGGGAATTTCTGATCATCTAGAGAGTAGCAGGTTAATTAATGATGCTGAGCATGGTTTTTGACCAGGTAGCACGTGTTTTATAGAGCTCTCAGTCTATTGATCTATTTTTCAGATTTTTCTCTCACCACAATGAGCGAAAGCTAAGTTGCTCTTCTTTTTTTCTTATTACTACTTAAGTTCTTTCTTTGTTTGAATAAGTGATGGAGTTTGGGGATGAAAGTGAGCATGAGTGTCGGAATGTATGCATTGGTTGTGGTGTATTAGGTGAGGGGTATATATGTGTTGTATGTTGGCTGCGTGAATGCATTGTAGATTTAGAGGGGATGAGAAGGCAGGATTTAGACAGGATATGTAGGCTGGAGGGGTTAGTTGCTGAGCTCAGGAGGGAACTTAGTGTTAGGCCTAGAGCTGGGAATAGGTTAGGTGGTGAGGTAGGCCAGTTAGATGTTTCAGGTGAAGGTAGAGGGCCGGTGGATGAGGTAGAATATGATAGTTCTAGTGATAGTGAAGTTAGCCCCCTTAGATTAGTTAGAAATAGGCCTAGTAAGGATGGGGGACAGTAGAGAGTGGTTAGGAAACGTGAAGCTAGGGAGGCTTCTCCTGTTCTTTGTGAGAATAGGGTTGCCTCTGTTGAGGTGGTTAGTCAGGGGAAGAATAGGTGTGTGAGTCAGAGGGACACAGAACCAATTAGCTTGACTAATAGATTCAGTGCCCTAAGAGAGGAAGTAACTGGAAGTGATATGACTGGTGGGGGTGGAGTTCGAGTGACTGGTAGTTTGAATGAGAATAGGAGTGGGGATGGAGTTAGGTCTGTGGGGGTTAGGAATAGGAGTCTGACTGAAGTGCTTGTGATGGGTGATTCGCGAGTTAGATATTTAGATAGGAAGTTGAATGCAAGTAGATTGAATGGTTTGAGGGTGTGTTTGCCGGATGCTGGAGTGAGAGATCTGTCTGATAGGTATGAGGAGCTGGTGTCTGGCTGTGCAAGGGATGCGGTTGTGATTACACATGTAGGAGTGAATGACGTGAAGAAAGTGGGTGCATGTGAGTTACGTGAGAGGTACAAGAGGTTGATTGAAAAGGTGAAAGAAAGTAGAATGAAAGGTGTTGTGACAGGTGTGCTTCCAAGAATGGATGTTGGGGTAGAATGGATGTCTCGTGCAATTGGGCTGAATGATTATGTGAGGAGGATGTGTGAGATGGAAGGTGTCATGTTTGTGGATGTGTGGGATAGGTTTGTTGGAATGAAAGAAATGTATGTGATAGATGGACTGCATTTGAGTAGGAGGGGGGTAGATATGTTGTGGGAGGAGTATGATCGTGTTATTAGGTCTTTGCGGGCGGGAAACTAGATACTAATATTGGTCAGGGAATTATGAGAGGACATTATAGTACTGAAAGTAGAATGGACTTGGCAGATAACAGAAATAGGGTCCAAGGCGATAGAGGTGAGGTCATTCAGGTTGCAAGAGGTGCTTCAGGGATAGGGGGTTTAAATTGTTTCTATACAAATGCTTGTAGTCTTAGAAACAAGAAGGATGAGCTATTTAGTTATATTAGCAATGAGGATATAGATATATTATGCGTTACTGAATCATGGGTTAATGAAATAGAATTTAGTGACACTATAAGTGAATTTGATTTACAGGGCTATAATGTGTACATTAGTCAAAGGACAGGTAGGATTGGTGGAGGAATAATTATCTATTTAAAAAACAACATTGTTTCAAGTTTAAATACTTCAATAAAGCAGGATGGAGTTGAGTCACTTTGGATAGATATTAGGTTCAGTAAAAATAGAATGGTGCATTTGGGAGCTTTTTACAGGCCACCTGGGCAGACTGATGATATGGATGAACTAATGATAAGGGAAATGAGTAAGGAATGTCAAACAGATGCAGTTATTATTGGGGACTTCAACTTAAACTCTGTGGACTGGGAAAATATGATAGGTAGGGATAGAACAAGTGGCAGGTTCATAGAATGCTTTGAGGATAATAATAGCCAACGAGGGGAGACAATATATTAGATTTAGTACTTTTCTAACAGGGATCATTTTTGTTCAAGAATTGACTGTTGGGGAAGCATTGGTAAATAGTGACCATCAGATAGTTCGTTTTAACTTGGGAATTGAGAAGGGTAAAATAACCGAGAATGCTGAAAAAGTTCCAAATTTTCATAAGGAAGATTATGTAAAACTTCGAAGCTTGCTAAATTTTGTAGACTGGGATGTAGAATTCAGAGGTAAAAATGCTTATGGGATGTGGGATACTTTCAAGCATATAATAAATGTAGTCCAAGAACAATGTATCCCAATGAAGGCCATTAGGAACAAAAGTAGGAAACCATTATGGTGGAATCAGGAGATAGCTAGAAAAATTTCAGAGAACATAACATAACATAACATAATTACACGGATGACAAAAGCCACAAGGGCCTATCAAAGGTCATCCGCCTCCGTCAAAACCCACCCACAAAAAGCACCATCACCAGGGGAAGACAAAATCAAAGTCCCCCACAATATAATATAACGGATGACAAAAGTCACAAGGGCTCATCATAGGTCATCCGAGTCAAGCGGCCTCTTTTTCAAGGCACCCAAACTCCCAGGAAAACTACATCCAGAGGATTGCATCCAGAAACAAGGGTATCACCAATCAAGGCTTGTCAAGAACTAAATCATGCAGCTATAGATATATACAAACAATATTAATATATACAAAACTTAGGAACCATCACAACCTTCCCTTCCCATAAACTCATCCAACCTACTCTTAAATACATTTAGATTTGGACTACCTACTACCCTCTGCGGCAATTTGTTCCAGAAGTCTACCACTCTATTGGTGAAAAAATATTTTCTTAAATCCAACCTACACCCTTGCTTTTTAATTTTCAAGTGGTGACCTCTAGTCCGATTTCCATCATCTAACTCAAAAAAACTTGCTAACATCCAATTTATCTATCCCGGAAAAAATTTTAAAGAGCTCAATCATATCCCCTCTCACACACCTCCTTTCGAACGAGAACATATTTAATACCCTCAGTCTATCTTCATATTCAAGGTGCCTCAGGGAAGGAATAATCTTTGTTGCCCTCCATTGCACTGACTCAAGAAGGTTAATATCGTGTCTAAAATGTGGGGACCATGCCTGTATACAGTACTCTAGATGTGGCCTAACATAAGAGTTATAGAGTTTAAGAATAACCTCCTTACTTTTGTAACTGACATTTCTCTTAATAAAACCCAGCACTCTATTTGCCCTATTTCTTGCTTCAATACACTGCTTAGAAAACCTTAATGACTTATCTATTACTACTCCTAGATCTTTCTCATCCTCTACTGAGCTCAGCCAATGCCCATCCATTTCATAGTTAAATTCTCTATTATCTTTTCCCATGTTAATAACTTTGCACTTATCAAGGTTCAAAGTCATTTGCCACTTATGTGCCCAGGATAACAATTTATTTAAGTCCCCCTGCACTTTAAAATTATCATCAATATCTTTAACTACAGCTGCTAATTTGGTATCATCGGCAAAAATTGACACTTTATTATTAACTGCCTCCCCAAGATCGTTTATATAGATGACAAATAATAATGGACCGAGAACTGATTCCTGAGGAACCCCACTGATAACATCCCTCCACTCTGACTTTACACCATTTAGCACTACCCTTTGCTTCCTGTCTTTCAGCCACTCAGCTATCCAATTTGAAACACCCCCACATATCCCAATCATTTTTAATTTATGAACTAGTCTCCTGTGTGGTACCTTATCAAATGCTTTACTAAAATCTAAGTAAATTATATCTACATTCTCTCCCTTATCTACTTGATCTGTTACAAACTCCAGAAAGTCTAGTAAGTTAGTCAAACATGATCTACCTGATCTAAACCCATGCTGAGCATTGCTGATTAACCCCTCCCTCTTAGGGCATACAAAAATTACAGATACAAAATAATATTCATAATTTAAGTGATTATAGAATGGCTAGGAATGAGTTAAATAAGATTATAAAGAAGAACAAAAGGGTGTCAGAAATTAAATTAGCTTAGGATAGCAACAAAGATCCTAGAAAGTTCTTTAGTTACTATAAAATTAATAACAAGTCTGGCAGAGTTAAAATAGGACCTATCAAATATGAAGGGGTTGTGAGAGAAACTGATGAGGAAATAGTTGAGGTACTAAATGGTCATTTTGCATCAGTATTTACAAAGGAGAAACTAAATAGTCTTATGTATAGTACTCATGGGTCAGGGAAAGAGGTGTTTACTAACATTAGTGTGGATCGGAGGATGATAAAAGGACTAATAGGTGAATTAGATACTACCAAGGCCTCCGGCCCTGATAATATTCATTCTAGGATACTTAAAGAAGGGGTAGAAAGTATCTCAATAGCTCTGGAGAAGTTATATACTAGGTCACTGGAATATGGAGAAATACCTGATGATTGGAAGAGAGCGAATGTAGTCCCCATTTTCAAGAAGGGTAGTAGAGAGGATCCAAATAACTTTAGACTGGTTAGCCTAACTCCTGTAGTCTGTAAAATTCTTTGAGAAAATAGTTAAAAAAGGGATTTGCCAACATCTAGAGAGGGAGGGGTTAATCAGCGATGCTCAGCATGGGTTTAGATCAGGTAGATCATGTTTGACTAACTTACTAGACTTTCTGGAGTTTGTAACAGATCAAGTAGATAAGGGAGAGAATGTAGATATAATTTACTTAGATTTTAGTAAAGCATTTGATAAGGTACCACATAGGAGACTAGTTCATAAATTAAAAATGATTGGGATATGTGGGGGTGTTTCAAATTGGATAGCTGAGTGGCTGAAAGACAGGAAGCAAAGGGTAGTGCTAAATGGTGTAAAGTCAGAGTGGAGGGATGTTATCAGTGGGGTTCCTCAGGGATCAGTTCTCGGTCCATTATTATTTGTCATCTATATAAACAATCTTGGAGAGGCAGTTAATAATAAAGTGTCAATTTTTGCGGATGATACCAAATTAGCAGCTGTAGTTAAAGATATTGATGATAATTTTAAAGTGCAGGGAGATTTAAATAAATTGTTATCCTGGGCACATAAGTGGCAAATGACTTTCTACCTTGATAAGTGCAAAGTTATTAACATGGGAAAAGATAATAGAGAATTTAACTATGAAATGGATGGGCATTGGCTGAGCTCAGTAGAGGATGAGAAAGATCTAGGAGTAGTAATAGATAAGTCATTAAGGTTTTCTAAGCAGTGTATTGAAGCAAGAAATAGGGCAAATAGAGTGCTGAGTTTTATTAAGAGAAATGTCAGTTACAAAAGTAAGGAGGTTATTCTTAAACTCTATAACTCTTATGTTAGGCCACATCTAGAGTACTGTATACAGGCATGGTCCCCACAGTTTAGACACAATATTAACCTTCTCGAGTCAGTGCAACAGAGGGCAACAAAGATTATTCCTTCCCTGAGGTACCTTGAATATATAGATAGACTGAGGGTATTAAATATGTTCTCGTTCGAAAGGAGGTGTGTGAGAGGGGATATGATTGAGCTCTTTAAAAAATTTTCGGGATAGATAAATTGGATGTTAGCAAGTTTTTTGAGTTAGATGATGGAAATTGGACTAGAGGTCACCACTTGAAAATTAAAAAGCAAGGGTGTAGGTTGGATTTAAGAAAATATTTTTTCACCAATAGAGTGGTAGACTTCTGGAACAAATTGCCGCGGAGGATAGTAGGTAGTCCAAGTCTAAATGTATTTAAGAGTAGGTTGGATGAGTTTATGGGGAGGGAAGGTTGTGATAGTTCCTAAGTTTTGTATATATTAATATTGTTTGTATATATCTATAGCTGCATGATTTAGTTCTTGACAAGCCTTGATTGGTGATACCCTTGTTTCTGGATGCAATCCTCTGGATGTAGTTTTCCTGGGAGTTTGGGTGCCTTAAAAAAGAGGCTGTTTGACTCAGATGACCTATGATGAGCCCTTGTGGCTTTTGTCATCCGTTATATTATATTGTGGGGGACTTTGATTTTGTCTTCCCCTGGTGATGGTGCTTTTTGTGGGTGGGTTTTGACGGAGGCGGATGACCTTTGATAGGCCCTTGTGGCTTTTTTCATCCATGTAATTATGTTATGTTATGTTTTAGAAAAGGTAGATCGTGTTTAACTAATTTACTGGCTTTTATGGATTATGTAACTAAAAAATTAGATAGGGGTGAGAAAGTTGATGTGATCTACTTAGATTTCAGCAAAGCTTTTGATAAGGTTCCACATAGAAGACTAGTTTATAAATTAAAGCTGCTTGGGATATGTGGGAACGTTTTAAATTGGATAACTGAATGGCTGAAAAATAGGAAACAGAGAGTTGTACTGAATGGAGTGAGGTCAGAGTGGAGGAATGTTATTAGTGGCGTACCTCAGGGATCAGTTTTAGGCCCTTTATTATTTATAATCTATGTAAATGATCTTAGGCAAGGTGTAAATAACAAAGTGTCAATTTTTGCTGATGACACTAAATTGGCAGCTGTAGTCAAAGAGGTTGAGGGTAGCTTTAAAGTGCAGGGTGACTTAAATAAGTTGTTAGCTTGGGCTCAGAAGTGGCAGATGACTTTTAACCTTAATAAATGCAAAGTTATTAACATGGGGAGAGATAATAGGGAATTTAGCTATGAGATGGATGGGTATTGGCTTAATTCAGTTGAAGATGAGAAGGACTTAGGAGTAGTAGTAGATAGGTCACTGAAATTTTCAAAGCAGTGTATTGAGGCAAAAAATAGAGCAAATAGGGTGCTAGGTTACATTAAAAGAAATGTTAGCTACAAGAGTAAGGAGGTCATCCTTAAACTATACAACTCTTATGTCAGGCCACATTTAGAGTACTGTATACAGGCATGGTCACCACATTTTAGACATGATATAAACTTATTAGAGTCAGTACAAAGGAGGGCAACAAAAATAATACCATCCCTGAAGTACCTTCAATATGAAGATAGGCTGAGGGTATTAAATATGTTTTCATTTGAAAGAAGGTGTGTGAGGGGAGATATGATTGAGCTTTTTAAAATCTATTCTGGGATGGATAAATTGGATTTCAGCAAGTTATTTGAGTTAGAAGGTAGTAATAGAACTAGAGGCCACCACTTAAAGATTAAAAAAGAGAGGTGCAGACTGGATGTTAGAAAATATTTTTTCACTAACAGATTGGTGGATTATTGGAATAGTTTGCCACCTGAGACTGTAGACAGCCCAAACTTGAATGATTTCAAGCGCAGATTGGATGATTATATGGGGATGGAGGGTTAATTTCTTACTTTTTGGTATGTGGATATGTTTCTTGACTTATTCCTGTGGACCCCGTAAGGGGCGCGGCGATTTGCCATCCTGGCCGCCGTGCTGACTGGATCCAGCGCTCCGTCCTGCCCCAGCTTAGCCTCTCTTCCTTCCTTCAAAACACTTGTTTCCTCGTTTTTCACACAACTTCTCCCATAACTTTCAATGGTCAGCCTCTAATTTTACAGGGTAGATGCTGACCTTCCTTTCAGCCAACCGTCCCGCATCGGGGCTGAGGGGGTGGGGGACAAAGTTCCCTAACCCGAGCTCCGGTCTGGGGTGGCTGGTTTTTAACTACCTGCTTCATCCCCACCCATACCTTCCTCACATCCCTTTTCCCCTCCTCTTCACAATCTATTAATTTTTACGCCGTGTCCAAGGTGGAGCCGCCATGCCGATGGACTGCCAGACCACCAGGCGGGAGGGGTGGTCCCAAATGGCGGCGCCTGGCTCTGCCGGGCTTGTAAGCACCTCTCGCAGTGCGGGCTACTGCGAGAGGTGTGCGCGATTGCATCCCGTGTTTAAAAAAGGGTCACCATGCCCAATGATGATAAAAAAAAACAAACCCAACCCTCAACTTCCCCTGTTCCATCGACGGAGCCGCCCTCGGGCAGCTCCAGCAAAAAAATGGAGGTTCTCCCCCTGTGCTTGCACAGGGGACTCTCCATATTTCTCTAACCGGAGAGGAGGCTTACTCCTCTCCTTCGCCTACGGGTGCAGGGGACTCCCCCTTACCCCCTTCTCTGGAGGTGCTTTCGGGCACCTCCCTTTTCCCAGCGGCAGTCCCCTCTTTTCTTTCCAAGGGGACTGCCAAGAAAGCCAGCAGGCAGCCCTCAGCCAGCCGCTCCCCATCAAAGCGGCTCGGTAGGGCAAACCCCCTTAGGGGGGAGAGGGAAGCCAGGCCCCTTCGGTCGCTTCCCTCAAAAGACCTGCTGGCAAGAATTTTAAACCTTGCTGGGGTCAAGGCCTGTGCCTCCCCAAACAAGACTGGCGACACTGCCAAGGGGACCTGCGATGTCCTGGGAGGGGATGACCAACTGGAGGCCCCTCCTGTGATAGGCATGGTCCTTGAGGAGACCCAGCCTCAGACGGTAGGGCCTTCCATGGGGGGGAATTCGGGCTCGGCGCCAAGCACCGAACCCGAATCCGCCCTTATGCAAGGTCCTCCTCAAATGGCTGAGGGCTCCGAGGCAGTAAAAGGAGGGGAGGGATCTCCTCCGACAGGTGCCCCTACGACAACCAGGACCTTCTCCATTTCGGAGAGGGACCTGGTTGAGGCCGGTCCATCTGGCCTGGGGGCTTCTGCCGGCGGAGGTGAAAAGCGGGTTCATTCCCCACCCTCCTCTCCAAAAAAGAAAAAGACAAAGAAGACTAAAAAGACGAAAAAGACTCGAGGCTCCTCTCCATCCGCGGGGACGGATGGGTCTGCTACCACTTTGGTAGGCGACCAAGCCAAGATCGGCACATCCGGCCCCTCTACCCCCTCGTGTGCGGAGCCCCTGACCAAGACTAACACCAAGAGTGCACAGGGCGGAGCCTCGATGACATCGAGGCCCCTCATTCAGAGGTTACCTGGCGTTTTCGAGCCCGCTGGCTTCAAACGCTTCCTTGTTATTCGCTCCACTGATGGCACCATGTTGTCCAAGGGCAACATGATCCATCAGAGGAGAGGATTAGCTAGTGCAATTTGTAGAGAGCCGAAGGTGACCCGTTTCTCGGATGGGAGCCTTCTGGCGAATGCGGCGAATCCCGCCGAGGCGGCCAAGATAAGTGCTCTTCGGACACTTCATGGCACCCCGGTGAGTGTGATGCCGCACTCTACCATGAACTTTGTGAAAGGAGTCGTTTATGCGAGGGAACTCGTTGACTACTCCATTGAGGACATCACCCTAGAGCTGGCCGACCATGGGGCGGTCAAGGTCGAACGTGTGATGAGAAAACAGGGAGGGGCTTCGAGACCCACCCCTACACTCTTCGTCACGTTCGACTGTGACAAGCTCCCTGAGTCGGTGCGTGCCGGTTGGTACCGCTACCGCGTGAAGGCATTCGTGCCACTGCCGCGGCGGTGCTATTACTGTCACCGCTTCGGCCATACGAATCGCTCATGTAGACGTGCAAAGTCGGGGTCACCCGAAGTCTGTGTAAATTGCTCAAAGGTCGCACACGATAAGTCCAAATTGTGTGTGGCCAAGTGTGTCAATTGCGGAGAGCCGCACCCTGCTTCTTCGAAGCAATGTGGTGCATATCTCCTGGAGAAAGAAATCCTGGCCGTTCAGGCCCAGGATAGACTCTCATTGGGCGAGGCTAAGGACTTGGTCCTGGCGCGCCCAGCTCTGCCTGGGACGTCATATGCCTCAGTAGTTCGAAAGGCACCCTCTGCTCCTGGCCCATCCAGGCCAACGAGAATGGTTGTTTCTGCGTCCATTCGGAGCCCTTCTGCGGGCTCTACCCAACCCGGGCGCTCCCCTGGTAAAGCTGGCGGCAAAAAGGGTTCATACCCAGCCCCGGCTAAAACCAGGGCTCCTCCCTCTTCCCCCAGCGTGACCGTTTCCCGCAAGGCGAAACGGCCACGCGCCTCCACCGAGTCGTTAGACTCACAGGAGGCAACACCCCTGAAGATGGTCACTAGGCCATCTTCAGGGGTTCCTAAAGCTGTCCCCCGAAAGGAGGACAGCAACAAAGGAGCTTCGGCTCCTTCGCCCACGCCCCGAGGTGGAGCGAGTGGCTCGGAGACGGTGGTTCCTCGAAAAGAGGCCCCCCCGCCTCCGAAGCCGCAACGCCTGCCTAAGGTTTCGAGGCGGAGGGAGGAAAAGACTCGCATGGCGAGCCCAACCTCCCCCAATAAGTCCTCGAAGGCGACAGCGCCTCCAGCGCTTTGTCCGGCCAACAGCGCCCGGGGTTCTGCCCCCGGGAAGCGTACGGCTATTCCCGTGAGGGTCTTCAATTCGAGGAGGGCCCCCGCGTCTCCTCCGAGCTAGGCCTGGAGGGCATATTCCTTCAATGGAATTGCCGTGGACTCCGGGCCAACTGGGAGGAGCTGCGGAGGCTCGCCTCGTCCCGTTCCCCGTTAGCTATTTTTTTGCAGGAGACCATGCTAGGCGCGTGCCCCCTGCCTGCCCTTCCGGGGTATAAGGGTCTTGCGACCCCACCACCGCGGGATGGCCGGGCTGGGGGATGCGCGGTTTACACCCGGCATGATGTCTCCGTTCTTCCTTTCTCTTTAGATACCTCCTTTCAGGCAGTGGCTGTGCAGCTGCACCTGGATAGGAGGTATACTATCATTTCTGCGTACATTCCACCGTCAGCTGACTTCGACGCGGGGGACTTTCGCCGCGTCGTGGCTTGGAGATCTGAACGGCAAGCATCCTCTCTGGAGAGATTACACCATAAATCCCAGGGGACAAGTCCTTGCCGATCTGATCGAAGAGCTTGAGATGGGTGTCCTAAACGTGGATGAGTTTACGCATCACTGTCCGAGAACCGCTTCATTTTCTTGCCTTGACCTATCTTTGTGCTCTTCGGATGCACAGCCTGATTTTGATTGGGGGGTGGTCGATGACCTCCATGGTAGTGTCACTTTCCCATTCAAATATCATTTTCAGGGCAACTGCCGCCTGAGAGACCACCTCGGTGGTGCTTGGCGCGGGCGCGGTGGTCTGCATTTCAGGAAATGACTGAATTCTCTATCTCAGTCGAGGAGTTTAGGTCGGTAGATGAGGCCGTTGAGTTCTTCTCCGGCAACCTCAACGCCGTGGGCCTGACTACTATTCCTAGGACGTCTGGCTGTTTTGCACACCGACCACTCCCATGGTGGTCGGCCGAGTGTGAGACGGCCCTCAAACAGAAGCGTTATGCCTACATGCGCTATAAGCGCCGCCCGAACGATTTCACTGTCGCTGAATTTCGTCGGGCTAGGGCTAGGTTCCGGTATATTTCGAAGCACGCCCGCCGCTCTTCTTGGCGGGCATACGTGTCTTCACTTAACGGGAAGACCCCTTTAGCTGAGGTGTGGAAGCGAGTCAAAAGGATTCGGGGCAAGTTCTCGCAGGACCCCCCTCCCGTTCTCCAGGAGAATGGGACCGCAATCTCGGACCCCGCGTCCGTGGCGGAATCCTTAGCGACCGCTTTTTCCGCATTCTCTAGCCGTGATGCTGCTCCGCCAGCATTCAATGCACGTCGTGATGTCGCGGAAGGCCGCCGGCTGGACTTTACCTCCAGAGGCGGAGAACCCTTCAACGACAAGTTTACTGTGAGTGAGTTGCGTTCCGCTCTCGCTTCGTGCGCGGACACCGCCCATGGTCCGGACGATGTCCCGTACGCCATGCTTCGACACCTGGGTGAGCGAGGCATGGCCTTTCTGTTAGATTTGTTCAACAGGATCTGGGTGGAAGGTCTTCTCCCAGACTCCTGGCGAATCGCTACTGTGCTCGCCTTTCGCAAGCCGGGGAGAGATCACTCTACTCCGACTGGTTTCCGCCCAATCTCTCTAACCTCTTGCGTGTGCAAGTTGATGGAGAAATTGGTAAATGTTAGATTAGCCTATTTTCTGGACAGCGGAGGCCATCTGTCTTCTGCATAGTGCGGCTTCCGTAAGTTCGACTCCACGTCGGATGCTCTGCTCCGACTGGAAAATGCCGTCTGCGAGGCTTTCCTTCGTAGACAGCACTACGCCACGGTCTTTTTCGATCTAGAGAAGGCCTATGATACCGCATGGCGATACGGTATCATGGAGACTCTCCACACGATGGGGGCGAGGGGACGCCTCCCAATGTTTATATCTGAATTTTTGCGAGATCGTCGATTTCGCGTACTGGTAGGGGGAGCCCTCCCTGGCCCAATGGAGCAGGAAGAGGATGTCCCGCATGGAAGTGTCCTCAGTGTCACACTCTTTGCCCTGAGCATCAACGGCACCACCTCTGTGCTGCCGGAAGATGTTCTCGCTACGCTCTACGTGGACGACCTTTCGATCTCTTTTGGCGCGGCCCAGATGCCAACTCTGGAGCGTCGACTCCAACAGGCATTGAACCGCGTCTCTCGCTATGCCGAAGCGCACAGGTTTCGGTTTTCTTTGGCCAAGACTAAGGTGGTGCACTTCTGCCGCCATCCACGGCTTCACCCCGACCCAGATTTGTTTCTTAATGGGGGTGCGCCTGGATGTGGTTGAGTCGCACCGTTTCCTTGGTCTTGTATTCGACCGACGCCTCACCTGGGAGGCTCATATTCGCAGCCTTAGGGTCTCTTGTACTCGCGCCATGGACATTCTCCGTTCGGTGACGTTCAGCGCTTGGGGCGCTGATAGGGCTACCGCCTTACTTTTTTATCGATCCTTTGTTCGCTCGAAGCTCGACTACGGATGCGAGTTTTATGCATCCGCAGCCGAGCGTTTATTGCGGAAGGTGGATTTGATCCATCACACCGGCCTTCGCCTTGCGACCGGTGCCTTCCGCACTTCCCCCATTGAGAGCCTGTTGGTCGATGCTGGGGAGATGCCACTCGCTCTGCGCCGCGTGCAGTGCATCACTCGCCTGTACGCGCGAGCCCGGCGCCTCCCTCAGTCGCCAACAGCTCTCACTGCATCCGCAGCTGATCTCGATGGTGCCTATGCCGCCGAGAGACGCCAGTCATACCCTAAGCCCTTTGGGTTTAGGGCCAGGAAACTCCTTCGAGAGGTAGATATAGCTCTCGGGCCGGTGGCGCCCCTGGTTCTGCCCAGGACGCCACCCTGGAGGGTACCACATTTGGCTATTTGTCGCCACGCCTCTGCTCCCAAAGCTTGTACTGCGCTGGGAGTATTGCGTTCGACCTTTTTGGAGCACACATCGTGTCACGCTGGTACCGTGCCAGTGTATACGGATAGCTCCAAGTCCCAAGAGGGGGTCGGCTTCCACGCCGTATCCCCTCTGTTTGAAGTCAGCGGGGCTCTACCAGGCGCTGCGTCTGTTTTCACGGCCGAGCTGGTGGCAATACACCACTCGGTACTGAGTGCTCTCGGGGCATTGGAATCTCCGCATCCCCTGGTTCGCGATATCCGTGACGCCACGGTTTTGGCGAGCCGGGCAGATGTCGAGATTATCTTCTGCTGGGTTCCTGGACATGTAGGAATTGCGGGGAATGAGGGCGCCAAAGAGTCCGCGAGGACTCTGCGACCGGACCAGCGTTTCGCTCTTCCTCACACCGACTACATGGCAGGAATACGGGCAGCTCTTCGGACTGCTTGGCAAAGAAGATGGGAGACGGTCGAAGGGAACTTAAAGTTGCGTGCCATTGCGCCGCGACTGTTCCCATGGACCTATCCCCCAATGCCGCGGCGGCTTCAGGTTGCTTTCTGTCGTCTCCGAATCGGACACACTCGTGTGACGCATCGCTATCTGATGGAGCGCTCGCCTGCGCCCTATTGCAACGACTGCGTCGTCCCCCAGACTGTTCGGCACATTCTTGTCGAATGTCCCAGTCTGGGTGATCTTCGCGCACGATACCTGTCCCAGTACCGGGATGGGCGGGGTCGCTACCGCCTGTCCCTTGTGCTTGGGACAGATTCGTGCACACTGACTTGTGGACTTGTTGACTTCTTGGGGGAGGCCGGCCTTCTCCCTATTATTTAAGCAAGGTTTGTTTGTTTGTTTTTGTTGTTTTTTTTGCATTTGTTTTGTTTTTTGTTTGTTTTTTTTTCTTTAGTTGCACGCTCCTGCGCCGGGGGGACCTCTCCCCGACGCACCAGCTTGCTTCCTTTCCTCCTTTTGGGGTGTTGTTTTTTTTTCTCTCTTTAATTTCATTTTAAAGTAGCCTAGAACTAGGCCAGTTTTAATACGGCGACTAATGCCCAAGTAGGCAGTCGCCAGATGAGCTCTTAAAAAAAAAATAAATAAATAAATATATATTCCTGTGGATGCAGTTTCTTTTTATTGTATATTTTGGGGGACTTTGATTTTGTTTTTGACAGACTCCTATGGAGGCTTTAAATTATATATTGTAGATGCATGGTTGGACATTTCTATGGATTGTTAAATTGTATATTGTAGATGCATGATCTGACAAAATCCTATGGATGCATTATATGGGTGGGATTTGATGGATACAGATGACCTTTGATAGGCCCTTGTGGCTTTTGTCATCAGTGAAATTATGTTATGTTATTTAATACAATAAATACATACACACACTTGCATTTAAATCATTTCTTACCACTTCTTCATGCAGTTTTGTTTCTCCCTTCTACACAAGGGTTCAACACACAAAGGTATGTTTTAAGTAATAATATGAAATCAACGTGAATTAACATAACATAATTTCACAGATGACAAAAGCCACAAGGGCCTATCAAAGGTCATTCAATCTGTAAAATCCACTCATAGGATTTTGTCAGATCATGCATCTACAATATACAATTAGAACCATCCACAGGAATGTGTCAAAAACAAAAAGCATCACAATCAAGACTCATCAAAATCCAAATCAATCATAATATACATTGAGTTACCATTGACTTACCATCCCTCCCTGGGGATGCAACCACACCGCAGGTGGATTATTGACTGGAACAGAAAGCCTTCTCTGGCTCTTCAGGTGCCCCACATATGCCTAAATAGTTTTTCTAATTTATTCTTAAAACTGTTCATTGTTGTTAACACTACCTCCTCCGGCAGGTTGTTCCACTCTTTGACTATGTGCTGGGTAAAGAAGTATTTTCTGATGTTTAGCCTGGGTAATTCTGAAGATCCATACCCCGTGAGCTTTCCCGCTCACATTCTCATAATATTTATTCCACCTCCCAACATGTTTTCACCCAACTGTGCAATTGACTTGTTTTATTATTTGTTCCTGAGGGTGAGTGTAGCGAGCAGGGGGCTATGCCCCCCCATATAGCAACCCATAGTACGGTTCGCAGGGTATGGATCTTCAGGTTTTCCCATCTTTGCTTATATATCTTGATGTTATGTCCCCTAGTCGGTCCTTTGTTCATAATAAAGAAGTCTTCAATCTTCAGCCCTTCAATGCCACATATAATTTTGTGGACTTCAATCAAGTCACTCCTAAGCCTTCGCATTTTGAGAGACATTAGTCCCGTTATCCTCAGTCTATCTTCATATGTGTACATGGATATGGCTGGAATCATCTTGTTCAGCCTCCTCTGCACACCCTCCAACAAGTTCACTTCTTGTTGATTGTAAGGCCTCTAAGCTTGGACACAATATTCCAGTAGTGGGTGAACCAGAGATTTGTAGAGACTGATGATGTTAGGTTAGGTGTGTGAATGAGAGGGAAATGGAACCTGTTAGGCTAACTAACAGATTTGATGCCCTGAGAGAGATTTGTCTGGTGTGGCCGTGCCTGAAAGTAGAATAGGAGGTCGAGTGAGTGAGAGCAGGAGGGAGGATAATACTAGGCCTAGAGAGAATAGGAGAATGACTGAGGTGATTGTGATGGGTGACTCTCAGATTAGGTATTTAGATAGAAAGTTAAATGAAAGTAAATGGAAGTGAGTGAGAGTTTGTCTGCTGGGTGGTTTAAATGATGTGTGTATGAGGCATGATAGGTTGGTGTCTGGGTGTGAGAGGGAAGCAGTTGTGATTACACATGTCGGAGTAAACGATGTAAAGAATGTGGGTACTTGTGAGTTACGACAGCGGTATAAAAGGCTGATTGAAAGGATGTGTGAAAGTAGATTAAAAGGCGTTGTTTCAGGTGTGGGGATGGAATGGTTGTCTCATGCAATGGGGTTGAATGAATATGTGAAAGGTTTGTGTGAGGAGTCAGGATTGGTGTTTGGAGTGGGTTTTATGGGAATAAGAGTTTGTATGCGATGGATGGACTGCATCAGTGTTTTGAAACCTCGTTTCTAGGTTGACGGTTTAATTAGCAACTGATTTGGACTTGGGTTTTGACATAGGCGGATGACCTTTGATAGGCCCTTGTGGCTTTTGTCATCTGTGTAATTATGTTATGTTATGTTAAATCTCGTTTCGGTCTGTTGATTTATTTTTCGGATTTTTCTACAGTTTTTCACCACAGATTCAGCGAAAGCTAAGTTGGGTTTTTTTTTCTTATTACTACTTAAGTTCTTTCTTTGTTTGAATAAGTGATGGAGTTCGGGGATGAAAGTGAGCATGAGTATCGGAATGTATGCATTGGTTGTGGTGTAGTTGGTGAGGGATATACATGTGTTGTATGTGGGCTGCGGGAATGCATTGTAGATTTAGAGGGGATGAGAATGCAGGATTTAGACAGGATATGTAGGCTGGAGGGGTTAGTTTCTGAGCTCAAGAGGGAACTCAGTGTTAGCCTAGGGCTGAGAATAGGTTAGGTGGTGAGGTAGGCCAGATAGATGTTTCAAGGGAAGGTAGAGGGCCGGTGGATGAGGTAGGATATGATAGTTCTAGGGATAGTGAAGTTAGCCCCCTTAGATTAGTTAGAATTAGGCCTAGTGAGGATGGGGGACAGTGGAGAGTGGTTAGAAAACATGTAGCTAAACATAACATAACATAATTTCACGGATGACAAAAGCCACAAGGGCCTATCAAAGGTCATCTGCATCTGTCAAAACCCACCCACAAAAAGCACCATCACCAGGGAAAGACAAAATCAAAGTTCCCCACAATATAATATAACAGATGACAAAAGCCACAAGGGCTCATCATAGGTCATCTGAGTCAAATAGCCTTTTTTTTTAAGGCACCCAAACTCCCAGGAAAACTACATCTAGAGGATTCTCCTGTTCTTTGTGAGAATAGGGGGTTGCCTCTGTTGAGGTGGTTAGCCAGGGGAAGAATAGTTGTGTGAGTCAGAGGGAAACAGAACCTATTAGCTTGACTAATAGATTCAGTGCCCTAAGAGAGGAAGTAACTTATCAGGCGACCCGCTGCACACCTCGTGGATTTCTGCCTGTCGTAGCTATACTATCGCCAAGTGAAGTTTGTTTTAGGCTGTGAGTAAAGTTTCTTTTCTGTAGATTGTCTTGGGCTTTTGTAAAACATCTTAATATGCCTTATACCGATGAAAGAGGTGGTGTCTCAAATAAGGGTTCATACCCGCCGCGATTGAGTACCATGCCCTAGTTATTCAAAAGTAGCATCTTCTCCTAATACACCAGTTACAAGTACTCAACATGTACCAAAAAATATATATACAGTTTCATCTAGTGGGGGATCAGAATAAAGGTATTAGATGAGGATATTAGATGAAAGCCCATGTAGTGTAGATAAGAGCAAGGATAAGCAAATTAGTTGGGTTGAATGTACAAAATGTAAACAATGGTACCACACAACGTGCCAAAATTTATCACCACAGGATTTTAAAACTATAGATAGTGTTAAAGGTGTATTTTCTACGTGTACTATTTTTCAAAAGGAGAGTAACAAAAATAATAGTATGGATATATTAAGAGCCCTTATAGATTTAAAGGAGGAAATGGGTAATAATACAAATCTTATTAGGAATGATATTCAGGAACTTAAAGAAAAGCAAGAAAATTTAGTAACTAGGGTAAGTGAATTGAATGTTAGTGTAGGGCAGTGGAAAGTAGAGTTGTAAGTTTAGAAGAGAAAACTATCTTTAATAATAGGGATGATTTTGATAACTATTTTATGAATAAAATGAAACCAATGCAGGATGAAATCATAAAATTAAACAAAAAGCTAAATGAGAGTGAAGCTAGTTTTAGTAAAAAAGTTACAGAGGCTATAGTGGAGGGTAATGCTCATGTTTTAGAAATAGTGAGAAGGAAAAATAAAATGGTGGTAGATGGAGTCCCTGAGGGTTATGAGGCAAGCCAATTAATAGATGATTTAGCTGAAGATTTGGGCATTGCAGATGTGGATGGGACAAAAATTGTTAGGTCACACAAATGGAAATCTAAGGAAGGTACACCAAATGAAAAAACACATGAATATTGAGTTTAGATATGAGGAAGATAAAGTTAAGTTTCTTAAACATGAAACTCAAGTTAAGATTAGAGCTCTTGGAACTCATCATAGATTTTATGGAATAAAAATATTCCAAGACAGATGTGAAGCTGAGCGTAAGCAATATTAAGCTCAAAGTAAGGTGTGCGAAGCAAAAAACAAGCAGCTAGTGGATTTAGGAGTGAAAGACTTTCTATGGATAGTCAGTTACGGGAGAGTGATAAAGAAAAAGAAAACTCGGCCGAGAGTGTAGCAGCAGGGGGGAGTAGTTGTATAAGTAGAATTGGTCAACTAAATAAACCTAAATGTTTATATACTAATATTGATGGAATAACAAATAGAGATGATATTTTTAGTCACTATATTAATAATGAGAGGCCACATATTATTATGGTGACTGAGTCTAAAATGTTATTGACAGATGTTTCTTCGGATTTTTTCCATCTCACAAATTATAATGTCTATAGAAAGGATAGAGGTTCTAGACTCAGGGGTGGTAGAGTGATTATTCTAGTGCATGACAGTTTGTTTTCTGAAAGTGTTGAGGAAAATGTTTTTCATGGGATTGAAGCATCAGCTTGTAAAGTTGTGTATGGCACTAGAAGATTGCTTATAGCTTGTGTATATACCTCACCTGAGAAGAGTCAGGAGGAAGCTGAGAGGGTTAACAATACAATGAGACGTATGTTCACTCAAAGCTGATCAATTACTTATATATGGAGACTCTAATTATCTGAAGATAGATTCGATAAATTATTTGGTTGACTATAGTTCTGCTAGTATTGTAGATAGTGTAGAGGGTAGATTTTTTGATGTGTGTCAGGATGGCTTTCTCCATCAGCATGTGAGTGAGTTTTCTAGGAAGAGAGGTATTGATAACCCATCAATGTTGGACCGAGTTGTTACAAAAAATGAGTTAGAAATTGAAGAGATTAGATATGATGCACCACTTGGGAGAAGTGAGTTCTTTACACTCAAAAGTGAGGTGCATTAATATGGTACAACGGGTCATAATTTGTGTATTGCTAGGAAGACTCATAGAAATACTGCCAGGGGAGGGTATTTTGACATTAGAATAATAGATGATTGGAATTCATTACCAGGGAAGGTGGTGAATTGCCGATCAATAAGTAGTTTTAAGAAAGCCTTTGATAGTCTATTAGGGAAATAAGTAAAGGATGCAAAGAAGATACAGTTATTCTTGGTGACTTTAATTTAACTTCTGTGGACTGGGAAAATATGATAGGAAGAGATAGAGCAAGTTGTAAGTTTATGGAGTGGTTAAGGATAACTTTTTGACCCAATTTGTTTATAAGCCAGCAATGGGTGCCAATATATTAGATCTAATTCTTTTAAATGATGATCACTTGGTTCAAGGATTGAGTGTAGTTTGCATGGCACTGATCTTAAGCTGATAGGGCAGTAGTTTAGTGCATCTACTTTGTTGCCCCTTTTTTCAGATGTGGGTAACATTTTCTATTCTCCACTCAGTAAGAACTGTGCTGATTTCAAGGGATTTCTGAAAGATTAACCGCAGGGGTTTGGCCACACTAGCACTGCATTCTTTCAGGATTGTTGGGTGAACTCTATCAGCTCCCAGGGCAGATGCACATTTCAGTTTATCCATCATATCCTTTACTTAAACAACTGAGAAATTTCATGACTGTAATCCTTCCCTTCCAAAGAAATTATATATTTCAGAAATGTTTCCATCCTCCTTCTGAAAGATTTTTTGGAACTCTTCATTTAGAATTGCAATTGGTTAAGGATCCATCTAATTTCCTTAACTGAGTCACCGCCTCTCTGATGGTGGTTTTACTTCTACAGTAGGCATAAAATACTCTTGGGTACATGCTTACTTCTCTAGCTAGTTCTTTCTCAAACCGATATTTGGTATAATAATATTCCTTATTCTACAGTTTGTTTGGTAGCAAGATCTAGTTGTTTTCTTAAATTTCTCCCAGGCTATTTGCTTTACTTCTTCCTTAACATAAAACTAGTCATCCATTTTGTCAATATAGCCACCATCTTAAATAATTATTTTCAATTCAGTGGGATATTTGGCTGCTGCACTAATGTCCACATTTGCATTTTCACCTACAATCCTGATGTGGATTTCAGTTCGTTTTCTAAATCTGTCAAACCATCCAGAACTTCCGGAAAATATTTCTTCAGTTTCCCTTCCAATTTAGGTTTCATCTTACTTTTTCTTTGGACAGCGACAGGCAGAGACACAGAGGATCCATTTCAATCATTGCAGGAGTTCGGTTTCTTGCTGTCTGCAAATTTATGATGAAGTAGCACTTTGCCCTTGTTCTTTATATAGTTTTGAATTCTGAAACATGTTGCAGATGGTAGATTCCGCCTTACTATGATTGCAACCTATCTTTAGCTTTGGTGGCACTGCTTTCATGATTGCTTATTATTGTCAATTTTTCTTCTAATCCAATAACTTTTCTCTTCTTTTGACTTTCACCACTTGTACTTGTGGTACTCATTCATTTAGAATTCCTGATAATAGATTGAGGGTTTGTTTAAAAACAATGCATGTGAAAAAAATAATGAGACAATGTGCACTGTATGATGGTGACAGAGGTACTGAGGCGCTGACCTTGAGTCTGATGCACAGAGATGGGTACATCACATGCACAAACAAGCAAAATTTGATGTTATCATATTCAATCAAATTCTACATGCAGTAATCAAACTTTTGGTGTCAAACTACCAATTGTACTAAATTGAAAACAGTGGTAATCAAACTTGCAGTAATCTGGGTATTGCTATATTGAAAGTTTTGAAGGTCGTAAGCTCATAAATCAGAATAAGTGAGAGCATGTTGTAGCGGCCCCCAAACCTACACTCTAGCCTCAATCTATCCAACCCGGTTCCTACACTAAGTCAGACGTGAGAAATGAAACGGATTGTATATACAGTCCTTTATTTACAAAAATAGGGATAAATATATTTACAATCTTGATATATACAAAAAAAAACAACAATCCATATGAATACTACCAATCCCCCCCAAAAAAAACAATTTACAAAAAATACAAAAACAAGAGAGGCCTTTACTTCACATGGTTTATGGTCCCCCGGGGAAATATCTTTCCGGCTGTTACTTCTTGTGACTAAAAGTCATTGCACGCGTTTAAAAGGGCCTGGTGCTTCTGAGCTCAATATGATATAAAGCGATCCAGTCATGGTCTTAACGCTATTAAAAGCCCTCTGTCCAAACAAATTAATTATGGACTAGTAGTATTTTCAATTTAAATTACTCCCAAAATTTTGTAATATCAGCCACTCTTCAAAAGGAATATTATAAAAAAAAATTATCATTGTAATAGAGTGGCTTCTGGAAAGAGATTTTTTTTTTTGGGGGGGGAGGGGGGGCAAAATATAACACAAAATCCAATATATATAAAAATATCTCCCCATTCACACACACATTCTTACAGAGAGAGGGAGAGGTCTACTAGAATGGGGTATGAGAATGGCCCTACAAACACACTCACATTCGCTCCACTACACCCATCCTTCCTTAGGCCATTCGACCACAGTCACAATAGACTCTGAATCCTTACTCATGGTACCATTTATACTCAATCACACCCTCCTGCACCCATTCGCACTTGTCTACTGGTCCCTGGCTACACGTAGCAATCTGTCAGGGTCATTCGTCAGTCTTCCTGTCAATCTCCCCAGTCACTATCAATCATACCATCCACCATACTCTTAGCATTCATCACTAGCTCTCCCATCTCTCAACAGAACTCTTTCATACTCTTCCGGTCAGAACCTTCACTTTTCATACCCCCATTCATCAGATCCTCATCACAGCTCTCATCCAACTCAAGGTATACTCTTGGGAAACTGACAAATCAGTCACATCCCTTCTATTCTCAGCAGATATACCAGAAACCCCTTCAAATGGTTCTCACCAGGAGCCAGAAAAGTCATTCACCTCCTCATTCTCCACATCAAACTCATTCTGCCCAAACACACTATCATTCATACTGTTCCCAAAACCAGAGAAATCAACCACAGGCAGCTCACTCACTTGTCTACTTACATCAGCCAAATCACCCTCCTGCTTATGCAAATACTCAATCTCTCTCTCAAACTCCCCCATACCAGAAAGACTCTGCTCTGACTTACTTTCATTCATACTTGCATTCTTCCTTTCACTCTTCTTGGCCACCTTTCTATTCCTTGAGACCAAGGCAAGCTCTTTCCCAGACAGATACATACTATCACACTCTATCTCATCATCATGCACCTTATCTCTCTCTCTCTGCACAGTTCATACACCAGATCGCTCACCAGGTAGTCAGGAGGTTCTCTCCACCTCCTCAACTTACTCTGATGAGGTCACACTCTCTCAATCACACTTTCATTTAAACTCTCCAAAACATACGTCACAGCATTCTCCCAAACTCTCACAACTCTATACAATCCATCAAACTTTTCACTCATCTTTGACAAATTCAACCTACCCTTTACTTCTCTCACTTCAATACTTTCGCACCTAGTTCAAACGAATGAAACCTCTCATGTGCCTCATGCCATATACTCTGCTTACTTTCACTCAAACAAAACCTATCTTTCACTCACCTTTGAAAATTCATAAACTGACACAGGGATATCCCAGTTACACTATGCACCATCAAATTATACGCCCGTAACACTACACCCAACCATACATCCCAGTCATTCAAATTCGTACTCATCATTCTCAACATCTCACACAAGGTCCTAATTGTACATTCAGCCAACCCATATGAAGACGGGACATACAGAGTCGTTCTTACATGCTCTACATTTACTCAAACACTTCACTCACAAACTCAGGCCCATTATTACTCAGACATCTCCTAGGCATCCATACACACATAGGAAGAAACACCTGCTCAACCACACACGCAACAGTCACACTCCTTTTATCTCTCACAGGCACTACATACCCAAACTTACTTTTATGATCAACCATCACAACCATACCAATATTTCCAGCACTCGTATGTGGTAGAGACACACAATCAATTACTACCAATTCAAACCATTCTTTCGCATCAACTTTCAACATCGACGGCTTCATTTGCCCACCTTGCACCTTTTGTTTCTTACACCTTTCACACGTAGTCGCAACATCATTCACAACAGTCCTCAGAAATGGATGGGACACATGCTCTTTCATTCACTCCCACAACTTAAACTTACCCATATGTCAATAATTATCATGTACAACTTTTACCAGACCAATCATACCAACCAAGAACATCACATACCTATCATCCCCATCCTTCATATGCCTCACAAAATATACAACATCCATACAAACAACAAAATCCTTAGTATACCTTTTAAAATCACTCAAACACTCAGGCCATTCATTCAAATCAACACACATCATTCAAAAATGGATTTCAGACTTGGTGGTTTCAGGCAAAAATGTACCCAAATACCAATTTTCATCAAAATCTGAGAGGGTCTGGTTCCATATTTCAAAATCTTTGCCTGATTCGTCAGAAAATAGAACCACTCATGGTCATTTCACCAGTGCAACTTGCCCATACCCTTAAACATTGCCCACATCCTCACTGACTTAGATTTTCTAACTCATAGGAATTTTTCTTCCCACTTCTACAACTTTCACCGCAGGTACAGTAGTGCTGTAAGTTATCCTGCAGTCTTAACTTCACACATCCTATTTTCACTCCTCATATAGAGTGCCATATCCTTAACCAACTGTAAATGCCTTCATATTTTGCCTTTAGCTTTTGTGATAGGCCCCAATGTATAGGCACAAAATTTATATAAAAAAAGTAGTGGGCCTACTTTTGGGGTCCTGGTGGTACCTGGTTGGCAAATCTTCTTAGGCCAAAGAAATATTGTCCAGGCTGCTCTTAGCCCGCCTGTAGATGATATGCACTTTTATAAGTTTTCTTTTTGTATATCTGCTTCCGTTATAAAAATTTATTCAGTTAAACTTCAATTGCTCAAGCTATTATATTTATAAATATTATTGAAACTAAATAAGAAGAAAAATTCTAAATATTAAGTAATTTAATTATAAAATATATTTCAAAACCACTTTGACAAAGAATTAGAAGAGATGGAAAAAATATTAAAACAGGAATATACTTTCATATGATTTTTTGCCAACCCTTTAATTTAACCCTTTACAGCCTATATATAATCCATTTTGGGCATCAAAGGGTTAAGATAATTGTCAGTACTTCTACTATTGATAAGAGCACTAATTTTAATTCCATTAAGTTGCTTGCATGGTAGCCATTGAGAGTGCATTTGGAGTTGAAAACAAAGTTGTAGTGCAAATTGCCCTTGAAATGCAGCTGACTTTGCAGAATCATTGAATTTTTTATCCTCATTAAAACAAAATGCAGAAAGTTTGTAAGAAGAGATCTATAAAGAAAGTTAGGAGGATAGACAAAGTGAAAATATGTGGAAGATATGTAGCTGCAGAACCACCTCCTAGCATCTGGGCTAGGGAAGAATGCATCTGCTGGGAGTGATGTCAGCTACAAGATGGTTTCCATGTTTTATCCAATACCCTTTACAACACAGTCCTGCTCTAGTTGGTTAAAAAACTGGTATAGTGGCCCTTTTTTGCATCATGAGTGGGACAGTCTTCTAGGGTAATAATTCTTTCCACAAAAAAAGGCATTTCTGTAGCTTCCTTTAGGCAGCTGTAACCTTAATTACCTCACCTAGAATCTCAGAAGAAGCAAATGATATATCTATAGCTTCCCCCAGTTATTTGATTAGCTGCAGCTGGTAATGATATTGAGAGTTCAATGTACATCTTGGGGTTCTTTTGTGCAAGCTCCAAGCCACGTGCTCGATTGAATGCAATTTGAATGTCCAACATTGTTGTTTTCCAAAAGATGATAGTACTGTATAACATTTAAGTGTAAGCCACTGATGAAGGGAGCCATTATAGAGTAGTCTTCTTTATACTGTTCAGCACTGACAAGTTTTCAAGATCCATAAAACATCAATAGTAGAATCTTAACTCTTGCAGTCTACAATGTTATTAGCTGTAAGGGTGCTGTCAAAGTGGTCATCTCTCTCACTTGGTCACTTCTTCTCTCAGGTTTTTCCTTTAGTTGGTGGACAGGTGCTCTTGAAGGCCCATAGCTTTGAAGAGTACCATACAAAAATCCAAATTATTATACAGTGGCTGCATTGGAAATCTATACCTCTACAATTTTAGGCTAATAAAACAAGTAAAGTCGATTTACAGGCTTTTATTTTCATATATAAGTATTTTGTCATATTTTCCTTATGTTTGATGACCATCTCCAGTCTCCGGGGCATAGAAATGGCCAGGTTACTGAACTATTTATTGGATGTTCATACTGATCCACAACTTCCTCAGTGTCTCCTTCATTACTTGGATGTTAGATGGACATTCCTTCGCAATCTCATTTTTTATGATGTTCCAGGCATTCTCAAGGGGATTCAAGTTGGGGGAGTTACCAGGCCACTCTAAAACACTAATTATTATTGTCATTAAGAAAGGTTTAACTGCCATGGACTTGTGGGCAGAGCGCTATCATACTGAAATGGGCTACACTTGTGTATTTCCCAGAGAGGCAGCAAATGATCACGTAACACTTCCACATAATTGGCACTTTTCATGATTTCATTTTGGGGAAGAAAAAACAGCTTCCCCTGCCCTGTTTTCACTAAAGGCACCCTATACCATAACACTTGCTCTGATGGTTTATTTTGGGTCAAACTGTGAGACTACTTGGACATTGCAGTCTTTGATGCACTCCTGACCAGCCTGAAAGTGGATTCATCACTGAACATTACCTTTTTCCACTCCTCAGGGTCCAGTCAAGATATTTCCTGCAGAACTTCAGCATTTCACACAGTTGTTGAAGAGGGGCTTCTTGGCAGTGTGCTGACAAGGGAGTTTCAAATCCTTGTGCAGGCATTGCTGGATTATTCATATAGTGACATCTTCAAGGAGTTTGGGATGCCTTTTCTTGATTTCTGAATCAGTTATAGATTAGATGGGTTGGACATCACTTCTCGTTTCATTGTCAGTTTGTACACTCATTTTTTTATGGCTGCCAGAACCTGGATTCTTATGTGGTACTCTTCCTTGAGGTACTAACTCTGCTGCTTTCCGCAGGTTGTAAATAGCCATAGGTGTGACCTTAAGGTCTGCAGCCACACATATCACAGATGTGCCATTTTCTAATAATGCTAAGGCACAATTTTTCTCTATCATGGAAAGTTTAGATCTCCCCATTCTGAGTTCAAGGAGCTAAATTATAGGGTGGCAAAGTTGGTATAAAAGCAAAAGGAGGCACTCTGGAAAGTGCACAAGGACAACCTTTATCAGTGACCTCTGACCCAGCACTGAGCAGCAGTTTGCTGATTGTATGTATCTCGCTAGAGCCTACTCCACCCTATGACATCATCACAAGCTCCTCCCACTCATTTTCAGGGTTGGCAAAAAATACCAAAATTTTGAAAAAGCCCAATAAAACCCGGGTTTTATTCTGGGTTTTTCCAAAAACAAACACTGCAAGCACTAGAATAACATAAAAAAAAGAATAGCTATCTCTATGTTTATAATATTAATTAGTTTAATAATTATATTAAGGTATAAACAGATCACTGATCGAGAATTGTGGGTACCCATGATAGCCATAGCCTGTAGAAGGAGAGATGAATTATGATTCAGGATCAAAGGAATAATCTTAATTTGATACATATTTGTTGAAATTATAACCATAAATATGCATTCTGAATAAAATAATGATAAGTAGCATTCATTTCTTGAGAAAAAAAGTGTGATTTAAAAAAAAACTCAACCCAAAACCCAGATTTTTTCAAATTTCACTTGAAAAAGCCCCCCAAAACCCCAGAATAAAACCCAGGTTTTTTTATTTGCCAACCCCGCTCAATTTGTGGTTGGAACCAAACCAAAGCCTATGATCATTTTCTGATGTATAGATTTCAGATGTAGTAAAAATGTATAGATTTCAGATGCACCTACTATATAAGCTAAATAAGTTGTCACAAAAATGAGATAAAATATTTACGGGCTTTATTTGGCATATCTTTGCATCTGTGCAACTGTTCATACATCTGCAAAGAAAACAAATGCATGAACATTAACACATGTAATAATATTCTATAATATATAGGTTCCAAGATGTTTTGAATCATGTTTGAGCCTTCAGAGTGTATAGATATAATAAATACACAATTACTAATTTTGATATATATTTAATGAGTATAAATAGATGGAAGCACAGGTTGGGGCTTAATATATCATCGTATAAACCACTTTACAAGTGCTTTTATGATGAGAAATGCATACAAATGTTAAACAGGCAGGACTCCTAGTCACTAATGTGAATGAGCCCATACTTTGTTATTTTTTAAGTTACTTGGGGTTCAGCACTGGTTTGCACAACAGTTCTTGAAGATATGAACGGGAGCCTCACCTGAGGGTGTCTTCTTGAAGTGCAACGTGGTTGTGGTTACAGCAGGCAGTCAAACAGTAGGAACTGCATTGATTAAGGAGCTTCTGATAAAGACCAAACAGGAGTGTTTTTTATAAAGTTTTATTATCACTTTAGTAGAACTACTTCAACAAATTTTACAGTTTTCGAAAAGTCCAATATCAAACTAGTAGGTCTGTAGCCTTTCTAGATTTCTTAGCTAAGCTACCATTTATAACATTGTCGTAGGTATAAATAGGATAATTTCTGGAGCTAGGTTGGAGACAATATAATTTTACTATCTCTTTTCCCAATCTTATTTTACTGTGCATGCACTAGGAGAGCTTTAAAATGGAAAACCCAATTAAAACATACCTAGGGTGTTGTTACATGGGCATTTTTCTTTACAATCTGACCCAATAACTAATTAAAGGTAAAATAAGGTCGGACACAATTCATCGGTATGATTCTTAGAATGAAAGGCAACCTATGTTGGGGGGAATCTCTTAACAAGCTAAAGGGACTGGAAGATAGGGTTGGTTAAATTGTCATAAGTGAATGCCTTATAAGGAGAGGGCCTCTTATTCAACAGGCTGGGGGGGAGATCAGGACATGACTTAATAAGATGAAAAGATGAGTTCTTGCAAGGGGGGTTGGGGGTGGGGCAACTCTTCGGACTTGCTTCTAACTTGTACTGAATTTAAATTTAATCAATGGTTTTAGGGGACTGAATTCCTCTGGCTTCTTAGTGAGAATGAAGTATGTACAGTAGTACCTTGAGATATGATTATAATTCATTTCTGGATCGAACTTGTATCTCAACTCAACTTTTCCCATTATAAATAATGGAAAAACATTTAATCTGTTCCAGCCTTCCCAAAATACCCAAATCAACCATAATTAATTGGAAAGAACATGTTTTTAATTGTTATTAATACACGCATATTTTACTTGTACATAAAATAATATAATAAATAATATTCTTCACTCTCAACACTCACTTTCTACAGGTTTTTTAAGCAAAAACCTATCCAAGGAGCTTTGTTTCTGCCTCCCTTTCAAAATGTTGCAGAAATGTGTAAGACAAGTGTCATATAAAAAAAGCTGAAGCATGACTAGTTGCCACTTTTTCTGGGTGTTTCTTTTCAATGAAATGAGAAAGCTCCTGCCACTTAGCCAACATTTCTTTAATCTTCCTTGTAGAGATAACCTCCTCCGGCCTGACCTACTACTTGCTAGTGATCTGTTGCAAGACCTCCGTATGTTGCAGCATCTGTAGCTCATCCAACTTCCCTGCTTTGAGTTCCTCGACAAGCTCATTGATGTTTACCTCCAGCCCCATGGACTTTCTAAGGGACACAATCTCGTCCGGCACAGTGGGCTCAAACTCTTCAATATCCTTTTTCAGCTACACAAGCAAGCCACAATTTCTTCCATGCTGAATTTAAGGTTCTTCTAGTTGCACCTTGCCATGCCAAATCAATAATTTTTAAGAAAATAAGAATATTGTAATGCTCCTTCCAAAATTCACATAGGTTGATATTTTCAGTAACCTTAAAGCCGTGACAAAACAAATGCTTGGTGTATAGCTTTTTAAAATTAGAGATGTGCTGGAGGATTGGTGTGGTATTGAGGGGAGATAGAGGACCTTAATGAACTTGAATTCATCAAGAATGTCATCTTTAAGTCCTGCTGCTTTAAGCTGGAGTATTATCAAGGATAAGCAAACATTTCAATGGAAGGTTATTTTCCAGCAAATATTTTTTGACTCCATGACCAAAGACCAGATTTACCCATTTGGTAAATAACTGCCTGGTGACCCATGCCTTTGCGTTTGCTCTCCACATAACTTGGAGTTTTTCTTTCAAGATCTTGTGAGTCTTGAAAGGTTGTGGGTTTTCTGAATGATAAACCAGCAGTGGCTTGATTTGGCAGTCACTTCTGGCATTAGCACACAATGCTAGTGTCAGTCTATCCTTCATGGGTTTATGGCCTGGCAGGTGCTTCTCCATAGCCATTATGAATGTCCTCCATGGCATCTTCTTCCAAGAAAGGCTGAACTCATCACGTTGAAATCTTGTTGGGGATGTAGCCTTCCTTTGCAATAAGTGCAGCAAAACGTTCAATGTCCTCTTCTGCAGCTTTATCATCTGAACTCAATCCCTTCCCATGCCTGTTAGTTTCTTAAAATTATCAAACCAGCCACAACTAACTTTGAACTACTCCACTGATGTCCTCCCCCCCCCCTCTCCTGATGCTTCCTGTTTCAAATCGCTGTAAATAGCACTAGCCTTCTCGCAGATGAGTGTCTCAGTAATGCTATCTCCTGCTAGCCCCTTCTTAACCCACAACAATAGAAGCCTCTCCATTTCATCATGGATGCTTGTCCTTAACTTGGAGATAATTGTTATCCCTTTGGCAGGTGTTACGCTCTTGATAGCATCCTTCTGTTTGAGTATTGTATACATCATTGATGTACTGCGTTCATACTGCCTAGCTAAATCACTCACACGCACACCTTGCTCATGTTTTTCAATTATTTCATGTTTAATTTCCATTGACATTATATGTTTTTATGTTTTTTCTTCTCACTAGTTGCCTTAGCACATACTTTCTTTGGACCCATGATGTAACACAAAAATATTCACAAAATCATATACAGTGTAAACATAACACAGGAGATTTGTATTGAAGGCGGTGAACTGAGTGCCACGAGCGCTTTGCCACCTAGAATTAGCATCTTGAAGCGTGCTTGTATCTCAATGCCAAATATTGATTGAAAGCTGGCTCAATACTTGGAATACTATATATATACGTATATATTTTATATTCACCTAAGGATCACCATTTTAAGTATACAGATATAAGAAATAACTTCAAAGGTTGTAATACAATGCTGGAAGCGGGTCTTTCAGGAAATTAGTTACCTTTCATTCTATTTAATTTATTCTTGTTCACCTGTTTATTTCATTAATAATAATTTCTCATTTTTACTGATGCTTTCTATGTAAATGGAACAGATTTACTAAAACAACTAAATTGGACAATGCTGCTAGGTGTATTTAAACTTATGATATAGATACTACATATTTCTAATAATTATTAATTATAGGAAGAATAACTAAAAATATTTACTACATCAAAGAAAAATTTAAACTATGTGAACCTAGCTTCTTAATATTTTGGTAATGATTTGGCAATATTTGTATTTTAGGTATTCTATTATCTATACACAAATCAGTTTGTCTTAAAATATAAAACTAGAAGCTCCTTTTAATTGTACCTTTTACTTTTTCAGTGACTATCCGTTGGATCAGGGAACATAAAAACTTCTTAAATAGACCATGCAGTTTATCACCATATGATTAAGCCAAAAACTGCTTTCTAATCTATATTGGTGTCTATTTGTACTACCAAGGTATATTATACAGGTTAACAATTGCTAAGAAGATAACTGTTTTTAAATCATTTTTATACATACCTGGTAAGAAAACAAATTTTGTACTTAGAACCATAAATTTAGAAAAAATTCTTCCTTTAGATGACCTTAAAAATAAAATTTTTCCTTGCTAACACATTCATTGCCAACCAATAATTTTTTTGTAGTTGGTACATTGTTAATAATTGCCAGATTTGAGCTATCTTGTAGTAGCCCTACTGTTTTGAGCGGCACATAAGACTTAATTATATACAGTATAGCAATATGTATAGAAATCTTTTCTTTCGCTACCTTTTTTCATGAATGGCATAGGATATAGTAATAAGACATTTTCAAATAAAGGTTGATTAAAACTTTTATATTTTATTTTCTTCAGAAATAATTAATAAAAAATGGGCTGGTTCTCACAGACCATGTCCACTCATGGTGGTTGTGGCATTGATGCACATCAATCCCACCTTGTCCATAAGCAGTTGATGATGAATAAAATAAGGACCTTTATCAAAAAATTTAAATTATAAACATTTGTGATGTATATACATTCATACAGAATATTTAGTTTTTCTGCTTTAAAGAAAATTGTCACTGCCAAAGCAGAACCGAAAACCTATCGCTGGCAGCAAATCTATTAAAATCTTTAATATAATATTAATTAATTACTTTTGATAGAATATCTAATACTTTTGAGGGTGGTACCTTTATTTTAAAATTATACTTTTTTAACCCTTTTGGTGTGCCGCATTTGTGAAAAATTTTAATCACAAGATTGCACTTTTGTCCATAAAATAAAAACGTTTCTTATAATATAAAATAAAGTCGCATCTCGCCTTCATGTATTAACTATATTTGAGCGACTCGAGTTGCTCTCCACACCGAAAGGGTTAAACAAAGAATATAAACTTAGTGTTAGCATATGAGGTATAATAAAAGTACATTTTGAGTTTATTTTAATTCTACAAATTTATGCACTTTACATAGAAATAGATTTTTATTGTTCTTTAATACTAAAGATTTTATAATTTGAGTGAAAATGACATCCTTCCTTGCAAGTCATAATGCTCCAGGATTTCACCCCTTCCAGTAAATCTTTGAGTTTTAATGAATTAACTTTTAAAATCTGAATTGCTTATTTATATCAATTTTAGTCTTTTAATTGTATTGCCATCTTAAATAGAATAAACAATATAATATTAAATAGAAAGATCATTTACTTATTAGATTTTGTCAGGCATTGAATTTAACGTGCCATTTAATTGACAATAGAACAGTGTTATATTGATTTTGAGGTTAGGGGGGGTCTTGTCCTTAAGTTATTTTCCTTAAAAAATTTTAAGCCAAATGGGGAAAAAAATTTATAACATTCAACACTATTAATAAACTTGAACATCGATAAGCCTAAAAGTGATTTATTTAAGGTATTTGCTTTTAGTTTTGACGATTGCAAAGGTTTTAGAAAATTCACTTACTGGGAAGCTTCCCTCCAATCATGATGGTTTGTAATATTATTTCTCATCCCAATAATAAAGATTGCAGCGCTCTCACTAACCTAACGGCGACTTTTGTCTTAGTAGGCAGCCACCAGATAGGCTCTTAAATTTATTTATTTTTAATCTCTCTAACGTAGTGGATACAGCATTAGAGTTCTAGCATCGAAGTGTTGGGCTTAATCCTAGGGAGCATGGATATAAAACCTCAGTATATTAAGGGGACTGGCCACCTATTGGGCAGATATACTGGGCCTATTTCCTGCAGAGAAGGATAGCTCCTACACACGGAACACTGCTATCATTTCCCTTTTCCTCATTGTGCAACATTCACTCTCCCTGCAATCCCAGAGCACTGCTGATGGAGTACTTATATCCACCTATCCCTGATGCAGAAATGGTGGCCCTTACAAAGGGTTCCATGATAACTGGTTGGTGTCATAAACAATACAAACAACAACCCCTCCCCCCCTAATAAGGACTGCCAATTCCTAGCTGTTGCATGGGCCACTAGCATAGGGGTGTGTTATAAAATTCCTAGAGCATGCAACAGCCTCCCTTCACTATAACCTGGTCCCTCAGGACAGTCTCACAGAGAGCGTGACCCCACTTATTGTGGTGTCAAGTTGGCGGGGCATAGACCACAGGCTGTAGAACTGAAGCTTTCTCCCTTAGCGTTCCAAGCAATCTGAGGGCGAGGAAGTTATAAACAATACTTTCCAAACTATCAAAAATAACAGAATACATTTAAACAAGGTATAAATATATGTACAGTCCTCCTCAAAAGAAAATAAGAGCTGGCACGACATTTAAATACAAATATTTTAGAAAATTATGTACAAATATGGAAAATAGAAAGCAATTGGGTACCCAAACAATCATGTTTTGGGGTACTGTAGGTCTCACTACTGATATTACGCGAGTTGGTGTATTAGACACAGGGCGTCTATTTTATCCAAGGTGTATTCAGGGTGTTAACCTGTCTTTCTCTCAGCCCATTAAGCGGAAATACGGGCACAAGCATGGTTTCTCTAAATCTCAAGCAGAACCATGGGGTGGATGGATGGTCACAGCAACCACAATCTCATTACATGCTACTGACACTGGAGCTCCACACTTTGGAATGAGGCAGCAGGCCCTAAAAGGAGTTGGAAAAGTGAAACAAAAATTATACCCTACTTGCTTTATTTATTGATATTACCATCCCTTGTTCATACACACACAGTTACTTTCTTTCCAGGTCTACTTCATAAACTTGTAAAATGTTCAGTTTTTCAATCTTAAGCAGCACTCATTGTCAAGGATTCATGCACGAACCACCTGTTCTCCATCTATAATTCCTATGGGAAAGGCTGAGTTACTCTAGTGAAAAACAAGTTTTGATACTGGTTCTATGCAGCTCTCATCCTCCCTTCTTTACTAAAACCTGAAACAAAAGGTGGGCATTGCTCCCACATCCCCCCCCACTCCTAAGTTGGCCTCATTTCACCATGCCCCAAATCTCCACCAATTATTTCTTTCACACTCATCCCTCATTAACTACATCATAACCATTTAAAAGCTTTCATCATCACCCACTTATACTCTTTGGCACTGCCTCTTTTAGTAACAGGGCCCCCCTCTGTCCCTACTGTCAATGAGTCTTTGTCGTGTCTGTCATCTTTCACTCCAGCAGCACCATCCACACTTAATCTTTCACACTAACTGACACTTGCAGAATCACACCAAACTAATCCTATATCTCCATTAATCCTTTCCCATTTTTTCATGCTCTTCTCATAACCCTACTCCAACTATGCACTCATCTCACTTGTACACACTATCAACAACTCTCATACAAACACTGAAAGTCTATCGCTCTCTCTCCCTACCCAAGCCAGAAAATTAATCCATCACACTT
This sequence comes from Ceratothoa steindachneri, assembly GCA_963969495.1. Classification (NCBI taxonomy): domain Eukaryota; kingdom Metazoa; phylum Arthropoda; class Malacostraca; order Isopoda; family Cymothoidae; genus Ceratothoa; species Ceratothoa steindachneri. Next base: position 177,769,868 of record OZ018321.1, read on the forward strand.
TTGCCAAACTGCTTTCCATGAGAATGCTCAATCAAATAAATATGCTGGAGGTTCATATCACCTTTGCAAGTGATTTTGATGCACTCTACATTCATCCACACTTCCATCCTCTCTTTCACACTCTAACAAATAACTTAATCTATTTGACCAAACCTCCAAACTGTAAATGATGCCTCTAACTTGTCTGGCAATTTAATATATAGTTTCCCTTTTTCATGAACTTCCTTCTCCAACAGAGAAACTTACAAAACTTTCATTCCCTTTCATTTGTATTTTACAATCATTCTCTTCTAGTTTTATAAGTGACAATACCATTCTCTCAAAATTCATCATATACTCACATGGAGACCTACCACCCTGTAAGAGGCATAACGATTTACCATGCTGGCTGCCGTGCTGACAGGACTCAGCTCCCCGTCCGACCCCAGCTTAGCCTCTTCTTCTTACTTCAGACACTTGCGTTTCCCCCTGTTTCCTCACTTTTCATACAACCTCTCCCACAACTTTCTCTGGTCAGCCTCTAATTTCACAGGGTAGATACTGACCTCCTTCTCAGCCAACTATCCCGGATCGGGGCTGAGGAGGGAGGAGACAATGATCCCTCACCCTTGAGCTCCATTTTGGGATGGTGAGTTTTTAAATAACCTGCTTTATCCCCACCCACATCTTCCTTGCCTCCTCTTCCTTTCTATTTTCAAACACTATTCATTTTATGCCTTGTCCAAGGTGGAGCCGCCAGGCCACCAGGCAGGAGGGGTGGCCTTGAATGGCAGCACCTGGTTCTGCCAGCCCCGTACACACCCCTTGCAGAATGGGCTACTGCTAGGGGTGATGAGCGATTGCTTCCCATTAAAAAAAAGGGACACCAAGGCCAATGATGATACAAAAAAATTCCCCTCAATTTCCCCTTAGCCATTATCGGAGCTGCCCTCAGTAGGCAGCCCATAGCTGACCATTCCCCATTGAAGCAGCTCGGTAGGGCAAACCCCCTTAGGGGGGAGAGGGAAGCCAGGCCCCTTCAGTCACTTCCCTCAAAAGATCTGCTGGTGAGAATATTGAACCTTGCCGGGGTCAAGGCCATTGCCTACCCAGACTCGACTTGTGATGTCCTGGGGAGGGGGGGATAGCCAACTGGAGGCCACCCCTGAGATATTCATGGTCCTTGCGACAACCCAGCCTCAGAGAGTAGGGCCTTCCATGGGAGCGAATCCGGGCTCGGCGCCAAGCACCGAACTCATGTCCACCCCTAGTCAAGGTCCTCCTCAAATGGCTAGGGTTTCCTAGATAGTACAAGGAGGGGAAGGATCTCCTCCAAACGGTGCCCCTGCGACTGCCAGGACCCTGCTGGCAGAGGGGAGAAGCAGGTTCATTCTCCGCCCTCGTTTCCTAAAAAGAAAAAAAATGGAACAAAGACTAAAAAGATTTGGGGCTGCAGGGACGGATGGGTCTGCTGCCACTTCGGTAGGCCACCAAGCCAAGATTGGCACATGTGGCCCCCCCTGGGTGCAGAGCCACCGACTAAGACCAAAAGTGCTAGTGCGCAGAGGCTAAGGACTTGGTCCTGGCGCGCCCGGCTCTGCCTGGAAAGTCTTACACCTCATTGCTAGGAAAGACACCCTCTACTCCTGGCCCATCCAGGCCAATGAGCATGGTTGTTTCCGTACCCATTCGGAGCCCTTTGCGGATTCTACTCAATCCAGCCCCGTATGGGGCGCGCGATTTGCCATCCTGGCCGCCGTGCTGACAGGATTCAGCACCCCGTCCGACCTCAGCTTAGCCTCTTCTCCTTTCAGACAGCTTGTATTTCTCCCTTACTTTGTCGCTTTTCATACAACCTCTCCCACAACCTTCTCTGGTCGGCCTCTAATTTCACAGGGTAGATGCTGACCTTCTTCTCAGCCAACCGTCCCGGATCAGGGCTGAGGGAAAAGGGGACAATGTTCCCTAACCCCTGAGCTCCAGTTTAGGATGGTGATTTTTTAACAACCTGCTTCATCTCCACCCATACCTTCCTCACGTCCCTTTTCCTTTTCTCTTCCCCGTAAGGGGCGCGGCAATTTGCCATCCTGGCCACAATGCTGACAGGATCCAGCGCTCCGTCCAGCCCCAACTTAGCCTCTCTTCCTTCCTTCGGATAGCCTGTATTTCTCCCCGACTTCGTCGCTTTTCATACAACCTCCCACAACTTTCTCTGGTCAGCCTCTAATTTCACAGGGTAGATGCTGACCTTCTTCTCAAGCCAACCATCCCGGATCGGGGCTGAGGGGAAAGGGGACAATGTTCCCTAACCCCTGAACTCCGGTTCAGGATGGGTTTTTTTTAACAACCTGCTTCATCCCCACCCATACCTTCCTCACATCCCTTTTCCTCTCCTCTTCACAATCTTATCTTTTTACGCCGTGTTCAAGGTAGAGCCGCCATGCTGATGGGCTGCCAGGCCACCAGGTGGGAGGGTGGTCCCAAATGGTGGCACCTGGCTCTGCCAGGCCTGTAAGCACCTCTTGCAGTGCGGCAACTGTGAGAGGTGATGAGCTATTGCGTCCCGCATAAAATTTAGGGTCACCATGCCCAATGATGTAAAAAAACAAAATCTCCCCTTAATTTCCCCTTGCTCATCAACGGAGCCGCCCTCGGGCAGCTCCACCCCAAAAATGGAGGTTCCCCGCCCCCCCTGTGCTTGCGCAGGGGACCCTCCATACTTCTTTAACCGGAGAGGAGGGTTACTTCTCTCCTACACAGTCCCCTCTTTTCTTTCCAAGGGGACTGCCAAGAAAGCCAGCAGGCAGCCCATTGCCGACCGCCCATCGTTTAAGCGGCTCGGTAGGGCAAACCCACTTAGGGGGAAGAGGGAAGCCAGGCCCTTTCGGTCGCTTCCCTCAAAAGACCTGCTGGCAAGAATACTAAACCTTGCTGGGGTCAAGGCTTGTGCCTCCCCACACAAGACTGGTGATACTGCCAAGGGGACCTGCGATGTCCTGGGAGGGAATGGCCAACTGGAGGCCCCTCCTGTGATAGACATGGTCCTTGAGGAAACCCAGCCTCAGACAGTAGGGCCTTCCATGGGGGCGAATCCGGGCTCGGTGCCAAGCACCTGAACCTGAATCCGCCCCTATGCAAGGTCCTCCTCAAACGGCTGAGGGCTCCGAAGCAGTACAAGGAAGGGAGGGATCTCCTCCAACCGGTGCCTCTGCGACCACCAGGACCTTTCTGATTTGGGAGAAGGACCTGGCTGAGGCCAGTCCATCTGGCCTAGGGGCTCCTTCCGGCAGAGGTGAGAAGCGGGTTCATTCCCCGCCATCGTGTCATAAAAAGAACAGAAAAAAGACTAAGAAGACTCGGGTCTCCTCACCATCCGCGGGGATGGATGGGTCTGCTGCCACTTTGGCAAGCAACCAAGCCAAGATCGGCACATCTGGCCCCTCTGCCCCCCTGGGTGCAGAGCCCCTGACTATGACAAAGACCAAAAGTGCACAGGGCAGAGCCTCGATAACATCGGGGCCCCTGATTCAGAGGTTACCTGGCATTTTTGAGCCCGCTGGCTCCAAACGCTTCCTCGTTATTCCCTCCACTGATGGCACCATGTTTGCCAAAGGCAACATTATCCATCAGAGGAGAGGATTTGCTAGTGCAATTGGTAGAGAGCCGAAGGTGACCCGTTTCTCGGATGGGAGCCTTCTGTCGAATCCCGCCGAGGCGGCCAAGATAAGTGCCCTTCGGACACTTGATGGCACCCTGGTGAGTGTGCCGCCACACTCTACCATGAACTTTGTGAAAGGAGTAGTTTATGTGAGAGAACTCGTTGACTACTCCATTGAGGACACCTTAGAGCTGGCCGACCATAGAGTGGTCAAGGTCGAACGTGTGATGAGAAAACAGGGATGGGCCTCGAGACCCACCCCTACACACTTCATCACGTTCAACTGTGACAAGCTTCCTGAGTCGGTGCGTGCCGGTTGGTACCGCTACCGCGTGAAGGCATTCGTGCCACTGCCACGGCGGTGCTATTAATGTCACCTCTTCGGCCATACGAATCATTCTTGTAGACGTGCAAAGTCTGGGTCACCCGGAGTCGGTGTAAATTGCTCCAAGGCCGCACATGATAAGTCTAAATCGTGTGTGGCCAAGTGTGTCAATTGCGGGGAGCTGCACCCCGCTTCTTCAAAGCAATGCGGCGCATATCTCCTCGAGAAAGAAATCCTGGCCGTTCAGGCCCAGGATCCAATCTCATTCTGCGAGGCTAAGGACTTGGTCCTGGCGCGCCTGGCTCTGCCTGAGACGTCATATGCCTTAATAGTTAGAAAGGCACCCTCTGCTCCTGGCCCATCCAGGCCAATGAGCATGGTTGTTTCCGCGCCCATTCGGAGCCATTCTGCGGGCTCTACTCAACCCGGGCACTACCCTGGTAAAGCTGGCGGCAAAAAGGGTTCCTACCCAGCTCCAGCTAAAACCAGGGCTCCCCCCTCTAACCCCAGCGTGACCGTTTCCCGTAAGGCGAAACGCCCACAGGGGGCAACACCCCTGAAGTTGATCGCCAGGCCATCTTCCGGGGTTCCAAAAGCTGTCCCCCGAAAGGAGGACAGCAACAAAGGAGCTTCGGCTCCTTCGTCCACGCCTAGTGGTGGAGTGAGTGGCTCGGAGACGGTGGTTCCTCGAAAAGAGAGCACCTCGCCTCCGAAGCCGCAACGCCCGCCTAAAGTTTTGAGGCTTTTGAGGCGGATGGAGGAAAAGACTCGCATGGCGAGCCCAATCTCCCCCAATAAGTCCTCGAAGGCGCCAACGCCTTCAGCGCTTTGTCAGGTCAATAGCGCCCGGGGTTCTGCCTCCAGGAAGCGTACGGCCATTTTCGTGAGGGTCTTCTGTTCGAGGAGGGCCCCCGCGTCTCTTCCGAGCTAGGCCTGAAGGGCATTTTCCTTCAATGGAATTGGCGTGGACTCCGGGCCAACTGGGAGTAGCTGCGGAGGCTCGTCTCGTCCCGTTCCCCGTTAGCTATCTTTCTGCATGAGACCATGCTAGGCGCGTGCCTCCTGCTCGGCCCTCCCGGGGTATACGGGTCTTGCGACCCCACCACAACGGAATGGCCGGGCTGGGGGATGCGCGGTTTACACCCGGCATGAAGTCTATGTTCTAACCTTTCTCTTTAGATACCTCCTTTCAGGCAGTGACTGTGCAGCTTCACCTGGATAGGAGGTATACTATCATTGCGTACATTCCACCGTAAGCTGACTTCGACGCGGGGGACTTCCGCCGCGTCATGGCACGGTTGCCGAGGCCCTTTCTCTTGCTTGGAGATCTGAACGGCAGGCATCCTCTCTGGGGAGATTACTCAATAAATCCCAGGGGACAAGTCCTTGCCGCTCTGATCGAAGAGCTTGAGATGGGTATCCCAAACGTGGATGAGTGTATGCATCACTGTTCGAGAACCGCTTCATTTTCTTGCCTTGACCTATCTTTGTGCTCTTTGGATGCACAGCCTGATTTTGATTGGAGGGTGGTTGATGACCTTCATGGTAGTGATCACTTTCCCATTCAAATATCATTTTCAGGGCAACTGCCGCCTGAGAGCCCACCTCAGGAAATGAATGAATTCTCTATCTCAGTCGAGGAGTTTGGGTCGGTAGATGAGGCCGTTGAGTTCTTCTCCGGCAACCTCATCGCCGCGGGCCTGACTACTATTCCTAGAACGTCTGGCCGTTTTGCACGCCGACCACTTCCATGGTGGTCGGCCGAGTGTGAGACGGCCCTCAAACAGAAGCGTTATGCCAACATGCGCTATAAGCGCCGCCCGAACGATTTCACTGTGGGTGAATTTCGTCGGGCTAGGGCTAGGTTCCGGTATATTTCGAAGCACGCCCGCCGCTCTTCTTGGCGGGCATACGTGTCTTCACTTAACGGGAAGACCCCTTTAGCAGAGGTGTGGAAGTGAGTCAAAAGGATACAGGGCAAGTTCTCGCAAGACCCCCCTCCTGTTCTCCAGAAGAATGGGACCGCAATCTCAGACCCCGCGTCCGTGGTGGAATCCTTCGCGACCGCTTTTTCCGCATTCTCTAGGCGGGATGCTGCTCCGCCAGCATTCAATGCACGTCTTGATGTCGCGGAAGGCCGCCGGCTGGACTTTACCTCCAGAGGCGGAGAACCCTTCAACGACAGGTTTACTGTGAGTGAGTTGCGGTCCGCTCTTGCTTCGTGCGCGGACACCGCCCATGGTCCGGACGATGTCCCGTACGCCATGCTTCGACACGTGGGTGAGCGAGGCATGGCCTTTCTGTTAGATTTGTTCAACAGGATCTGGGTAGAGGGTCTTCTCCCGGATTCCTGGCGAATCGCTACTGTGCTCGCCTTTCGCAAACCGGGGAAAGATCACTCTACAACGGCCGGTTTCCGCCCAATCTCTCTAACCTCTTGCGTGTGCAAGTTGATGGAGAAATTGGTAAATGTTAAATTAGCCTTTTTCCTGGACAGCGGAGGCCATCTGTCTTCCACACAGTGCGGCTTCCACAAGTTCCATTCCACGTCGGATGCTCTGCTCCGACTGGAAAATGCCGTCTGCGAGGCCTTCCTTCGTAGACAGCACTACGCCACGGGGTTTTTCGATCTGGAGAAGGCCTATGATACCGCATGGCGATACGGTATCATGGAGACTCTCCACACGATGGGGGCGAGTGGACGCCTCCGAATGTTTATATCTGAATTTTTGCGAGATCGTCCATTCCGCATACGGGTGGAGGAAGCCGTCTCCGGCCCAAAGGAGCAGGAGGAGGGTGTCCCGCACGGAAGTGTCCTCAGTGTCACACTTTATGCCCTTAGCATCAACGGCATCACCTCGCTGCTGCCGGAAGATGTTCTCGCGACGCTCTACGTGGACGACCTTTCGATCTCTTTTGGCGCGGCCCAGATGCCAACTCTGGAGCGTCGACTCCAACAGGCATTGAACCGCGTCTCTCGCTATGCCAAAGCGCACAGGTTTCGGTTTTCTTTGGCCAAGACTAAGGTAGTGCACTTCTGCCGCCATCCACGGATCCACCCAGACCCAGATTTGTTTCTTAATGGGGTGCGCCTGGATGTGGTGGAATCGCACCGTTTTCTTGGTCTTGTATTCGACTGACGCCTCACCTGGGAGGCTCATATTCGCAGCCTTCGGGTCTCTTGTACCCGCGCCATGGATATTCTCCGTGACGTTCAGCGCTTGGGGCACTGATAGGGCTACTGCCTTACTTTTTTATCGATCCTTTGTTTGTTCGAAGCTCGACTACGGATGCGAGTTTTATGCATCGGTTGATTCGATCCACCACACCGGCCTTCGCCTTGCGACCGGTGCCTTCCACACTTCCCCCATTGAGAGCCTGTTGGTCGATGCTGGGGAGATGCACTCGCTCTGCGCCGCGTGCAGTGCATCACTCGCCTGTACGCGCGAGCCCGGCGCCTCCCTCAGCTGATATCGACGGTGCATATGCCGCCGAAATGCGCCAGTCATACCCTAAGCCCTTTGGGTTTAGGGCCAGGAAACTCCTTCGAGACCTAGATATAGCTCTTGGGTCGGTGGCCACCCTGGTTCTGCCCAGGACGCCACCCTGGAGGGTACCACATTTGGCTATTTGTCGCCACGCCTCTGCTCCCAAAGCTTGTACTGCGTCGGGAGTATTGCGTTCGACCTTTTTGGAGCACATCTTGTCACGCTGGAACCGTGCCAGTGTATACGGATGGCTCCAAGTCCGAACTGGGGGTCGGCTTCCACGCCATATCCCCTCTGTTTGAAGTCAGCGGGGCTCTGCCAGCCGCTGCGTCTGTCTTCACGGCCGAGCTGGTGGCAATACACCACTCGGTACGGGAGGTTACGCGACGTGCCCGGTTCGGAGACCGGATTGTGATCTATAGCGACTCACAAAGCGCCCTGAGTGCTCTCGTGGCATTGGAATCTCCGCATCCCTTGGTTCGCGATATCCGTGACGCCACGGTTTTGGCGAGCCGGGCAGATGTCGAGATTATCTTCTGCTGGGTTCCTGGACATGTAGGAATTGCGGGGAATGAGGGCGCCAAAGAGTCCGCGAGGACTCTGCGACCGGACCAGCGTTTCGCTCTTCCTCACACCGACTACATGGCAGGAATACGGGCAGCTCTTCGGACTGCTTGGCAAAGAAGATGGGAAACGGTCGAAGGGAACTTAAAGTTGCGTGTGTCCGAATCGGACACACTCGTGTGACGCATCGCTATTTGATGGAGCGCTCGCCTGCGCCCTATTGTGACGACTGCGTCGTCCCCTAGACTGTTCGCCACATTCTTGTCGAATGTCCCAGTCTGGGTGATCTTCGCGCACGATACCTGTCCCAGTACCGGGATGGGCGGGGTCCCTACCGCCTGTCCTTTGTACTTGGGACGAGTGCGTGCACATTGACTGGTGGAATTGTTGACTTTTGGGGGGAGGCCGGCCTTCTCTCTTTCATTTAACTATGTTTAGTTGTTGTTTTTGTTATTGTTTTGTTATTGCTTCATAATTGTTATTTCCTTTTATTGTTGTTTACTTTTCAAATTTTTTAAAGTAGCCTAGAACTAGGCTGTTTGTTTACGGCGACTTATGCCTAAGTGAGCAGTCGCCAGATAGCCCCTTAAAAAAAAAAAATCGCATGCTCCACTTCATGTTAACACATCATTTTACTACTCAGCATTCCACTTTCTATTTCCATTTCTAGGAGACCCACATATAACTTTCACTCACCCTCACTTCCTTAACTCAAAATAGAACTTGGAAATGTAGGTAATACATATTATTATTATTATTATTATTAAAGTTCCAAGCCACAACCCCAACTGGAAGAGCAAATAGCTATAAGCCCAAGGGCCCCAGCGGGGAAAGAAACCTGGTATGGAAAAAACGAAACAAAGATTAAGAAAAACATAATAAATAAATAGAAAATTAAAAAAAAAAAAAAAAAAAATTAAATGCTATAATGTTAAAAATATTATAATATTATATATGTGTGGATAATGAATAAAATATTAAAGTTATAAGTTTCTGTTAATTAAAAATGTATTAGCACCCACTTTAAATTTCTGAAGTTCCAAGGACTCAACAACAACACTAGGAAGTTCATTCCACAGTTTAGTTGTGTTAGGAATGAAACTTCTTGAAAACTGTGTTGTGTTGAATCTCATAGGCGTAAAGGCCCTACTATTGGCATTTAGTACACCTCTGGTAACTCGTTGAGGGGCATATAAATTGGGCAGATCGTGATGCAGTGGATGATCTGCATTGTTAAAAATTTTATATAAGATGCATAAGGAGCTTATTGCTCGCCTGTGCCACAGATCAACTTTGAGGTCAGGAATTAAAAATTTTATTGCTCTCAAATTTTTATCTAATAAATTAAGATAAGAGTTGGCTGCCGAACTCCAAACAGGGGCGCAATATTCAAAACACGGAAGAATAAAAGCATTAAAACAATTTTTAAGAACAGTCTGCTCTCCAAATACTTTGTAAGATTTCCTCAAAATGCCAATTTTTTGAGCAATAGAGGAGGAAATAGATCGAATGTGATTCTCAAAAGTAAACCTAGAGTCAAGCATAACTCCAAGCAACTTAAAAGAATCACATATGGAGATGGGAATGTTATTTATTAAAAGATCTGGATGGGGAGGATCTAGTGTTCTGGATCTGCTAACAATCATACTCTGGGTTTTCTTTGCATTTAACTTCATGCCCCATGAAGTGCACCAAACATTTATCTTAGCCAGATCTCTATTTAAAGACTCTGCAACCGATGCTCTCAACTCAGGAGATGGGACTGGGGCTATTAGAGTAGCATCATCAGCATAGGCTATAAGTCTATTTTCCAGTCCAAACCACATATCATGGGTATATAATATAAACAGTAGAGGACCAAGAACACTGCCTTGTGGTACACCAGATAGCACCTCTCTCTCATCACTAAAATTATTGTCAACATAAACCTTTTGATGTCGATTTGTTAAAAATTGTTCAATAATATTTAAAAATACACCACCTACTCCCAACTGCTTCAACTTAAATATCAGGGCCTTATGATTGACACGGTCAAATGCGGCACTGAAATCCAGGCCAACTAAGCGAACTTCTTGACCAGAGTCTAATGATTTTTGGACAATGGTAGAGACTGTGAGAAGTGCATCACAAGTGCTCAGACCCTTACGAAATCCAAACTGTAAAAAGGGAAACAGACGATTAAGCTCGGCAAATGTACTTAAACGTTTAGCTAGTAAACGTTCAAAAATCTTAGATAGAACAGGAGTTATAGAAATGGGCCTATATTCAGTAGGGTTAAAACTACCACTTGCACTTTTACATAGTGGAGTGATGTTACCAATTCTCCAACATTCGCAAAAACTACCACTCCTCGCCAGCTTCCGAAGAATAACGGAAAGCTTGGGAGCCAAATACTCTGCAGTTTTCTTAAGGAATAAAGGGAATATACCATTTGGGTCAGTACCACCATAAGCATCCAGATCAAGAAGTAACTGTTTTACTTCACTTGAACGGAAAGCAATCTTGTTTAACCTTGGTTCAGGGAAACAAGTGTCAGGTAGAGTTAGATTCTCATTACTTTGTTTATTATCAAAAACATCAGCCAACAGTGTTGCCTTTTCTTCAGGACTAAGGGTAATGGAACCATCAGGTTTAAGAAGGGGTGGCATAGATGAATCATTCCCAAAAAGAGCAGACTTGAGAGTGGTCCAGAATTTGTGGGAATTTGCTGTGCGCTGAAGAGTTCCCTTTGTGGTAGTATTGAATACAACTTCAGCATTATTATATACCCTCTGAGCTGCTGTTCTGTAGTGCACATAATTATCCCATAGAAAGGCAGATCTACTCCCCTTCCACAGGTTGTAGGCTTCTTGTTTCTGCATAAGAGCCCTCTTACAGTCATCATTAAACCAGGCTTTGTCCTTAGTGCGATATCTGATCATACGGAATGGAACATGTCTATCAATAATTGAAACAATTTTATCATTCAAAATACGAACTGCTTCAACCTCCTTATATATTAGTGGCCAGTTGATCCGGGAGATATCATTTAATATATTGCACCAGTCTACTTGAGATTTGATGAATACTTTGCTTGTATGAGCTATATTAGGAATAGATTGCTCAATACAGATAGTTATAGAAATTGCACAGTGGTCAGAAGTTCCCACAGGAGGATCAACAGCACCTGTAACGACTCCAGGGGAATCAGTGAAAACCAAGTCAAGGCAGTTCCCAGATGAATGGGTAGGCTCCCTAATGACTTGCTCACAACCCGACTCACACGCAAAATCATAAGCCCTGATACCATGACAGTCAGTAGGGGAGACAGAAGACAGCCATTGCCTATGATGAGCATTGAGGTCTCCCATAAATACAAAGCAGGCTTTCCGGTCATTTTCCTGTACCTTGGCCATGGCAAGGAGCAGACAATCAAAAATAGTATCATCTAAGTCTGGATTGCGATAGACAGAAAAAAGATAAAAATTATTTTGCTTACCACATACTTTCATAACTTGCATCTCATGGCAAGAACAAGCATAGGAGGTCTTTGAAGCAGAGTAACCATTCCTAATGTAAACTGCCATTCCTCTAGCCCTAGGAATGGCATCACGCCTAAGTAAAATTGGTTTTTTGAAGCCTGGTATAAGTAGTTCAGAGACATGCCTCATATTTGAAACCAGGGTCTCTGAACAGAGTAAAATGTCATGAGACTTGGATGAAGCAGTCAAGTCTTTAATATTGGCATGTAGGCCCCTAATATTAATATAGAGTAGACGACATTTTATCTGACGAGGATGACCAGGTCCAGGGTTGAGCTCAATATCTCCTGATAAAATTAAAATCGATATTAAAAAAATAATATTAGCAACAAGATCTTCAACAAAAATAACAATTTGTACAACAACAACAACAACAATTTGTACAAAATTATTCAATAGCAAAACTTTCATTAACTGAATATTATATGTCGGAAAAAAACTGGTCAACATGATGGAGCCGACACATCATGCAAGGCAAAATTCCCTTCAGGACGCCACAACAACTGAGGGAGGACAGTAATGATGACTTTGGAATGAAAAAGAATAAAGAAAAGAGAAAAGAAAAGAATAGACCAAGGCAACCTCTTGAAAAGCCATCAGAGCCTCTTTGCTCATCTATTAAGCCTGCCCTACACACCATTTGAGTAAAACAAGAGGAGGAATGAAAAATAGGAAAGTATGCCTAAATGTACCCTTAGGCAGGGATCTCAAACACAAGAGAGTGGAAGACCATGGTACAGAGGCTATGGCACAATCCAATGCATGAGAACACCTTTCTGTCAGGGAGGTCCCTTAGCCTTTGACTGAAGTGTCTATCCACAAGACAGTGGAGGGTTTGGATTCAGAGTTATCCCTCTCCTAGGCGGATTGTCAACCAAGACTTCGAGCTCCACCTGCCCGGGTTTGAGTTCGGAGTTGTCCCTCTCCTAGGTGGATTGTCACACAAGACTATGAGCTCCACCTGCCCATACCGTAACCCTGGTATAGGGTGGCTACCGAGCGCTACGCCTTGCCAAAGGGCGACTCGTGATTTTGTCCGGGGCTGCTTATTCAGTTTATTCGCAACTAACCTCTATATCTAGAGGCCTTCCCCCGATCCGCAACCTGGGGACCCACAAGATAGTTAAATTCCTCTTTTGGGTCATATTTCTTTGTATTTTGAATGTGTATACCAAGCCATCTTTTTTTCTCCATTACTCTTATTGTTTTTTTTGTCTGCCTTATTTATTCCTTTGCCATTTTTTGTCATTTGATGGATCATCTTATTGGATTACATTAATTATGAATTTATCAAAAAAAATTACAAGTTGTTTTATTTCAGATCCTTTGGAAGACCAGCGTAGATATCCTGCATGATGGATATTGGAAAAAAAGAGACAAGTGAATTAACCCTCGAAGATTTGCTCTTAAAGGCACAAAAACTGCGTTCGTTTGTTCGAAACCTTCAACATTTACAGTTCGATACATCGAATATACCAAAGTTTCCAAACTACCGATACAAAACCCCTGTTCAGAAGCGATGCGTTCAACATTTATCACTCCAGCCCGCAGATGTCTTGTTCCAGTGCCAAGAGTGCCATTTCTCCACAGATACCAGACACATTTTCCAGCAGCATCGATCGGACCATACCCAGAAAAAGAATTACACATGTCCCAAATGTGACTACCGCACGACCGCCAAGGGTAGCTTAACCCAACACCTGTTCATCCACAAAGAAATAAAGCGTTTTTCCTGCGACTCGTGCGATTTCTCTGCCCACCGAAAGTGGAATTTGACGCAGCACTCATTGATACATGCAGACAGGCGAGAAGGATTTGCCTGCAATGAATGTGACTTCAAAACAAACATAAAAAGTCGTCTCGAGAACCATCGAAAAGAGCACGATTCTAACGCCAGATTTCAATGCCCTCAGTGTAACTATCATTCTATCAAGATCGGCGCTGTTCGTCAACATATGCTCATCCATTCCTCCGAGAAGAGATTTCACTGCTCCCTTTGTGACTACGGAGCAAACCGAAAGTGGTGTCTCCGCAAACACTTCAGAAACCTTCATTCTCAAGGAGCTGTCCCAACCTGTTCCCTTTGTGGATTCGTGGCAAGCTCGAAACAAGAATTGAAACATCACCAGAAAATGCATAGTATATTGCCCAATGGTGATACTAATCGTCCACTCATTATATCAATAACTTCTAAGGATAGCTGAGTACAGCGTGTCTCAATCTAACTTTGTTAATGAGCACCTGAGATAATTCGGTCTAATTACCCGTGAGGGGAGGTAATTATTCTCTCTCTTCACAAAGGATCCTACCTCCAAGGAAGCCCATCTTGAATTGATAAAATGTTGGTATTTGAAGGAAATTGAATGTATTGGGGTATTTTTTTCCGATCTTAAAGTAAGAAGCGGGTTCCTTCTATTCAGACCCTTGGTATTTTGAGAGCACTTTTGCTTGCTTCTTAGAGGGTCCTGAGTTATGTGGCCTCGCCGAATACTATCGGGATGAGAAGTGTGCAGAAGTTGTTAGAGTCAAAGTGGAGGAATAGTTAGTTAAGTCGGGCTGGAAAAAGTTGATAGGTTATAGGTCTTGGAGAGGCTGTGTAGATGTTTGCTTGGCATCTATTGTTTAATGGAGTTGGAAATAATATGTGCAATGGCAGGAAAAAGGTGTTTATTGTGGTAAAGATAGTGTGAGCATGCATTTAAAAGATGGGTGTTCGTGAGCAAATCAGAAGAAATGTATAGTTAAGGAGACGACACGAGGAAATCTCTTGGCTCTCCCTGTTTTGTTTTTAATCTCATGGTATTGACCTATTTCAATTTCCATTCGATAAACATGGTATGGGTGGAAATGAGTGATGTAAATTAAATTCCATCAACACCAGTTGTTTTTTTGTTGAGTACCATTTTAGTAGTGCTGTGATGAATTCGTTTAACCATTATTATGACCACATCCTAATTGAGGTACCAGAACTGTGCTGCTTATGGGAAATGAAGGGCCAAGTCGCGGAGAAAAAAGAATGGCTGTCTTTGGTACTAATAGGTCATTTTTTTTTATTTTTAGCAATTTTATCTGGCAGCTGACAATGAGGTTCTTGATAACTCGTAAAGGGCTAAGTTGAGGAGAGTACTTTTATTGGCGTTGGCCTTTTCATTGCTCCTGACACACTAGTTGCTAAATTTCAAGTCTCGGTTTATCATATGAGGTGCCTCCTACAGCAAGCAACTATGCGAATAAAAAAGGACTGGTTCAAATTCACGTTTTCTGATGTCTCGAGTCTTTAAATATCACCTCCGAGGTCCATCAGGGAATGGGGAGGACCCATCTAGCTTTTTTTGTCCCTAACAATGAAATAATTGGCATTAAACAATTTAGAAGGTGATTCGAACCTGGCTCAGTGCGCGCCACGAGACCGTGGCAGAACAAACGGTTTTAGGAAAATTGCGATCTACCTTTTCATTTTTACTTTCCCCTACTTCATCACTTTCGTTACAAACCTCTTCTTAAAACTTTCCTCTAAGTTGCACCATTTGGTTTCCCCCCCCCTATTTTTTAATAAAAAAATTTCAATACGGAGCTTGATTAATTTGTGTATGCCATTTAATGACTCTCTCTTCCCAGGGCAGCAGTGCTCAGAAATGACGCCACGGCGCGTAGTCTTTTCCAGAAGTCCCTAACGGGGGAGGGGGGAGGAAGTTATATAAATTCCTTAACATTCACACTTTAGTTTCTCTAAACTCTGGTGAGTTTTTTTCTGAACTGGAGTCTTGCCCCCAGCCCTGACCGAACGAGATTCGACTGTTGGTTATGTTTTCAATGTGTTCCCGTAAGGGGGCACGGCGATTTGCTCTCCTGGCCGCCGTGCTGACGGGACTCAGCGCACTGTCCGGCCCCAGCTTGGCATTCTTTTTCTTCTTCCGCTAACCCCTACTTCGTCTTCTGTACCAATTCTCTTTCACCCTGCATCGTCCTTCCATCTACGTTTGTCGATCTCGGTGTATCAGAGCTGTCCGTCAGAGGGCGCGATCCTTTAGCTGGTCCTGCCTGTGTTAGTAGGTGGGTGCCTGAGCCGCCGTGGCGCTCTTGGGGGTCTTTGCTTCACCAACCGGTAAATTTCCGAGGCTGGCCGATGCTCCGAGTAGGTGTCTCGACGGTAGACAGTGACTGCGCTGCGCGAGTTCGCACTCCCTTTTATACTCAACTTCATTTGGGTAATAATAAAAAAAATCTCTCCCAGAAGTCAATAAGTCCTTTTCCGCGCTTGTTAGATCCTGATTTCGATTATCTTCGTTTCCTGGTGCTGAATTCCAGTGCCGGGTCCCCGCTTTCTAAATTGGACGTGTTTGATTTAAATGATGAGTTTGAGTCCCGTTGTGGTGCGCCCCGCCGTATGTGGGCCCGTGGTAAAGGCGATTTAGTGGTTGAGGTATTTTTGCGAGAGCAGTGTGGTGCCGTGCAGGATTTGTTCTCCATTTCGGAGGTTTCGGTTGTGCCCCACCCTCGCCTTAATTTTGTTAAGGGAGTGATTCGCTCCAAGGAATTATTGCAATATAATGTTTCGAGACTAAAAGATAAACTCGTCCCAGAGGGTTACAGACGTTTATAGGGTTTCTAAGTCTGTTGGTCCCACAAAGGTTCCTACGAGTACGCTCATCGTTACCTTTGAGCGTCAGGATCTGCCCCAGTTTGTTCGTACTGGTTATCTTCGTGTCCCGTTATGTTGAGCTCCCCAGAGACGTATTAATTGCCACCAGCAGCAATTGTAGGCAGGCTCGTCGCTGTGTGGCCTGTGCGTTGGCGTATCATGGCTCCTCTTGTGGCAATCATGAATTTTGGGGCCAATTGTGAAGGTTCCCATAGCGCGGCTTCACGTTCTTGTCCCGTATTCCTTTTTGAGAAGGAGGTCCTGGCTCTTCGGGACGCCCTCAGGCTGGACTTCCGTGAGGCCCGCTGTAGGGTGCGGGCGCAGCTGGCCGTCTCTTCTCTGACGTTCCCCGGAATGCGGCGTCCCGCCGTCCTCCTCCCGGTGTTCCCACTCATCCTTTGTCTTCTCGCGGTCCTTTTGTTGCTCCTTTCTCCCTGCCTTTGGTCCCTCCGTTGTGCCCCCTCCTTTGTCATTGGTTTCTTCTCGTGTTCCTCCCTCTGTCGCGGACCGTGAGACCGACCGAGCTGAGACACTGGGGGATATCCTGCAGTTCCTCCCGTTCCTTTGCCTTAGCGCAAACGGAAGGGTTCCTCCACCCCGTTCGGAGTTCAAGCGCGCTGCCTCTGATGAGGCTGCTTTGGCCCAGAGTCGGTTGTTGACACGTCCTCTGTTTTGATGTTTTCGCTGGCCTTTCCCGTTGGCATCACCGATGTCATTGTCCGGGCGGAAATTCACCTGGTTCCGTCTTCTTTGCCTCCTACCCCGGTCCCTTCTTCCTTGCCCCTTACCTCTGTGCAGTCTTCTGTCTCCTACTCCAGCTTCGTCTTCTTACCCTCTGAACCTGTTTCTTTCTCACCCTCTGTCCATGTTCCGCTTTCTGTTCCATCTTCTCATCTTAGTTCTCGCCCCTCTCTGCTTGATCTCCCTTTCCCTCCGGGCCATGAGCCATCCACGTTGTGGGATTCGGTCCAGGTCTCAGCTGTCGCCTCCCGCCGTTCACGCTGCCAAGTCCGTGCCGGGTGCGTCCCCGGCTCATCGCAATTTGTCGCTTACCCCTTCTGGGTCTTCTAGTTGTCGGGAACCTTCGACGGATTCCGTCACTAGAATCCCGACGTTGGTGTCCAAACGACAGTACCGTCTCTGTCGTCCTACAGTGGAATTGTCAAGAGGTTCTCCCCAAGTGGGAGGAACTCCAGCTCTTGCTTTCTAGCGTTCGGCCCTCGGTGGTCTGTTTGCATTAAAATAAGCTTGGGGCTCGCCCCTTCCCAGCACTTCCGCACTTCCGAGTGTTTAATTCCATCTCGGGAGTCTTGGCGCCAGTACGTATCTTCCATTTCTTCGTCCACGCCACTGACTCGGGTTTGGAAGCGGGTCAATAAGATCTGTGTTGTCGCTACGCTGGTCATGCCATCCCCATTCTGGACATCGGAGGCTCGCTTGTGTCCGATGGCCGGTTAGTCAGCGAAGCTCTGGCTGACCTTTTTGTTTCGGTGAGTAGCGCTGATAGCTATCCTCGACGGTTTTTCGATCATAAGTTCGCTATAGAATCTCGCCTTTTAGATTTTACCACGTGCGCCACCTACTCTTATAATGCTCTCTTTTTCGTCTTTGAGCTGCGGGATGCTTTGTCTCACTGTGGCTCCACCTCTCCCGGTGATGATTGCATCCACTACGACTTTCTCCGGCGTCTCCATCCCCACTCAGTTATTTTTGGTTGACTTCTACAACCTACTTTGGGTCAAAGGAATCTATCCGTCCTCCTGGCGTGTGAGGGTTGTTCTACCCTTCCTCAAGCCCGGTAGGGACGATTTGGACCCCAGTCACTATCGCCCGATTGCTCTTACGAGTTGTCTTAGTAAGTTGTTCGAGAAGATGGTCCAAGTTCGCCGCGCTTGGTTTTTGGAGTCCAACTCGCTCCTCTCCATTTCAGTGCGGTTTTCGCAGCGGCCGTAATACTCGACCACTTCATTCGTTTGTAAGACTCCGTTTTACGGGCCTTAACCTCCAGGCATCAGGTGTTAGCGGTGTTCGTCGACATTCAGAAGGCCTACGATACCACCTGGAGATATGGTGTTTTACGTCAGTTATATGATTGGAGTATGAGGGGCTTTTTACCGGATTTTATTCAAGAATTTTTATCATCCAGTAATTTCAAGGTCCGTATTGGGGATGCTTTCTCAGACTTGCGGATTCAAGAGGAGGATGTTCTCCAAAGGTGTGTTTTGAGTGTGACATGTTTCGCCTTTGCCATTAATAGTGGTGTCCACTCTTCCGAAGGGGGTTTTGGCTTCCCTCTTCGTGGATGACTTGGCGTTATTTCGTTCATCTCCCCGCTTGCCTTCTGCTGCCCCTCGATTACAGCTGGCAATTGATGTCGTGTCGGGTCGTGCTGTCTCAGGATTTCCGTTTTTCGGTATAGAAGGCTATGCATTTTTATCGGGGTCGTGGTGTCCTTGGTCGCCGTCCCCTCTTCTTGTGGGGCACGGTGATTGAGTATGTCCCCGTTTTTAGGTTCTTGAGTTTAACGCTTGATAGCAAGCTCACTTGGGTATCCCATTTGCGTCGCTTGAGGGCATCCTGTTCGATTATGTTATGTTATGTTTAAGACTATAGACCACGTAACGGGTGCGGTGATTTGCCATCCTGGCCGCCGTGCTGACGGGACTCAGCACCCCGTCCGACCCCAGCTTAGCCTCTTTCAGACAGCCTGTATTTCTCCTCTACTTCGTCGCTTTTCATACAACCTCTCCCACAACTTTCTCTGGTCAGCCTCTAATTTCACAGGGTAGATGCTGACCTCCTTCTCAGCCAACCGTCCCGGATGGGGGCTGAGGGGGGAGTGGAAAATGTTCCCTAAACCCTGAGCTCTGGTCTGGGGTGGTTGTTTTTTTAACAACCTGCTTCATTCCCACCCATACCTTCCTCACATCCCCTTTCCTTCTCACTTCACCCTCTATTAATTTTTTACGCCGTGTCCAAGGTGGAGCCGCTGTAGCGGGCCGAAAATATATACTCTAATCCCAATCGTTCCAACCCGCTTCCTACACCAATTCGGACGTGAGAAATCGAAGGAGAATGAAACAGATTGTATATACAGTCCTTTACTAACAAAACAAATGTACAATGATATTCACAATGGAGAGGGGTGATTAAATTAGAGATCTCGTTACTATTTCAAAAAAATATACAGCTAAATTTCCTATATATATATATATATATATATATATATATATATATATATATATATATATATATATATATGCAATAAAAAAATAAAATCCTACTTATAACTTTTAGCAATGAATCAATCAATCCTAAGAAACGATTCTATGCAAAATCGAACAAACAAAAAAAAAAACAGGACTACAACATTCAATATATAATTAACAAAATGAAAGGCCTCACGTTGTACAAAGAGGGTGGGGGGGGGGACGTCCAGCCACCTGCCACTCGAGCGAGCAAAATACCTAGGACTTAAAAACAAGTGGCGCCTCTGAGCTTGATGGAAGATAAGGGACTTTATCACGCTTGCATGGCTATTATAAGCCGTCCTTCATTAAGTTACACTATTTTAACCTCAACAAGACAGAACACGGCCTTGAACCTTTTACAAATACTATTGGCCTTTATTAATTAACAATAATAAATAGTTAGCTTTCCAGAATATGGCGCTTCGTTAAAGAATATTATAAACAAACTACACTCTTTCCAGAATATGGCGCCTGGAAAAAAAGAAAAAAACATGGAAATCAATTTAATACATAAAATAAACAAAACAAACCAATTCACACACACACACACATTCTTACAGAAGGAGGGAGAGAGTATTGGGAAAAAGGGTGGGAGAATGGCCCCTTATACACACACTGACATTCGCTCCACCACACCGCCATGCTGAGGATCGGCCAGGCCACAAGGCGGGAAGGGTGGTCCGAAATCGCGGCACCTGGCTCTGTCAGGTCCTGTAGGCACCCCATTGCAGAGCGGGCTACTGTGAGGGATGATAAGCGATTGCTTCTCGTGGAACAAATAGGGTCACCATGCCCATGAATGAAAATATAAAAAACCCCTAAATCTCTCGCCAATTCTCCTTGTTCATCAACGGAGCTGCCCTCGGGCAAATCCACAGAAAAATGGAGGTCCTCCCTCCCTGTGCTCGGGCAACTCCACAGAAAAAATGGAGGTCCTCCCCCGCCGCCCTGTGCTTCTCTCCTTCGCCTACGGGTGTAGGGGACACCCCCTTCTCTGGAGGTGCTTTTGGGCACCTACCTTTTTACAGCGGCAGTCCCCCCTTTTCTTTCCCAGGGGACTGCCAAGAAAGGCAACTCAGCGCCCACCGCTCCCAAGTGAAGCGGCTCAATAGCGCAAACCCCCTTAAGGGAAAGAGGGAAGCCAGGCCCATTCAGTCGCTGCCCTCAAAAGACCTTCTGGCAAGAATATTGAACCTTGCCGGGGTCAAGGTCTGTGCCTCCCTACAAATGACTAGTGACGCTGCCAACGGGACCTGCGATGTCCTGGGAGGGGATGGTCAACTAGAGGCCTCTCCTGAGATAGACATGGTCCTTGAGACAATCCAGCCTCAGACGGTAGGGCCTTCCATGGTGGGGAATCCGGGCTCGGCGCCAAACACCGAATCTGCCCCGATGCAAGGTCTTCCTCAAACGGCCCGGGCTTTCAAGGCAGTACGAGGAGGGAAGGGATCTCCTCCAACCGGTGCGACTACCAGGACCTTCTCCATCTCGGAGAAGGACCTGGCTGAGGCCGGTCCATCTGGCCTAGGGGCTTCTGCCGGTGGAGGGGAGAAGCGGGTTCATTCCCCGCCCTCTCCTAAAAAGAAAAAAAAAGAAAAAGACTCGGGCCTCCTCTCCATCTGTGGGGGTGGCGGGGACGGATGGGTCTGCTACCACTTTGGTAAGCCAACAAACCAAGATCGGAACATCCGGCCCCTCTGACTATAACTAAGACCAAAAGTGCACAGGGCAGAGCCTCGATAACATTAGGGCCCCTCATTCAGAGGTTAACTGGCGTTTTCGTGCCCGCTGGCTTCAAACGCTTCCTCATTATTCGCTCCACTGATGGCGCCATGTTGACCAAGGGCAACATGATCAATCAGAGGAGAGCATTAGCTAATGTAATTGGTAGAGAGCCGAAGGTAACCCGTTTCTCGGACGGGAGTCTCCTGGCGAATGCGACGAATCCCGCCGAGGCGGCCAAGATAAGTGCTCTTCGGACACTTCATGGCACCCCGGTGAGTGTGACGACGCACTCTACCATGAACTTGGCGAAAGGAGTAGCTTATGCGAGGGAACTCGTTGACTACATAGAGGACATCACCTTAGAGCTGGCCGACCATGGGGTGGTCAAGGTCGAATGTGTGATGAGAAAACAGGGAGGGGGCTCGAGACCCACCCCTACACTCTTCATCACGTTCGACTGTGACAAGCTCCATGAGTCGGTGCGTGCCGGTTGGTACCGCTACCGCGTGAAGGCATTTGTGCCACGGCCGCGGCGGTGCTATTACTGTCACCGCTTCGGCCATACGAATCGTTCATGTAGACGTGCAAAGTCGGGGTCACCCGAAGTCTGTGTAAATTGCTCCAAGGCTGCACATGATAAGTCCAAATCGTGTGTGGCCAAGTGTGTCAATTGCGGAGAGCCACAATGTGGTGCATATCATCTTGAGAAAGAAATCCTGGCCGTTCAGGCACAGGATCTACTCTCATTCTGCGGGGCTAAAGACTTGGTCCTGGCGCGCCCAGCTCTGCCTGGGACGTCTCATGCCTCAATGCTTAGAAAGACACCCTCTGCTCCTGCCCCATCCAGACGAACGAGCAAGGTTGTTTCCGCGCCCATTCGGAGCCATTCTGTGGGTTCTACTCAACCCGAACACTTCCCTGTAAAGCTGGTGGCACAAAGAGTCCACACCCAGCCTGGCTAAAACCAGGGCTACCCCCGCCTTCCCCCAGCGTGACCGTTTCCCGTAAGGCGAACCCGTAATCGGCGCGGCGATTTGCCATCGTGGCCGCCGTGCTGACGAGACTTAGCACCCCGTCCGACCCCAGCTTAGCATATTTTCCTTCTTTCAGACAGCCTGTATTTCTCCCCTACTTCGTCGTTTTTCATACAACCTCCCACAACTTTCTCTGGTCAGACTCTAATTTCACAGGGTAGATGCTGACCTTCTTCTCAACCAACCGTTCCGGATCGGGGCTGAGGGGGGAGGGGACAATGTTCCTTAACCCCTGAGCTCCGGTCTGGGGTGGTTGTTTTTTAACAACTTGCTTCATCCCCACCCATACCTTCCTCACATCCCTTTTTCTTTTCTCTTCACAATCTATATTTTTACGCCGTGTCTAAGGTGGATCAGCCATGCTGATGGACTGTCAGGCCACCAGGTGGGAGGAGTGGTCCTGAATGGCTGCAGCTGACTCAGCCAGGCCTGTACGTACCACTTGCAGAGCGAGCTACTGCGAGGGGTGATGAGCGGTTGCATCCCCTACTAAAAAGAGGGCCACCATGCCCAATGATGAGTAAAAAAAAACTCCTTTAATTCCTCCTGTACCAACGACGGAGCCGCCCTCGGGCAGCTTCACAGAAAAAATGGAGGTCCCCATCCCCCTGTGTTTGCGCAGGGAACCGTCCATATTTCTCTAACTGGAGAGGAGGCTTACTCCTCTCCTACGACTACGGGTGTAGTGGACTCCCTCTCATGCCCTTCTCTGGAGGTTCTTGGAGGCCCCTCTGAGGTAGAACTGGTCCTTGAGGCAACCCAGCCTCAGATGGTAGGGACTTCCATGGGGGAGAATCCGGGTTCGGCGCCAAGCACTGAATCCGCCCCTATGCAAGGTCTTCCTCAAACGGCTAGGGTTTCCGAGGCAGTATAAGGAGGGAAGGGATCTCCTACGACCGGCAGGAGCATCTCAATTTTGGAGAAGGACCTGGCTGAGGTCAGTCCATCTGGCCTGGGGGTTCCTGCCGCAGAGGGGAGAAGCGGGTTCATTACTCGCCCTCCTCTCCTAAATAGAAAAAAATAAGAAAAAGACTCGGGGCTCCTCTCCATCCGCGGGTGCTACGGGGACAGATTGGTCTGCTGACACTTTGGTAAGTGACCCAGCCAAGATCGGCACATCCTGCCCCTCTACCCCCCCGGTTGCGGAGCCCCCGACTAAGACTAAAAGTGCGCAGAGCGGAGCCTCGATAACATCCGGGCCCCTCATTCAGAGGTTACCTGGCGTTTACGAGCCCGCTGGCATCAAACCCTTCCTCGTCATTCGCTCCACTGATGGCACCAAGTTGGTCAAGGGTAACATGATCCATCAGAGGAGAGCATTAGCTAGTGTAATTGGTAGAGAGCCGAAGATGACCCGTTTCTCGGACGGGAGCCTTCTGGTGAGTGCAGGGAATCGCTCCCAGGCGGCCAAGATAAAGTGCTCTTCGGACACTTGATGTCACCCCGGTGAGTATGACGCCGCACTCTACCAGGAAGTTTGTGAAAGGAGTGGTTTATGCGAGGGAACTCGTTGAGTAGTCCATAGAGGACATCACCGTAGAGCTGGCTGACCATGGGGCGGTCAAGGTCGAATGTGTGATGAGAAAACAGGGAGGGGCTTCGAGACCCACCCCTACACTCTTCGTCACGTTCGACTGTGACAAGCTCCCTGAGTTGGTGCGTGCCGGTTGGTACCGCTACCGCATAAAGGCATTCGTGCCACTGCCGCGGCGGTGCTATTACTGTCACCACTTCGGCCATATGAATCGTTCTTGTAGACGTGCTAAGTCGGGGTCACCCGAAGTCGGTGTAAATTGCTCCAAGGCCGCACACAATAAGTCTAAATCGTGTGTTGCCAAGTGTTTCAATTGCGAAGAGCCGCACCCCGCTTCTTCGAAGCAATGTGGTGCATATCTCCTGAAGAAAGAAATCCTGGCCGTTCAGGCCCAGGATCGTCTCTCATTACGCGAGACTAAGGACTTGGTCCTGGCGCGCCCGGCTCTGCCTGGGACGTCTTATGCCTCACTAGTTAGAAAGGCACCCTCTGATCCTGGCCCATCTAAGCCAACGAGCACGGTTGTTTCCGCGCCTATTCGGAGCCCTTCTGCGGGTTCTACCCAACCCGGGCGCTCCCCTGGTAAAGCTGGCGGCAAAAAGGGCTCCCCCTACGCTTCACCCAGCGTGACCGTTTCCCATAAGGCGAAACGGCCACGCGCCTCCACCGAGTCGTTAGACTCACAGGAGTCAACACCCCTGAAGTTGGTCGCCAGGCCATCTTCCGTGGTTCCTAATGTTTTTCCCCGAAAGGAGGCCAACAGCAAAGGAGCTTCGGCTGCTTCACCCACGCCTAGTGGTGGGCTGAGTGGCTCGGAGACGGTGGTTCCTCGAAAAAAGGGCCCCCCGCATCCGAAGCCGCAACGCACGCCTAAGGTTTCGGGGCGGAGGGAGGAAAAGACTCACATGGCGAGCTGAACCACCCCCAATAACTCCTTGAAGGCAACAAGGCCTTCAGCGCTTTGTCCGGCCAACAGAACACGGGGTTCTGCCTCCGGGAAGCGTACGGCCAATCCCGTGAGGGTCTTCTGCTCGAAGAGGGCCCCCGCGTCTTTTCCGAGCTACGCCTGGAGGGCATATTCCCTCAATGGACTTGCCGTGGACTCCCCCCAACTGGAAGGAGCTGCGGAGGCTCGTTTTGTCCCGTTCCCCGTTAGCCATTTTTCTTCAGGAGACCATGCTTGGCACGTGCCCCCTGCCTGCCTTTCCGGGGTATAAGGGTCTTGCAACCCCACCCCCGCGAGATGGACGGGCTGGGGGATGCGCGGTTTACACCCAGCATGATTTCTCCGTTCTCCCTTTCACTTTAGATAGGTCCTTTCAGTCAGTGACTGTGCGGCTTCACCTGGATAGGAGGTATACTATCATTTCTGCGTACATTCCACCGTCAGCTGACTTCGACGCGGGAGACTTCCGCCGCGTCGTAGCACGGTTGCCGAGGCCCTTTCTCTTGCTTGGAGATCTGAACGGCAGGCATCGTCTCTGGGAGGATTACTCAATAAATCCCAGGGGACAAGTACTTACCGATCTGATCGAAGAGCTTGAGATAGGTGTCCTAAATGTGGATGAGTTTACGCATCACTGCCTACATGCGCTATAAGCGCCGCCCGAACGATTTCACTGTCGCTGAATTTCGTCGGGCTAGGGCTAGGTCCCAGTATATTTCGAAGCACGCCCGTCGCTCTCCTTGTCTGCACTTAACGGGAAGACCCCTCCTGCAGAAATGTGGAAGCGAGTCAAAAGGATTCGGGGCAAGTTCTCGCAGGACCTCCCTCCCGTTCTCCAGTAGAATGGGACCGCAATCTCGGACCCCGCGTCCGTGGCGGAATCCTTCGTGACCTCTTTCTCCTCATTCTCTAGCTGGGATATTGCTCCGCCAGCATTCAATGCACGTCGCGATGTCGCGGTTTGATGCCGGCAGGACCTTACCTCCAGAGGCGGAGAACCCTTCAACGACAGGTTTATTGTGAGTGAGTTGAGTTCCGCTCTTGCTTCGTGCGCGGACACCGCCCATGGTCCGGACGATGTCCAGTACGCCATGCTTCGACACCTGGGTGAGCGAGGCATGGCTTTTCTGTTATATTTGTTTAACAGGATCTGGGTGGAGGGTCTCCTCCCATATTCCTGACCAATCGCTACTATGCTCGCCTTTTGCAAACCGGGGAGAGATCACTCTCCCCCGGCCGGTTCCCGCCCAATCTCTCTAACCTCTTGCGTGTGCAAGTTGATGGAGAAATTGGTAAATGTTAGATTAGCCTATTTCCTGGACAGCGGAGGCTATCTGTCTTCTGCACAGTGCGGCTTTCGCAAGTTCCACTCCACGTCGGATGGTCTGCTCCGACTGGAAAATGCCGTCTGCGAGGCCTTGCTTCGTAGACAGCACTACGCCACGGTGTTTATTGATCTGGAGAAGGCCTATGATACCGCATGGCAATACGGTATCATAGAGATTCTCCACACGATGGGGGCGAGGGGACGCCTCCCAATGTTTATATCTGAATTTTTGCGAGATCGTCGATTTCGCGTACTGGTAGGGGGAGCCCTCCCTGGCCCAATGGAGCAGGAAGAGGATGTCCCGCATGGAAGTGTCCTCAGTGTCACACTCTTTGCCCTGAGCATCAACGGCACCACCTCTGTGCTGCCGGAAGATGTTCTCGCTACGCTCTACGTGGACGACCTTTCGATCTCTTTTGCCGCGGCCCAGATGCCAACTCTGGAGCATCGACTTCAACAGGCATTGAACCGCGTCTCTCGCTATGCCGAAGCACACAGGTTTCGGTTTTCCTTGGCCAAGACTAAGGTAGTGCACTTCTGCCGTCATCCACGACTCCACCTCGACCCAGATTTGTTTCTTCATGGGGTGCGCCTGGAAGTGGTTGAATCGCATCGTTGCCTTGGTCTTGTATTTGAACGACGCCTCACCTGGGAGGCTCATATTCGCAGCCTTCGGGTCTCTTGTACCCGCGCCATGGATATTCTCCGTTCCGTGACGTTCAGCGCTTGGGGCGCTGATAGGGCTACTGCCTTACTTTTTTATCGATCCTCTGTTCGTTCGAAGCTCGAGTACGGATGCGAGTTTTATGCATCCGCAGCTGAGAGTTTATTGTGGAAGGTCGACCCGATCCACCACACCGGCCTTCGCCTTGCGACCAGTGCCTTCCGCACTTTCCCCATTTAGAGCCTGTTGGTCGATGCTAGGGAGATGCCACAAGCTCTACGCCGTGTACAGTGCATCACTCGCCTGTACGCGTGAGCCCGGCGCCTCCCTCAGCCGCCAACAGCTCTCACTGCATCCGCAGCTGATCTCGACGGTGCCTATGCCGCCGAGAGACGCCCATGATACCCTAAGCCCTTTGGGTTTTGGGCTAGGAAACTCCTTCGGGAGCTATATATAGCTTTCGGGCCGGTGGCGCCCTTGGTTCTGCTGAGAACGCCACTAGGTTTTGTTGGTGGTGTTTTTTGTTATTGTTTTCTTTTTAGGTAACACGCTCCTACGGCGGGTGCAGGGGGACCTCCCCCGACGCCGGAGCTTGCTTCCTCATTGTCATCTCTTTTTATCGTTGTTTTCTTTTCAAATTTGTATTTTAAAGTATCATAAAACTAAGCTGTTTGTTTACGGCGAATTATGCCCAATTGGGAAGTGGCCAGATAGCCCTAAAAAAAAAAATCCTTCGAGAGCTAGATATAGCTCTCGGTCCGGTGGCGCCCCTGGTTCTGCCCAGGACGCCACCCTGGAAGGTACCACATTTGGCTTTTTGTCGCCAAGCCTCTGCTCCCAAAGCTTGTACAGCACCGGGAGTATTACGTTCGACCTTTTTGGAGCACACATCGTGTCACGCTTGTACCGTGCCAGTGTATACGGATGGCTCCAAGTCCCAAGAGGGGGTCGGCTTCCACGCCGTATCCCCTCTGTTTGAAGTCAGCGGGGCTCTACCAGGCGCTGCGTCTGTCTTCACGGCCGAGCTGGTGGCAATACACCACTCGGTACGGGAGACTACACGACGTGCACGGTTCAGAGACCGGATTGTGATCTATAGCGACTCACAAAGCGCCCTGAGTGCTCTCGGGGCATTGGAATCTCCGCATCCCCTGGTTCGCGATATCCGTGACGACACGGTTTTGACGAGCCGGGCCGATGTCGAGATTATCTTCTTTTGGGTTCCTGGACATATAGGAATTGCGGGGAATTAGAGCGCCAAAGAGTCCGCGATGACTCTGCGACCGGACCAGCGTTTCGCTCTTCCTCACACCGACTACATGGCAGGATTACGGGCAGCTCTTCGGACCGCTTGGCAAAGAAGATGGGAGACGGTTGAAGGGAACTTAAAGTTGCGTGCCATTGCGCCGCGACTGTTCCCATGGACCTATCCCCCAATTCCGCGACGCCTTCAGGTCGCTTTCTGTCGTCTCCGAATCGGACATACTCGTGTGACGCATCGTTATTTGATGGAGCGCTCTCCTGCGCCCTAATGCGACGACTGCGTCGTCCCCCAGACTGTTTGGCACATTCTTGTCGAATGTCCCAGTCTGGGTGATCTTTGCGCACGTTACCTGTCCCGGTACCGGGATGGGTGGGGTCGCTACCGCCTGTCCCTTGTACTCGGGATGAGTGCGTTTCTCATTGACTGGTAGACTTGTTGACTTCTGGGGTGAGGCCGGCCTTCTCCGTATTATTTAACCTGTTTTTTTATTTTTGTTTTCGTCTTTTCCCTTATAGGTCGCACCGTTTTGCGCCGGGGGGACCTACCCCCGACGCAGAAGCTTGCTTACTGCTCGCTTCCTTTTCCATTTTTTTTTGGAGGGGGGGTCTTTTTTTGTCTTTTTGAATTTTATTTTAAAGTAGCCTAGTACTAGGCAGGTTTTGAATACGGTGACAAATGCCCAAGTAGGCAGTCGCCAGATGAGCTCTTAAAAAAAAATAAGGCTATGGATTTGCTTAGGGTTTTATCCCACACCACTTGGAGTGGTGATAGGCGCACCTTGTGGTCACTTTATTCGGCACTGGTCTAATCCTGGCTGGACTACGGTTGCCAGGTATATTCTTCAGCGTCTCCTTCAGTCTTGAAGATACTTGACCCTGTTCTTTCGCTTGGGCCCCGTCTTAGTTGTGGAGCCTTTCGCACCTCACTTATCCCTAACCTCCGTTGAGGGTGACTTGCTTCCCTTGCCATACCACCTGCTGCAGGTGTGCCTACGATTTCTGTTTCGTGTTCAGCAATACCCTTCATCTCCAGTCCATGAGTGCCTTTTGCCCCGTCTCTTCGGCATCTTTTGATCGGTGGCCATCTCTACCCCGTCCTCTGGGGCTTCAGGTTGGGGACCATCTCTCCCCCCTGGGTGTTCCCGCGTTGTTGGCCTTCCCATTCCTGCCGGTTCCTTGTTTGGGCATCCGCCCTCCTGAGGTCTGTACTGCTTTGTGGCATTTCGAGAAAGGGTCTACTGACCCTCGTCTATTAAAGTGCCTGTTTCTTAAACATGCGTGTTCTCATGCTCACCAGCATCCCATCTATACTGACGGCTCGAAGTCGGACCTCGGTGCTGGGGCAACCGCGGGTTCCTCTACGGAGTCTCTTCGGTCCGCCGTCACTCCTGTAGCATCCGTTTTTAACGCATAGTTGACGGCCATTCTTTAGGCTTTTAATTTGATTTTCTCCCTCGATTCTTCAGATTTTATTGTTTTTAGCGATTCTCGGCCTGAGTTAGAGGCAGTTCGTTCTTTTACGTCCACACACCCTTTAGTTTAACGGATTCGCTCCTGGCTGATCAGAAATGCCTCCCATTACAGGGTGGCGTTCTGTTGGGGGTCCCGTGCAACGAGGCGGCTGATCGGCTGGCCCGCTCGGCCACCCTCGAGGTGCCGGATGTAGCCCCTGTGCCCTTTAGGGATTCCTACCCCGTAATCAGGACGTATGTCTTTTGTTTGTGGCAGAGAGAATGGGATTCGCTCCCCTCTTCTAAGCTGTCCCTTATTAAAGGCTCTGTCCGTTCCTGATCCTCTACTTCTCAGCTACTCCAGTCTTGGTAGGTTGCGAATTGGGCACACGCGACTCACCCATGGCTATTCAGTTTCGGGTGGAGACCGAGTTGCCCCTGGTTGTTCCTTTTGCGGTAGCGAGCTGTCTGTGGCTCACATTTTAATAGTTTGTCCCCGCCTTGTTTCTCTTCGAACTTCGAGCTTCCCTACCCTTTCTGGCGTCGCCTTCCCTGCTCGACTTCGCTTTATTTTATCAGAGGACTCCCTTCGGTGGTCCTCCCTCCTTATATTTGTATCACGAAGTGGCGTTTTATCCCTTTTATAAATTCTTTCCATTTTTGTGTGTATCTGTTATCCTGTGCCCTCCCCTACCACTGGCGCATGTCTTTTGTTTATTGCCCCAGCCTCCCTTGTTTTTGGAATGAGTGCTGTATGCCCATAATTTAAGTGTGCGTCTTTGTGTGTTGTAATGTTTTTTCTAATCCTTTGCTTTTTCCCATTTTTATTGAGTGTCTCCCACGCCTCTTCTGACTTTTTTCGGCGACCCCATTTTAACAGTGCTACCATTAAGAATCCATTAGGATTGGGTAGCTGCCACCTGGTTTTTCCCTTATACTTAAACTTTTTAATGTGTCGGATTTTAAGGTGGTTTGTGTGATTAAGCAGGAATTGCTTCCGAGTGGTGTGTCGGGGTGGGAGGTTGGGTGCCCCCTTCCCCCATGGCCAGCTTCTCCATGGTGAGCTCGTAAGGCTAGATATCACAGGAAAGGGGCGCGTGGCGCATTTTCTCCAGGAACAGCGTCAGCGGTTGAGGATGTCCTCTGGGTGATATCTTTCCCCCCTTCCCGACTCCTTTTGGCCACCAATGGGGGCACAACATTGTCCACGATAGGTTTACTTTCAGAAATGTTAAGATGTGATTTCTTATCTGAAGATACATCGGTAATGCTAAAAGGCAAAGCGAATTTAAGGATTTATATTTGTTTTTTTTTTATTATTATTAAAACGCCATTTGTAAACTGTCCGGCAGCTTTTCCGCAATCCATCTCTTGCCTCCTAGCTGGAAGAGGTTGGGGCTGGCGGTGCCAACAATACGTGAGTCCTTACTCATAAAGTCCAGTTCGGCTGACCACCAACGCCCTCCGAGAGCTAATGGGATGTGGTATCCGTGACCCAGCACCCATGCATCAACTGTTGCTAAGAGATCATTTTTGCCAAAGGCCTCCGTGTCATACCTACAGAGGATCTATTAGAGAACCTCTCCCCAGGATGCTACGCACCTTCAGATCCTTGGTTCCACCCCCTACATTTACTGGAGAATTTGGTGTCCACCCATAAGTGCCATCACCCGTTGCTTTAAATGCAACAAGTTAGGAGACGTTAACTTTATCTGCTGAGCGACAGTTTCTCACTGCCCTAGCTCATCCCAACTTCCTCTCCCGCCATGTGCCCCTAACGAATCTCGCGTCACAAGCTCTGCTCGCCCTCGATTTCCCCCCTCCTGCAGCTCACTAACTCATTCTCGGTACCCAAACCCGCGCAGCTTCGTTACCTCACAGTTTACTCGGACGCAGCCAGACTCACTGTCTTAACCCCCATTGCCGGTGGAAGCACTGCGTTTCCCCTTCAGATGCGGATACCACACTCCCAGCCTGTCAAGTGACTCGACGTGCTATGTCTTACGCTCAAAATAAATCTCGCATGTCTCCCGTGTTGAAGGTTTTTCTTAAATTGACTGCCGCTACTCACGCCCATGGAGAACGTAACTGATATAGATGTATGCAACACACGATTCGTCCTTCCATACCTCATTCCTCTCAGTTTAAGAAGCAATGAGGAACCTCTTCGGGAATTCATCGATAACTTCCCAGAACCCCCTCACCCGAACACCAGACGCCAAAATTCTACTCCTCTCATGTCCACGCAACAAACCGACCCCCTCCTAGGACTTTGAGCCGTCCATATACACGCCCCGATAAAGTGTGACACGAAGTGTGCTCCCAAAATGCCGAATGCAATACTCACGGCACTGTGGAAGCTTTGCATGGCGACAACTAGTCGAAGGTGGTACACCCTAGAGTGGTATACTGGGCAAGACCAGAGGCACAGCCTGCCCGACAGCTACACCCAACTCTCGAAGGAAATTCCTATCCCTAAACCTAAGTTGCTTAGGGTATGACCTGCGTCTCTCAGAGGCATAGACACCATCGAAGTCGGCTGCGGATGCAATGAGAGCCATCGACTGAGGGAGGTTCCGGCCTGACGCATAATGCTCGCAGCCTTAGGGTCTCTTGTACCCGCGCCATGGACATTCTCCGTTCCGTGACGTTCAGCGCTTGGGGCGCTGATAGGGCTACTGCCTTACTTTTTTATCGATCCTTTGTTCATCGAAGCTCGACTACGGATGCGAGTTTTATGCATCCGCAGCCGAGCGTTTATTGCGGAAGGTGGATTCGATCCACCACACCGGCCTTCGCCTTGCGACCGGTGCCTTCCGCACTTCCCCCATTGAGAGCCTGTTGGTCGATGCTGGGGAGATGCCACTCGCTCTGCGCCGCGTGTAGTGCATCACTCGCCTGTACGCGCGAGCCCGGCGCCTCCCTCAGTCGCCAACAGCTCTCACTGCACCCGCAGCTGATCTCGATGGTGCCTATGCCGCCGAGAGACGCCCATGATACCCTAAGCCCTTTGGGTTTAGGGCCAGGAAACTCCTTCGAGAGGTAGATATAGATCTCGGGCCGGTGGCGCCCCTGGTAAAGTCCAGGACGCTACCCTGGAGGGTACCACATTTAGCTATTTGTCGCCACGCCTCTGCTCCCAAAGCTTGTACTGCGCCGGGAGTATTGCGTTCGACCATTTTGGAGCACACATCGTGTCACGCTGGTACCGTACCAGTATATAGGGATGGCTCCAAGTCCCAAGAGGGGGTCGGCTTCCACGCCGTATCCCCTCTGTTTGAAGTCAGCAGGGCTCTGCCAGGCGCTGCGTCTGTCTTCACGGCCGAGCTGGTGGCAATACACCACTCGGTACGGGAGATTACGCGACGTGCCCGGTTCGGAGACCGGATTGTGATCTATAGCGACTCACAAAGCGCCCTGAGTGCTCTCGGGGCATTGGAATCTCCGCATCCCCTGGTTCGCGAAATCCGTGACCCCACGGTTTTGGCGAGCCGGGCAGATGTCGAGATTATTTTCTGCTGGGTTCCTGGACATGTAGGAATTGCGGAGAATGAGCGCGCCGATGAGGGCGCCAAAGAGTCCGCGAGGACTCGGCGACCGGACCAGCGTTTCGCTCTTCCTCACACTGACTACATGGCAGGAATACGGGCAGCTCTTCGGACTGCTTGGCAAAGAAGATGGGAGACGGTCGAAGGGAACTTAAAGTTGCGTGCTATTGCGACGCGACTGTTCCCATGGACCTATCCTCCAATGCCGCGGCGGCTTCAGGTTGCTTTCTGTCGTCTCCGAATCGGCCACACTCGTGTGATGCATCGCTATTTGATGGAGCGCTCGCCTGCGCCCTATTGCAACGACTGCGTCGTCCCCCAGACTGTTCGGCACATTCTTGTCGAATGTCTCAGTCTGGGTGATCTTCGCGCACGACACCTGTCCCGGTACCGGGTTTGGCGGGGTCGCTACCACCTGTCCCTTGTACTCGGGACGAGTGCGTGTACTTTGACTGGTGGACTTATTGACTTTTGGGGGGAGGCCGGCCTTCTCCCTTTCATTTAACCCGGTTTAATTGTTGTTGTTGTTTTTGTTATTGCTTAGTTATTGTTATTGTTATTTCTTTTTATTGTTTCCTGTTCAATTTTTTAGAGGGAGCCTAGAACTAGGCTGTTTGTTTACGGCAACTTATGCCTTAGTCGGCAGTCGCCAGATAGCCCCTTAATTAAAAAAAAAAATAAAATGGCGCATAATGCACTGTACAGGGCCAGAATGAGTGGCATCTCTCCAGCATCGACAAGTGAGATCTCAATGGAGGACGGGCGTAAGGCACCGGTCGTTTGAGGGAGGACGGTGTGGTGGATTGAGTCAACCTTCCGCAATACACGTTTGGCTGCGGAAGCATAAAACACATCCGTAGGCAAGTTTCGAACGAAAAAAGGATCGATAGAAAAGCAGGGCAGTATCCCTATCACCAACCTAGGTGTTGAATGTCGTGGAAAGAAAAATATCCATGGCGTGGGTACAAGAGACTCTAAGGCTGCGAATATGAGCCTCCCAGGTGAGGCGTCGGTCAAATACAAGACAAAGGATACTGTGCAAATCCACCATTTCCATGCGGACCCCGTTTAAGAAAGGGTCAGGGTGGAGCCGTGGTTGGCAGCAAAAGTGCCTCACCTTAGTCTGGGACAAGGAAAACCGAAACCTGTGAGCTTCGCTATAGCCAGAGGTGTGGTTCAATGCCTGTTGGAGTAGACGCTGCAGAGTTGGCATTTGGGCCGCTCCAAAAGAGATCGGAAGTCGTCCACGTAGGGCATAGTGAGAACATCTTCCGGCAGCACTCAGGTGATACCGTTAATGCTCAGGGCAAAGTGTGTCACACTGAGGACACCTTCCTGCGGGACTTCGTTCTGCTTACTTGGGCCAGAGAGGGCTCTCCCGACCTGTACGCTATGTCAACCATCTCGCAAAAACTCCGAAATAGAGATTGGTAGGAATTCCGTCACTCTCGTGTGGAGAGAGTTCATGATAACGTATCACCATGCGGTATCATAGCCCTTCTCCAGTTCGAAAATCAGCGTAGCGTAGTGCTGTCTACAAAGGGAAGCATCGCAGTCGGAGCAGAGCATCTGACGGGGTGGAAGGCAAGTGGCCTCCGCTGTCCAGGAAAATGTTATTCTCACATTTACCAATTTCTTAATCAATTTGCACACACAGGAGCTTAGAGAGATTGGGCGGAAAACGGCCAATCGAGCCCAGTAGCGATTCGCCAGCAGTTTTTATTTTACCCTTTACATTGGTATCAAACATGAATGACAGCTCTCTGATTAGTTGTTACGTCAAAGTGTCTCTCACCTCCAAAAGTTTTCATTAACGTATGCTCTCTACCACTGCATACGCTTATTTTTAAACGATGTGGTGACTTTTCTTATTGGTTCAGTGAGCGTCCTAAGAAAGCCACTGGTCTTCCGTACTGTGATAAGGTGGCTACGATTGCATTATCTGGTGAATCCGTTTCTATGGAAAAGAGGGCGCCTGAATTGATAAAGATTTACCGGCCTCAAAAGCAGTGTGAGGTCGGTCCTCTGAGCATATTTCTATCTGATGTATGCATTGGATAGATCAATAATGCTGAAATAGTGATTCTTAGCGATATTTGCAACCATATCTTCAATCCTGGGTAGCGGGTAAGCATCCAAAGAGGTGTATTTATTTATTCTAAAAAAGTCTACCACCATTCGTTTTTTTTCTTATTTGCATTTCATGTCACTGCCACTTATGCGCACCAAGGAGAATTACTATGTCCAATAATCGCCTCACGAAGTAGACGTTTAACCTCATTTTCGACGAAATCAGAATCTTCGGAACTGTAATAGCGAGACTTGGTAGCAATTGGAGTGCAATCCGCGGATAAGTTTCTAAACAGTTTAATTAGGGGGAATCTTTAGTTTAGTCAATCCACACACAGGTAAGGATGATTATCTGTCCCCATTATTTAAGCTAACGCTTTTATGCACTCTTAAAAATGGTAGGCCAAGAATAATATCAGTACAAGCGTTTGAAAGCACAGTAGCTTCGACATTCTCAAGTACGACCATTCATCGAAACGTTAACAATGCAATAACATTTAAGATTTACTGAGAAAGAAGTGTAAAGAACATGGCCATGGCACTAGAATTGCACCACCAGTGCCTCGCAGGAATAGGAAGAATTGTAACAAATGCCCACGCGTATATATATATATATATATATATATATATATATATATATATATATATATATATATATATATCTACGAGCATATTGAAAAAACTCACAAAGTGGCACGCCAGGAAAGCAATAGTATGAAAATTAACCCACAGGAAAATGTAAAGATGAATCCAAGCACTTTCTAACTATATTTGCAAGTTCATTTTCAAGAAATGTCTTAAAAATGGAGAAAAAAAACAATGGAAAAACGAAAACAAGACGGAAAAATACCAATAAAAAGAAAAATAGACAATTAATAACAGACATATGCATCCCTAAAACGATATACACACAACAACGCCGTTTGTACTATGTGATGGGCGTCCCCTTCGTATCTTTGTACCCTATATAAGGTTATCTTTCCATTTTCATGACATTCCTTGAAAATGAACTTGTAAATATAGTTCGAACATGCTTAGATTCATCATTTCATTTTCCTGTGAGTTAATATATATATATATATATATATATATATATATATATATATATATATATATATATATATATATATATATATATATATATATAAACTGGTCAAGGAATTAAGCGGGAAGGCGAGAATTCAGATAGCAGTAAAATTTGGCGACAGTGTAATAAAAACTAACATTCCGTGTTTGGGAATGGTATTAAGCCGAGACAGCTGTCTGCGTCTCAGAATGACAAAATTATATAAAAAAAAAATGAAAAACCGTAGGCTCCATAAATTGATTAGCTTCGGAGACCATGGGATGAGAAAATCCCGTCCAGTGTGTGGAGCCATAAACAATATGATCCCAGAGTCGAAAATGTCACGCCTCCTGTACTATTTATAGAAGAAAAATAGATAATTCGATACTTAGGTAGACAGTTAAGTCAGACAGACGGAGAGACACCGTAAGATGGATAGTAAAGAACTAATTACGGTTCATTTAGCGTCACGAAGCCGTTTTCTTGCCTGGCAGTGAAATATTCCCTGACCGTATCGTGTAAACGCGAGCCTCCGTTTTCTTTTGTTTGTTGGAAATATACATTTATTTTTGTTTACGTGATTCTGAAGGCAGCCAATCCCGGGTCTAGGCACAATTTTATGCAAATGTTGAATACTATATCGTTGGCCTAGATAGCGTACATGATCCAATATTCTTCACGCATAAATCTTGATTAAATGAAGGGATTTTGAATTATGAACAATGTAGGCCAAAAGAAACACTTCTCACGTGGGTTGGAAAATAAATGCAACGAGTTTTTAAAGAAAATAATATATATATATATATTTATATATATATATATATATATATATATATATATATATATATATATATATATATATATATATATATATATATATATATATATATATATATATATATATTAGAGATTAACAAACCAGATTATAATAAGTTGAATTACGTAAATTAGGCAAGGTTGAACTTTAGTTGAAAATAACCACGTGACGAGATGAAATATGCCGTATAAATTTCGTAAATTGATGTTGAATGTGGAAATGATTTTGATATAGTGAATGTAATCGTTTTCCTGTAGCGACTATAATTAGTGAATTGGGTCTAATGAAAGTGTGAATGGGATTTAGGATCTCTCTAGTATGGGCTGATTTTAGAGAATATGTGAAGAGGAAAGTTTTTAACTGACCTTAATATGACGACGCCAAGAATACGAGTAAGAGACTCATTTCGCGTTATTTCACAAGTGGTGAAATGCGTGTGTTTGTATGTGCGTGAAATTCTAAAAGATGTTCTTTGTATCTGTACGTTAAATGAAATCAGTTTCTCGTCACAGAATGATTGAATTATTAAAGGTTACATAAATTAAATGAATGATTGAATTGTAAAAAGTTATGCATAAAATAATTGAATAATTGAATTGACAAAGGTTAAATAAAATAAATGAATGAATTATTAAAGTGAACATAAATTACATGAATGATTTAATTGACAAAAGTTAAATAAAATAAATGAATGATTTAAATTTTATACATAATATATATATATATATATATATATATATATATATATATATATATATATATATATATATATATATATATATATATATATATATATATATATATAAGTTTTCCAGGAGGATTTATTATAGGATGCCCAGAGGGCATTGCTATAATTCCTCTTAGTCCTTTCTCGATCACAAAGACGTCGGTAAGCCCAGTAACTCGGAATATTATTTGAGTATCTTTGGAGTCAAATACGAGATTAACGCCACCTATCACCTTATTCGCGGGACTTGAGGGACCTCTCCAAAATATTGCATGACATTAATTCCATTCCCTCTATAATCCGGGTGGCGGTCAATAATAATATTTATCAGCCAGTCGCACCTTCCCCCTATAAACATGGCGCCTACAACAAACGTAACCCCCATAAACTGGTGACCCCTACGTTGCGAACAGTGAAAGCATCAAAAATATGGACTCTGCAAGCTATCGTCAGACAGGACAAGGTGAACGGGACTTCGTGAACCCTATTAACATCAAGCCGCCCATCTTTAATGAATCAGCAGTCACAGGTTGGTTTGGCATTGTGGAGACGCAGTTGCACGTTTCTGGGCTAAAAAAGGAGACCTAGTTCTTTCACGTATTAGCCTCACTTCCATCTGAGGCCGTTGACCGTCTTCCGGTAGCCATTTTGGCCCAGCAAAACTACCAGAGTTTAAAAACGGAAGTGATCGGCCTTTTCGAGAAGACAAGCCTGAGCTATTTGAAAAGCTAATACCATCCTCCGCACTCACAGGCCGGCTCTCAATCAATCTAGAAGAACTGGGAAGAACTTCCCTTCAGGTAGGAGTAAGTGAGTAGCTCGTGCGTCATGAATGTATACAATCCTTGCTGCTGAACATTGCGCCTATAATTGCTACACACACAAAAAAAAATAACCCTGGCCCAATTGGGTAAACTGGCGGATGAGTTTACTGCGTTCGACAAAGGTCAGTGCCGTATCCGCGTCCAGTGCGTTTTCTAACGAAGCGAGTGATAAGTGCATAAATAATTCGGTGGGTTCTGCACGATCGGTGCCTAATGATAACTACAATGCGCGTAATATACCGGAGGGATTGCGATCATTCCGGAGAAAACAGAAACCCTTCGTTTGCCGCTCTCACCTATACTTTGGCGATGAGGCCAAGTTTTGTAAGCCCTGGTTCAAGTGGCCAAAAAGAGGAGAACGCTTGCAAATGCAGCCTTCCTCCAGGCCATCTTCGCCAGTCCCACGGGGAAACTAGCCAGGCATGCCTTAGCAGGCGCAGCCGCTGGTATGCCATTAGTTTTTACCGTCCCGCACAAATATATGGTAAAAAGTGCAAATTTTTAATTGACACCGGGGCAAGTGTCTTGGTAATCTCGACGGAATTGGCAAGGTCGAGTAAATCGCGCGAATCCAACGTGAACATATCAACAGCAAATGGAGGAAAAATCAAGGTACACGGCAAGGTTCACACGGACATAGCGATCCCTAGTCTTTGTCGGTCCTTTAGTTGGTCGTTTATAGTCGTGGATACCACCTCTCCGCTCTTAGGGAGTGATTTTTTAACGAATTTCAACCTGCTTATGGATTGCGCGCGCGGCGTACTGGTGGACGAATAGACCAAGCTTGCATCAAGTGTTAAATTATCTGAGGAACTTGCAGTAGCCCTTATCATAAATGGCCTACAGAACATAACCCCCTACCTGTGCAGGGCCATCCTAAAGGAATATGTTCCTCTGTACCCCTCCGCTCCCACTCAGCCATCACCACCATCGCCACACTCAGTAGTCCACAATATCGATACTCACAGTGCCCTAACAGCCTTTGCACGGCTAAGGCCTCTTTCGATGGAGAGATTATAGGTTACCAAAACAACTCTCGAAAGCTATTGAAGGAGGGGGTAGTGCCTCCGTCGAGCTCGTCATGGGCCTCATCAATCCACTTAGAGCCTAAGAAGGCTCCCCGAGAGTACAGGATGGTTAAAGATTTCCGCGCACTCAACGCAATTACGAAGCCCGATAGGTATCTCTTGCCGCGGATTCAAAGTTTGACGGATCACCTCCATGGTAAAAAGATCTTTTCAAGGCTGGATCTTGTCCGTGCCTACCATCAGACCCCCATGAATCCGGCGGATATATAGAAGACCGCGATCACAACCCCTCTTGGTCCTGTGGGAATTTGTCAAGCTTCCTATCGGCCTACGGAATGCAAGTAACACATTTCAACGCCACATGGACAACCTTTTTCGAGGATTGGGGTTCGTTTATGTATATATAGACGACATTCTGATAACATGGATAACATGGACGACCACTTGAAACATTTGGATGAAATATTCAAAATTTGGGTAGAAAATGGGCTAAGGAGAAATACTAATTCGCGAAGAAGGAAATTGATTTCCTCGGGCATCACATATCGGTGGAAGGAATCTGTCCACCGGCCACGAAGGTAAAAGAAATAACAAACATGCCATTGCCAAAAGACTCAAAGGGACTGCGCCGTTATTTGGTCGTGTTGGGATATTACCGCAGAATGATCCGCAATTGCAGCCCCGTTGACCGAGCTTATACGTCTGCAACCCAGAGCTCGTGAGCTCGAATGGGGCGAAGAAGCTCATAGAGCATTTTAGGAGACCAGGTCAGCTTTAATTTGATCCGTTAAACTCCACCACTCGCTGCCCAATAATTCCCCATAATAGCTGGTTACAGATTGCTCCTTCTGGTTGACGGATCCCCACGATCAGTTGCTTTCTTCTCGAGCAAGCTAACCCGTACGCAGCAAGCATATTCCACCTAAGACAGAGAGCTCCTCGCGGCGTATCTTTCTGCCGTCCACTTCAAGCACATGATTGAAAGGCGGCACGTAATCTTGTGCACGGATCACAAGTCATTAGTGTCTACCTTTTCGTTGCTATTGAGCACCAAAACTGAAAGACAGCAACGTCATTGGATAGCCACTGGCGATATCGCCTACGTGCGTGGTCAGGACAACGCGGTCACTGATTGCCTTTCAAGGGACGTCAACTCAGTCCAGATTGACTCTTTTGACGTCCAAGCATTTCCAGCATCGCAGAGAAGTGACGAAGAAACCAAGGAACTGTGTTCGCAGTTAAAATCTTTCCCTTTTCCCGGGGAAGCTCAGCTATGGTGTGAAATTAATCGAGATACCCGCGCCCATTCGTGCCTATGACGTGTAGGAAGGGGTATTTACAATCAACTACACAGTTTGTCACACCTGAGAATCAAGGCTTCGCTTTTCCTAATCAAAGCACAATACTTCTGGCCCAATATGGACAGGGATATCTGCTCCTGGACAAGGAAGTGCCTCGCATGTCAATCCTCGAAGATTAGCCGTCACACGAAATCCCCAACCCTACCCATTAACATTCTATCTTCAAGGTTCGAAACTGTGCATATTGATATAGTCGGACCGCTCCCAGCATGCACACTTCCGAGTCAATCCTTCCCCTACACCATCGATATTTACTTTCGTGTATCGACCGAACCTCAAGATGGATAGAAGCCATACCGTTCCCGGGCATAAGTGCCACAACGGTTTCTTTGGCCTTCCTAGACGGGTGGATGTCCAGATTTGCTGTCCCGCTCGAAATTCTAATCGACAGAGATGCCCAGTTTTAATCAGAGCTATTCAAAGAGTTGTCAGCCCTCCTTGGTTTTTATCGGCTCCGCACTACATCATAAAGATCGTCCATGAATGGGATGGTGGAAAGGACAATTTACAATCAAATAAACAGTTTGTCACACCCGGGAATCAAGGCTTCGCTTCGTCTGATCAAAACACGATACTGCTGGCCCAATATGGGCAGGGATATTCGCTCCTGGACAAGGGACCCTGAAGGGCTCCATAATGCCCCGTGGACAAGGCTGGCTGTTTGCACTGCCAATAATCCGCCTGGGCATTCGTGCCTTTCCCACCGAGTCAGATGTCTCCCTTTTAACGGCTGTAACGGACATCACACTATTGTGCACAAAACCTTTAGTGTCGTCATCTTCATCGAAATCAGATTCTAAGTTTATTAAATAGATGGCATCGACAATGACACAAATCGATTTCACGAGAGTATCTTTAGGATACCTGTACTCGGTGCCTAAGCCTTTCGTGCCCCAAGACCTACAGAATGCAACGCATGTTTGGGTCCGTATAGACCGCGTTCGCAAACCACTCGAAGTGACATATGCTGGCCCTTCTGGTGTTCGAGCGTGGCAGAAAGGTATTCAAGCTGGAATATCCTGATGGAAGAAGGGACACTGTCTCAATAGACAGATTAAAACCAGCGAAATTGCCCACCTTACGCGATGATGACGTGCCGAGTAATCAGCGTGTCGCAAGGACGTAGGAAGGGCACATGAGGATCATTCGCAGTTCGCCGCGTGTAAAATCTGCATCAGGAGAAGATGCGACCTCTGGCAACGCACAAGACACCACATCGAGATCTGGGGAAGAAAACGAGCAGCCGGGAATGGTCACGCACTCCGGAAGAAGGGTCTCGTTTGCCAGGGATAATTTATATTATTACTATTGAGCATCGCATAAACTTAAGTAGGTCGCCACTCTTGTATGTCATAAGAGGCATTAATACATACACAAGCCTCGCTGATCCATATTATTTGTTTTATGTGCCTTATAATTTGTATGTTATAAAAGGCATCAATATACATACATGCCTCGCTGAACTATTTTTGCCTTGTAACATTAAGCAATGTAATAATTATAGCTACAACTTAGCGATATTCCTTGTATTTCTTTTTTCTTAAGGGGGAGCAGATTGTACAGGCCCTCTATGAGCACAGTTGTATCCATTTATAGGTGATGTAAAATTTCATTGCCCAGTGCGTATGTTAAAAATGTACCTGCCTGACGAGTTAGGCTGTGCAATTCTCTTTCTAATTCCATTACTGGTAGTGGCGTTATGTGGAGAACATGGCCCTGGCACTAGAATTGCACCAGCAAAGTGTCTCGCAGTAATAGGAAAAATTGTAACAAGTATCCACGCGTATATATATATATATATATATATATATATATATATATATATATATATATATATATATATATATATATATATATATATATATGTATATATATATATATATATATATATATATATATATATATATATATATATATATATATATATATATATATATATATATATGTAAACCGGTCAAGGAATTAAGCTGGAAGGCGAGAACTCAGATAGCAGTAAAATTTGGCGACAGTGTAATAAAAACGAATATTAGGCTTCTGGGAATGGAATTAGGCCGAGACAGCATTGTACGTTTCAGAAATGACAAAACTGTATCGAAAAAGTAAAAAATCGCACCCGCCATAAATTGATTAGCTTCGGAGACCATGGGATGAGAAAATCCCGCCCAGTGGGTGGAGCTAGAAACATTGTACTGGCCTAAGTCTTGTTCCTGCAACACTCGTTTTCCTGACCGGTAGTGAAATATTTCCTAACTGTATCGTGTAAACGCGAGCCTCCCTTTTGCTTTGCTTGTTTTGTTTGCTGTAATTAAACATTTATTTGTGTTTACGTTATTCCTCTCAGTCCTTTCTCAATCATAAAGCCTTCGGTAAGCCCAGCCAACCCTGAATATTATTTGAGTATCTTTGGAGTCAGATACGAGATTAACGCCACCTATCACCTCACTCGCGGGACTTGAGGGACATCTCCAAAATATCTGTGACATTAATTTCATTCCCTCTATAATCCAGGTGACGGTTAATAATTGTCGTAGAATACCCCTTTTTAATCAGACCTAAACACAAATCGCTTTTGTCGTGGTATTCTTTGTGTTAGTGATATACTTCTTTGATGAAGTAGGCTTTGTTCTAAGAGTGCTAATTTTTGTTATTTTTAAAGAGGAGCCGTCTCAAACACGTAAGGATATAGAAAAACGCACAAGAATTCCCTAAATAAACTTATATTTTAACTTTAACAATTTAATACACAAAAACTAAACATTCACCACAGGAATACTCCGAATATTATAATACACAATAATTACATTAATTAGCTTACCCCTCTAAAATTGGCTAAATTCGCTACGCACTTCAATATACAATATTTAGGCTTATTGACTCTACTAGAGTTTAAATACCTCAGGAATGTTGCTGTCTCCACGACGCGTGCCGACCGGCTAGATGGAGGTAGTCAAGATCACGAGGTATTTTGGCGAGGGTAGCAGATTGGGGTCCACACAGTATTCAATGGGGGGGGGGGGCTTCAATGACGAGAACAATCACAGTGCTTTAGGTGGCACCAAGGTAGGCGGGGTCTTTCTGGCGAGAGTATGTCAAACTTGGTTCTTAAACCAAGTTAACTTGGAGTTCGGTGTGATCACCGGGTAACGGGCTCGAGGAGCAGCTTTTCTCCTTCGTTACTTAATTCTTCCTGAGCGAGGACTGTACTCGGGGAGCGTCTTCTTCGAAGGCAAGGATCGAGGAGGGGGGTTTCTCTGACGAGAATAAGTTAAACTAGAATAAGTTAACTTAAAGGTTTGTTTGGTAACCAGGAACTAGCTCGAGGATGAGCTTCTTCTTAGTTCCAGTCTTCCTGAAGGGCGAGGATAACGGAGAGGGGTTTCTCTGACGAGAATAAGTTGAACTTGGTTTCTCAACCAAGTTAACTTATGAGGTTGGTGTGGCCACCGGGTAACGGGCTCGAGGGGAAGCCTTTTCCCTCTTCTTTTCTTAATTCCTCAAGGACGAGGAATATACTTGGGCTTTAGGATACCCTAGGATATGAGGAGTCTCTCTGACGAGAGTAAGTTGAACTTGACCAAGTTAACTTAACGTTCGGTTTGATAACCAGGGACTAGCTCGAGGATGAGCTGCTTCTTGCCCCCTTGGTAGCCCTACCTCTCTTGCAGGGTACTTCGTAGTCTGGCGACCCAAGTAATCTACCTGTCCAGTCTCGGTAGCCCGGTCTTAATCCGGGGACTTCGTAGCCTGGAGACTGACGTATTCTACCTCGATTTTCCTAAGTGTTTCTTATTTATACCTCGTCGCCCCAGTGGGGCAGGGGTAAGAGGGGGGGGCTTGGGGACGGGCGTGGAGGGTTCTTTTTCCAAACCGTTTTTCTCACCAAGTCTTACATCGGCTCTCGTTAGCCTTCTAGCTTAAGAGAAACGCGTCTCTAATTTCT
This sequence comes from Ceratothoa steindachneri, assembly GCA_963969495.1. Taxonomy (NCBI): domain Eukaryota; kingdom Metazoa; phylum Arthropoda; class Malacostraca; order Isopoda; family Cymothoidae; genus Ceratothoa; species Ceratothoa steindachneri. Next base: position 177,814,621 of record OZ018321.1, read on the forward strand.
TACTGGAGGTGAAATTGAATATCACTCTCGTCGGGGAGATCTTGCATTTTAACCTTTAGGCCTTTCGCAGCTACGAGTTGCGAGGCTCTGTGGCTACGAGTTTGACCCTATGGTGCCGTGGCCGGATATTTTTGCGGTAACCATCTCGGGTCTCCACTGAGAGAGAACGGGTGGGTGACGATTCCCCTACAATAATAATATACATCAGCCAGTCACACCTTTCCCCTATAAATAGGGCATCTACAACAAACGTAACCAACATAGAAGAAGACACCATTGAAACAACAGATGATCTTTCATGAGGTGGGAGATGATTAGCTTGTGCTACAGCCTCATTTATAAAATTCTCTGAACTTCCACTGTCAATCAGACATTGAAGCAACTGAGGATCTCCATTCAATTGAACAGGAACAGTAGGCAACAGCAAGCCGCTGGTAGTGCAGGTGTTAGCAGGTTTAGCAGAAGATAGCGAAACAGGACATTTGGATTTTAACTTACAAACTTTTGCAAAATGCCCGAGTTCCCCACATTTACGACAAATTACATCATGAGCTGGACAAAGTGTTCGGTCATCCTCAGAATGGCGACGACCACCACAATTGTAGCATGTTTGCTTTATTTTATTTTTTCAAACAGGTGGTGTAAGTGGAAAGCTAACTTCTTCACATTCTTCTTCTTTACTAGAAGTCATAACTCATAGATTTATCATGAACAGCCGCCACACTAGCAGGTAAATGACCGCGAGTGACTAAGTATGATTTAGATCTCAGTAATGTTTGCTTTAATTCTCGAGCTTGTTGAGTAGCATCGGTTAATGTAAGTTTAGGATTCTCAAGGATTCGTGCATGGATATTCGAAGATTTTAACCTTCGTATGAAGGAATCCCTGATATTCCCATCACGGTAGACTGCAGCAATAACATCCTGAAAGTTGCAATTCCCAGCAAGACAATTGAGAGCTTGAAGGTACTGGTCAATTGATTTTTCGGGAAGTTGAATTCGAGTAGAAAACAAATGTCTGACATGAATTTCACTAGGGGCCTTAATATAGGTAGCTTGCAACAATTCTATTGCTTTCGAATAATCAGCACATCCCTCTATTACATCCGCGACATGAGGACTGATGTACAAGTAGAGTACTTCTAACTTGTCTGGAGAGTGATCAGATATTGTAGAAAGGAAGTAGCAGAAATGTCTATAGTTATGAGTAGTGGTAAGCATAGCTTTTACAAGCTTTTATTGTAATGATAGCAATGAGTAGTAAGGTATATTCAAAAGGCCCCTTTTTACGTATAGGGTTTAATCAATTATATTCATAATACATCTAGAAAAGAAACAAAACAAAATATTAGTAATATAAATACATATGAACAAATATAAATGAATAAGGGGAAAATATAACACCTAACATTTTGAAAAATTTAGCCAACAAGCTCCACGTAAGTACTGAAACACTAGGTTTGCCATTTTCTCGCTGGTGTGGCTTTCTATTTCCCGAAAGTTTAAAAAGTGTTCAATAGGCTCTCTATCTTTTAAGTACCTAAGAACAACACTTAACTGATCGCTACGTGATAAATCTGATGTTGAATCAACGGAATACAGCAATACCCCAGTTACTGCGGTTAATTCGTGCGGTAAAAACACCGCAGTAAGCGAAACCGCATTAATCGAAGATATAAATACATGTAAAATCGTAGATTGATGTCTAGACTTTTGAAAAATGCGTGTAAATGCGATATAGATGCGACTTAAATAAATAAGGAAACAAATGAATTGGACACCATATAATGTACAGTATTACTGTTTATTAAGTTTCATGAGCATATGAAAAAAAGATACAGTAAATGTCATTTTTTATGAAAATATTGTAAAAGGGTTGTTTGCGTTCTCGATGCCTTCTTCTTCTCTTTGTACATCACCCGATAACAACTTAGCGCATTTTCTATCTGTCTTCTTACTTGTATTGCCCTTTCTACATTCGGGTCTGCATCCATTATCATTTGCTTTCCATCTTCAAATGTCCGAAAAATAGAATCGAGTTCTTTTATCGTGAATTCCTTCGTTTTTGCCATTTCTTCCGTTTCGTCATTGTCTTCGTCATCGTATGCACGTTCTTGCTCTAAATCTAGAAGTTCGTCGTCATTGAGATCTCCATTATGCGAGTCGAGCAATTCCCTAACGTTGCCATCGTCCATATCCACCATTCCCATTTCTAGCCCAAGTTAAATAATTTCCGTTACAGCCCCTGTAACTTCCGCCTCGAAGCTTGCAAAATCATTTGAACAGTGAGGAATTATATTTTTCCACACTGCCCTCATATTGCTAGCTGTGACCTCACGCCATGCATCATTAATGTTTTCCACAGCGTTCTTTATGTTAAAGTTTTTCCAAAATTCCGTAAGGTTCATAGCATTTTCTCCCGTTGTTTTTTCAGTTGCCTGGGCAAATGTTTTTCGCAAATAATAGGCCTTGAAAGTTGCTATCACCCCCTGATCCATCGGTTGCAACAGAGATGTTGTGTTGGGTGGTAAAAATACAACTTTAACATTTTCGCATAAGTCACTAAGTGCCGTTGGGTGACCCGGAGCATTGTCCAAAATTAATAGAATTTTAAAGTCTACATTAATGGACTTGCAATATTTTTCGACCTCAGGACAAAAGCAATTTTTGAACCAACAAGCAAAATTCTCGGGTACCGCATTAAATCGAATTCTACACGCTGTATTTGAACTTTTGGTGTCAAACTACCAATCGCACTAAATCGAAAACCGCAGTAATCGAACCCGCAGTAATCGGGGTATTGCTGTAACTCAAATAACCAGAAGATTTAACTTCGTCAACAATGAACGCATGGATCTTTTGTGCCATTATTTGAATAAGTTCCTCGCAGGTGTTTTTTTTGGCAGATAAGAAGGATTTCCTTTGACAGAATTTCCATATTTCTTAATGTGGCCTGCTAAAAATGGATCAAACTGGCTCATGAATTCAAGCAGTCCTAAAAAGTTCCCAATTTGCAATGATCCAAACCTTTCTTCTGTTCTTCGAAAAGCCAAGCCACGCTCAGCTAACGTACAAATGACAGATATGACATGCAGCAAGACATGTTCCCAGTAATATACTCTTCCTGACTTTGTTTCTCCAACTGTGACTTCAACCCCACACCTTTTCTGCGAGTTAAATATGTAGCAATGAGTCTCAGTGAGTAGTGCTTTTCTCATGCTTATCAATTACAATAGTATTTCGCAGGTCACTAAACCCTTCTCATGTAACAAAATTTGAGATTTTTTATTAACAAACATTTTGCAAACAAAACAATAAACTGATCGTGTCAGGCCCGTAAACACGGTGGGTCTAGGAGGGAGGGGGGCTTAGCCTAAAATAATAATATGATTTCAGTTACACACAAGGGAGAAGTTCTCCCTTGTGTGAAACATTACACAGCAAGCATGTATATTTATACACAGATATCTTTTGGGAGAGGTTATTTTGTCTGTGGCTCCATCTTCATATTACCACTTTGGTTTTGTGAACTGCCTGGTTGGCTTATTAGTTGGAAGAACTGACTACATAGTAAAGCTCTGTAATTGCATTTTGCCCCTAGCCATTCCATAAGTTAAAATTCATTTTAACTTTCTTAGAATTCATCTCCAATTCTGGAAGTCCATTCCAATAATTTTGTAGCAAACACCATCTTCACAAGAGGGCAATCCTCAAATCACGGTAACCCATTTGCAATTCTATTTTCCAAGCTGATTATATTAAATATCATTTTATGAATCAATTTTATAATAAAAATACAAGTGTTTGTATGTATTATCATAACAAAATCCTATAATCTCAACTCAAAAAACTACAACACTAATGCTACTTATGGACTCTGAACTTTTCAAGTTTTGTTGGCATGGTAGTCGCGGTAGCTAATAACGAACTGGCTGGTAAGTGGTTCTTTCTTATCACTCCATTTCCAACGTTAGATATATGTAATTACGGCGAACAGAAAACTTAAATATCAAGATGGTATTTGTAAAAAATTAGCCCCCCTAAAATAGAAATAGCCCCCCAAAAAATCACGGCCTGGCTACGGGCCTGGATCCTGTTGATGGTGAATACAGTAACCACTCTCTCTTGTATTTCTCACCATTGGCTTTTGTCCCAATAAAAAGTTTCTGTGAACAATACTTTACTGATTTGGCTACTAAAAATGCCGGTAAGACTTGTCAAATGGCCCATTGTGGAGTTGACAGTTACTGAGTCCACACGCGATCCAATAGGCCACATCATCAGCAGAGAAATCAAGCCACAATCCTGGATCTTTTGCTAAATTGCGATTTTCTTCATCTTTTACAGACAGGCTAATTTCACCGCCATCACCAAGATCCACTAAACTTCCATTTTCAGCATTTTTTTTAGCCTTAGAATGTATTGTAAGATAACTCGAATCAACATTTGCAGTAGAGGTATCCGTATCAAGAGAATTTACAGGCAAAATAAGATCAGTTAGGATACCTGTGCTAGATGAACCTGCTTATGACACCTCACATTTCGATTCTGAAGTGATCAAAATGGTATTTACTGCATTTGCCATATTTGTGTCCACTGTTGATGATGGAGATTGGTTTTGACTCGGATTCTGTATATCATGTTGCCTTGCGCTCTAATTCCGAAATCTTCTCTTGTTTCTTGTTTGATAGTTTTCGTTTTCGTGCACAACTTAACTGAATCCATTTTAGCTTGGCTCTTGGGTCCTGTTAAATACAAGAATAAAAATATTTTGTTTGAATTATTATGCGACAATCAATACAGCTACACATATCATAGGCAGAACAATACAGAAAATTTTATTCCAACCTTACTGCTGAATCTTTGGTTTAATTAATAAAGACAGATTTTGTATCAGGATCGTCTTTTCAATCTCTACAAACTATATAGAGGGAATAAAGATATCACTTATAGTTTTTGAGAAAAACACATCAAACAAAAAAATTGGGGGAGGGGGCATTTTTTCATAAAATTTTCAAAAACATTCCACTATAAAATAAAAAATATAGGTGATGTCTTAATAAAAATTATAAAATTTCTAGAATTTGAAATGACGAATCGTAAGCACTTTAAATCATTGCTCTATGACAAAAGATGACGGAACCGGAGCGATTTGAATATACCCCCTAGAAGTCGGGAGGAATTTTTTTTTTAGATATCTTGTGTTTTTTCGGTAAATCGGAAAAATTCACACGAATAAAACCAGGGTGGGGGTTCAAGTCTCTATAAGTGTAACAAATTTCAGCAGTCTAGCTTTAAAAATAAAAAAAGTTATACAGAAATGGAAACTTCCCTAAGGCTGGTGTTAAACATTGCCAGTTACCAAAAATAAGCTCGTGATTTTTTTTTTTTTCGAAATTTTGGTATTTTTAAGTCGCTAAGGATCCGGAACAATTTGTCGTATACAATGATTTAAAGTGCATTTGATTCCTCTTTTCAAGCTCTACAAATGTCTCAAGGTGTTTTACGATATTATTTATAGTTTTTGAGCTAAAAAACATCAAACACAAAAAAAATCGGTATTCTTTGTGATTTAGGAAAATTTTAAAACTTAGCCATATAATAATAATCTTCACTTATTTCCTCTCTTCTACTTTCAATAATTCTCACATACTCTCCCCTTTCTTTCTTATCTTATAGCCTTTCACTTCCGATTCTTCCTTCCTCTCCACCTTCTTCATGTCTTCTCGCCCAGCACAATCATGTGATCTTATTGCAGATCCACACATATTAATGGTATTCATTCTTGTTAACTTTAACCCATTAAAAATTGTATTTCATCTGCAACCCATTTAATATTGTAATAAATTCAGTAAAGAGAAATTTTAGGACAAAAATTTCACTAGGAAAATAGTTGTAAATATAGATGGCGCTCTTATCATTAATATCTCGGGGTTTTTTTTTGTTTTTTTTTCATTTTTGCTTTCCTTGAACCGGTGCTATTTGAGCTCACCTGAATGTTATCATGCACTTGAACCATTAAGTTGCCTTTGTGTGCTTCCCTAATTATGAACTTCGAATGTAGGTAAACACTTAAATTCATTTTAATAATTGCATTGTTAATATATTCAAAAGGAAAAATACTTATTTACAAGTGTATGTGATTGGTCGTTTCCAATCTTAGCCTAGCTGCAAAACGTTTACTGCAGGCATAAGCATTAATTTTGATTATATCTATTCATTTCATGTGTATCCTACTGATATAAAGGGTATTCCATAAAGGGCACTGAATTTGAATTGGGCGAGTCCTTTGTGTTTTGAAGTTTGAAGGATTGCTTTTATCATGTTTGCTATCTCTCTTCACCCCGATTAATAGTTTTTGGTTTCATTTTCAGAATACTTGTGCGCGGTGCGTCATGGGGTAGTTTAAAACTGAGCAGCGCGTTCTCATCCTGAAAACATTTTACCAAAACGGAGAAAGTGCGACGCAAACAGTTCGAAAACTTCGTGCAATTTGGGGAGTAATGAAGTACCCAACGAGTCTACGGTTCGCAAAATAATGACGAAGTTTAAAACAACTGGTTCAATGGCAACGGGCAAATCGTCTGGGCGGAATCGTTCTTGTGCGAGAAAGTGTCACGCTGAGTCCGGGAAAATCGATTCGCCGATGCTCGCAGCAGTTGGACATCCAGACCACTTCATTACATATGCATGCGTACAAAATTCAACTTACGCAGAATGTTCAGACCACGGGAGGTGGAAGTAATTTGCTGATTGGGTTGTGGAGAGACTTGCAACCATCTTTAGTGACGAGGCCGACTTCCACTTCAATGGATTTGTCAATAAAGAGAAATGCGGGATTTGGGGAAATGAAAATCCTCGAATAATGCAAGAGCGGGAAATGCATTCACTGAAAGCGACTGTGTGGTGTATTTTGGGGGCAGGTGGAGTACTTGGACCGTTCTTCTTTGAAGATGATGAGGGGAATGTAGTTACCATTAATGGAAATGTTACCGAAACATGATATCCACTCAGTTATGGTGAATTTGGGAGATACGGAGATTGACAACCACTGGTTTCCTCAGGATGGAGCAATCTGCCACACTTCGCGTCAAACGCTTGCGTTACTCCACGAAAAGTTTCCACAACGTGTGATATCCTTGTATGGTGACCAGGAATAGCCACCAAGGTCCTGCGGTCTTACCCCTTGTGATTTCTTCTTATGGACAGAGCCGTAGCAATGTCTAGTGCTCCCCCCCCCTCTCTCAACCAAGATTGTGGGGCCCTCATAACAATATTCCTGTAATACAAATATTCTGGTCTATCATTAATGACACAGATGAAAGGGAAGAGATAAATCAGATAATTACAGAAAATGTGCCTTCGAAAATTTTATATTTCCATTAATTAAATTAAATATTTTGGCCACAGTAGGCCTCGTTCAAGACCCCCACCCCTCCCCGGTCGGGGGTCGGTTGCTACTTTTCTGCTTATAGGGGTATGTGAAATCAGAGGTATACACCAACAAACCCCGTACAATTCCTGAACTCAAGGTAAAAATCAGGCGTGTGTTTGGAGGCATTGAGCCACACATCCGTGAGAGAGTTATCGGAAATTTAGAGGAGCGCATAAATGTATGCAGACTCAGTGCAAGTGAAGGATACATGATCGACATTTTGTTCTATACCTAAACGGAAGACATAACTCATTAGAAATATGCTGAATTTAACCATTTTTATAAAAATTCGTTTTAATTATTCGCCTTTCAAATTCGGTGCCCTTTATGGAACACCCTTTAGTTATCAACGTTACAAATTAAAGACTTTAAAGATTGTACTATTCATTGTATTCAATGAAATGGTTGTCTACCTCAACCACGCACCCTAGGCAGCGTCGGAACATGGTGCAAGCTTTTTTAAAAGTCCCCGTGTTTAAGTGGGTAAAAACTGTGGTGATCCTAGGCCTAAGCTCCTCCTTGGTGCTGCACGGGGACTTCACATTCGTCCCCAAGCAAATTTTCTTATTAGGCACAGTTCGATCCTCGTGGGGGTTGGAGTCTGGGGAGTTGGGAGGCTAGATGTTCGTAATGATGTAGTCAAAGGAATTTTCTGACAGTCAACACTGGGTCCTTGTCGTAGAAAAGGCTCCCGACGATATACTATATATCTATTCTTTGTGGGGATTATTCTATATACGAGTGCGGGGTTTTGATCAGATGGCCGAGTATTATTATACGTTAATAAATAGGCCTGGAGAGGGCTTATTTATTTTCAAATATACTTAAGAAGAGGAACGGAGTCCAAGGATAAATATTGCCAGCATTAACAAAATAAAATTTTATTAATTAAACTAACAAAAATAACACATGGAAAATATTTACATGACCGGAGATTAAAATGGGAGATGCACATGAAATGAAAAGGTCATAGGATAAATTTGACTAAGCGGTGGATCAAGATTTGGAGGGATTTAAATGACAAAACAAACAAGAAGGGAAAGGGTCGACTAAATCCGTGTTAAAGCACGGAGTTACGTTGGCAACAAAGTTAAATAATTAAATGCAATTCGTAGCTTACGTATTTATAAGGTCGGCGTGCAGGTGAAGGCGATTTGAAGGAATGGCTTCAGTCCGACTGGCAATTTCCTTCCCAGGAGGAGGGTTTTTTAGGGGGTTGTCCTTAACGAGGGGGAAAGGACAGACTTCGAGGAGTGGGAGCGAAGTGGGGCTCGGAAGTACGAGCGATCCTTGAGACAGGATACCGGAGATGTTCTGGATGAACAATTGAGGTTATTGGGAGTAACCAAGCGTTCTCTTGAAGAACGTTAAAAGGGTGAATTAAATTACCACTGACGTGATATCAGGGGGGCGAGAACCGTTTCTTGTCGAACGGGCTCGAAGAACAATGACTGTTCTAAAGTTGTTCTTTTCTGAACAATTGAACAACAGGGGGGACCTGTTGACTTGGCATCTCAGGGGACACAAACCTTGGCACTCAAGGATATAGTCCTCTTCTGGACAATAATGGGGTTCTCGAGGTAGAGAGTTCCTAGGTGCACAAGGGAGACCGGATCAGCGTGATGCCTGATGAAGATAATCGGGATCTGATCCAAATGCGAAATTCTATCGCATAAATAGCCTGAGCCAGCCCCTCGGGGTATGGGGCAATGGAGGACTTCCATGGAATGTCCAGCTAGCGATTCGAACACTCTTATCTACCCATAAGCCTAACTCAATCTGGCCAGATCGACGCCTGCAGGCAAACAGGGGATTGAACCTCCTTGATTGAACTTGGGGCGGGGGAAGATGAGACTCGGGAAATGTTCGAGGACATAAGAGCGCCATGCTACTCTCTTCTCGCAGGATACACGTGGGAAACATGAGTACAAATATGTGATAGAAGCGAGGCGCGGCAGCCTCAGGAAATTCTATCACAGTCCTGATGCCACACTTACGACCTTCCAACGGCCACCTCCTGGATCTAAAGCAACACCAACTCATCCATGAACTTGATGTAGCCCTCCGGGAAGAAAAACGGAGGCGTAATGTGGAACTCGCTACTGACCACCCCAAATACCATGATGTGGACCAGGAACTTCGTCTTCATGACTATCGGCCAATCTTTAGGGACACAGCAAGCCAGTGGTTGTTTTGCGAGTTCGCCACCTGGTCCTGGAAGAAACTTCTCGTCCGATAAAAATCTGAGAAAAACCAAAGTATGTCAGGTTTGAGGGAATGGGATGCTTCAGTTTGTTCAAAAGCTTCGCAGCATGTCCGTTCCGCTTGTCCTATATCTTCTGCGACAGAAGCTGACCATTTCTCATCTTGTATGAGTAGTAGTGAATATCCTCATTTACTATCTACCTGATGAGAGACTCTGACACTACCTTGTCCCTGGCTATCGACCTCATTGATTCAGGCCGGGATCGTTCTCAATGATAGTCTGGATCTCCGCGACAAATTCGGGGATTCTTTTCGTATCAGAACGCTTAAAGTGAGGTTTCCGAGCCTCCGTACTCTCGTAATTGCACCCTGACTCATCCAACTCTTTCTTGATCCTATGCACCGTCCTCAGACCCAAGCACTCGTAGATCTTCGCTTTGAAGCTGCTGGCGTGAATTCCATGTAGCACAGCCTGCCTTTTCTAAATTTTGGGAGGAATGAAATTAGCCATAGTACTGCTTTCTTCTCAGACCATGCACAACTGATTCTAATATGATAAGAAGAAGAGAGAACAGACGCGAGACAGCACGCATGCGTGGAATTTAGAGTTGACAACGCAGATAAATTACCTGCCACAGCTTTGTAATTGTGTAATTTTGTCAACATCCCTTAAACTTATTGTTGGAAATTATAAAAAAGCAACTATATTAAATCAATTATAATAAAGCATTTATTATAATATTATATTAATTGATTATTTAATCATTTTCTACAAATATTAATTCATGTTTATTTTTATTCCTTTGCATTTGTCATTTCATCCTTTCCGTTCGTATCGACCATTCGTTAAAATATCTCTTAAATTTAATTTTAATCCCAGATTCTGGGAATTACAGTGGGTGAGTTCTTAAAATCTTCTCATTTTCTCGACTAACTTCGTCTTGTAAATAGATTAGAGTAGAAAAAGGGGCAAAGAAAAAATAATAGCGTATGCGAGTTGCGAACAGCTTCCCGCGTTGCTGGACAACTCTTAGCCAGCGGCGAATCCACTCGGCCATCCTGAGTCTCATAAAAGACTGATCCAAGCAAAGCTTTTAAGCCGCTCGTCTGCACTTCTCGTACGCTACACAATCCCCCTCCTAGAAGCGGAGCGTGAATGAAGAAATGAAGAGAGTCCGTTTGGAAATGTTATCCAAGGGTTAACGCCCCCCTCTTGGGTCTGAGCACCAGTGTAGATATAGGTGAGTAGGAAAAGGGGCAAAGAAAAAATAATAGCGTAGGCGAGTTGCAAACAGCTTCCCGCGTTGCTGGACCACTGTTAGCCAGCGGCGAATCCACTCGGCCATCCTGAGTCTCAAAAAAGACTCATTCAAACGAAGCTTTTAAGCCGCTCGCCTGCACTTCTCGTACGCTATAATCTTTCTCCGTTCTTTACCGCATTTCATTTATGCCGCGGATTCGCGCATTGGTTAATTAATAAAATTACTTGTTGGTTAATCGTCACTTTTCGATTTCCCTTTTTGCTTTTAATATTGTTTTTTTTTATAAATAGGGTAAAGCTTCTAGTCAAAAATATACCCCTCTATACTCCAATACTCAACTCCTAGTTTCACATTCGTCCTCAAGCAAATTTTATTATTAGGAACAGTTCAATCCTACTTTCAGACCCCCTTCCCCTCTCCTTTACTATACTAATGCGTATTTATGCATATCCTTGTGTTGAAAGAATGTGTTTACTAGAGCTCAATTTCTTTCAGCACATAATATACGACCTACTCCTCCTTTTCATTGTCCCTGGGTGTGCCAAAAGCTTCACTTATCCCCTCAATCTTTTAACTATTTGTTCATTCATATTTCCTACAACCACTAATAGAGCTCTTGTTAGCCGAGTGGATACGGCGTTGGTCTACCAATGTCGCGGTACCGGGTTCGATCCCGGCAACAGCGGACACAAACGTCAGCGCACTTAGGGAGATCTGGCTACCACTTGGTGGACGTGTTTTGCTCAGCCCTGTACTGGGGTGGGTAGCTCTTACACTTCTCATCACACACATCGCCAATTAAAGGACTGCTTTCTTTCCTCTCCCATCTTCGCAGCACAACAAACAGACACTCTCTGTTTCAAGGAATGCTGCCGAGGGGTATCTATATCCACATACCTCTGACGTGGAATAGGTCCCTCTTCGCCGAGGTGACGAAGGTTTCCACCTGAACGCCCTTTGGTGTCAAAATACAAAATTTCCTGGCACCTCTCCCCAAAGAGAACCGGCCCCTGATGCCCTCGGGCTCACTAGCGAAGGTCTTCCTGACCTTTATTTCTATTTCATTATCCGGCCAGGATAAAGGAAGGTTGGCGAACCACAGTCACTAATGAATATCTCTTGCTAATTATATCCACCATTCGTTTCAATTCATTCCGAAACTTCTCTTTCTCTCTTCACACATATTATTACATGGTTCATAGCAAGGCATAGTTTCATCCTTGTAAATCTAAACTGCACCCACATCATTCTCGAGCTCACACACACATACCCAATTGCATCACACCACTCCTTACTCAAAAGCACTGCCATGATACACACCTGACGGCCCTAATCTTAATAATTGCCTCCTTTTTTTCTTCGATCGCTCCTACACTTTCCATGTTCAATCTTGCTCCCACTTGCCACCGAATTCTTCATAGATTAGTATGACCTCACCCCCAGCCCGCCTATACTACCTCTCTAGGGCAAACACCAGCAAGACATTAGACCCAACGGCTAACTAACTTCAAATCAAAACCTCCTAAAACCAAATTAACCCCACATCACAAATCAGAATCCTCACTATAATGACAAGCCAGTCTCGCTAGCTCGTCTGGGGTAATTGCTGCTGGGTTCGATAAAAGAGAGCCTCGAAACTACAAATATTTTAGTGGGTGAGATGAAAGAGGGCGTAAAAGTGTTGGAAAGATACTAGGATGCTTTGGTCTCATCCTGGTTCCGTGTGGCGTTTCCTAAACTTGTCGGGAGTCGCGACGTACATAAATTTTGTGGAGGAATTAATTAAAATATCTTTTTTATTAATATCGTAATATAAAAGTACTCATTGATTTAATATTAGTACAGATCAGTTGCCTGAAATATTTTTTCGGGCGATTGTATATGATAGTGCATCACTCGATGCCAGACGGGTTAATATGAAGGAGGGCAGAAGACAGAAATGCCTAAGGCAGGCATTAGCAACCTTTTTCTGCATAAGGACCAGGGCCTATGTCCATAGACGGATGGCAGCCCGAATCTATCGCTATTGTTTATAAAATAGAAGTAATAATACATACTAAAACTTGCCTTACATTTATATATTTAAGTAATATTATCTCTATGGAACATAACAGTTAGTTCGAAACACTGATAATGAACCTTCCCTAACTTCACGCTCTCTGTGTTTGTATATGACAGTAGTTAGTGTAACACTTGGTGTTGTCTTTCACCCGACAGTCTCTAAATATTAGGTGACAGACTGGATAAGGCCAGTTGCAAGATGCTATCTAAATGGCCATCAGTCAGTCGGTTTCTTAATTTATTCTTCATTAATTTCATTTTGAGAATAGTTGCTTTTGCAAACCTAAGTAAGCACTGCCGAACATTGACGCTATTTTTTCGGGTGATCTACCAAGTTGGTATACATAGCAGTTTCAAGATCTCTCTTGTAGAATTCCAGTAGAGATACGCCCATCGCATTAAATTGTGATGTTAAAACATTGCTGCACTGCATTTCAATTAATTCCATTTTAACATTTTTTTCCTGCGCAATGTCGATGTCCACGCCAAGTGGAGTGACAAACATTCTGAAATTCCTTACTTGCGAGGGAATATCAGCAAAATGGGAAGAAAACTTAGCTTCAAGTCACGTATCACAGTCACAAGTGCGTTAGTATCTGTCGGTCGGGTCTCATGGAGTTCAAGGAAATGAGCGTCGTTTCATTTTTAATTTGTGTTTCCACAAGCGTAGTTTCTGTTAGGGACTAAGGGCTGGATGATTTCGGGTTACTTGCCGTATCCGGCCCGGGGGCCGTTAGTTGGCGACCCCGGTCTAAGGCGATGGATGCAGAATAGAGTGTGGATTTGGTACAATGGGGGTTTTACGTAGTGTTCATGAATGGTCCAGAGAGTTTTAATGGAGATCTCAATGGGTGTCCGGGGGGGAGCTCAATGGGTGTCTAGAGAGGACAATCACCACACGCGGCCACAACCGCCGTTTGTTACTCGACAAAACAGTGCCCTAACCCAAGAAAGGTTCAATGGGTGTTACGGGAGGTGTGAATATGTGTTTAGGAAAGACCCAAACTACAATGATCTATGACCGCCGCACGCTCTCTGCAAAGACAGTGGCTTGGGTCTGAGAGGGCTCACTGGGTTTTGATTAAAGGGTCAATGAGAATTCAGGGAGGGCTCAATTGTTTCTTAACGAGGGCTCATCCTGCATATGTACATTGGGAAGAAATCGTTCTATGTCCCCCTCTAAAACAATGCTTTGGTCCAGGGATGAGTCATTTGGGTTTTTAGGAAGGGATCAATGAGTGTACAAACAAAAAAAAAACTCAATAGGTTTTCATGGAGAGCCAAGTCTATAGCAATAACCAAAAGTTTTGAAACTACTATATCGTCATCATCATCACTGACTCTATAATTTAAGAAGGGGATTTTTTTGAGTATTTGAATAATAATTTTCATCTTAGTTTGGTTATGACATGTTTTTTATCAAAGTTTAGAAATAAATATAAATACATATCGAAATTTTGTGAATTTTTTAAAACCCAAGGATTTCCAAATGGTGAAGTTCAGAAAATTTGTTTTTATATATCTTTTATAACTATATTTAGAAACGTGATATTTTGAAAGGGGGGGAAATTAGTTCAAGAGTTCCTTTTTAAAATTATTATAATTGGCAAAGTTCAGAAAATTTATAAAAAATTAACCATGGCTGCTTTTTTTGAGATTTTAAATTTTAATCTTAGTAGTAAAGCCATTGTCTGGTTGTTTTCATAATTTAAAGGTGAAATATACAAAGCTTTAGAGCCCAAAACCATTATAATGGATACAGTCAATTGATGCGCCCAGTCAATATCTACAATGATGTCCTTTGTTCTTCAGGATTGCTTCAATTCGTTTTTGCAGACTGGAAACCAAATTTGCGATGATATCTTGACTGATATTGGTCTATTTTTTTTTTTTCCAATAAGTACCTGCAACTACTTACAATTGGATGGCTTCTGTTTATCAAACTCCAGTTTGATTATCGCTTACAAATTCTCTGTTATTCGATGTTATTTTTAGCCAAGAACTTTTTTTATTGTTTTTGCTTTGTAAAAAGGTGCACCATCATGCAGACAAATACAGTTATCCTCCCCAAATTGGTCCTAAACTGTTGGGAAAAAGGGCTGAAGAAGCACGCTTTAAGACCATTTTGAATTTATGGGAGTCTTCTTGAGCAAAATTGTTAGCGCTTCAGGTCCCTCGATGCTTCATCGAGGGCACGACGCAGGACTCCTGAAAGCGGCCCCCTTTTCTGTTCCTAACGAGATATCTTCCAGAAGCTCCAAGCAAGCGAAAGGAGCTTCATTATAGAATATAACTTTCCCCATTCTTCAATAATCCATCTTTTTTTACATTTTATACAGAAGTGGAGCTCATGCTTAAGGTTCTTCTTGGTAAAATGAGGCTTGAGAATTTTGTCGAAAGGTCTTCAACCTTACTGTGCTCGCTGAAGCGTTCGAGCCTGCTTCTTTCCAATCGTGAGGAAGCTTGGCACTGAAGGCAACCCGATCCTTGAGCCGGGGCCCTACCTGGAAGCGATCTTAGTGTTCAATTGAAGCTCTTGGGTGTCCATAAGACTTCTTCACAGGATGATGCTCCTTGAAGGAATTATCTCCTTCCATTTCAGGCGACTTGATTCAGAGCAGAAATGGTTGCATACTTTTCTTTGGAAAGAACCATTTCTGGAAGTGAAAAAGATGCAAACATTTATTATTACAAAAATATATTACGAAATACATTATTATTATACATCATTCATTTAATACATATTTATCACGATTATACCCTTTTGATCGAATAGCAAAGCTCCAGGTACTGAAACTCACCTCCCGCAGGAACCGGACCAGACCGCGATTTTGGATTAAGCGAAGAAATGCATTTTTTTATTAATATTTTTGAATTCCTGACTTTTTAATAAAACCGAAATAATTTAAATATTAAAATAGCCAGGCAATGGCTTCGCCACCTGGGGGGGGGGGGGGGGGAGTTGCGCTTCGCTACTAAGATTAAAATTAAAAAACTCCAAAAAAGCAACCATGGTTAAATTTGTATACATTTTCTGAACTTCGCCAATTATAATAATTTTAAAAAGGAACTCGAAACTAAATTTCCCCCTTTCAAAAATAAAGGTAACTATGTAGATTAGCGACTCGAACGATGGGACGTACTATTTCGTCCGTATTCCAAAATGATTCACGTTTTTAGAGTACATTTAAGCGGACGGCTCCTGTGGGGATAAACACAATGGAGGGACCACACTACGATGATCCTGAGTTTCATTAAATTGGAGGGGGGGGGGCACAGCCCTCCAGTATATAATCCTAATTGTTTATAGACTAATGTCCTAACGTTTACAGAGGCGAATGATTTAACCAAATTATGTCAGCGCCTTTAATCGTTTTGCCGTCAGACGGCTCAAACGCGCATGAATATTCCGGCGGGGGTGGGGGTGGGGTCTGACGTCAGACGACTCAAACGCGCATGAATATTCCGGCGGGGGTGGGGGTGGGGTCTGACGTCAGACGACTCAAACGCGCATGAATATTCCGGCGGGGGTGGGGGTGGGGTCTGACGTCAGACGACTCAAACGCGCATGAATATTCCGGCGGGGGTGGGGGTGGGGTCTGACGTAGGACGACTCAAACGCGCATGAATATTCCGGTGGGGGTGGGGTCTGACGTCAGACGACTCAAACGCGCAGGAATATTCCGGCAGAGGTGGGGGTGGGGTCGGACGTCAGACGACTCAAACGCGCAGGAATATTCCGGTCGGGGTGAACGAAAATATTTACCAAAAACCCCCCACTTTTTCGGCCGAGTCGCTAATCTACATATTAATCAAAATAAATTTTCCGACCTTCAACATTTGTAATTCTTTGGGTTTTCAAAATTCGCAAAATTTCGAAGGAAGGTCGAGTCAGTATTACGTTATTAGGGAGGCGCTCAATGGTGAGTAGGGAAGGGCTCAATGGGTGCTATTGGATTACCGGAGCACTCAATAAGTGATGAGGAAGGGCTGAATGGGAGTTAAGGAAGTGCTCAATGAGTGCTACGGAAGGGCTCAATGGGTCTTGCGGGGGAGCTCACTGGGTGTTATGGGAGGGCTCAATGGGTATTACGAGGGGGGGGGAGCTCAATAGTTGTTACGGAAGGGCTCAATGGGTCTTACTGGAGAGCTCACTGGGTGTTACATGAGGGCTCAATGGGTGTTACGGAAGGGCTCAATGGGTGTTACAGAAGGGCTCAATAGGTATTACGGGGGAGCTCACTGGGTGTTACGGGAGGGCTCAATGGGTGTTATGGGAGGGCTCAATGGGTGTAACGGGAGGGCTCAATGGGTCTTACTGGAGAGCTCACTGGGTGTTACATGAGGGCTCAATGGGTGTTACGGAAGGGCTCAATCGGGGGTGTTACGGAAGGGCTCAATGAGTATTACGAGGGAGCTCACTGGGTGTTACAGGAGGGCTCAATGGGTGTTATGGGAGAGCTCAATGGGTGTTACGGAAGAGCTAAATGGGTGTTACGGAAGGGCTCAATGGGTCTTACGGGGGAGCTCACTGGGTGTTACGGGAGGGCTCAATGGGTGTTACGGAAGAGCTCAATGGGTGTTACGGAAGGGCTCAATGGGTATTACGGGGGAGCTCACAGGGTGTTACGGAAGGGCTCAATGGGTGTTACGGAAAGGCTCAATGGGTGTTACGGAAGGGCTCAATGAGTATTACAGGTGGGCTCACTGGGTGTTACGGGAGGGCTCAATGGGTGTTACGGAAGGGCTCAATGGGTGCTACGGAAGGGCTGAATGGATGTTACGGAAGGGCTCAATGGGTCTTACAGGAGAGCTCATAGGGTGTTACGTAAGGGCTCAATGGGTGTTATGGGAGGACTCAATGGGTGTTACGGAAGGGCTCAATAGGTGTTACGGAAGGGCTCAATGGGTATTACGGAGGGGCTCAATGGGTCTTACTGGAGAGCTCAATAGGTGTTACATACGCGCTCAATGGGTGTTACGGAAGGGCTCAATCGGGGGTGTTACGGAAGGGCTCAATGGGTCTCACAGAAGGGTTCAATGGGTGTTACGGAAGGGATCAATGGGTGTTATACGAGGACTCAATAAGTGTTACGGAAGGGCTCAATGGGTGTTACGGAAGGGCTCCATGGGTGTTACGGAAGGGCTCAATGGGCCTTACAGGAGATATCAATGGGTGTTACGGAAGGGCTCAATGAGTATTTTGGAAGGGCTCAGTGGGTATTATGGAAGGGCTCAATGGGTATTACGGGGGAGCTCAATGGGTGTTACGAAAGGGCTCAATGGGTGTTACGGAAGGGCTCAATGGGTGTAACGGAAGGGCTCAATGGGTATTACGGGAGCTCACTAGGTGTTACGGGAGAGCTCAATGGGTGTTACGGAAGGGCTCAATGGGTGCTACGGAAGGGCTTAATCGGTGTAAAGGGAGGGCTCAATGAGTGTTATGGGAGGGCTCAATGGGTGTTACGAAAGGGCTCAATGGGCGTTACGGAAGGGCTCAATGGATCTTACGGGGGAGCTCACTGGGTGTTACGGGAGGGCCCAATGGGTGTTACGGAAGGGCTCAATGGGTGTTATGGGAGGACTCAATGGGTGTTACTGGAGGGCTCAATGGGTGTTACGGAAGGGTTAAATGGGTGTTAAGAAAGGGCTCAATGGGTATTACGAAGGAGCTCACTTGGTGTTACGGGATGGCTCAATGGGTGTTACGGAAGGGCTCAATGGGTCTTCTTGAAGGGCTCAATGGGTCTTAAGGAAGACCTCAATGGGTCTTAAGGGAGAGCTCAATGGGTGTTACGGAAGGGCTCAATGGGTGTTACGGAAGGGCTCAATGGGTGTTCCGGAAGGGCTCAATGGGTTTTACGGGAGAGCTCAATGGGTGTTACGGAACGACTTAATGGGTCTTACGGGAGAGCTCAATGGGTGTTACGGAAGCAATCAATGGGTGTTATGGGAGAACTCAATGGGTGTTACGGAAGGGCTTAATGGGTGTTACAGGAGGTCTCCATGGGTATTAAGGAAGGGCTCAATGGGTCTCACAGGAGAGCTCAATGGGTGTTACGGAAGGGCTCAATGAGAATTATCGAAGGGCTCAATTGGTATTATGGAAGGGCTCAATGGGTATTACGGGGGAGCTCAATGGGTGTTACGGAAGGGCTCAATAAGTGTTATGAGATGACTCAATGGGTGTTACGGAAAGGCTCAATGGGTGTTACGAAAGGGCTCAATGGGTGTTACGGAAGAGCTCAATGGATCTTACGGGGGAGCTCACTGGGTTTTACGGGAGGGCTTAATGGGTGTTACGGAAGGGCTCAATGGGTGTTATGGGAGGACTCAATGGGTGTTACTGGAGGGCTCAATGGGTGTTACGGAAGGGTTAAATGGGTGTTAAGAAAGGGCTCAATGGGTATTACGAAGGAGCTCACTTGGTGTTACGGGAGGGCTCAATGGGTGTTACGGAAGGGCTCAATGGGTATTCTTGAAGGGCTCAATGGGTCTTAAGGAAGATCTCAATGGGTCTTAAGGGAGAGCTCAATGGGTGTTACGGAAGGGCTCAATGGGTGTTATACGAGGACTCAATGGGTGTTACGGAAGGGCTCAATGGGTGTTACGGAAGGGCTCAATGGGTGTTCCGGAAGGGCTCAATGGGTTTTACGGGAGAGCTCAATGGGTGTTACGGAAGGACTTAATGAGTGTTATGGGAGGACTCAATGGGTGTTACGGAAGGGCTCAATGGGTGTTACGGAAGGGCTCAATGGGTGTTACGGAAGGGGCTCAATGGGTCTTACGGGAGAGCTCAATGGGTGTTACGGAAGCAATCAATGGGTGTTATGGGAGAACTCAATGGGTGTTACGGAAGGGCTTAATGGGTGTTACAGGAGGTCTCCATGGGTATTAAGGAAGGGCTCAATGGGTCTCACAGGAGAGCTCAATGGGTGTTACGGAAGGGCTCAATGAGTATTATCGAAGGGCTCAATTGGTATTATGGTAGGGCTCAATGGGTATTACGGGGGAGCTCAATGGGTGTTACGGAAGGGCTCAATAAGTGTTATGAGATGACTCAATGGGTGTTACGGAAGGTCTCAATGGGTGTTACGAAAGAGCTCAATGGATCTAACGGGAGAGATCAATGGGTGTTACAGCAGGGCTCAATGGGTGTTATGGAGGACTAAATGTGTGTTACAGAAGGGATCAATGGGCGTTACGGAAGGGCTCAATAGGTGTTACGGAAGGGCTCAATGGGCCTTACGGGAGAGCTCAATGGGTGTTACGGAAGGAATCAATGTGTCTTACATGAGAGCTTAATGGGTGTTACGGAAGGGTTCAATGGGTGTTACGGAAGGGCTCAATGGGTGTTACAGGAGGGCTGAATGGGTCTTACGGGAGAGCTCAATAGGTGGTACGGAAGGGCTCAATGAGTATTTTGGAAGGGCTCATTGGGTATTGTGGAAGGGCTCAATGGGTATTACAGGGGAGCTCAATGGGTGTCACGAAAGGGCTCAATGGGTGTTACGGAAGGGCTCAATGGGTGTTACGAAAGGGCTCAATGGGTATTACGGGGAGCTCTCTAGGTGTTACAGGAGGGCTCAATGGGTGTTACGGAAGGGCTCAATGGGTGCTACGGAAGGGCCTAATCGGTGTCACGGGAGGGCTCAATGGCTGTTATCGCAAGGCTCAATGGGTGTTACGGAAGGGCTCAATGGGTGTTACGGAAGGGCTCAATGGATCTTACGGGGGAGCTCACTGGGTGTTACGGGAGGGTTCAATGGGTGTTACGAAAGGGCTCAATGGGTGTAACGGGAGGACTCAATGGGTGTTACTGGAGGGCTCAATGGGTGTTACGGAGGGGCTCAATGTGTGTTACGGAAGGGCTCAATGGGTATTACGAAGGAGCTCACTTGGTGTTACGGGAGGGCTCAATGGGTGTTACGGAAGGGCTAAATGGGTCTTCTTGAAGGGCTCAATGGGTGTTACGGAAGGGCTAAATGGGTCTTCTTGAAGGGCTCAATGGGTCTTAAGGAAGGGCATAATGGGTCTTAAGGGAGAGCTCAATGGGTGTTACGGAAGGGCTCAATGAGTGTTATACGAGGACTCAATGGGTGTTACGGAAGGGCTCAATGGGTGTTACGGAAGGGGCTCAATGGGTCTTACGGGAGAGCTCAATGGGTCTTACGGAAGCAATCAATGGGTGTTATAGGAGAACTCAATGGGTGTTGTGAAAGGGCTCAATGGGTGTTACAGGAGGTCTCCATGGGTGTTAAGGAAGGGCTCAATGGGTCTCACAGGAGAGCACAATGGGTGTTACGGAAGGGCTCAATGAGTATTATGGAAGGGCTCAATGGGTATTATGGAAGGGCTCAATGGGTATTACGGGGGAGCTCAATGGGTGTTACGGAAGGGTTTAATAGGTGTTATGGGATGACTCAATGGGTGTTACGGAACGGCTCAATGGGTGTTACGGAAGTGCTCAATGGGTCTTACGGGAGAGCTCAATGGGTGTTACGGAAGGGCTCAATGGGTGTTATGGGAGGACTAAATGTGTGTTACGTAAGGGTTCAATGGGTGTTACGGAAGGGCTCAATGGGTGTTACAGGAGGGCTGAATGGGTCTTACGGGAGAGCTCAATCGGTGTTACGGAAGGGCTCAATGAGTATTTTGGAAGGGCTCAGTGGGTATTATGGAAGGGCTCAATGGGTATTACGGGGGAGCTCAATGGGTATTACGAAAGGGCTCAATTGGTGTTACGGAAGGGCTCAATGGGTGTTACGGAAGGGCTCAATGGGTATTACGGGGAGCTCACTAGGTGTTACGGGAGGGTTCAATGGGTGTTACGGAAGGGCTCAATGGGTGCTACGGAAGGGCTTAATCGGTGTCACGGGAGGGCTACATGGCTGTTATGGGAGGGCTCAATGGGTGTTACGCAAGGGCTCAATGGGTGTTACGAAAGGGCTCAATGGATCTTACGAGGGAGCTCACTGGGTGTTACGGGAGGGCTCAATGGGTGTTACGAAAGGGCTCAATGGGTGTTACGGAAGGGCTCAATGGATCTTACGGGGGAGCTCACTGGGTGTTACGGGAGGGCTCAATGGGTGTTACGGAAGGGCTCAATGGGTGTTATGGGAGGACTCAATGGGTGTTACTGGAGGGCTCAATGGGTGTTACGGAAGGGTTAAATGGGTGTTAAGAAAGGGCTCAATGGGTATTACGAAGGAGCTCACTTGGTGTTACGGGAGGGCTCAATGGGTGTTACGGAAGGGCTCAATGGGTCTTTTTGAAGGGCTCAATGGGTCTTAAGGAAGACCTCAATGGGTCTTAAGGGAGAGCTCAATGGGTGTTACGGAAGGGCTCAATGGGTGTTACGGAAGGGCTCATTGGGTGTTACGGAAGGGCTCAATGGGTGTTCCGGAAGGGCTCAATGGGTTTTACGGGAGAGCTCAATGGGTGTTACGGAAGGACTAAATGGGTGTTATGGGAGGACTCAATGGGTGTTACGGAAGAGCTCAATGGGTGTTACGGAAGGGCTCAATGGGTGTTACGGAAGGGGCTCAATGGATCTTACGGGAGAGCTCAATGGGTGTTACGGAAGCAATCAATGGGTGTTATGGGAGAACTCAATGGGTGTTACGGAAGGGCTCAATGGGTGTTACAGGAGGTCTCCATGGGTGTTAAGGAAGGGCTCAATGGGTCTCACAGGAGAGCTCAATGGGTGTTACGGAAGGGCTCAATGAGTATTATGGAAGGGCTCAATGGGTATTATGGAAGGGCTCAATGGGTAATACGGGGGAGCTCAATGGGTGTTACGGAAGGGCTCAATGGGTGTTATGGGATGACTCAATGGGTGTTACGGAAGGGCTCAATGGATGTTACTGAAGGGCTCAATGGGTCTTACAAGAGAGCTCAATGGGTGTTACGGAAGGGCTCAATGGGTGTTATGGGAGGGCTCAATGGGTGTTACGGGAGGGATCAATGGGCGTTACGGAAGGGCTCAATAGGTGTTACGGAAGGGCTCAATGGGTCTTACGGGAGAGCTCAATGGGTGTTATGGAAGTCTCAATGGGTGTTATGGAAGGACTCAATGGGTGTTACGGAAGGGTTCAATGGGTGTTACGGAAGGGTTAATGGGTCTTACGGGAGAGCTCAATGGGTGTTACGGAAGGGCTCAATGATTGTTATGGAAGGACTCAATTGGTGTTACGGAAGGGCTCAATCGGTGTTACATAAAGGCTCAATGGGTGTTACGGAAGGGCCAAATGGGTATTACGAAGGAGCTCACTTGGTGTTACGGGAGGGCTCAATGGGTGTTACGGAAGGGCTCAATGGGTCTTATTGAAGGGCTCAATGGGTCTTACGGAAGGGCTCAATGGTTCTTAAGGGAGAGCTCAATGGGTTTTACGGAAGGGCTCAATGGGTGTTACGGAAGGGCTCAATGGGTGCTACGGAAGGGCTGAATGGATGTTACGGAAGGGCTCAATGGGTCTTACAGGAGAGCTCATAGGGTGTTACGTAAGGGCTCAATGGGTGTTATGGGAGGACTCAATGGGTGTTACGGAAGGGCTCAATAGGTGTTACGGAAGGGCTCAATGGGTATTACGGAGGGGCTCAATGGGTCTTACTGGAGAGCTCAATAGGTGTTACATACGCGCTCAATGGGTGTTACGGAAGGGCTCAATCGGGGGTGTTACGGAAGGGCTCAATGGGTGTGACGGGAGGGCTCCATGGGTCTTACGGAAGGGATATATGGGTTTTAGTGAAGGATTCAATGAGTATTATGAAAGGGCTCAATTGGTGTTACGGAAGAGCTTAATGGGTCTTACGGGAGAGCTCAATGGGTGTTACGGAAGGGCTCAATGGGTGTTAGGGAAGGGCTTAATGGGTCTTACGGGAGAGCTCAATGGGTGTTACGGAAGGGCTCAATGGGTGTTAAAGGAGGACTCAATGGGTGTTACGGAAGGGCTCAATGGGTGTTACGGAAGGGCTCAATGGGTATTACGGGGAGCTCTCTAGGTGTTACAGGAGGGCTCAATGGGTGTTACGGAAGTGCTCAATGGGTGCTACGGAAGGGCTTAATCGGTGTCACGGGAGGGCTCAATGGCTGTTATCGGAGGGCTCAATGGGTGTTATGGAAGGGCTCAATGGGTGTTACGGAAGGGCTCAATGGATCTTACTGGGGAGCTCACTGGGTGTTACGGGAGGGTTCAATGGGTGTTACGAAAGGGCTCAATGGGTGTTATGGGAGGACTCAATGGGTGTTACTGGAGGGCTCAATGGGTGTTACGGAAGAACTCAATGGGTGTTACGGAAGGGCTCAATGGGTATTACGAAGGAGCTCACTTGGTGTTACGGGAGGGCTCAATGGGTGTTACGGAAGGGCTCAAGGGTCTTCTTGAAGGGCTCAATGGGTCTTAAGGAAGGGCATAATGGGTCTTAAGGGAGAGCTCAATGGGTATTACGGAAGGGCTCAATGAGTGTTATACGAGGACTCAATGGGTGTTACGGAAGGGCTCAATGGGTGTTACGGAAGGGGCTCAATGGGTCTTACGGGAGAGCTCAATGGGTCTTATGGAAGCAATCAATGGGTGTTATGGGAGAACTCAATGGGTGTTGCGGAAGGGCTCAATGGGTGTTACAGGAGGTCTCCATGGGTGTTAAGGAAGGGCTCAATGGGTCTCACAGGAGAGCACAATGGGTGTTACGGAAGGGCTCAATGAGTATTATGGAAGGGCTCAATGGGTATTATGGAAGGGCTCAATGGGTATTACGGGGGAGCTCAATGGGTGTTACGGAAGGGCTTAATAGGTGTTATGGGATGACTCAATGGGTGTTACGGAAGAGCTCAATGTGTGTTACGGAAGGGCTCAATGGGTCTTACGGGAGAGCTCAATGGGTGTTACGGAAGGGCTCAATGGGTGTTATGGGAGGACTCAATGGGTGTTACGAAAGGGATCTTTGGGCGTTACGGAAGGGCTCAATGGGTCTTACGGGAGAGCTCAATGGGTGTTACGGAAGGGCTCAATGGGTGTTATGGGAGGACTAAATGTGTGTTACGTAAGGGTTCAATGGGTGTTACGGAAGGGCTCAATGGGTGTTACGGAAGTGCTGAATGGGTCTTACGGGAGAGCTCAATCGGTGTTACGGAAGGGCTCAATGAGTATTTTGGAAGGGCTCAGTGGGTATTATGGAAGGGCTCAATGGGTATTACGGGGGAGCTCAATGGGTATTACGAAAGGGCTCAATTGGTGTTACGGAAGGGCTCAATGGGTGTTACGGAAGGGCTCAATGGGTATTACGGGGAGCTCACTAGGTGTTACGGGAGGGTTCAATGGGTGTTACGGAAGGGCTCAATTGGTGCTACGGAAGGGCTTAATCGGTGTCACGGGAGGGCTACATGGCTGTTATGGGAGGGCTCAATGGGTGTTACGCAAGGGCTCAATGGGTGTTACGAAAGGGCTCAATGGATCTTACGAGGGAGCTCACTGGGTGTTACGGGAGGGCTCAATGGGTGTTACGGAAGGGCTCAATGGGTGTTATGGGAGGACTCAATGGGTGTTACTAGAGGGCTCAATGGGTGTTACGAAAGGGCTCAATGGGTGTTACGGAAGAGCTCAATGAGTATTACGAAGGAGCTCACTTGGTGTTACGGGAGGGCTCAATGGGTGTTACGGAAGGGCTCAATGGGTCTTCTTGAAGGGCTCAATGGGTCTTAAGGGAGAGCTCAATGGGTGTTACGGAAGGGCTCAATAGGTGTTATACGAGGACTCAATGGGTGTTACGGAAGGGCTCAATGGGTGTTACGGAAGGGCTCAATGGGTGTTCCGGAAGGGCTCAATGGGTTTTACCGGAGAGCTCAATGTGTGTTACGGGAGGACTCAATGGGTGTTATGGGAGGACTCAATGGGTGTTACGAAAGGGCTCAATGGGTGTTACGGAAGGGCTCAATGGGTGTTACGGAAGGGGCTCAATGGGTGTTACGGGAGAGCTCAATGGGTGTTACGGAAGCAATCATTGGGTGTTATGGGAGAACTCAATGGGTGTTACGGAAGGGCTCAATGGGTGTTACAGGAGGTCTCCATGGGTGTTAAGGAAGGGCTCAATGGGTCTCACAGGAGAGCTCAATGGGTGCTACGGAAGGGCTCAATGAGTATTATGGAAGGGCTCAATGGGTATTATGGAAGGGCTCAATGGGTATTACGGTGGAGCTCAATGGGTGTTACGGAAGGGCTCAATGGGTGTTATGGGATGACTCAATGGGTGTTACGGAAGGGCTCAATGGATGTTACGGAAGGGCTCAATGTGTCTTACGGGAGATCTCAATGGGTGTTACGGAAGGGCTCAATGGGTGTTATGGGAGGGCTCAATGGGTGTTACGGGAGGGATCAATGGGCGTTACGGAAGGGCTCAATAGGTGTTACGGAAGGGCTCAATGGGTCTTACGTGAGAGCTCAATGGGTGTTATGGAAGTCTCAATGGGTGTTATGGGAGGACTCAATGGGTGTTACTGAAGGGTTCAATGAGTGTTACGGAAGGGTTCAATGGGTGTTACGGAAGGGCTAATGGGTCTTACGGGAGAGCTCAATGGGTGTTACGGAAGGGCTCAATGATTGTTATGGGAGGACTCAATTGGTGTTACGGAAGGGCTCAATCGGTGTTACATAAAGGCTCAATGGGTGTTACGGAAGGGCCAAATGGGTATTACGAAGGAGCTCACTTGGTGTTACGGGAGGGCTCAATGGGTGTTACGGAAGGACTCAATGGGTCTTCTTGAAGGGCTCAATGGGTCTAACGGAAGGGCTCAATGGTTCTTAAGGGAGAGCTCAATGGGTTTTACGGAAGGGCTCAATGGGTGTTATGGGAGGACTCAATGGGTGTTACGGAAGGGCTCAATGTGTGTTACGGAGGGGCTCAATGGGTGTTACGGAAGGGCTCAATGGGTGTTACGGGAGATCTGAATGGGTGTTACGGAAGGGCTTAATGGGTGTTTTTATGGAGGACTCAATGGGTGTTCCGGAAGGGCTCAATGGGTGTTACGGAAGGGCTCAATGGGTGTTACGGAAGGGCTTAATGGGTCTTACGGGAGAGCTCAATGGGTGTTACGGAAGGGCTCAATGGGTGTTAAAGGAGGACTCAATGGGTGTTACGGAAGGGCTCAATGGGTGTGACGGGAGGGCTCCATGGGTCTTACGGAAGGGATATATGGGTTTTAGTGAAGGATTCAATGAGTATTATGAAAGGGCTCAATGGGTGTTACGGAAGAGCTTAATGGGTCTTACGCGAGAGCTCAATGGGTGTTACGGAAGGGCTCAATGGGTGTTACGGAAGGGCTTAATGGGTCTTACGGGAGAGCTCAATGGGTGTTACGGAAGGGCTCAATGGGTGTTAAAGGAGGACTCAATGGGTGTTACGGAAGGGCTCAATGAGTATTATGGAAGGGCTCAATGGGTATTATGGAAGGGCTCAATGGGTATTACGGTGGAGCTCAATGGGAGTTACGGAAGGGCTCAATGGGTGTTATGGGATGACTCAATGGGTGTTACGGAAGGGCTCAATGGGTGTGACGGGAGGGCTCCATGGGTCTTACGGAAGGGCTATATGGGTTTTAGTGAAGGACTCAATGAGTATTATGAAAGGGCTCAATGGGTATTATGGAAGGGCTCAATAGGTATTACGGGGAAACTCAATGGGTGTTACGGAAAGGCTTAATGGGTGTTATGGGAGGACTCAATGGGTGTTACGGAAGGGCTCAATGGGTCTTACGGGAGAGCTCAATGAGTGTTACGGAAGGCCTCAATGGGTGTTACGGAAGGGCTTAATGGGTGTTACGGAAGGGCTTAATGTGTTTTACGTGAGAGCTCAATGGGTGTTACGGAAGGGCTCAATGGGTGTTATGGGAGGACTCAATGAGTGTTAAGTGACCGCTAAATAGGAGTCACGGTCTGAACTAAACAGGCCAGAGCCGTGCTTCGTTATTGTCTGGAGGGCTCAAAGGGTGTTATGTGACGGTTTCAATGGACATTCCGGCCCCATTGAAACATGACAGAGTCACTTCGATATCGGGAGGACCTAATGGGTATTACGCTACGGCTCAATGGCCGTTACGGTCTAGGACAGAGATGTCAGAGCTGTGTTAGGTCAATTTGGCGAGAGATCCAAGAGTCTTGAGGTAATGCTCAATGTCTGTTACGAGAAGGTTGAAAGTATGTTACGTGACGGTTCAATTAGTGCCCAAGGAGGGTTCAATGCGCGCTCTAGGAGGGTTCAATGGGTGTTCATGAAGGGTTTAAAGGATGTTCATGAAGAGTGTAATGAGTGTTAAGGGAAGGCCCATTGAACCCTTGTTTAGCACCCATTAAAGACTCTCTTTACACCAATTGAGCCCTCCCTTGGACGCCCATTGAACAATGCCAGAACACCGATTAACCCCTTATGTGACACCTTTCCAACCCTCCTGACATTGAGGAAGCACAGCTGTGGCAGGTTTCATCTGGACCGAAACATTCACTGAACCCTCTTGTAACTCCGCAATAACCTTTAAGCACTCTCGTTACCCCCAATGAACACCCTCGTCACACCTGTTGAGCCCCCCCGTAGCACCCATTGAGCTCTCCGTAACACCCTTCGAACCTTCTGGCATTACGCATCTCTAGTAATCGTGAAATACCCATTAAATGCTTCTTTAATACCTATAGAGACTTGCCCTAATACAGCTCTGACATCGTTCACCTAGACCGTAATATCCATTAAGTCATCTTGTGCCACCCATTGATCGTTCCTGTAGCCCCACAATATCCACTACGCCCTCCTCTAACCAATATTGAGCGTCCCTGTAATACCCATTGTAACCTTCCGCAGCACCCATTGAGACCTCCAATAACACCAATGCCTCCCTCACCCTAACACCATTTGAGCCCCCTCGCAATGCCCATTAAGTCTTTTTACAATCGTGAAATACCCATTGAACGATCATCTAATGCCCATCTGGGCGGACCCGTAATAGACATCAAGAGCTACTGTCACACTCTTTGAGCCCTCTCGATAGTCATATAGCGCACCCCTGACATATTTCGTCTGTATCGTAACATCCAATAAGCCCTCTTGTACCCCTTATTGAGCTTCCCCGTAACCACACCATAGCCATTAAACCCTCCACTAATTCCCATTAGGCACTTCCGTATTACCCATTGAAATCTCCCATAAAGCCCGCCGATCCTTCCTGCAAGGTCCATTGAGTCCTCCTGGTCCCTTCATTTAGCGCTCCAATAATATCCATTGATATCTCCCGTGACACCCAATGAGATCCCTAGTAATACCTTTCGAGCCCTTTTGTACTACAGCCATTGAACGCTCGAGCGCTCCTGAAATATCGCAACTGGATCGTCTATTGAGCGCTCCCGTAATCGCCACTCAGCCCTCCCATAACACCTATCTACCACTCCCGTAAGACCCATTGAGCCCTGTCGTACTATCCAATGGGGGTTCCCGTAATCCCGCGACAAACATTGCGACACCCTTGGCCCAATCAACTGTTTTTCGGATGGCGTGCGGCGGTTGGCGCCCCATGCAGTTTGGAGCCTCTCTGAACACCCAGTGAGCCTCCCTGATCACAAATTTGCTTCCCTGCTACTAGTCATTTGTTAGTTTGTCATTTAATTAACGAATGATTGGCTAAAATTTAATTTGAAAACTTGACCGTTACGTTAATGCCATTAATATGAAGGCAATAAAATTACTTCTGGGTTCCTTATTTATCCTATGTGTAAATGCGATGCTCTCTTAGAAATGATCTTAAACTTTATCCGTATCCCCAAATTAACACGACTGTATAAACTTTCTTACGGCTGCTGATAACGAAGAATAACATAACGCCAGATGACAAGGGTCCACCATGGACAATTAAAGGTCATCTAACAAGAATGTAATCAACCTTTCCCACACATGCAACGTCGACTATAATATACAAGCTCTACAGACATTAATTTCAACTCCATCCACAGCACTCGCTGACTTTCTAGAATAATCCAACGCGATACAAAGTATAACTACAACATTACTATCACTAGGGTACTTACATTATGTATACTGCCTGATGACTGTGTACATAGAATATGCACATACACATCGGTGCTGTTTACACTCATTATCTTTACAGTCACTCTTAAGAGTTCTTGCTATCCGAGTGGATACGGCGTTGGTCTCCCTACATCGCGGTACCAGGTTCGATCTCGGCAAGGGCTGTGGTCAGCCCTGTACTTGGGTGGTTAGATCTAACACTTCTCATCACACCTATCCAATTACAACACTGCTTTCTTTCTTCCCCTCTTTTGGTGCCCTCGGGATCACCAGCGATTGTCATACTGACCAATATGTCTTTTTCATTATCCGGTCGGGAATCCTCCTGGATAAAGGCAGGTTGGCGAACAACTACAAGCGGTATTTCTACTCTTACAGTCACTTTTGGTCCATAAAGTTATCTAACCTCTACTTGAACACATTCGGATTGGTGCTATTAATTACCACCCCCAGCACTCAATTTCACACATCTATTAATCTGTGGGTGAAGAAGAATTTGTGAAAGTCAAACCTACAGCTTTTGTCCTTAATTTTCATGTTATGATCTTTTCTCCTTATTCTTCTTATTATGATCTTTGTCCTTAGTCTTCATATTATGATCTTTTGTCCTTAATCTTCATATTATAATATTTTGTCCTTAATCTTCATATTATGATATTTGTCCTTAATCTTCGTATTATGATATTTTGTCGTTAATATTCATAGTATGATCTTTTGCCCTTAATCTTCATATTATGATATTTTGTCCTTAATCTTCATATTATGATCTTTCTCCTTAATTTTCATATCATGATCTTTTGTCCTTAATCTTCATATTATGATATTTTTTGTCCTTGATCTTCATATTATGATATTTTGTCCTTAATCTTCATATTATGATCTTTCTCCTTAATTTTCATATCATGATCTTTTGTCCTTAATCTTCATATTATGATATTTTGTCCTTAATTTTCATATCATGATCTTTTGTCCCTAATCTTCATATTTTGATATTTTGTCCTTAATCTTCATATTTTGATCTTTTGTCCTTAATCTTCATATTATGATCTTTTGCCCTTAATCTTCATATTATGATATTTGTCCTTAATCTTCATATTGTGATCTTTTGCCCTAATCTTCATATTATGATATTTTGTCCTTAATCTTCATATTATGATCTTTGTCCTTAATCTTCATATTATGATCTTTGTTCTTAATCTTCATATTATGATCTTTTGTCCTTAATCTTCATATTTTGATCTTTTGTCCTTAATCTTCATATTATGATCTTTTGCCCTTAATCTTCATATTATGATATTTGTCCTTAATCTTCATATTGTGATCTTTTGCCCTAATCTTCATATTATG
Source organism: Ceratothoa steindachneri (assembly GCA_963969495.1). Lineage (NCBI taxonomy): Eukaryota > Metazoa > Arthropoda > Malacostraca > Isopoda > Cymothoidae > Ceratothoa > Ceratothoa steindachneri. Next base: position 177,845,994 of record OZ018321.1, read on the forward strand.
ATATTTTATCCTTAATCTTCGTATTATGATTTTTGTCCTTAACCTTCATATTATGATATTTGTCCTTAATCTTCGTATTATGATCTTTGTCCTTAATCTTCATATTGTGATCTTTTGCCCTAATCTTCATATTATGATATTTTGTCCTTAATCTTCATATTATGATCTTTGTCCTTAATCTTCATATTATGATCTTTGTCCTTAATCTTCATATTATGATCTTTGTTCTTAATCTTCATATTATGATCTTTTGTCTTTAATCTTCATATTATGATATTTTGTCCTTAATCTTCATATTGTGATATTTTGTCCTTAATCTTCATATTGTGATATTTGTCCTTAATCTTCATATTATGATCTTTTGTCCTTAATCTTCATATTGTGATATTTTATCCTTAATCTTCGTATTATGATCTTTGTCCTTAATCTTCATATTGTGATCTTTTGCCCTAATCTTCATATTGTGATCTTTTGCCCTAATCTTCATATTATGATATTTTGTCCTTAATCTTCATATTATGATCTTTGTCCTTAATCTTCATTTTATGATCTTTGTTCTTAATCTTCATATTATGATCTTTTGTCTTTAATCTTCATATTATGATCTTTTGTCCTTAATCTTCATATTGTGATATTTTCTCCTTAATCTTCATATTGTGATATTTGTCCTTAATCTTCATATTATGATCTTTTGTCCTTAATCTTCATATTGTGATATTTTATCCTTAATCTTCGTATTATGATCTTTGTCCTTAATCTTCATATTGTGATCTTTTGCCCTAATCTTCATATTGTGATATTTTGCCCTAATCTTCATATTATGATATTTTGTCCTTAATCTTCATATTATGATCTTTGTCCTTAATCTTCATATTATGATCTTTGTTCTTAATCTTCACATTATGATCTTTTGTCCTTAATCTTCATATTTTGATCTTTTGTCCTTAATCTTCATATTATGATCTTTTGCCCTTAATCTTCATATTATGATATTTGTCCTTAATCTTCATATTGTGATCTTTTGCCCTAATCTTCATATTATGATATTTTATCCTTAATCTTCGTATTATGATTTTTGTCCTTAACCTTCATATTATGATATTTGTCCTTAATCTTCATATTATGATCTTTTGTCCTTAATCTTCATATTATGATATTTTATCCTTAATCTTCGTATTATGATCTTTGTCCTTAATCTTCATATTGTGATCTTTTGCCCTAATCTTCATATTATGATATTTTGTCCTTAATCTTCATATTATGATCTTTGTCCTTAATCTTCATATTATGATCTTTGTCCTTAATCTTCATATTATGATCTTTGTTCTTAATCTTCATATTATGATATTTTGTCTTTAATCTTCATATTATGATCTTTTGTCCTTAATCTTCATATTGTGATATTTTGTCCTTAATCTTCATATTGTGATATTTGTCCTTAATCTTCATATTATGATCTTTTGTCCTTAATCTTCACATTATGATATTTTATCCTTAATCTTCGTATTATGATCTTTGTCCTTAATCTTCATATTATGATCTTTGTCCTTAATCTTCATATTATGATCTTTGTTCTTAATCTTCATATTATGATCTTTTGTCTTTAATCTTCATATTATGATCTTTTGTCCTTAATCTTCATATTGTGATATTTTGTCCTTTTCTTTCGATTGAACTAAAAAAAAAAATTACAAATCTCAAATTTCTCTACACTTGCTTTATGTGGATGAAAAGCGTCTCCCAGCGCGCCGAATTCAAGAGATTACTATTATAACCGCATATCCTAACTGCACCAATTCAGCTTATTAAAAACAAAACAAAAATAAACTATAATATCTCCCTTTACGCATCTTCTTCCAATCATTACGGCTCGACCTTTCTTCTTCCCACATATTTTCAGATAATGTTCATCCATTTCATAGTTAAATTTCCTATCATTTTTTTCTATATGTAGAACTATGTATTTTTTTAATAATGCAATTGATCTCTCTTGTGTGGCCAAGCAATTAATAAATGTATATCATTTTGCAACCTAAAGTTACCATCAATCACCATTTTTTTTATAACATGAAAAGGTCCAGCCCGTTACAAAACTTTTGACACACGAACAGCACTAAATTTTTTCGCGACAGTTATCAATTTGACTCGGAGGTGGTAAGATGTGTTATTGGGATGGTCCATGCTATAGACAAACAGAAATTGGGGTGACTTCATAGGATTGATGTGATTTTCATTTGATGGTGTTTATTATGAATTAAGATGTCGTTCAGACTTATTTTAATAGCTATGTGATACCGAACAAAATTTGACCGAGTTTTTCGATTTATTTTGAAAAGTAGGCCCCTTCTCTCTATTTGAGCCTACCCTGAGTGACCTAATAATGGATACGATTCAGGGGTTTATGGAAAGCCCTCTGGTAACTTGGGTGAGTAAAGAGGCCTTTCAATGAAGCCTATGAAATTGTTTTTTATTTTAATTAATGTCACCTTGATCATAGAATTAAGGTAATTCCAAATTCGGTAATTATAAGCTGGAATTAGCTTTTTAATAACTTAAAATTAATGGCTTTTACTTCGTTTTCTTGCTTCTAATCAATAACTTATAGTGTTGGAGCAAACCTCTCTCTCTAAATGTTCGTATATATTAGTAGCACATCAGATTTTGTATGCGAGTATCTCCCTTGCACCCACATTTCTTTATTTAATGATGATATGGTCGCACAAACATATTAATTTTTCGTCTTTGCTAAATCCAATCAACAAAAGATTACTTTATATTCAGACTACTGTTATATGCATATATTTCAGTTCTTATCATCAATTCACTTCACTAACTCTAATTTAAGAATGAGATTTTTTGAGTATTTGAATAATAATTTCATCTTGAGTTTGGTTATGACTTATGTTTTTTTTATCAAAGTTATTTCGGTAATACTTCAGATTCGAGGCGCACGGTAGATGGCGCTGTTAGTCGGCTACAATTTTGGGCTACAGCATATCTCTTATGACTTCAGACGGTAGCGTCAGATGTGACAATCACTGCGTTATATTTTTTTGTTGTTTTGGGGATTTGTAACTTTTAGTCTATTATTTACTAAATCTCTCTGCTATGCTCGTTTATAGTTTTTTTTCTAAGTTAAGTAAGGTTTCGTGATGTCTTTTATTGTTTTTTGTTTTGTTTTCGTATTTTTTGTTTACTGCGAACGATAACAGCTTCTTACTGGCAACATCGTAGCTTATAAATAGGACCCGTTTTGTAAATGTTTTTCTTTCGCTATTCTGTTTTCGTGCTATCCCTGTGCTTCTTTGTTATTCAAATTCGGCTTTACTTTGTATAATCGCGAAAAACTTTTAGATTAGCTAGAGGCGCATAAACTAATCAAGAAACCTATAAAAGTAAGAATTGTTTGTTATTAGGTTAGGTTTTTCTGCCAGCAAAAAGCTGCTGGGGCGAAAAAAACCCCCCAGTAAATTCAAGGGGACTGCTCGTGGGGGAGATATCACTGCAGGAGGACCACCCTGCGATGATCCTGAGTTTCAATCAATTGGGGGGGGGGGTCTGGGGGGGCGCAGCCCCCCAGTATATAATCGTATACAAAAAAATATTACGCCGATATTGTTCACATCTGACGCTACTGTCTGACGTCATAATAGATATGCTGTAGCCCAAAATTGCAGCCGACTAACAGCGCCATCTACCGTGCGCCCCGAATCTGAAGTGTTACCCTACGCTGTACCCTCTCCACCATATCTCTGTCTCTTTTAGTTTTGGGAGACCAGATTACTGATGCATACTCCAGATGGGGTTGAATAAGACTCTTGTACAGGGGGAGGAAGGCATCTTTGTCTAGATATTGGAATGTATGCTTAATTGCCCCAAGTATCTTGTTGGCTTTGTTGACTTGAGCTTGGACGTGGTTAATAAAGCTTAGATTGCAATCAATAAGGACTCCCAGGTCCTTCTCTTCCTTGGTGTTCTGTAGTGTGTGATCTGTTCCATCATCTCTTGTCATTTTGTACTTGTGCTGGGGGTTGCTATTTCCCATGTGCATTACTCTGCATTTATCAGGGTGGAACTTCATTTGCATTTTAACTGACCATTCTTGTAGCATTTTCAAGTCTGCCTGTAAACAGTTAGTATGGGAGTTGCCTTCACAGTTTTGGACAGCTGCATATATCTTTGTGTCATCTGCAAAGAGCGATATGAAGTTTTGTAGTTTGTCAGGTATATCACTGACAAATATCATAAAGAGAAGGGGGGCCCATCACAGATCCCTGTGGTACGCCACTGGTAACTGGTTTCCAACATGATGCTGTACCACTTACTACCACTCTTTGCCTACGCTCCGTCAAAAAACCACGGATCCACTGCAGGAGGTCACCGACGATACCAAGTGACTTCACTTTTCTAAGTAGTCTTTCATGTGGGACTGTGTCAAATGCTTTTGCATAATCCAGGAAAATGATATCCACTGGTAAGCAGTGACTGAGAGCCTCTGTCCATATATCCAGCGCTTCTAAGAGATTTGTTACTGTGGATTTTCCCTTAGAGAAACCATGTTGTTGGACACATCTAAGATTATTGGCTTTGATATGTTGTATCATTGCCTCCGAGATAATTCTCTCTAGCATCTTGCACATTATTGAGGTTAGAGATACTGGTCGTCGTTTCCTGGAGATTTATCAGTTCGAAGTGAATTCAGTTGCTTAAAAATCATGCTCTCTGTAATTTCTATTGTTCCTAGTGCCTCATACTGGAGAGGTTTAGGCTCAAAGTCTGGAATGTTAATTCTGTCCTCTTGTGTAAAGGTCTTAAAGTATTGCTCATTTAGTGTTTCGGCTTTATCCTTATCGTCACTTACAAAGTTACCATGTGTATCCTTAAGGTCACCTACGTCAGTTCGAGTTTTCCTGCGGTTGTTGACATAGTTCCAAAAGGCTTTGTTATTGGTCTTGGCCTCCTTTGCCAATTTTTTTTCAAATTCCCTACGGGCCTGCCTTGATGCATGTGTAGCTGAATTTCTAGCTTCTGTGTAAGCTATCCAGTCAGGTTTGCTCTTTGTATTCAGATATCTTATCCATGCGTGGTACTTTTTCCTAGCTTTGCGGAAGGCATCCTTGTTCATCCATAGTGGTTTGTTCTTACTCTTTAAATTTTTTGTTGGTATATGATCCCTCACTGCCTTCATGATTCTTGATTGTAGTATATCAATGGCTTCTTGTGTCGACTTGCCCGCAAGCAATTCGTCCCATTCAATGCTTAGATCTTCTCTCATTTTTTCATAGTCTGCCTGCTCATAGTTCCATATTGTCCTCTTCTTTTCCTGAGGTGTTGTGCAGAAGATGAATTTGAAGTCCAATCTGGCATGATCACTTGCTCCTAGTGGCTCATGATGTACTAGTTGTTCAATCATTTCTTGCTCATTACTAAACACAAGATCATCTAATGTTGGAGTCTGCTCATTTCTATATCTGGTTGGCTGGGTGACGTGCTGATGTAAATATATATCTCGTACACATTCAACGAATCTGGATGCAGGATTGTCTGGATTTTCTATGTTCGGCGTTTGAGGTGATGGGTTCCAGGTGATGCTCGCATGATTAAAATCTCCTGTGATGAGTAGATGAGTTTTCCGTTTGTTAGTTGCCCACCTGAGAGTATCATGTAACGCTGTGTCTCGTGTAGTTGCAAGTAGAGGCGAACCGGATCTATAGATGACCCCTAAAAGCAAGTTGTTGTTGTGACTTTCCTGTATAGTTACCCATGTGCAGTCCTGGAATGAGTCCATTGGTGGCTTGATCTGTTTAGCATTAAGTGTAGATCTTACATATATACATGTCCCTCTGGTATTTTCTGCATATAAATCACTGGTGAATATATCGTATCCCTGAATTTGCATAACAGATAACTCTGGCACTTCCCCATGTTTGGGTTTAATTTCTGTTATTAGTATTACATCATATTGCTTGTCATTTACTAAAGCACAGAGCTCGTCATATTTGTTCATAAGTGAGTTATCTGTATTGGTATAGGATATTCTTAGTTCTGTTCGCTTGTTTCCACCACTTTTCTCTTTCTTATTATCCACCTTTTGTTTGGTTGTTTTACTCGTTGGTCCTTCAGTTGTTCCCTCAAGTTTTTTGACTCCTCCAATTGTTTCTTGGTTAGGTCAGGACGTATATAAATCTGGTTGTGGATAGGGTGCGAGCTATTACGTAATTATTTGGCCTTGATCAATATCTGCTTCCTCTCACTTAAGCTGGCCATTGTTATCCTGAGTAGTCGGGCACGTTCACAGTTTAGCTTTCCCATCCTTTGTGCATTATTGATGTTGATCTTAAGTTTAAACTCTTCCTGAATAAGTTCAGTTACCCTGTTTATGTCACCCTCCTTCGAGTTTGTCTCAGGTAGATTATGTATTTTGTTTTTTTTACTGGCAAAATCGTAGCTTATAAATAGGACCCGTTTTGCAAATGTTTTTCTTTCGTTATTGTGTTTTCGTGCTCTTCATGCGCTTCTTCGTTATTCGAATTCGTCTTTACTTTGTATGATCGCGAAAAACTTTTAGATTAGCTAGTAAGAATTTTTTGTTATTAGGTTAGGTTTTTCTGCCTGTAAAAAGCTGTTGGGGAGAAAAAACCCCCAGTAAATTCAAGGGAACTGCTCGTGGGGAAGATATCACTGCAGGGGGACCACCCTGCGATGATCCTGAGTCTCAATCAATTGGGGGGGGGGGTCTGGGGAGCGTAGCCCCCCAGTATATACCATACAAAAAAAATATTACGCCGATATTGTTCACATCTGACGTCATAAGAGATATGCTGTAGCCCCAAATTGTAGCCGACTAACAGCGCCATCTACCGTGCGCCCCGAATCTGAAGTGTTACCCTATATTTTAGCAACGTGATATTTTGAAAGTAGGGAAATTTAGTTTAGAGTTTCTTTGTAAAATTATTATAATTGGCGAAGTTCAGAAAATGTATAAAAATTTAACCATGGCTGTTTTTTTTTTATTTTAAATTTTAATCTAAGTAGCGAAGCGCAAGCTCCATTGCCTCGCGCCTACAAATTTGCATTAAAATTAAAACAAAATCTCAAAAGTACATTTTGGGGTGAGGGGGGGGGGGCTGCCTCCGGAAAATCCGTTCGGGGAATAAGCATGCGATGTCAAAAGTACGAACGCACTTTCATGGTAGATTTTATTTGTTCGTATCTTTGGAGCATCATTATTTACTACTAGGCTCAGTCAAGTTCAGTGCAAACATCGCGATCGCCTAACTTTAAGTTGCAAAAGTTGAGGGTCGTTTCACAGTGGGAGAAATTAGGAACGCTTATCTTAAGGTGGGGAAAGTTGGAATAGTCTCGATTAGTGTAGATAGCAGTAGTCTGTTTATGAGGTTAGAATTTAGTTTGGCGAATATTTGAGGTAAATTGGCCTCTTTATCTTCAGGTGAGGAAAGTTGAGGTCGGTTATGTTCAGGGGTGATTTTATAGTCGCTTTTCATCAAGTAAGCCTCTTTCGACTCTAAGTGGACACGGAAGGATACCCATACCGTCTTGTAGTGTGTACGTAAAATACGCCTTAGCTCGGGTAACAACCTAATTCAACGTACGACGGAAGCCATAACTCGGATCCAAGCCATCTGCGGGTGGACTGGGAAACTCGTTTGCGCCAGCGCGATAACCTCTTTGGTGGCAAACGGTTCATAATGGTAATACTTTTTTTCGAAATCTTTGCAAAAGGGTTAAATTTAGTTAAAAATAGACGCTTTTAGTATTTAAACCTTGTAATTTTGCAGTCTGTCGATATTTATTCCTGATCTGACCTTATGGGGGTGGGGGGCAAAGACTGACATTAAAATCTCACAAACTGTACAATGATTTGCTCATCGCGGGTTCAATTTTGCGAACTTGGTTCGTTATTTCATGTTATTTGATTTTGATGAGTTAGTCTCTTCCCCAGAGTCAGCTACCCACTGTGGCTTGTTACACTTGGAGGTGAAACTTTAGAAGACCTACGCCCTGTTTTTAGTATAAAAAAACAGGGCACAGAAAGCACTTTTTTTTACGGCTGAGTACGGCTCTATTTGCAGTGATACTATCTTAACAAAACTTACTATTTAGTGCGGGAGAGAGATATGGGATTAGCAGGGTTATATAGATTCACCGCTGTTAATAGGAAGTGATAAAGGCGGTTGTTCATGTTTTGGGAATCGAAACATGAATATGCTGCAAGCCAGATATCCCGCAAAATACTTCTTCCACCGTCCCCAGACAGGGAAGTTTCTTTTAGTCGTACACCAAAGCCTCTCGACTGTATTCGTGTGCGCCAGAGCCTCCGGATCGACAAAATTGATCGAATGATTCACAGTCATGTGAATAAACCCTTGATTCAAAAAACAATCAAACGCCTTCCAGCAATCGGAAAAAGTCATATTACAGTTCAACAAACTAAACGCACAAGAATCACAATCCGCCATCATTCACTAAAGGTTGCCAATTGGTTTAGTGTTAATTTTGAAATCGGTGTTCTTTTAAGTGTTTGAAAAATCAGGTCAAAATCAGTGTTGCCAATCAGGGTTTCTTTACACATCTAGAGAAGACAAAGTGGACTTATTTTAATTTCATTTTCACCCCCATCAAGGTGGAGTATCTTGAAAATATGTACTTTGCCCCGCGCCAAACCGTATATGACGACTACAATGCTAAAAACACCCTTAGTACTATTTTTAATGCTAAAAACACGGCGTAGGTCTTCTAAAGTTTCACTCACTTGGTACCTGGAGGAGCAGCAGGTCCTCCCAACACAATTTCAGATATTAGGGCAGTTAACTGGGTTGACTTGAGCTCTTTGCCAGGGCCTTGGAAAGCTGGTTCACTTTTTTTCTACCACTAACACCCCCACTTTTTTCTACCCGCTGGGAGGTGGATGATATAGGTAGCCGGGGGTACTTATTGAGAACTGACATTATTAAATATTGGAAGATACGAGGGGCGGTCAATAAGTTTTGCAATTCGATATAAGGACACGAGATATGAGGAAAAGTGTTTTATTATTTTTCAATATAACTACCCTCGACTTCAATGCACTTGCGCCACTTGTCCCTGAGGCTTAGAATTCCCGACAACCACAAATCTCCCAAATGCTGTTTAATCCACTCTTTGACGGCGAGCTGGACATGTTCATCGTCTCCAAACCGGCGCCCACGCAGTGCAGCCTTGAGCTGGCGGAATAAAAAGTAGTTACTAGGGGCCAGATCTGGACTGTATGGGGGATGGTTGAGCTCCTCGAATCCGCACTCGCGCAGGGAAGCTTGTGCAACTCTGGCCTTGTGGACTTTGACGACGTTGAAGTCGATCATGGGGCGTGAGGTTTCTAGGGACCCAACGGGCAGAGATCTTGGTCATGGCCAAATTGTGGTGGATGATGTTGATAACACTTCCATGTGATATTCCAAGTTCTCGCTCGATTTCTTCGACCTTCACCCGTCGATTTTCGAGGATCTTCCTCTCCACACGGGCAACATTGTCCTCGTTGGTCACGTCTGACGGGCGTCCTGGACAGGGGTCATCTTTAAGGGACTCACGACCATGGCGGAACTCCCTATTCCGGCGAGCAATGGTTGCATAGGAAAGGGCGGTGTCGGTGTATACTGCAACTATGCGTTCATGGATCTCTTTTGCATTCTTGCCTTCCTTGGTCAAAAATTTGATCACTGCGCGGTGCTCAACCTTCTCCATTGTTGAAAAATTTGTGACTGACGATCTGCGATCAGCTACTGCTTCTTAAATAGACGAGGCAGGAGCGTGCGGCTGCAGGTCCTGACTTGTCATAACTTACAGTCACTTTTGGTCCATAAAGTTATCTAACCTCTACTTGAACACATTCGGATTGGTGCTATTAATTACCACCCCTAGCACTCAATTTCACACATCTATTAATCTGTGGGTGAAGAAGAATTTGTGAAAGTCAAACCTACAGCTTTTGTCCTTAATTTTCATGTTATGATCTTTTGTCCTTAATTTTCATGTTATGATCTTTTGTCCTTATTCATCTTATTATGATCTTTGTCCTTAATCTTCATATTATGATCTTTTGTCCTTAATCTTCATATTATGATATTTTGTCCTTAATCTTCATATTATGATATTTTGTCCTTAATCTTCATATTATGATATTTGTCCTTAATCTTCGTATTAAGATATTTTTCAACCTTCTCCATTGTTGAAAAATTTGTGACTGACGATCTGCGATCAGCTACTGCTTCTTAAATAGACGAGGCAGGAGCGTGCGGCTGCAGGTCCTGACTTGTCATAACTTGTCCTAACACCCCCCCCCACAAACAGCCATCCCCCTTCCTCTGTTTTGCCCTACCGATTCGCAAAACTTATTGACCGCCCCTCGTATCTAATAATAAATGTCGAATATCTTCTAATGAAATTTTTGTCCTCTCTCCTAGAATTGGTTTAAAGTTGCTCATGTTCTGATCACATTGGAGTGTCGCCTCAGGTCCTTTAGTTTGAGATGCATAAATGATTGGAATTCTCTTCTAGATAATGTTTTTTTGGGGTCTTTGGATTTGTTCAAGAAAGCCATCCATGTATGTTTAGGGCACAGACTATTCGAGTATGTGGAGTAGATCGGCGCTTGTTATATCTCTTTCCGTAGTTATTTGCGATTCAACATTGCATAGATTTCAGGACTGCTTGGCTTAATCCAAAGCTGGAAAAGTCATATTGGTACGTTGTCTGTATCTTCGTTTGTTGTTGTTGTTTATTTCTTTTTTGTTGCGCTATGGCACACAACTCAGCTCGTTGTAAACTGGTAAAGCGTTCATTGTGATTGTCATCTGATGATGAGAGCTGGCGTGCCTGCGTATATGTGCTTGTCTCTCCTTTGTAGTGGCTGAAACTGTTTTGGTAGCTGCTAATCAGATCTAAACCTCTACAACTGAAACCAGGAGTAAGAGCAAGACCTCTCCCTATTTTATTGCATGTAGGGGTGAGGTATCCAAAGGAACGGCACGTCCTCACAACCCAACGGAAAATAGGGAAGGTTCCGCTCACTGGATTGACTTGAACTCTTTGACAAAGCCTGGGGGGAAGCTGGTTACTTTGTCCCTCTGAACACCCCTTATTTGTCTTTCTACGACTCTCCTTTCAATTCTTTGTCTACCCGAAAGAAGTTAGGTGGTGTAGCTCGGGGCGGATCCCCTCGCTGCAACTGAAACCTGGGGCGAAAAACGCGGTCCCGTTCCCAGCGCGTCTCAGGGAGGTACCCTGTGCAGACTATTGCCCTTAGCACCTGGGTGAGCAACAGGTCCTCCTGGCCTCAGTACCCGCAAAATGGACCGTTCTGTCCGATTTTGTCATTGTCCCTCTCCCCTCCTACACTGGATGTTGGACATGGTGACCCTAACCTCGATCACTGACGTTTTTTTACGGGCCATAAGTCCTTTGATTACTCAGTTGGCATACCCGACACCTTGGTGGGGGGCTGACCACTTTAAGATCACATCCAATGTGGAAATGGTCTCGGAGGTGCCCCCACTCTAAATTTTAAGGTCTTCCTAGTGGGCGAACAAAATCTTGGTGGGAGACCTCGAGCCAAAGTCCGCCACAACGCAAGACATTTGACTTGGTACGGGCTCCCGAGGACTAATAAGGAAAGGAAGGACCTTCCATGGTCGAAGCTGGTTCGTCCGGCCTTGGGGGCCCCTTTCAGGGGTGGTGAGCTAAGAGCTTCAATGATGTCGGGGCTCACCTGGCGTTTTCGAGACCGCTTCTTCGTTATACGCTTCATTGATGGCAGCATGTTGTCCAAAGGCCACATGTTCCATCATAGGGTATCACTAGCTAGGCTGATGCTACAGCCGAAGGTCACCCGTTTCTCCGACGATAATGCAGTGAACCCTTCCTTAGAAGAGGTTGCTGAACAGAGTGCGGTCAAGGTCGAACGTGTGATGAGAAAACGGAGAGGGGCTCGAAACACAGCTTACACTCTCGTGACAGGCTAGCTGAGTCGGTGGGTGCCGCCGGTTGGTATCGCTACCGTGTCAACAAATTCTTACTACTGCCGCGAAGGTGCTATTACTGCCACCGCTTAGGTCACAATAATTGAGGAGTCACACCATAATTATTCGAAGCAATGCATCTCGTCTAAGAGGAAGTCTTGGCCATTCAGGCTGCAGACCGATTCTCTTTTCGTGGGGCATCCTATACCTAAAAGGTTTAGCAGACACCCGCTGCTCTTGTCCCCTCCAGCCCTACGAGCACGGTCGCTTCTGCGCCCATTCGAAATCCAACTGCGGGTTCTACTTCCACTGGAAGAGCTGGCGGCTCCATTACCCCCTCCCCCCCTTTCCGTCACCGTCTCCCATAAGGCGAAACGGCCGCGTGCCTCCTCCGACTCTTTAGACTCACAGGAAGCAAACCCCGTCGAAGGCGGTCGTGAGAGCGCCTTCTTTCCTCAAAAGAAGGTCAACACCTGTGCTCTCAAGGCCGGATGGGGCGAATCGAAGACACAGGACATTCAGATGAGTCACAACCGAAGCCTGCCTAGGCGTCATAGGTTTCAAGGCAAAAGGATGAAAAGACGCATGGTGAACCCAACCTCCACCGGTAACTTCTCACAGCGCATTCTAAGGCCAACAGCTTCCAGGATGCACACGGCTCTTCCCGTGTGGGTCTTCGCGCCAAAGAGGGCCATGGCATCTTCTAGGTGTGTCTGGAGATATATTGCGCCAATGGAATTGCCGTGGACTCCGGGCCAACTTGAAGGGACTGCAGAGGTTCGTCTTCTACTGTTTTCCGGTAGCTACCTGTTTGTAGGAGACCATTCTAGGCGCGTTATCCCTGCCAACGGTCCCGGGGCATAAGAGTTTTGCGATCTTACCACCAAGGGAGGATGGATGATTAACATCCGGCATTATGTCTCAGTTCTTCTACTCGCTATAAATACCTTTTAGGCAGTACAGCTACACTTGAATAGGAGGTATATTTTTGTTTCCGCGTACATTTCATCATCAGCTGACCTCGATGCAGGGTACTTACGCCGTGTTTTGTCATGGTTACCGATGCCTTCTCGAGAATTTGAACGACAGGGGCCCCCGCTGGGGAGGCTACACGATCAATTTCAGGGATCAGGTCCTTGTTTATGAAGTCGTTGAGTTCTTCCGATAACCTCATCGCTGTGGCTATAACTACTATTCCTAGTATGTCTGGCAGGTTTGAACGCCGGCCAACCACCAAAAGGAGTTGGCCGAATGAAACGGACCTCAGACAGAAGCGATATGCCTACATGCTCTATCAGCGCCGTCCAAACGATTTCACAGTTTGTGAATTTTGTCGAAGCACGCCCGCTGCTCTTCTTGCCGGATATACTTGTCTTCACTTAACGGGAAGATCCCTCTAGCAGAGGCGTTTTGCTACGCTGAAACTCACCGTTTCATTGGTCTTGTTTTCGACCGACGCCTCACCTGAGAGGCCCTCATTAGGGTCACTTGTAGCCGAGTTATGGACATTCTTCGTTCCGTGACCTCCAGCACTTGGGATCCTGATGCGGATACTGCTTGGTTATTCTCTCGATCCTTTTTTTGATCAAAGCTTATCTACGGATATGTTTTACGCATCTCCATTTAGCGATCGGGGCCTTCCGCACGCCCCCCATTGAAAGTGTACGTTCCGATGCATGGAAGATGTCACTTGCTCTGCGCCGTTCACAGTGCAATATGCGTTTGGCCTTGTGAGCCCGGCTTATCCCTCAGTGTCCAACTGCTCTGATCGCATCCGCAATCAATCTGCGCAGGCGAGAAACGCCAGTCATACCCTAAGCCTTTTCGGTTTAGTGCTATCAAACTTGCGAGAGCTCGGTGTAGCTCTACGGCTGGCGGGGCCTCTAGCTCTGTCGCGAAAGCCACCCAGGATTGTACTCCCTTTGACTACTTGTCGCCACGCCTCTGCTCCCAAACCTTCAACAGTGGCGAAAGTATTGCGTTGGACCTTTTGGGAGCACACTTCGTCTCACTGAATCCGTGCCAATATACATCGATTGCTCCACGTCCGAAGTGGGGGCGACTTCCACGTTGTGTCCCCTCTGCCAACGGGGACTCAGGCACTGCGTCTATTTTCACGCCTGAGCTGGTTGCAATACACCCCTCCTCCGTACCGTAGATAACGCGTTGTGTCAGGTTTTGAGACAGAAAGACGATCTGTGTCGATTCACAAAATGCACTGAGTGTTTTTGGGTCGGTCAATGTAATCTCTGGTTCTCGGTATTCCTGGCACCTCAATTGCAAGCTGGATGGATTTCGAAATTATCTTTGCTGCGTTCTTGGACACGTAAGGATTGCGGGGAATGAAGGCCCCAAAGACTCCGTATGAACATACTAGCATTTCATTCTTTCCCACATTCACTATATTGCAAGAATCATGTTAGCCCTCCGAGCAGCCTGGCAGTGGCCTTCCCTCAATGCCTCGACGGCTTCAGGTCACTTTGTATGTCTTCCATCATATTTTCACTTCTTTTCAAATCTATCTTTACAAGCTTTTTGCGGGATACGCCCTAGTTGCTTGGGACACGCAAATCATAAATAGAACCGATATATTTTGGGACCTCGACGGGTATTCGGTCCCTCATCCATGGGTCCGCTATTGTTGGCATTCACCCCACACGCCCACCATTCCGACGGAGACACTAACGCCCCGGCTAATTCGGTATTTTAACGCCGAGCCTTCCAAGTAGTCTCCTTTAGATTACTCGGGGGATGGGGTATGTACTTCTCATACATTTTTCTAACCTCGCCACTTTTGCTACGGCTTGTATCTTCGTTGGATTCTGCATTTTTAAAGCATAAGGAGAAAAAAAAAACACCCCGGTAACGGTCGCCATCGATCTTAGCTTCGAACCTGTCGCTCCGGGTTAGAGCCACCTAAGATGCAAGGTTGGTTGGAGCCTTTCTTCTTCCACCTTCCGTGTTTATGCCATCGCGTGAGAAACCCCTGTCATATTGAATCAGGCTATGAACTCCCCTTAACACATTAATGGTTTTAGGAAACTTGTATTTTGGAGACTAGTTTCGAGATGGTTTCACTCTGGTTTTCGAAACTAGTCGCCTAACAGGTCTGACAGTATTTATGGGTCGGCGATGCCTCGTACAAGGTTATCCTTAATTATTTCGTTGCTGTAGTCAAATGTACGGTGGCATCCCGCTACTTTGCATTGGGCTACATATTGACATAGTGCTGCTTGTCCTCTGAGGCTGGCGAGGAATGTTCTAATGCTTGTTCCAGGGGCTTGTGTCATTTTGCTGAGCCTAATTCGATGTACTAAAGTGCACTCATCCCTGACCGCGAGTAGTTTAATTGCTGCTAATAAATCTTTCTCGGCCATGGATGATACATCGAACTGCAGGTCGCGCATTATGTCTGTTTTCAAGTCGTGATCACAGCAATAAAATAAGGCTGTTGGCGCAACATTATTTGAGATGCACATTCCTGTCTTGTACATTTTTCCATTGACGACTGAATACAGACCATTGATCAGGTGTGCATCCAGCACTAATGGAAGGCGACTCCAATTTAAGGGTGGATTGAGTTGCTTGTGAATGAGCGGCTTTATCATGCAGTGCTGTGTTTAATGCTGCTGCAAATGCAGCATCTAGGTTTTGTGACTTCCAATTGCATCCCTCAACTGGGCATGATAGTTGGGGCATCTTATTCGTTGTGCACAAAATTCTCAAATTGCAGGAACTTCGTAGTGATGTCGATCTTCCGTCATAAATAAAAGTCAATATTCTCATTTATCGTTTATTCAGCACTCAAAAGGATGATGGTCGACCAACACCTGTGTGGGTACATAACATTATTCAAATCACATAGGTTATAGTAGTTAAATCATATCTATCTACTAACATCGGATACGAGCAAGATGATAATTATTATTAGTAGTAGTAGTAATATTTTGTTAGTTACGATACCTATTCCTTTTCAATTATGGGTGTGGTCTCCAACCAGATATTGAAATTTAAATCAAGATCAGGTGGCGCCCCTGGTTCTGCCCAGGACGCCACCCTGGAGGGTACCACATTTGGCTATTTGTCGCCACGCCTCTGCTCCCAAAGCCTCTACAGCGCCGGGAGGATTGCGTTCGACCTTTTTGGAGCACACCTCGTGTCACGCTGGAACCGTGCCAGTGTATACGGATGGCTCCAAGTCCAAAGAGGAGTTCCTGGGCATGTATGAATTGCGGGGAATGAGCGCGCCAAAGAGTCCGCGAGGACTTTGTGACCGGACCAGCGTTTCGCTCTTCCTCACACCGACTACATGGCAGGGATACGGGCAGATCTTCGGACTGCTTGGCAAAGAAGATGGAAGACGGTCGAAGAGAACTTAAGGTTTCGTGCCATTGCGCCGCGACTGTTCCCATGGACCTACCCCCCAATGCCGCGGCGGCTCCAGGTTGCTTTCTGTCGTCTCTGAATTGGGTACACTCGCGGGACGCACCACCATTTGATGGAGCGCCCTAATGTGAAGACTGCGTTGTCCCCAAGACTGTTCGGCACATTCTTCTTGAATGCCCCAGTCTGGGCGATCTCCGCGCACGTTACCTGTCGCTATCGCCTGTCCCTTGTACTCGGGTCGTGTTCGTGCACACTGACTGGTGGACTTATAGACTTTTGGGGGGGAGGCCGGCCTTCTCCCCTTTATTTAACTAGGTTTTGTTATTGTTGTTTTATTTGTAGGTCGCACTCTCCTGCGCCGGGGGGGGACCTCCCCCGACGCCGGAGCTTGCTTCCTAATTGTTGCCATTTTTCCTTTTCATTGTTGTTGTTTTTTCATATTCTTATTTTAAAGTAGCCTAGTGCTAGGCTGTCGTGATTGCGGCGACTTATGCCCAAGTGGGCAGTCGCTAGATAGGCTCCTAAAATTAAAAAAAAAAAGCTTAACGTAGATCTCAGGCTAATTGAGCCGCTGGTTCTACCCAGTGCGCCACAATCAAACGTGCTTCTACAGCACAGGGGGTATTGCGCTCGATTTTTTCGAGCACACACCGTGTCACGCTGAAGCGGCGCCAAGCTCCAAATCCGAAGCCCTATAAGGAGCACAGCGATTTGCTTTCCTGGCCTCTTCTCCTTCTTTCTGACACCCTGTCTTCTTACCCTGCTTCCTCACTTTCCATACAACTTTCTCTGGTCGGCCTCTAATTTCACAGGGTAGACGCCGACCAGCTTCATACGGCTGAGGGGAGAACGTCCACTCACCCCTGAGCTCTGGTTCGAGGTGGTGGGTTTTTAACAACCTGCTTCACCCTCACCTTCCTCACATACCCTTTCTCTCTACTTTCAAGATCTATAAATTTTACGTCCATGGAACCGCCATGCCGAAGTTCTGCCTGGCCACTGGGCGGGAGGAGTGGTCCTAATTGACTGCAGCTGGCTTTTCCAGCCCCATATTCATCCCTCGCAGAGCGGGCTACTGTGTAGGCTAATTATCGTTTACGTGCCGTGCCCATGGGGACAACATGCCCATAAATGAAATTAATAAAGTATCCCTTTACTTCCCTTTCACCAGCATCGGGACCGCTTTCTGGCAGCTCCACTTAAGAAAAAGAGTTTCCCTGCCCTCGTACTATCACAGTGGACAATCCAAACCCCTATCACTGGTTTACTTCTCTCCTATGCCTATGGGTGCAGGGGACTCCCCCTCATCCCCTTTTCTCGAGTCGGCTTGTGGCGACCCCCTCTTTCCAGCGGCAGTGTCTCCTTTTCTTTCACAGGGGACTGCCAAGAAAGCACTCAAGCGGCCCAATATTGACCGCTCATCCTTGGAGCGGCTCGATAGGGGAAACCCCCTTAGAGGGAAAGGGTAGGCAGGGCCCGTCAGACCGTGCCCCCACTCTTGCATTCTAAGTTTAAAGGAGGTTACTGTACATGCCCCACTCTTACCCGACCGACGCCGGTTCGCCGGCCCAAAACTAGACAAAAGGTTCCTCAAATAGGATCCGTGGTGTCTTAGGAGGGGGGTGGGGCACATGGAGGCTCGCTCTGAGATGGACATAGTCCCTGAGATGACCCAGCCCCAGACGGCATGATCGTCCAGGGGGTCGAACTCGGGCTTGGTGCCAAGCACAGAACCCGAATCCGCCCCTGTGCAAGCTTCTCTTCATACGGCTCGGGCCCCCGAGGCCTTACAAGGAGAGGAGGGATCTCCTTCCCTGGGTGGTGCCCTGTGACAGCCAAGTCCTTGTCCATTTCAGAGAAAGATGTTGCCGAGGCCAGTCCATTTGGTCAATGGGCTCCTGCCGGTGGAGGAGAGAAACGGGTTCATTTCCTTCCCTCCTCTCCTAAGAAGAAAAGGCACAGGAAAAAGACAAAGCAGACTCGGGGATCCTCTCCCACTGCGGGAGTCACTGGGACGGACGGCTCCTCTGCCGTTTTGGTAGCGGCAGCATTTTGTCTAATGCGGGAGCCTTCTGGCGAATGCGTCGAATCCCTCCAAGGCACCCATGATTAGTGCCCTTCGGACGCTTGATGGTACCCTGTTAGTGTAACGCCCCACTCTAACATGAACTTCGTGAAAAGAGTGGTTTATGCGAGGGAACTTGTGAACTACTCCATAGATGGCATCATCTATCGCTGGCTGACCATGAAGCGATCAAAGTCGAACGTGTGATGAGAAAACAGGAGGGGGGGGGGCTCGAGATCAAACCTTACACTATCTATAACGTTCCACTTTTTTCACGCTCCCTGAGTTGGTGCGTGCCGGTTGGTATCGCTACCGCATGAAGGCATTAGTGCTACTACTGCCAACGCTTCGGCCATACGAATCGCTGCTGTAGACGTGCAAAGTCTGGGTTACCCGAAGTATGTGTAAGTTGCTCCGAGGCCACACACGATAAGTCTAAATCGTGTGTGGCCAAGTTTGTCAATTGCGGAGAGCCACACTGCTTCTTTGAAGCAGTGTTTCGTATCTCCTTCCGAAGAAAATCTTTGCCGTTCAAGCTTAGGATCGTCTCTCATTTCGTGAACCTAAGGACTTGGTCCTGGCGCGCCCGGCGCTGCCTGGGACGTCTCATACGGGATTGTGATTTATAGCGACTCGCAAAGCGCCCTGAGTGCTCTCGGGGCATTTGAATCTCCTCATTGTTTTGCCCCAGTGGGCAGTCGCCAGATGGGCTCCTAAAATTACAAAAAAAAAAAATTATCCTTCTTTTGGGAAGACGTCGAGGCTCCACCAGGTTCTGCGTCTGTCATCACGGCCGAGCTGGTTGCACTGCATTAGTCGGTACTTGAAATTACGTGCCGTGCCTGACTCGAGGATCAGCTTGAGTTTTAGCGACTCAGAGTGCACTGAGTTCCCTCGAGGCATTGCAATCGACGCTCCCCTCTTTCGCAGTATCCACGACGCCACGTCTACCCGTTTCCTGGACATGTAGGGATTGCAAGAAATGAGGGCGCCACACAATCTGCCAGACCTGTGTACCCTTCCCCACTCTGACAACTCATTAGGGCTGCATGGCCAAGAAGATGGGGACAACCGACGGGAATCTATAGTTGCGTTTCATTGCGCCTCCGAGTCGAGCATAATCACGGGACGCAACACACTGTGACCTCTGATTTGTTCCCCAGATTTCCCGGCACATTCTCCTTTGATGCCCCAGGCTGGAAGAGGGAGCTTCGCGTGCGCTACCTCCCCCTGATTTGGAATGAACGAGTTCGTTCTCACGTGTCCCTTGCGCTCGAGACGAGTTCGTGCACACTCGACTATAGCAGTTTAGAATTGGTGGGGGAGGGGTGCATGCTTCCACTCCTCCTTAGTAGTTTGGGTGTTGGCTGCATGTTCCGGCGCCCTAGCATGACTCTGTAGTATTGTCTTGTTTAGTCTTTTTGTTTTTATTAGATTAGTCTTAAAACGAGCGATTTATTAATAATACCCGCGATGGCGGTCGCTAGAAGGGACTATTAAAAATCCGGGAGCTCGCAATGGTATGTTCGTTGTAGCATTGGTAACCATGTTTCACCTGATATTTGGAGGATTGCGTGCCCCCACCCCCAGTCCCATACATTCACACGTAGCTATATTCCATACATTTTCGCCGCTTTACAGATATCTCTCTCTCTCTCTCTCTTTATAACACCTTTTGGTG
The DNA here is from genome assembly GCA_963969495.1 of Ceratothoa steindachneri. Classification (NCBI taxonomy): domain Eukaryota; kingdom Metazoa; phylum Arthropoda; class Malacostraca; order Isopoda; family Cymothoidae; genus Ceratothoa; species Ceratothoa steindachneri. Next base: position 177,866,140 of record OZ018321.1, read on the forward strand.
GGGATGGCTTAGTTCGTCTGCTTTTCGTAGTTTTAGGTATTAATGAGTTTGCCGCATGAGTGAAGGATTGAACTTTGCCAGTAGGTCACCGAGATAAGTCCTCGGGGCTGGGGGGGGGGGGCTGCATAGTGGGTTAAGTGTTCGTATTTAGATGAGGTCAGATAATTTTTGATGTTTACCGCCAGCTTCTCAATGGGGACCTTGGTTGCGGAATTGAGGCAGCTTCAGAAAAGCTCTCGGTCCTTTAAGCCCCAAATACTCGATATACCCCCCCCCCCTTTTCCATATATTTTCACCTTCCCTAATTTCATCACATTGGTAAAAATCTTTTTCGTTTTTTTCCCTGGTTACCACCCCTCACATTCGCCTTACCACCTCCCTTTCAAGTAGTTACCTCTTCCTCTCAACGTCTGGTGGTTGAACCAGCCACACACTCCACCCCATCCGACGCCGCCACGGGGTGAGGGAGGTATGACCGGATGGAGGGAGCACCATTATACACCAGATTGGCCTCGGGTCATCGCCACAGGCGTGGGAGGGTTTTGTTTTCTTTAACCCCACATCCTCGAGGGTGGGGTGGGGGGAGGGCTCTCGCCCTTTGTGGGAAGGGAGAGCCCTATGGGACACTCGAAGAAGGGGAAGGAGGCCGGGGGTACATGTTGAGGTTGTTTCACTATTCCTCTCGCGCTCTGGCTGAAGTGTAACCGAAGTTGGAGAGAGTGAAGTATGCCTCTCGTTTAGGTTGTTTTGGCTTGAGGTTTGCGGAGCCAAGAGGCCACGAGTAGGGATCGAACTTTTCACACCCATAACATGCCATAAGGGACTGGGAGGATCCCCGGATGTTATCGATAAGACATTGGGGTTATTCTTATTGCCTCCGGGGGCAGGTATTTGCCGCTGTTCTTACCTCCATTGAGCCCCAAAGGCCGCGCTTCGTCCCTTGTCTCTCCGGGCGGGGAACGGTTTTATAGGGGAGTGGCATTGCAGATGCTGGTTCGGCTGGACACCATTTGGGGGCCTGGGGTTTGAGCGGGAAGAGGAATTACTGAAGTTGATTAATTCACCCATTAGTAAATTTCGCTAATCTTCTCACGTTCGTAAATAGAGCATATGGATCTGAATCCACGAACAATAACTACATGGTAAGGTTCAAAGATTTGGCTAGGACCCTGTAGTGTGTGAGTAAAGTGGGAATGAGAGGCTCTAAATACCACTATGGAAACTGTTTGATGTTATCTGCTCTGCAGTAGTGTTTATTGTGGACAGGACTACAAAATAGTCCAATCTCTCGCTCCGTTTTAAGTGCTTTCGTCTCCTGTATATTTGGTTTCAAGCCGTTTACGAGTTTGTATATTTAAAACTGCTTTTACTTATGAACTTAAGAATGTGGGCTGTTTTACAAGCGTCATTTCTATCCCATGGCATTTATGGGCAATTGTTCGTTTTTTTGTTTTGCTACTTATGTTGGGTCAAGTAGAGCACTCCCAAGATATAATGAAGTGCTTAGCTTGTTTAATTTCAATGGTGGTCATATCTGGGAGTTCTTATTTGTATTTGGTCAATTTGGGGATTGCTCGTCTTTACTAGTAGGAGTTCTTATATTCACTTTGGGGATTCCACAGCTTTACTAGTTGTCATTGGGATCCTTCTCTCACATGATCAATTTGGGGATTTACTCAGCATTAATGGTCGTGGAAGTCCTTATTTTCTCTGGGTCATTTTGGAGAGCGTTCAATTTACTAGTTGTTTTTGGTTCTTATCTTCACTCGATCAATTCGGAGTGTTCATCTTTACTACCGATCCTTGGGAGTTACTCATCTTTTCTAGTGGTCATTGAGATTTCTTATCTTCACTTGGTAAATTTTGGGATAGCTCGTCTTTACTAGTGATCGTTGGGAGCTCTTATCTCTTGTCTTAGTCAATTTGGGGGTTGTCCATCTTTACTAATGGTCGTTGGGAGCTCTTATCTGAATTTGGGGATTTACGCGTTCTTATCTTATCTTTCGATTTGGGGAATAATCATTTTTGGTAGGGTTCGTAGAGAGTGCCCGTTCCTTTTTATTTGTACTATTTCTTTAGCGCTATATATGAGCCATTTAATCGCCGTTTCAATTGCATTTCGACCTGTTTCAAATATTTGGCGTTTGGTTTGTCCTAAGCGAGCTAAGTAGGCCATTTGTTCTAACGCTTTTATTCACTCTTAGGTTCGGACGTTCGAGAGCGATGGGGGGAAGAGCCTCTCTTACGCCGCTCTCGCCGATGGCGTATTCCTCTACGATGTGATGACACACATGTAAGTATTAGTAGGCCCATCACGCCCGATGGATTTACTTAATTAGGAAGTCTGTTTCTCTCTCAATATAGACGAGGTTTACAATTTTTCATTTTCATTATTATTTCACTTTCTCTAAGTGATAAAAAGATATGTGAAGGAGAAAAATGTGTAACTTAGAATACTTATGGTGAAAAACCTCATTAAGTGGATTTTAAGGTTTCTCGGGTCTATTATTATCGGTCTAAACTCTGTTCCTTGCTAGGGTAAAACTTTTGATTTTGTCCCTCTTCCCACACAAACATTAATTCGCTGATATATTCATTATACAGTGGTTAATTCCACGCACGAGATAACCACTTAAGGCCTGAGATTCTCGGGTAGTCTATTCTAGCGATCACTAGATGGATAAAATCAGAATTTGCCCTTGCTAGGCTTTATTGTCTGTGCGAGCGCGCTGGCCTACCGAAGGGGAAGTTTGCCATGAGCAAAAGGTAGCCAAGTGGGGGAAGGGGTATCGTAAGAACAGCTGTTCATGCCCGAGTTCCCCCAACCCCCGACGCGTGGTATTTTGGGACTTAGAAAAGACGTAAATATCTCCCCCTTCATAATTGTCCTGTGGGGCGGAACAGTACTATCTATCAGGGATAAGAGTATTATTTACAGGTATGGCCACCTAAATTTTAGACATCAACCTGCTACAGTGCAAAAGGGCGTGACAAAAGGATACCATCTGTGAGGTACCCTGAGTATGTAGTAAATGTAGTCTCCCTTTGAAACGAGTGTGAGAGAGAGCTATGGTTGAGCTGTTTAAAAATATTTCCTGTATAGCTAAGTTTGATAGTGGCGAGTTCTTTGAGTTGGGAGGTAGACCTAGGGAACACAACTTGAGAATTCAAAACTAAGGTCTAGGTTGATTTTGAGAAAATATTATTTCACTAATGGCTTTGTGGAATGAATTAACGCAAGGCAAGTTAGGTAGTCCTAAATTTAAATGCTTTTAAATAGGTTAGATGAGTAGGTGAGGGAAGATTGTTTTGTTTTGGGAACGTATTGTATACATTGTATTATCGAATTACATATATTTTATTAATGCTTATATATTGTAGTAGCATCAATCATGTTGATGCAGTTTTATCCAATGTTGCTGAGGGCTGGAAATAATGTATGGTTCCTTGAATCGGGTGTCTTTTGATAAGCTGGTGTTTTTTTACATCCGTAAAATTGTTATCTACACCAAGGGGATCTCTTCGCGGTGGCAGACGAAGGCATCGCAGGAGATGTACCTATATTTTGAGGATGATTAGTAGGCAAGTGTTAAAGAAGGGTGTTTTCTACCTTACCCGTTGCAAGGGTTCCGTTCGTAAAAAAGTACATGCGCTCTTTGTACTAACATTAGGCCTCCTGCTCCATACTGTTTAGATGTGAGGTTACGTGTTTACTCCCTGGTTGGTGATTGAGGCCAGCTCGCTTTCGCCATTTCGGTTGCCGAACCCACGTCTCTGCGTGTGGGGTTCAAGGCTTTCGCGTGTTGTTATTAGATGTTCAGTGTTTACTGAGGATTTGGGCAGTTTTAGTTGTCCCGGTTATCAGGTTTTTGTAATGTGGCAGTTTTTGTCATTAATCGTTTTTTACTATTTTTTGTATTTCTGTTCTTCTTCCTTATCCCTTCTCTTATCAGTCTCCCTACGCTCCAGCCGCTTTCACCCTTCTTTTAATTTTAGAAGAACCCGCAAGGTGGTGGCAGGTGTAGCATCAGCTGACATCTGGGTAACAGGCCGGGAAATAAGCATAGGTTTGGAAAGGTAGTGTGTATTTATGATAAAACCATAAAGAATGATACATTGAAAATATACTACACAAATAGTAGGAGCATGACGAATAAGATGGAATTGTTAAGACGGCTAGAGAGTGGAGTAGAGAATTTTGATGTTATGGTGACAACAGAGTCATTTGACATGAAAGAACTTTAGATTTGAGGTTCAGATTAATGCTTATAATATGTTACATAGAGATAGAAACAGGAGGAAAGGAGGAGGGGTGATTATTTAAATTCGGGATAATATCCAGTGGAGTGAAAACGCTACAATTAAAACAGACACCAACATAGTCATTATGGCTAGATACGAAACCTTGTCATAGGTTTCGTATATTGACCACCAAATCTTAGTAACGAAGCTGCGTGTCCTATGGTGCAGGAGATATAACGTGATGTAGAAGTTAACATGTGTGTATAATGGGTGATTTTAATTACAGAAATATAGCCTGGGAATATCTTAGAGGTGATCAGGAGGCTGAGGAATTTTTTACTATGGCGTAGGATGAAATTCTTAAGACGGGTGATAAGCCAACCCACCAGGGTTGATAATTAATATATTGAATTGAGTTCTAACGAATAGGGAAGAGGATATTGGCGATACAGAGATTGGGGGAAATTTGGGAAATAGCGAACATTGCGAAATTTGATTTGAGTTATTAAAATGGAACGGGGGTTCTCAGTAGATTATAGTGGTCTGAGGAGGTACTTGGACACGGTTGTGTTTGGGAACTAGCGAAAGAAGTAGATAGAAATAGTGTAGAATCAGGAATATGATTTGAATATTCCATTTAGGATTCTTTTTTAAAAGAGTCCATTTAGCGACTTCCATATAGGGAAATTAGAACCAAGGCTGTCGACACTAAATGGATGTTAGATAAAATTAGGCATTATACGGGCATTTATACGAAAATAAATGACAGTGAAGGGCAATTAAGGTAGAGATTCATTGAGTTAACTCGAGGCATTAAAAAAGGTAATTAGGGTGGCAAAGAGAAATTATGTAATTAAAGTGGCAAAGGAGGATCCCAAAGGTTTCTTCCAATTATACAGAACTAAGACTAGAGATAAAATAGGCCCACTTAAAACTACAAGTTGAGAGTTAGTGAGTGATTATGATGCAATGGCTAGGATGTTAAATAAGTATTTTCTTTCAGTATTTACACTCGAGGATAATTCTAAGTGTACCTGAGGCAACGTGGATCTTCCGGGAGAATGAGGGGGAGAAATTAGAAGATATTTTAAGTACGAAAGAGATACTCTCAAAAGAAATATAATTAAATTTAGTCTCAAAAGTAATAGAATTAAATTTAGTCTCATAAGAAATAGAATTCAATTTAGTCTCAAAAGAAATAGAATTAAATTTAATCTCAAAAGTAATAGAATTCAATTTAGTCTCATAAGAAATAGAATTCAATTTAGTCTCAAAAGAAATAGAATTCAATTTAGTCTCAAAAGTAATAGAATTAAATTTAGTCTCATAAGAAATAGAATTAAATTTAGTCCCAAAAGAAATTAAATTAAATTTAGTCTCAAAAGAAATAGAATTAAATTTAGTCACAAAAGAAATAGAATTAAATTTAGTCTCAAAAGACATAGAATTAAATTTAGTCTCAAAAGAAATAGAATTAAATTTAGTCTCAAAAGACATAGAATTAAATTTAGTCTCAAAAGAAATAGAATTAAATTTAGTCTCAAAAGACATAGAATTAAATTTAGTCTCAAAAGAAATAGAATTAAATTTAGTCTCAAAAGAAATAGAATTAAATTTAGTCTCAAAAGAAATAGAATTAAATTTAGTCTCAAAAGAAATAGAATTAAATTTAGTCTCATAAGAAATAGAATTAAATTTAGTCTCATAAGAAATAGAATTCAATTTAGTCTCAAAAGAAATAGAATTAAATTTAGACTCAAAAGAAATAGAATTAAATTTAGTCTCAAAAGAAATAGAATTAAATTTAGTCTCAAAAGTAATAGAATTCAATTTAGTCTCATAAGAAATAAAATTCAATTTAGTCTCAAAAGAAATATAATTAAATTTAGTCTCATAAGAAATAGAATTCAATTTAGTCTCAAAAGAAATAGAATTCAATTTAGTCTCAAAAGAAATAGAATTCAATTAAGTCTCAAAAGAAATATAATTCAATTTGGCCTCAAAAGAAATAGAATTAAATTTAATCTCAAAAGTAATAGAATTCAATTTAGTCTCAAAAGAAATAGAATTCAATTTAGTCTCAAAAGAAATAGAATTAAATTTAGTTTCAAAAGAAAAAGAATTCAATTTAGTCTCAAAAGTAATAGAATTCAATTTAGTCTCAAAAGAAATTAAATTAAATTTAATCTCAAAAGTAATAGAATTAAATTTAATCTCAAAAGTAATAGAATTAAATTTACTCTCATAAGAAATAGAATTAAATTTAGTCTAAAAAGAAATAGAATTAAATTTAGTCTCAAAAGAAATAGAATTAAATTTACTCTCATAAGAAATAGAATTAAATTTAGTCTAAAAAGAAATAGAATTAAATTTAGTCTCAAAAGAAATAGAATTAAATTTAGTCTCAAAAGAAATAGAATTCAATTTAGTCTCAAAAGAAATACAATTAAATTTAGTCTCAAAAGAAATAGAATTAAATTAGGTAAAGCACCCGGTCCTGATGAGATTTTGTCTAGTATTTTGAAGGAATGTAAGGATGTGTTAAGTGAGCCCCTAGCATGCCTATTTAGAAAATCGTTAAATACTAGCATTGTACCAACGGCCTGGAAGAAAGCTAATGGGATAGCTATATTTAAGAAGGGGGATAAAACAATTGTGTCCAATTACCGGCCAGTGAGTTTGACATCAGTGGTGGGGAAATGATGGAATCTGTAATACCGTCTTGTTATAGAAAGATGTACGATCATAGCAAGAGAGATGAGAATTACGGTATTGTTTATTTGAATTTCAGTACGGCTCTTGACAGGAAATACGAGTAAGTTAAAGCGCATCGGATCGGTGGAATTATTTTTAGGTGGATTCAGTCGTGGCTTAGTGACAGACCTCAAAGAGTTAGTATAGATGAGATTTACTCAGAGTAGGAGAATGTTACCAGTGGGGTTCCTCAGGGGTAGTTGTTGTGGCATTTGTTGTGCTTGGTATTTTTTGTAAAAGAACTCAATGGCGAGTTATGGTATATTATAGTTAAACCACTGTATAGGAGCCAAAAATTTAAATTACGAGACTAGATTCATTATGGTATGGGAAAGTGGTTACAAGCGCTACGCTCTACAAGAATCTGCACTTCCTAAGCATGTGCCCGCCCTCCCTCCCTCTCCGGACATCCGGAGTAAGTGAGGCTGTTTTCATGCTGGACAATGTGCTTCGTATCACACAGTAAAGGCGGTGAAGCAATTCTTGGATGCTAAAAATTCCACCTGTTGACATAGCCGGCTCAGAACCGTAATTTAAACCTATAGGAAACCTATGAAAGATACTCGGTGAGAACCTTCGGTAGCTGTTGTATTCCCCCATTCCCTCTATTCCCCTTTTTTTAAGAATACCCACCCACCCCTCCTCCTTTGCCTTTTCTTATTTCTTCTATCAGGTTTAAGTCCTGACTTGTCATCTTATGCCGGGTCGCAAAAGATGCTTTGGAACCTTTATAACCAACGCCCTGAGGCTGCAAGATGACTCGAGGGATCCTGAGTGTTGGGCGTCGAATACTAGGGTTTATCCCCAATAACCCTTTGCCTCACTTTCCTGCGACCGTTCTCGAGTGTATAAGGCTATACTGCGTATGGGTGCAGGAAGGGTCCCAAGGCTCTTGGTCTGTCACAAGACAGATTTTCAGATTCTCTTTGTCTAGTCTTGTCTACGACCCACTAAGGGATTCAACCCTGTCGTCCTGCTCATTTGGGAGCTGCGGCTGGTTTGTGTGTCGCACAGGCACGAACATCACCCTTTAACACAGCAAGAGTTGGAGCCCACGAAAAGTCAGAAAATCCGAGGCGGGGAGCGACTGTACGCAGTATATAGCACGCCACATGTTAAATATATTATGTCTTTTTTGTTTTTGGTTTCCTTTCCAAACCAAAGTCATAGAAACATTAAAATAGGAAAACCTCGCCCCACCTTGTTGGGATGAGCGAGGCTTCCACGCCTCCCTCTCACCATCTTCATTTGGTAAAGAAGTTTTTCCCCTTACTACCATTAGAGACCTCCGAGGGCAGCTTCACTTCTAAAAAGGAAGCGATCTCTCTCCATGCTTTGCCAAGGGCCCCCCTACAAACTTCTAACAGAGAGGGGACTTCCCCCTCTCACATTTTTTAGGGTAAAGTAGTTTTTCCTCCCTTGCTTAGAATCGCCCGGGGATTACGGCCTAAGTAGGGCATCGGTGGCCCCCCGCCGCCCTTCTCTTTCGCAGGGCCTTGCCATCTCCAAAAGGGGCAGCCGAAATCGGCGACCAAGGGTCATCCGCTCCCAATGCCAGTACTTGGGTAGGTTTGATGACCTTCCTGGGACCCGGCGTGCTCGCCCCCAAGACCTGTGAACCGAAGATAGGCTACGGGCTATTGAGCGGCAGCCTACTCCCCCGGTCGAGGAGAGTGCCTCATGATAAAAATCCCCGAGGAAAATTCGCTCCAGCCATCCTCCTAAGGAGAGAGAACCCCAAGCAATCAAAGGGAGAGAGGGCTCTCTTTCCAGGAGAGTTCGGCAAACGGTCGGGCCCTTTCTAATTCTGTTGAAGGACCAGGCCGAGCCTGGCGTGTACCCGGCTTCAGAAGGGATGTCGGGAACAAGGGGCGTACCCCACCATCCTCGAAGAAAAAAAAAATTAAAAATTCTAAGATGACGAAGGGTTCTTCTCCCTTCAGAGGTGGACGGGTCCCTTGCTGACTCGACAGGTGACCGGGCCATAGATGACGCGTCCGGGACCTTAAAGGCAGTCGCCAAATGGGCGCTAAAAGGAGGCTGGTAAGGGCCAAACAGACTAAGTGTGAGGTGAGTGAAGCCTTGTTGACCTCGGAGGGCCCCTCATCGAGAAGCTTCAAGAGTTGGGGTTTTTTTTTATCTTCGCTCAACTGATGGGAGGGATGCTGTCCAAAGGACGCATGTTCCATCAGCGTCAAGGCATTAGCTAGAGCTCTCGAATGAGAACCGATGGTTGCCCATTTATCGGGCGGGACCCTTCTGGTGAATGCTGTTGACCCTGTCCAGGCAGCCATCTTAAGCTCTTCGAACACCCGATGGCTCGTCGTTACATATAGATGACACCTCACTCTACTATGAACTTTGTGAAAGGCGCAATCTATTAGAGGGAGGTCGTTGACTTTTCTTTTTAATAGAATGTATCATGAACGAACCCGTCGACCACGGAACAGTTAATGTCGAACGTGGAATGGAGAAACGGAGGAGCCTCGAGACACACCCACTTTCAGTCGTGTTAGGCTCCCTGACTCGGTGCGAGCTGGTTGGAATCGCTACCGCGTTAAAGCATTCGTGCTACTATCACACAGTGTTATACTGTCAACTTCGCTCATACGATCAGGAAAATAGCCCTCAGTGGAGTACCTTGTGTAGCCTGTTACACTTAGTACCGGTTTGGAGCTGCACATCCTCCCGGCCTGAATGCAAATGATGGAGCCACCCCCATGTCACTTGGATGACTGGGGTCTGGGAAAGTTGGGGGTGCGCTTGTCCTTATCCCCTCTCAACACTACTTTACCTTATTTTTATTTAGTATTAGTATTAATTACTACTATTAGTATTAGTTATTATTATTACTTAATAATATTATTATGATTACTACCATCGCTTGAACCTTTTCTGCCCGCACTTTATACCAGGAAGAGTGGTCCCACCTGGACAGTGTTTGGTCCGTTTTCCCATGCTTCCTTGGTGGACTACATGCCATCCTAAATCACCTAGCGCCAGCTATCTCTACCTCTCTTTATTACATACCCTCTTACCTTTTTCCACACTTGTTCTCCTATCCACAGAAGTTCTGGTTGCCCGGCGCAGTGTATACCGTGTTGTTGCTGCTACCTGCTGCGAGGATCGAAAGTCCGCTGGCTAGAGCAAGTATTAGGTACAGGGTGTGTTTGGCAGTCGACTCGGCTCACCTTCTTCCAGTACACATGCAAAGTGGCTACGCCGGCACCCTCCTTTATGGTTAAAGTAACAGAATAATATCACTTAAATGACGAGACGGGTTGGCAAAGCCCATCAACGCTGGACCGGGGCCAAGTATGTGTAAATGATCACATTCTAGAATTTCTTATCCTTTGGAGATTTTTCTCTTAACCCCAAAGTCATTGGGCTTCATACTATCTACTTTCCATGAGCTTAATTTTTTTTTCTATTAATATGGCGATAAGAGAAGGAAATAGTGGCCTGCGCATGGAGATCCACCTCCAAGCCTCGCTTCGCCCTCCCAAGGTGTCGGGGAAGACGACGTAACACGAGGCAGACCTCCGAGCGGTGGAGAGGCTTCTTTCTCACCATCTGCATGCAGCAAAGAAGCTTCTCTTTTAACATCTTTGGACGCTCTCTCGGGCAGCTCCACTTCAGAAAAGTGGACCCCTCCAACACTATTTTAGCGGAGAGGAGGCTTAATCCTCTCCTAAGCGTGCGGATGCCGGGACTCTTCCATGGAGTCGCCCATGGACAACTCCATCTTCCGGCCAGTGTCAGTCCTCCCTTTTCTATCTCGAGGCACTGCCAAGAAAGTAGGCTGGCGCTCCCGGTGGGAGCGACTTGATAGGATGAACCCCCTTAGGGGGGAAAGTTAGGCCAGTCTGGACGTGCCCCTTGCAGTCCTACAGTCGTGTATTTTGACATTGCATGTGGCCCGCGTGCTTGCCCCCTTTTCTTTCCCGATGAAGGTCGGTTCGCCGGGCAGACACATAACTCCGACTGAAGGAACCTAGAATGGGATCCGTAATGTATTGGGGGTGGGGATGGCCACATGGACCCTCCCCCCCCTCCTCCTGAGCTAGACATGATTCCGGTGATCCAGCCACAGATGGCAGGATTTTCTACCCGGGAGAACCTGGACTAGGTATCAAACACCAAAACTGAATCCGCCCCTGTACAAGCTCCCCTTCACGTGTTTCGGGCCCTTGAGGAGTCAGAAGGAGAGGGACCTCCTCTCCCGGTTTGTTGGGTTCATTCTCCACCCTTCTTTCCTAAAAGGAAAGGTAAGAGGAAAACGAAGACAAATAGACCCCCTCCCTCCGGGCTGGCTTCAAATGCTTTGTGGTCATTTGCATGATGTCCAAAGGCAACATGATCCATCAGAGGAGAACATTAACTAGTTTGATCAGTAGAAAGCAGAAGGTGACCCGTTTCTCGGACGAGCCTTCTGGAGAATGCTTCGGATCCCACCGATGCAGCAATGATTAGTGCCCTTCAGACACTTAATGGCTCGCCGGTGTGTGTGTGTGACGCTGCACTGTAGCATGATTTTCGTACATTCATAGACTACTCTATAGATGACATCACCTTAAGAGTTGCTCGATCATAGAACGGTCAAAGTCTCACTTGTGAGGAGAGAGCAGGGAGGGATCCCGAGCCCCAACCCTACACTCTTCTTCACGTTTGACCCTGGCAGGCTCCTTAAGTCGGTGCGTGCTGGTTGGTATCGCTACCGCGTGAAGGCCTTGAACGCCGTATGTCTCAATTTTTAAAAAAATGACACCCTCTGCTTCTCGCCTCTCTAGGCCGACGCGCAAAGTCGTTTCCTAGTTCATTCGGAACCTTTCTGCGGCTTGGATGGGTGGACTGGTGGCGCGGAGACTTGCATATTGAGCCCATCTCACCCGATAAGTCCTCGAAACTGACAGCGTCTTCAACGCCTTGTTCGGCCAACTGCACCCGCAGTTCTGCCTCCGGCAGGTGTACAGCCATTCCCATGAGGGTCTTCTCTTCGAAGATGGCTCAAGTTTCTCCGAGCTAGGCATGGAGGGCATATTCCCTCAATGGAATTGCCGCGGACTCCGCGCCAACTGGGAGGAGCTGCGTAGGCTCGTCTCTTCCTGTTTCCAGTTACAGACAATGTTAGGAGGTTGGGCCATTTACACCCCGCATGATGTATCCGTTCTGGTCTTTGCCTGAATACCTCCTTCCAGGCAATTTCTGTGCAGATGCACCTGCACCTGGTTAAGTGGTATACCATTAAATCTGCGTACATTCCAACGTCAGCCGACTTCCGCCGCATGGTGTCACGGTTGCTGAGGTTCTTTCTACTGTTCAGGGATTTGAAACGTAGACACCCCCTCTGGGGAAACTACTCGATCAATTCCAGGCGTCAGGTCCTTGCCGTCCTGATCGACGAGCTGGAGAATGCTGTCCTAAATGTGGACGAGTTAACCTATATTTGCCCGAGAACCGCTTCATTTTCCTGTCTGTGCTATCCGGGTGCACAGCCTGATTTGGGGTGGGGGGGTATTCGATGACCTCCATGGTAGTGATCACTTTCCCATTCAAATATCTTTTTCAGGACTACATACTGTCTGAGACCCCCTTTCCTTAGTGTCGCGGTAGTCCGCAATTCAGGAAATGACTGATTTCTCCGGCAACCTCATCCTCGTGAGCCTAACTACTATTCCTAGAACGCCTGCCGTTTTGCACGCCGACTTTCCCCCTGGTGGTCAGCCGAGTGTGAGGCGGCCCTCAAACAGAAGTGTTATATTCTACATGCGCTATAAGCGCCGCCCGAACGATTTCACTGTCGGTGAATTTCGTTGACCTAGGGCTCTGTTCCGGTATGGTTTGAAGCACGCCCGCTGCTCTTCCTGGCGGGCATACATGTCTTAACTGAACTGGAAGACCCATTTAGTAGAGGTCTAAAAGGGAGTCAAAAGGATTCTCCCCCCTCCCCTTCTCCAGGAGAAGGGGGCCGCAGTGCTGACGGGACTCAGTGCCCCGTCCGGCTCCAGCTTAGCCTCTTCTCCTTTATGACACCCTGTCTTCTTACCCTGTTTCCTCACTTTACATTCAACCTCTACTACAACTTTCTCTGGTCAGCCTCTAATTTCACAGGGTAGACGCCGACCAGCTTCCTCTCACCCATCCATCCCAGATTGGGGCTGAGGGGGGGAGGGACGCCCCCTCACCCCTGAGTTCTGGTTTGTGTTTTTTTAACAACCTGCTTCATCCTCGCCCTTACCTTCATCACATCCCTTTTCTCTTTCCTTCCAGCATGGAGCCGGCATGCTGATGGGCTCCCAGGCCACTAAACGGGAGGAGTGGTCTCAAATGGCGGCAGCGGGCTTTGTCGGTCCCGTATTCACCCCTCGCTGCGTGGGATCATTGGCGTAAGCGTCCCGTGCTACAAAAATGGTCACCATGCCCAATGATGAGAGATTAAAAAGTTCTCTCTCTCTACCACCATCGGAGCCGCCCTCGGGTAGCTTCATTACAAAAAGGCACGTTCCCCTCCCCCCCTGTACTTTCTCAGGCGACCCTCCAAATTTATTTTACCGGAGAGGAGGCTTAATGGTTACTCGAATGGGATCCGTGATGTCTCTGGCGAGGATGGCCACATGGAGGTCCCCCATTAGATGGACATGGTCCTTGAGGTGGCCCAGCCCCAGACGGTAGAATCTTCCATTGAGTCAAACCCGGGCTCTGTGTTAAGCTCAGAAACCGAGTCCGCCCCTGTGCAAGCTTCTCTTTAGCGGGCTCAGGCCTCCGAAGATCCACAAGGAGAGGATGGATCTCCTCCGAGGGCCTCTGCCGCTGTGAAAGCCAAGACCTTCTCCATTTCAGAAAAGGATCTGGCTGAGATCCATCTGGCCTATGGGCAACTACCGGCGGATGAGAGAAGCGGGTTCATTCCCCACCCTCCTCTCCTAAAAATAAAAGGAACAACAAGACGAAGTAGGCTCAGGGTTCCTCTCAATCCGCGGGGACGGACGGGTCTGCTGCCGTTTCGGCAAGCGACCAAGCCAAGATTGGCACGTCTGGCCCCGTTGCTCCCCTGTATGGAGAGTCTCAGACAGACCAAAAGTGAGCAGAGCAGAGCCTCGATTACGCCGGGGCCCCTCATTCAGAGGTTACCTGACGCTTTCGAGCCCGCTGGCTCAAACTCTTCCTCGTCATTCGTTCCACTGATGGCAGCGTGTTGATAAGGGCAACACGATCCATCAAAAGAGAGCCTAGCTAGCGTGATTGGCAGAGAGCCGAAGGTGAGCAGTTTCTCGGACACGAACCTTGTGCGAATGCGTCGAATCCCTGAGGCGGGGATAATTAGTGCCCTTCGGACACTTGATTGCACGCCGATGAGTGTGACGTCGCACTCTACCTTGAACTTCGTGAAAGGAGTGGCTTATGTGAGGGAACTCGTGGACTACTCCATAGATGACATCACCTTTGAGCTGGCCGACCATGGAGCGGTCTAGTTCGAACGTGTGATGAGAAAACAGGGAGGGGCCTCGAGACCCACCCCTACACTCTTCGTCACGTTCAACTATGACAAGCTCCATGAGTCGGTGCGTGCCTGTTGGTGTCTTTACCGCGCGAAGGCATTCGTGCCACTGCCGCGGAGGAGCTACCACTGCCAGAGCTCCGGCCATACTAATCGCTCCTGTAGACGTGCAAAGTCGGGGTTACCTGAAGTCTGTGTAAGTTGCCCCAAGGCTGCACACGCTACTTACAAGTCTTGTGTTGCTAAGTGTGTCAATTGCGGAGAGCCGCACCCCACACCTTCGAAGCAATGTGGTGCGTATCTCCTTGAGAAGGAAATTCTTTACGTTCAGGCCCAAGATCGTCTCGCATTTTATGAGGCTCACAGCTTTGTCCTAGCACGCCCAGCGCTGCCTGGGACGTCTTAATAAAGGCACCCTCTGCTCCTGGCCCCTCCAGGCTTACGAGCACGGTCGTTTTACGCCCCCATTCGGAACCCTTCAACGAAGTTCTACCCACCCCGGGCGCTCCCCTGGTAGAGCTGGTGGCATAAAGGGTTCACACCCATCCCCGGCTTAAATCCTCCTCCTCCTCCTTTCCCCAGCGTAACCGTTTCCCGTAAGGCGAAACGGCTGTGCGCATCCACCGAGTCGTTAGACTCACAAGAGGCAACAGGCACCCCTGAAGTTGGTCGTGAGGTCATCTTCTGGGATTTCTAAAGATGCCTCCCGAAAGGAGGACAACACTAATGATGTTTCGGCTCATACGCCCACACCATGTGGTAGCCTGGGTGCCGCGAAACCGGAGGGTCCCCCGCCTCCAAAGTTGCTCTGCTTGCCTAAGGTTTCGAGCCGAAGGGTGGAAAAAGACTCATGGCGAGCCCAACCTCCCTCGATAAGCCATCGAAGGCGACAGCGCCTTCAACGCATTGTCCGGCCACCAGCGCCCGGGGTTCTGCTTCCTGGTTAATCGCTACTGTGCTCGCTTATCGCAAACCGGGGAGAAATCACTACGCGGGCCAGTTTCTGCCCAATCCCTTTAGCCTCCTGTGTGTGCAAGTTGATGGAGAAATGGTTAGATTAGCCTTTTTTTTCTGGACAGCGAAGGCCATCTGTCTTCTGCACAGTGCGGCTTCCGCAAGTTCCGCTCCACGTCAGATTCTCTGCTCCGACTAAGAAATGCCGTCTGCGAGGCCTTCCTTCGTACACACATTACGGCGCGGTGTATTATGATCTGGAGAAGGCCTATGATACCGCATGGCGATACGGTATCATGGAGACTTCACACGATGAGGGCGAGGGAAGGCCTCCCAATCTTTATATCTAAATTTTGAGGAGGTCGGTGATTCCGCGTACAGGTGGGGAGAACCCTCTCCAGCCCAATGAAGCAGGAAGAGGCTGTCCCGGAGGGAAGTGTCACACTCTTTGCCCTGAGAATCAATGGTATTACCTCGGTGCTTTCGGAAGATGTTCTCGCTACGCTCACGTTAAGGACCTTTCGATCTCTTTTGGCGCGGACTAGATGCCATCTCTGGAGTGTCGACTCCAACAGGCATTGAACCGCGTCTCTTCATATGCCGAAGCGCATGGGCTTCGGTTTTCCTTGGCCAAGAATAATGTGGTGCACTTCTGCCGCCATCCACGGCTACACCTGACCCAAACTTGTTTCTAAATTAGGTTCGCCTTGAAGTGGTGGACTTGCACCGTTTCCTTGGTCTTTTATTTGACCGATGCCTCACCCGGGTGGCTCATATTCGCATCCATGTGTTTCTTGTACCCGCACTCATGGATGTTCTTCGCTCCGTGACTTTCAGCGCTTGGGGCGCTGATAGGGCTACTTACTACCTTACTTTTTTATCGATCCTTTGTTCGTTCGAAGCTCGACTACGGATGCTATTTTTATGCATCCGCAGCCGAGCGTATATTGCGGAAGGTGGACTCGATCCACCACACTAGCCTTTGCCTGGCGACCGGTGCCTTCCACACTTTCCCCATTGAGAGCCTACTAGTCGATGCCACTCGCTCTGCGCCGTGCACTGCATTATTTTCCTGTAGGCGCGATCCCGTGCCTCCCTCAGTCGCCAACAGCTCCCACTGCATCCACAGCTGATCTCGACGGTGCCTATGCCGCCGAGAGACCCCAGTCATACCCTAAGCCCTCTGGGTTTAGGTCTAAGAAACTCCTTCGAGAGCTCCGTATAGCTTTCGGGCCGGGGCTCTCGCCACGCCGCTGCTCCCAAAGCTTCTACAGAGCCGGGAGTATTGCGTTCGGCCTTTTGGGAGCACACTTCCTGTCACGTTGGAACCGTGCCTGTGTATACGGATGGATCCAAGTCGCAAGAGGGGGTCGGTTTCCACGCCGTGCCCCCTCTGTTTGAAATCAGCGGGGCTTTGCTTGTGTCTTCACGGCCGAGCTGGTTGCAAGCAATAAACATCTCGGTACAGGAAATAACGCGACGTGCCCGATTCGGATACAGGATTGTGATTTATAGCGACTCACAAAGCGACCTGAATTTCTCTCGTGGTATTGGAATCTCCACGATGTTCACGATATCCGTGACGACACGGTTTTGGCGAGGTGGGCGGATGTCGAGATTATCTTCTGCTAGGTTCCTAGACATGTAGGAATTGCCTAGAAATGAGCGCGCCTATAAGGGCACCAGAGTCCCCAAATACTGGGCGACTAGACTAGCTTTTCCTCACACCGAATATATAGCACGAATCAGGGTACCCCCGGGATACTTGGCAAATTAGATGGAAGACGGCCGAGGGGAACTTAATGTTGCGTGCCATTCCGCCCTGACTTCGCATGGACCTGCCCCGCCCCCATTGCAGTGACGGCTTCAGGTTGCTTTCTATCTTCGAATTGTCCCCCAGACTGTTCGGCACATTATTTTTGAATGTCCCAGTCTGGGTGATATTCATGCACGTTACCCCTCCCGTTATCAAGATGAGCTGGGTCGTTACCGCTTGTCCCTTGTAGTCGGAACAACTTCTTGTTCACATAATTGTGGACTAAATTAGTTTTTCCTCCATTTTATTTGCCTCTTTGTTGTAGCTCTCATGTTCCTGCGCTTAACAACACAAAATACAACTTCATCTTCTAATAAATAAACTCTTAAACAAAATACCTGGCCTAACCCCCGAAACGCACAACAGCACCTGGCCTTACTCAGGAGACGGCTTTTTGTGTAATAAAACCATAAACCCCAACAACCTAACCTAACATTGGAAACAGCAGAGAGCTCGGGTGAGAAAAGAATTTGGAGTGGGGTGGCTTCTCTTTCTGTGATTTTTCTACACGAAGTGTGTTTAGAACTCGTTAAACTTATGCTAAGGGAACTTGTATTATTTCGTACTCGTATGTGTTCTCTCCATGCACACACATAAGATTTTTGTCTTTGTGCATTTTTTGGCAAAATCCCATCCCGATGGTAGGCTCGGTTTACCCTTGTGAAGATGGCCTACGTGCGTGGGTGGGCTCGTCATCCAAGAAACTATGAGGCGTGGGGATTGCATAGTAGACGATAGGCTTCTGCTTGAATGATCTCGCACAACCTGTTATTGTAATAACTCTGTGGAGCAGAAAAGTATACGCCGAAGGAGGGAAATCAAGCTCGTGTCGAGAGACAGATCTTGGGGGCCAACCCCTCCGTCTATATTATGATGACCCCCTTTGGGGCAATGCTATTTTCACTTTGAAATAGGCTTTTCGTTTTACACATACCCTGGCTATTTTGTCTCCCTCCCCGTTCTCTGTTCTGATTGGAACGAATTCCTAGGAAGATGGGCCGTTCCAGCGTGTGTTCTCGAGGTAACTAACGTTCAATGCTCTCACATTTGGTGTGTTTAGTTTCCAGATAGAGTTTGTCGACTATGCCTCGTCTCCCATAGGCCCGTGTTTCGGACCCCTCCCCCCCACCCTTATAGAGAGGTTTAACACTGTTTCTTTCACCTAAGGTTCGATTCGAGCCAGGCGCCGGGATGGAAGAGTGGGGCACTTCAGGTGGTACGCAGCACGCGAGTGACCTCTCGAGGATCGAATTCGAATTCCTTGGTGGATTTCAAAGTGTTGATAATGGGTTCGATCCCACCCTCGGGGAGGTTTAAGTTCGTACTTTTTTCTACTGTGTTCTTTGTACTAACCTGTAACCCCAAATGAGCCGACCGAGGCGAAGACCTCAGAGGAAAATCGAGGGTGGCTCATCTTTCTGGAGTCGGCGTTGCTTATCCTCGGTAATCCTTGGTGTTCTAAAAATCGCCTGGCGCCGGCTAAGAGCCAGGGATAGACTGGTTCTCATTATCATCCTGAGTGGTGGTAAAGGCGTCACCCCCCCCCTCCCTCCCATATTTATACCTCCTAATATCACCTTTCTCGGTGGGGTTAAAACTTGAGGTCCCTCCTTTCCCTATCGGCATTATGGGAAACGGTATAAAGACGTAATTGTAAGATTGTTATTATTATCGATGCTAAAAACCGAAAACCAACGAAGGAGGGAACTGGTTGGGTGGTCGGTCACTCTCCCAATTTCCCTTTTACCACTGCCCCCCCCCCCCCATTCGCCCTTGGGCAACATCCTTGCCGAGAGAATTTCCGGCCTCGACTAACCCCCGTCCTGCTCAGATTATCCCCCTACTCCCTTTTCACCTCCCCTACCCCTCCCATGTCCAACGTTCACGTGGTGGTGGGAGGAAAGTAAAGACCGGTTCGTCGTACGTGCTGTTTAGGGAGAATGAATACTGGTCTTATATGACCCCCGCCCCTCCTCCTCCCAGAGGTGAGCCTGAATTCGCCCCCACTTCTGTTGGGGGGGGAGCTATAGGTCGAGTTTCATTTGTCCCTCAAGGGCGACAGTCCTAGATGTTCTTGTTTGCCCTTGTTTGCCATCGCTTTTCCGGACGCGTTTTTCTTTTGTTTAATCTTTCCGTTTCCTCATCCCGTTCTGCCACACTTACCATCCCCCCCCCCTTCCGTGTTACCCTCAAGAGCCCCCAACGAAATCTGCATACGAACAAAGTCCTTGAGGAACACAAAAGATCCACGTGGTGAAATTAAGAAAAAGCAAAAATATCCTTCCGGAAAAGCAAAAAAAAGGTTGGTGATTCACCGCACACGAAAATGATATTGCAAAGGAAAGACTTGAAAGAACAAAGTGATACAGAGAAAGAAAAGGCATAGGGTAAAAAAAAAATATACGGACAAACAAAAGACATGGAAGAAAAAGATTACAGTTTCGAGACTAATATATCTTATACAGTTTCGAGACTAATATATCTTATTTTTTTCACTTTGTTTAATTTTCCTGGTAGGAATAATTAATCTAACATTTAAAATATGGTAAACCTGAATATCGGCAGCGGGACCGATAGGACCTAAAATATTTCGTTCCTGTTCCAATATTTTCACCTTTTTTGAGTAAATTCAAGGGGGCTGCTCGTGGGAGATATATCAATGCGGGGGGACCCTCCCTACGATGATCCTGAGTTTCACTCAATTGGAGGGCCCAGTATATAATCCTAATTGTTTATAGAATAATGTTTTAACGTTTTTATTTAACCAAACGCGCATGAATATTCATGCGCGGGTGAACGAAACATAAACTGTCGTTTCGGCCGCCGATCTTCAGCTTTACCTAAAATTTTACAGGTTTATTAAAAGCCCTCATTTCAAAAATAATAATAACGGTGTACATATTCCTTCGCGGAATCCAATTTCGCTTGCGCTAGTCCTGTTCCTGTAGCTTTGCTATTCGATCAAAAGGGTAAAATGATGGCAAATATGGGTTAAATGAATGATGTATAATAATAATAATCTATTTCGTAATATTTTTTTGTAAAAATAAATGTTTGAATCTTTTTCATGATCTAGGAATGTTTTTTCATTGAAAAGCGTGCAATCATTGTTCTGTACCAAAAGGGCCTGAAATGCAAAGAGATAGTTGCTAAAATGACTTATTCAAGGTGCACTATCTGTAAGGATCATTAATGACTTATAAACGACTGGTTAAACTCCTGTGAAGAAGTCTTCTGGATGCACAAGAGCTTCAGATGAACGCCAAGATCGCTTCTTGGTAAGGTCCTCCTAGCTCAGGGATCGAGTTGAATCCAGTGCCAAGCTTGCTCACGATTGGAAAGAGGCAGGTGTGGAGGTTTCAGCGCCCTCAATGAGGCAGTGCCTTCTTCGAGTCGAAGAAGGGCCGACAAGAAGCCTCATCTCACCAAGAAGAACTTTGCAGATCGACTCCGCTTTTGTAGGAAATAGAGAAAATGAATGGACTGTTGAAGCCTGGAGAGGTGATATTCTTGGATGAAGCTTCCTTCCCCTTGTTTTGAGCTTCTGGAAGGTCCCTCGTTATGGGAAGGAAAGGGGAGCGATTTCATCAGCCCTCTGTCGTGCTCATGGTGAAGCATCCGGGCATCCTCCATGTCTGGAGCACTAACAATTACCCCAAAACACTGCCATGAACTCAAAATAGTACCAAAGCATGCTTCATTAGCACAATTTCCCAACAGTTCAGGATCAATTTGAGGATGATTACTATTTTTCAGCATGGTGGTTCACCTTGTCAGAAAGCAAAAGAAATAAGAGCAGTTGCGGTGCTTTCTGAACATAAGTATCACAGATTTGGTCTCCAGCATACCAAAACGAATTGAATTATTCATGAAGAACAAAAAACATCATTGTAAATATTGACTGTATTTATTAATAAAATGGGTTTGGGCTCTAATTTTTGTATATTTCACCTTCAAATTATGATACAAACATACTAAACAAAATGTGACGTTTGATTACTTCTATTAATTCACTTATGTGAAAAAAAAATGTATTAGTCTCAAAACTTTTGGCCATGACTACGGACACAGAAAATGAAGAAGGCAAAAAAAGTCTACGGACAAATAACTGTTTGTTATTGAAATCTCCCCAAAACAGCCCTGCTTCCTGGGGAGGGGGGGGGGGGGCAAAAACCGTATTACTGTTCTCTCTTACAACCTCTAGCCCAAAAGAGGACCCAACCGACCCCTGGTGTCGACGGACAAGCCAGCGATTGACACTGATACTATGTGAAGTTCATTATTTCGTCGTCGGACTTCGTCCAGCATTGAAAAGGGGCGGATGACTAAATGCATTTAGGAACCCGCCGGAGGGTTGTCTCCGGTGTGGTAGTGGGGACAAGGGGGTGCAGGTTTAGGAGAGTTTCGTGCCACCAGTCTTCAACCTCTTTTCAAAAATTTTCTTAAAATGCCCTCGTTGGTTTTCATATTTCCTAATTATCAAAATCCTCATTTTAGAAGCTGTGATGTCTTGCTTGGCGTCCTTGTTACCCCTCCCCCCTTCCTCCCCAAGTGGAAACCCTGCCTGCCACGTTAAACCACATCGCGTCTGCTTATCCCCCAAAGCAAAAAATCAATCTTCATTCACCTTTGTAAATAATTATTGGCTACTAATCACCACCTGCGGCAATCCACCCAAGAAATCTACCACTTTTTTGGTGAAAATGTATTTTCTCAAATCCATTGACACTTTTGTTTACTTAATCTTCACCCCCACCCCACCCCCCGCCCTTAATTATATCTCCTGGCATGCCCCCTCTTTCAAAGGAGAACATTGTTACTTTTTTCTATTTACATTCTCAAGGTGCTTCAGGGAAGGGGATCATATTTATTGCCGTCATTTTCAGTGCCTCAATAAGGTTAAAATCATACCTAGCAAACAGATTATTGAGTTTTAGAACGAGCATTGCTATTAATGAAGTATTACAATCTATTTAACCTAAAATAGACCTCATTACACTGATTAGAAAAATGTAATGACCTTATTACCTCTCGCAATTCCTCTTTCTCCTCGAGTTCATCTAAATGTTCCTCCATTTCATAGCCATAGTCTCTATTTTCTCATCCTAACTTTTAATAACTTTTTGAAGGATGAAAGCCATCTGCCAAGGGCCGATTCATTTAAATTACTGCATTGAAAATTTACTTTTTTACTGATGTTTCCCATTTAGTGTCTTCAGACAAAATTGGCACTTTGGTATTTGTGTACGAATTTGGTTACATTGAATAAAGTGGGTGGGTGGAAGGCGGCGGTTAAATTGCGTTGTGCGAAGAGATTTACGCTTTATCCTTTTCCCCTCGAACAGGAAGTTGGTTGGGGGACTCAGGCGCTCCCCCAAAGAGGGTGCAGCGAATAGCTGAGTTTTGAATCTCTTCGTGAGACTTTCTTGCGGGGTTAGTTATTCCGTTTCCATAGCAACGAAGAGCAAGAAATCTAACCCCCTCCAAATTTGAATCTCTTACACGCTTTCTAACTTCAAAGCGATGGGTGGTCACTATCCATGGGTGTATTTTATGGTGGGGTGGATGGCTTGGATCTCCTTTGATACTCTCTTGTGGCTTTTGTCATCCCTGAATGTTGTTTCTTCCGGGTGTTCGTTCGTTTCCATGGAGACGGGTAGAAGGGCAGCCAGGTGAGCTAGAAAACAATGAGGAAACGAGAGGGAAGAGTCGGTAAATTGCTATTAATTATAGATTTGCGTAATTTATATTCTGCCGTTGTGTTTTTTATTACTTTTTTTTACGAATGTCCCAAAATGCTCCCGAATTTGGCGGCGGCGATGCCCTCGCTGATTTCCGCTTATAAGAAAATGCCACTCGCTTCCTCAATGATCGAGCCCCGGAATTAATTCCTAATAATGAATCGTCACGGCGTTTATGAACCTCCTTTCCCTCGCTCTTCTCGTCCCCCGAATCCGGTCTTAACCTCTGTTGTTTTTTCTTTCGCTATAAATAAAGGAATAATTGGCTTTGGGAGGGACGGGGTAATGCGGCTAATTAATTCCTTAGTGATAGGTTCAGAAAAGCTGCGTCACTCCAAGAGCTCGAAGTACTCGGGTTGTTTCTCTTTCACGCATTTTTTATAACCCCCTCCTCCTTCCCCGCACCACCACCCCAAATCTGCCGGAAATGCCCGTTATGCTTTGATAAATCCTATACCATTCTGTTTCTACCTCTTCTCAACAATCGTCGGTTTCCGAGCTATAATATTCTTACGGAGTTTTTTTCCATAGTTTTTCGGTATTTTCAGTATCCAAGAGCTGCTTTATCGTCTTGTGTAGTAAGGGTCACTGTTCTGCGTGTAAACAGGTTCACTTACTCCAAATGTTTGGAGAGAGGGCAGACTCTAGCTCTTGAAAACATGAACCACACAAAGCTGCCACCTCTTATTTTGTCTTTTTCGTACACGTAGGATTCAATATTTCACTTATATTACACTATATGTTACTTGCCTTCCGCCCCCCCCCCATTTTTTTTTATTTCGTCACTACAAAACACTTCCCAGGCTCAGTAACAAAGGCTAACCTAACTAGTAGCTTTATTATTTTGGTTTCTAAGCAGCTATGAGTGTTGGGCAAGACATTTAGGTTGAGGTTTTCAGTAACATGACGGGGAAATCCCGATTGTTGTCTCCAATCAATCCTTCATTGACATCTGTTACATTGTTCAACCTTTACTGGGAATGGTTTTTCGAGGGGAATCCGTTTTCGTCGTTGACCAGCTATCCTCATGGAGCCTCATTATTATGGATAAAATCACTCTTTTTGACCTGTTACAATGCCTCTAAATGTCAGTGTTAGTCCCTCCCTCCACTGGACAACTTGCCTTCTGAGGGATTTGTCGACCTTAACTTTTTTCACCATCTTGATAAATGAGTCACCCACAAGTCACAATCTGCAATACACCTCGGGCAGTGTTGCCATCCAGAATGTTACGGACTTTTATGTGTAAACGGAAAGTTATCGTTCTCTAGTTATTGGACGCATCGTTTCTTTAAATATATATTTCTTTCCTCAGAACATTTTTAGCCGCTGTTCAATGAAATAAAAATAGGACACTATCAGAGACCAGTT
This sequence comes from Ceratothoa steindachneri, assembly GCA_963969495.1. NCBI lineage: Eukaryota > Metazoa > Arthropoda > Malacostraca > Isopoda > Cymothoidae > Ceratothoa > Ceratothoa steindachneri. The sequence goes on from OZ018321.1 coordinate 177,890,516, forward strand.
TCAAAGAATATTCTGTGCAATTTTAATGCAAATTAAACGAGGATGACTTATTTTTGCTGGCGATCTTAGTGACTGATTATCTTTACTAACCCAACCTAATTTTCAAAAGTGTTAGTAATATTGGGGTAATATTGAAACAGTCATGAAACACTAGTAAAGAAGCGCCATCTTTTTCTTTTTAAGGTGGCTCATCTTTACTTGATCCCCAAACCATTCCCTTGTCCCTCTCTCTCACTCGTCCCCTCCCCAGTCGTTCCTCTCTTCTCGCACCGAATAGCTCTTACAATTTGTTCTTTTGCACTCCTCTCAATATTCTCGTGCCACTCTTTTGCACATGTCGCACTCAATTAACAATCAATAATGCTCAAAAGCCTTTAACTCTATATCTCTCTCTACACACACACACACACACACATACACACACTCTCTCTCTCTCTCTCTCTCTCTCTCTCTCAGGTAGAAGGGGAGGTGACGCCCCCTTGTCGCGGGAAGAGAGCTTGTATGTACCGTTGACTTTTCGAGCTATGTCGGCGGGGGTACCTCTTCTGGGTACCCCTGGTAGGGCTTCCCTTGTTGATTTGGTCGGAAACGAGGTTCCAGACTAAGTGCGTCCTTCCTTCCTTCTTTTTCTATCCTATCCTTCTCCTTTTTCACTTTTATCTTATCTCTTCCACTTATTATACAAAAAGAAAAAAACAAAACAAAAAAAGAGCCTACTCCTATCGTGTCACTCTTTCCCTTTTTCCCCTCTATCTACATATAAGGACCTGGCAGCTACCTCACTCGTCAGAAGAGAGGATTTGGAACCTCTATAAACAACGCCAATCGACGCTCACTGGTTGCGAGAGACTAGGACTAGAGGTATCCTAGGCGTTGGGGCACGATGAATGGGATGAGGGTAGTGCCCCGTTAACCCTTTCCCTGGCGCGTAATTATTGACCATTCCCAGTGACCGTTGACGGGTGCCTCTGGTAGCATCGGTCCGAGGGGACGGCCCTTTGTTCCCAGGTTGTTTGCCAGGCCAATAAAAAGCCTTGGGTCGAGTCTCTTGGTGTGGCGTGATATCCATTTAACGCTGCTCCGAGATCTTGGCCGTCGTTAAGGGAACTAGTAGGAGTTTAGTACGGAGCGTGCTCCGTTGTTCACCTGGTGAGAAATTGATGGCCCCCTTCGGGGACCGTCAGTGCTGCTTGGTTGGGAGCCACGTTACGCCGAAGTTTGACGACTCGGTCGGTCGAACAGCAGCACATGGAGCGTGCCTTCTGAAAGATCCGAAAAGTCTCCGAAGGATAGGCGGGAGCGACTCACGCGGGGCGAAATCGCCACCCCCATTTTTTACTATTGATTGATCGCAAAGTTTTGATAGAGAGAAAGTGTTCAAAATGACCGGCAAGAAAGGACCAGGAACACTCAAATACACGTGCGCAATATGTCAGATAGATAAGTGGTGCGTAGACTTTCTGGAGGGGTGTTATTCAAAATGCCACCCGGCCAGTTCCTGCACCGACTGTATTCTAAACGGCCAAATCAAGGAGCTAAAAGAAACGTGCAGGGCTTCCGAGGAAAGGTCTAGGAAGTTGGAGGAGAAAATAAACAGCCTAGAATTAGAACACGCCGGACTGATTCGCAGAGGTCAGGATAGCAGAGCTAACGTCAATCTCTGTAGTAAACACTGCATCTGCAGAAATACCCCCAGAGCTAGGTCCGCATGCTACGGATAAACCCTCAAAGAAAAAGAAGGGAAAGAAACAGGAAGAAGAGAAAGTTGAAACAGAGGATAAAGTAGAAGCAGAAGAAGAGAAAGTTGAAGCAGAAGATAAAGTAGAAACATAAGAAGAGAAAGTTGAATCAGAAGAAGAAAAGATAAAAACAGAAGAGTATATAACAAAGGAAGATAGGGGGGGAAATGAATAAGAAAAAGAACAAGAAAAATAAGATTGAGAAGAAAGAGGGAACCGAGAGTTCGCTTCCGGAAGGAAAGCCTCAAACCTCTGCATGGAAATGTCCGAGGGTTACCCTTGTGGGCGATTCCTAAGCACGAGGTTTGCAGCCCCTGCTAGCGGCCCGCCTTCGCACTAGTGTGAAGGTATGCTGCCAGCCTGGACGGGGAAACCACCACATCAGGGTAGAGGCTGAGAAATCTCAGATCTCCGAGAATTCAGTCGTTGCCCTGATGGTGAGTGGGAATGACCTCTACCTCCGAGGAGGCAAAGTAGGCCCCAGCGAGAAAATTCTCAGCACGGTCATGGGAGCCGTGGACGACTGCGGATTGAGAACTCGCAGACGGGTCGTTGTATGGATGCTCCCAAGAAGAGGTCCTAGCTGGGCAGCTCACTCAAGGAACGTGACCTTGAACCAGCGCCTGTCCGACCTCTGTACGGCGGAGGGGGTCTTCTTTCTGGAACCTTAACGCACCTTTTACGGTCGAAACAACCTTTACCAAAGGGACGGAGTGCACCTTTTATTCAAGGGAAAGGCTGTACTCTGTAATTTAATCCAGGATGTCGTAGAGCGGATGCAGAGGAGCGTCCGACCCAGAGTGAAGGCGGACGTAAGTCAGTATGCCCGTGTCACTCCTGGAACGACGTTCTTAGATGTGGCAAAGAGGGGTACTGGCACACAAAAGAAGCCGGGATTAGATAAAGTCTTGCGAAATCGCCGTTAAGATCCTCGCGAGTGATCTTCGAGGTTGCCAACTGACACCTTCGAGGATTGCGCCAAAAGTACCCTCCTTGTATGGACCGTAAAGTCTTCTAGGGTACTTATTTTCCTTGTAGCTCCTTGTAACTCTCATCCATTTCACTCGTATTCGATGCATACACCACGGGGTATTAATCTCCTACTCTATCCCATCCTCACCATCAAACACCATAACTACTACTTCTCTGCCATTACCCCCAGTCCCTGTTAAACCCTTTTCCAATCACTCGTCCTCTCCCAGCCACTAGCACCAGCGTATATCACTCCTTCTCTAACCATTTTTCATCCACGTCGCACCTCCATCACCAACTCCCTATTTCTTTCGGCACTTCATTTATAAACAGCCTGGTTGACAGCTCCACGCCCTGACCTTCAACTATACTTCCACACATCATTATTCGACTATGTCACCGACCCCACGTATTCTTAGAATCTTATAGTTCTTCCATATTGACAATATCATTAATTTTCATTAATACATAAACAACATACACATCGCTAACTTTTTCCCTCTGCTGCTTCAGCTCAAACACTCGGTCCATACATTTTCCATTCGCCCTAAATCTACCTTGTTCATCCTCTGTCGTTCCCACGACCAGTCAAAATTTGTACATGTATGTATTGAGACGTCCGAAAAAGCCCTTTTTTTTAGCGTAAATGAATCACAATAGAAACTGCAAGCAATGTACGTAATCAATAACATTTGCCACTTTGATAAGTTACCATTCGCCATCTTCTAGTTGATCGAATATTCCTTGTTCAAAGAACTTGCGGTCTTTAGGGGCGAAAAACCTACCTTGGTAAATGTTCACATCTTGCTCATTCAAAGAATTTTGAAGAGACGAAAACAGGTGAAACCAGAAGGACCAATCAAGCTCAGCGGAGTGTGAAGGGTGAGGCTAAAAACCTCCCAGCCAAACACTAGCAACTTCTGCCGCGTTTGCGGATATGTGTGAGGTCTCGCGTTGGCATGGTAGAAAACAATGCCCTTTCAATTGGCTAGTGATGGACGTTTCTGGAGTATTACCGTGTTTAATTGATCCAGCTGCTTACAACGCACATATTAATTGCTGGTTTTGTCCATGGGAAGAAGTTTATAATTGACAATACCCTTCTAATCCCACCATATTGACAGCAAAATCTTCCTTGGATAGAGTCCTGCCTTAGAAGTTATTTGTGTTTGTTGTCGGCACTGCTGCGTCCATGATCGTTTCCGCTTCACATTGTTGTAGAGTATCCATTTCTCATCTTCATCTCCAGTGATTACTTTCTTGAAAAAAAAAAGGGCTAGTTTTCTTCTCGTTTAAGCAAGAGATCGCAGATTACGATGTTGGCTCCACTGAATTCATGGAAAACTCAAAGGTCATGTAAATGGTTAGCGACACTAGAATCGGTCGCTCTTGACCTCATTCGCAAAATTTCTGACATGCACGTTCTTTAATAGTATCCTCTCCATACATACCGCATATATTCTTGCAAGTTTCTTTTGCTTTCTTACCTTTCCTTAAAGTAAAAAAAAAACATAAGTGCCGATAATGTTCTTTGTTCTCCATTTTGAGGGTTTAAATATAAACACACAATAGAACCTATCACTTTGGAGATTAGCTATGAACTAATTTAAAGTACTAAGTTTCCATTGAATACACCTCCTCGCACAAAAGAAGTAGATATTATCAACTATCGAAGCGTCGGGTATAGCAGGAAGGCCATTCTGCAGCGCCACGTCTGGAGATTTGTGCCCTCCATGCCCCAACGCTTGTCGAAGCGTTCCCTCCCCGTTCCAATGCACGCAGAAGGATCTGATGCTCTATATCTTTCACACTTTCACTTCATTTTCACTTTTGGAACTAGTGCAGGGGTCATACACTACAACCAAGCACAGTTTCATCCTCGAGTTCATACATTCATATCCAATCATTGCACCATCACGCCTTTACCGTGATCTCCCATTAATACTCAGACCCAACCGCAGTCAATTCTTTCCATCCCTTGCAAACTCATCAACCACATTCATGTTCGTCTCACATAGCGCAAGCATCTACACTATCTTTCTTTTAAACACATTCACTACCTTTCTCTTGTTTTCCTCCTCCTCACATATATTCCATACAGTCCCAGTCGACCCACAGTATGACGCATCACACATGTACATGCATACATACATCCCTGAGAAATGCATACCCCCCGCCCCCTTGTCCAACTATGTCCTTACTGCTCCTCTCCCGAACCGAGCATTTAGGGTGGTTTGGTGCGCCAAGCCGTTGGCCTGGAGTGCATCTGTGGGTGGCACCATTCAATAGTTAATTGGATTTCCTCTTTTGTTTCAGTGCCCCTCGCAGTGTCATGGGTGGCACGGTGGGCGGGGCGCTCAACCGGTGCCCGGAGGACGCTCACTCGCGGCTCGGCAACCTCACCTTGCTCATGACGTTCGTCAACACATTTTATCAGGTAGGTCACGACGTGGAGGGGCATAAATAATCACGCACTCACTTGGCGCACGGCGAAAATGGTGTTATTAATGACGTCAGGAGGACCGAGCTTGTCTGGCACTTGGGTGGAGTAGGGACTGGTAGAAAATGGATGGCACATGTGTGAGGGAAAGGAGGGTTTGCAACCTTTCGATCTCTTTTGGTGCGGCCCTGATGACACCTCTGGAGCGTCGACTCCAACAGGCATTGAACCGCATCTCTATGCCGAAGCGCACATGTTTCGGTTTTCTTTGGCCAAGACTAAGGTGGTGCACTTCTGGGTGATCTTGGCGCGCGATACCTGTCCAGGTTCTGTGACGAACGGGATAGCAACCGCTTTCTTGTGCTCAGGATGGTTCGTGTACACACACTTTTGGGCTATCGACGTTTTGTCTCTATGGCTAAGGAAATCCGGTACATTTATTTAAGGCTCTGCGTAGGCAATGTCTCTATGGTTACGGAAATTGGGTGGATTTATTTAAGGCTCTCCGTAGGTAATGTTGTCTCTATGGTTACGGAAATTCGGTTGATTTATTTAAGACGGCGTAGCCTATGTTTTCTGTATGCCTAAGGAAATTCAGTGGATTTATTTAAGGCTCTGCGTAGCCTATGTTGTCTCCATGGCTAATGAAATTCGGTTGATTTATTTAAGGCTCTCCGTATGCTATGTTGTCTATGGTTACGAAAATTTGGTGGGTAGTCCAGGAAAATGGGGTCCCTTCAAAAAGCCTTAGATTCTTAATATTTCATTTCTTTCCTAAAAACTATATTTTTCCCTTGAAAGTTTAAAAAGACTTTTATTATCAAATATATATTTTTTTTTAAAAAATGTGTGAACCGTGTTTAAACCGAGAAGCCTAAAGGGAAGTTTATTCGTGGCAGCATTCGACTCCGTGGGTGAGTAATAATATGTGGACACGTTGACAAAAAGAAAGAGGCCGGGATTAGTAAACAGGACCGAAGGTGGAAAGGACTGCCATGACGAGCACCCTAAAAAAATGTTGGGCGCAGAACGGTCTTAAAAAGGAAACGGGAACTCAAAACTACGAACTCTACCTTCCTCCCCTGTAATATTGCCCATTTAACGCCCCGCCCCCTCTTCTACACCATCACCACTTCCCTTGTTCCACACAGCACCGCCCCTATCACCAAATCCCCTCTTCCACACATCACAGCCACTATCACCAACTCTTCCCTTTCACACATCACCACCAACACCATAACCTTCCTCTTTTCCACACATCACCATTATCACCAACTCTCTCTTCCACACATCACCACCAGCACCACAAACTTCATCTTCCCCACATTGCCACTATCTCTCCCTCTTCCGCACACATACACCTCCCCCCTTAGTAACATCACCTGCGGCCGGCCTATCGGAAATGCCTGGTCGCGTTGCAATCACAGGAAGTGTGAATGTTGCGGCGTGTGTTGAAGGGAGAAGCCCAGCACAGTTATTTGCGTGTGGTGGCCGGTTGGTGTGTGTTTTATCCTGGTTCTCAGGCGCCGGGGATTGGTGAAGGATGTGTTGACAGATGTGGAAATAAAGGAGGGGTGGGGTGTGTTCGTGACCCTTGGCCGATTGGGCTGGGGTCCGAGGTAAGTTGCCTTGTAAATGTGCAGGAGGAAATGTATGGGTGCAAGATATATTGCCCTTGATGACGTTTGGGAGGGGGGTTGGGTCAATGCAGGTGAGTGAATGCGTGAACGGTTAGAAGGTTAGGGTGTGTGTATTTATGAGATAATGAAGTTGTGTGTATGTGTGTGCGAAAGGTTGCGATTGGATTGGGCTGAATTCATTGATTTTTGTAGGGGAAGGTGTATGTATGATGCTGAACGTGCATGTGCCTGTGTGAAAGGTAACGATCGGATCCGGTTAAATGCAACGTTCCTCAGATCTGAGGTAGTGTATTTGTTAGGTGCTGAACGTTGTGTTTGGAAGATAGCGATCGAGGCTGAATGCAAGCAATCTCGTGTGTGAGTGTCTGAATGTTAAGAATCGGATTGGACTGAAAATCCAAGGATCCTTGAGTGAAGTGTTTTCTTTGTGACGTGCAAAGTGTATGTGTGAAAGGCAGCGATCAGGTTAAGTTGAATTCATGGGATTTCGAGTGTTGGGTGGTGTATTTGAGATGTTGAACATGTGTATGTGAAATGTAGTGTTTTGATTAGGGTAAATTCAAGGTGTCTTGTGTGTGTGTTTGTAGGAATTGGAGGCTGCAATTGAGAGGTTGAACGCGCGCGTGTCTTTAAAAGATAGTGATTCGATTGGGTTGAATCCAAGGGCGCTCGAGTGTCTGTTGTGGGTGGAGGAGCGTTGCGGAAGAGCTTTCCCTCCCTATTGATTATTCGGTTGCCTCTTGCACGCCATTCCTATAGCTCCCTTTTGGCGCTGATATTTGCGACAACAATGGCGTTGTTCCCGCGCGCCTTTGACCTGCTTATTCGTGGAGCTTTAGTGGCAGGGGATGTTCTGTCAGGTTAGTCGTTGGGAGACCCGTAGGGTGGAATGTGAATATGAGTCAAGCGATTCAATGGTCTCATCCGTTCGGAACACATGTTAGGACTCCCTCCGCCCCCCCCCACCCCTCTTGAAGGCTGCAAGTTCGTGCATCTGCGTCCCTGTGCTCCTTTGTTAGAATTATATTTTCAACCGATCAATATTTCTAGCATCTCTACTCAGTTTGTCTACCATATAGCCCTATTTACTGTATTTGTACTTTCTTCCGTCTCTTGTTCTGTTAATTGCCCAAGACCAGAATGAGACTGACGCTAAAGTGGCTGACGTCCTGTTGGGGCTAAATGCAGTTTTTAAACATCTGAACTGCTTTGCTGTGAACCAAATGTCCGAGCGGTGGAGCGAGATCTTCTTTTTCATACCCAATCGAGCTCGGACCTTCTCCCACTTCGGAGGAGTGTAGTCTGGTCTCCCAACCTGGGAATCGGGGAAGGGGGGGGGGAGATTTGTGTGCAATGAATCATACCTCGGGCCACTCGCAGGAGGGACATAAATCCAGAGCAGTTAAAAACATTTAAACATTTCACCATAAGTTTCCTTTCCAAACACGTCAAATATTCCAACATTTTTACCTACATTTTAAAGGTGCTTGTTTTACTCTACTTTGACTTGGATTATTCTATTAAGCATTTTTACTATAGTGTGTGTGTTCATGGTAATTCTACTTTTGAGTTTCAAAAAAGGGGTGGGCAATCTCTATTATTGTAGTTTAATATTATTGCGTTGTTCAAACAAATGTTTTTTTTTATTAACTTCATCTTAACTAACGAGGAAATCCGGGAACTAAAACCTTTTTCGACCAGCTCTGAAAAATGCAACAATCCATTTCAAACTGAAATTAATTTATTGCTTATCGTATCATACTTTCCATTGTCAGCATCAAACTAAACGACTGCTGTGGTTATGCTCCTCAAACTGGCGCTATCGAACTAATACGAGCTTTACCTAGAGCTTTGTAATGCGCCCCCCCCCCCTTCCTTAATAATGAGGGATGCGATTCGATATTGAGGTCTGTTAACAATTTTCACCCTATTCTATTTTTTCCTTCCATGGTTAGACAATCTTCCTTTCTGAAAATATGATTCTTAGTAGATGACTGATTCAGGTCGTCAGGAACTACAATCGCTGTCAAAAGTTTTCAAAAACATGTCAGAAAGGTCAGTAGCGTGTCGAGTGTCCCTTGACAGTGATGAAAGCATTTATTCTTACAGGCATTCTCTCCACGAGGGTGAGACACCTGCTAAGGTACCACACCGCCGCCTTCTCCGGAAAGTGCGAGCGCTGGGCATAGACGGAAAAGTAGCCGGCTGGATAGATAACTGGCTAAGTGGCAGACGGTAACGGGTGGTGCTGAATGGACAGGCTTCTGAGTGGGTGCCCGTTACTAGCGGGGTGCCTCAAGGTTCTGTCCTGGGACCACTACTATTCATCATCTACGTCAACGACATGGGCGGTGACATGGTTGCCAAGATTTCTAAATTTGCCGACGATACGAAGCTTGGTATGAACGTTGCAAATGATGGAAATACTGCCCACCTGCAGTAAGATCTTGGGAAGATTGGGGAGTGTTCGGACACGTGGCAAATGCCTTTTAACGTGAACAAATGCAAAGTGATGCATATCGGCCACCGAAATCCCCAATCTTAGTATATCCTTAAGGGCACTGCTATTGAATCCACCGACACTGAGAAGGACTTGGGTGTAACAATCACTAGTGACTTCAAGTTCTCGAAATAGTGCATTGAGGCAGAGAGAAAAGCCCAAAGGATGCTAGGCTACATAAAGCGCCAGTTTGGATATCGAAACAAGGAGGTTGTACTGTGCCTGTACAACTCACTTGTCCGACCGCACCTGGAGTATGCCGTACAATTTTGGAATCCTTCATTTCGAAAGGACATCGCAAGGTTGGAACGCATACAAGCTAGGGCAACCAAACTGACTCCCTCTATCCGACATAAAAGTTATGAGGATAGACTAAGGGAATTAGATCTGTTCTCGCTGGAAACCCGTAGACTGCGTGGTCAGCTCATCGAGGTCTTCAAAATACTTCGAGGGTTCGACAATGTTGACTACCGGGATATTTTCACACTTGTTGAGAGCAGAACGCGCAATCACGGCTTTAAACTTGAACTGAAGCGTTACAACCGCAATCTGCGTGGAAAACTTTTAACGTACAGTATCTGCGGTAGTTGGAACGCACTTCCAGTGGAAGTTGTCAACAGTGAATCTGTTGACCAGTTCAAGTCAAGACTAGACAGGGTCCTGAAAAGTGGCCGTTTAAGGACGTAAAGCATTTGAGCAGAGATGTGCCCGCTCGAATGCTAGTCCAAAGGTACCCTCATTGAATGGACCGTATGGTCTTCTAGGGTCCTTTCTTTCCTTGCTACTCCTTGTTACTCCTCGGTGATGAATGCCCTCACTTGCTCATTGGAGGCTAGCTGACGAGCCCTTACAGCCTTTTTCAGGTTCTGCCAAAGGTTTTCTAGTGGCTTCATATCCGGAGACTGAAATGGTCAGTCCATCACCGTGATATTGTTTTCCTGGAACCACTGTGTGGAGGACGCAGATTTGTGACATGGAGCATTGTTTTGCTGTAAAAACGCATTCCTGGCTTTTCTTGAAAGGTATCCGGCTGAGGGCAACATGTAATATCTCAGGACAGCTTGCTCCCGTGGACTCTTCAGGCCATAAGACATGTCTCCACTGATGTATGGTCCAGTTGCGGTGAGCACGTGCACAAGCCAGTCGACGTCGCTTATGCTGAAGGTTGATCAGCGGCTTCTGGCGTGCTCTACATGTCTTCAGGCCTTTTGCAAACAGGTTGCGACGGACTCTTCTGCCAGATGCATTAACCTGGTCCCCCTCTATCCATTCATGTTTCAGCTGGACTCCTGGTTTTTTACAATCCCGAAAGCTCATGCGATACCGAAACCTGTTGTCGCATTGCGTACTGATCCTGGGTTATCCAGAACGAGGTCGGTCTTAGATGTTCCCACTTTCTCGGATCCTCTTAAACATTTCTGCAACACCGGCTTGTTATCCGCCGACTCTGGGCGATTTGTCAACAGCTGAGAAACTCCTCGTGAAGCGTGAATATCAGACTTCTTTCCTCCGCCGTATAGTTACTTGTTTTCACCATTATCAGATCCTGTCAACATGGAATATCATATTAATCAACAAATATGATTTGTTATATGAAGATATTTTGACTAACATACCTGGCTGCAACATGAATGGGACCCAGCGTGTTGCCATGGTAATTATACACGCTAGTTGATCCCTGCACAGAGCGAGGTAACGCATTCCCATTGCACTGCGTGTATGGTAATTGTGACATGATGCATGTATGTTTGCCTAGTAATTGTCGTGTTAGGGGCTTGGCTAGCCAGACGTTCTTTTTATAAGACAATTTGGAACAAAAAATATCTTCTGCCATTTTCACCGGCTTTTACCAATCTAAGTTATTGAAACATTTGACATCAATATTGTATTCAGACATTATAATTCTCTTTGTAAATTATTATTCATTCATCTAAAAATAATTCGGCATGTGTATAAAACCCGATTGACTTTGATTTAAAAAAAAAAAGTTCTTTAAGGTTGCTTCGACCTCGTCTGTTCTTGACACCTTCATTTTCTTTAGGTGATTTGATATACTCTTCGAAATATAGTATCTGGTGGGGTTAAGTCAAGTGAGTATGGAAGATATTTCATTAGTTATCAATCGACATTTTAAAGCTTTTTTTATGCTATCTCTTGCGATGTGAGGTCACGCGTTGTCTTGATCAAAGAGCACTTCTATTGATTAATGCTGACCTTTTTTTTCTTCAATTGCTGCATGTAAACGGTCAATTTGGGCAGATTAAACCTCTTTGTTGATAGTCTGATTTGGGTTAAGAAGTTAAAAATGTAACAATCCATTTCTCTAAGATAGAAAAAATTCAAGAACTCCAGGAACTTCTCAAGTGGATTAAGGAATTCTTACTATTGCTCAATTATATATAAAAAAATAGATGGGCGAAGATCCACGAAAACATTCGTATTCCCGTTTTCTGTTAAAGTAAACACTCTCTCTTACAAAAGGCTTCCCTAAAATTTCTTTTTAGAGAAATGAATGGCTGCCCAATGCCCAGTGGTATGGGTGGGGCTCCTGAAGAGGGTTAAGGAACTCCATGAGACTTTTCTAGAGGACTAGGAATTCTTACTATTGCCCTTACCTAACCGCATTGACTTGAACCTTGTTTAAATATTAATATATATATATATATATATATATATATATATATATATATATATATATATATATATATATATATATATATATATATATATATATATATATATATATATATATATATATATATATATATATATATATATATATATATATATATATATATATATATATATATATATATATATATATATATATATATATATATAGAGAGAGAGAGAAAGAGAGAGAGAGAGAGATATCAGTATTTTGAGGATATCAGTTTGAATAGCTCTAATTTCTTCTAACTATTTTTTTCTTTTTTAGATTAATAATGAATGAGATTAAAGTGAAGAAGCAAATGAAAAGGCAAGTTGCCATAGTGATACGGAGATTACTCTCTCTCTCTAAAAGTTGGCCGATCGTTCGTTGCCGAAGTAAGAAAAGACCCGGAAGCATCTGACAGGGCTCCAGCAAATGCAAAGGGTTCTAATACCAAAAGAGCCAGGAATTTGTTCAGAAATTACAGTAAAATTTTCAAGAAAAACCCGGAAAGTCGACCAGAGCCCTTGCCAAGGACTTCAAGGTTTCAGAATGCACCGTCACAAGAGATGTGCATCAAGAGATCCGTTACAAGGCGTAGGTGATGCGGAGAGGTCGGTTCATATCAGGTAAGACGCAAGAGAATCGTTTGACCCGTGCAAAGAAGCGCTCGCTCTCCCTGTTAAAACATCGAGAAACTGGAATGCTTTGGGTCTTCTCTGAGAAAAACATCGACCAGGACCAAAAGGGAAACCCAATGAATGGTAGATGGTTATGTAAAGTGCCAAGCGACGTTCCAACTGTAATGAATACTAAGTTTTCAGCAATTGTGATGGTTTGGGGAGTCGTTAGCAATGAGGGAGATGTCAAGCTCCCTCAGCGGCCTACACAGAGGTTTTGGGATGTTGTAAAGCTCTGGATAGACAGAGTATGCAACAGAAGACCATAAATCTTCAAACAAGACTCTGCACCATCTCATAAAGCTCGGATGCGTTCCAATTTCCACGAGCATGTTCCCTCAGACACATGACCTCCTAGCTCACCCGACCTCAATCCACTGAAATATTATGTATGGGGCGTCGTCGAGAGAGAGGTCACTCAACACCCCCATGACACCATTCAATCTCTAGAGTCCGCTATAACAAAGATATGTTCGAAATTGATAAAGAACATCTGATTCGGGCAAGTCAACGCTTCACGCCCCGAATCGAAGCAGTCATTGGCATTGAGGCTAATGGTGGATTCATTGAATAGACACGGACGGTATAAGGATAGTCAAGATTATTTGTACTGATTTTCATTTAAACTCAGATTTTCTCTGCGTCTTTTTTTTAAATTCCTACAAATGACCTCAAAATACTAACGCACCCTGTATATAAAGGACAAATTGTCTTTAATTATAATCTACCCTTAGACAGTAATTTTCCATGTCTCCAATCCCCACTTCTCCGAGGGAGGGGGGCAGTAACAAAGGAAGCTACAAGCAGCTGACACACGTCGCCCTCCCCGTGCTTCCCCCCCTCCTCCCTTAGCGGCGACTAACCCTTTCGTTGGAGTTTCGCCAAGGTCATGTAAGCTCCCTTCCCCCGTGGCTTTTAATGCTGTGTTTGCGTGTGTCGTCGCAGCTCCACTTGTCTACCTGTGTGCACCGCGACTGTTTTCTTATACGACCACGCAGAGCGGAGGGGATAGATTTGTACGTGTCGGTTTTTCTTCCCGAACGCCGCTTTCAGAGTTAAATTATTCCGCCCATTTTTACTTTCCCCAATTTCACCACTTTACGGCGTGATTCTTTTAGCTACTTTCTGTGAACACACTCGATGGTTTCACTCTCCCAAGGTGGCTCCGTTGGCTTATACCGGTTTCTTTTCACAATCAGTTCACTTGATTCGGGGGGGGGGCGTTCTATCTCGATCGAGTAATTTCAGGAAAACCAACGAAAGGCAGGTCTAGTGCGCCAAGTATCCTCCTCTTTGGACTAGTGGGGCTAGATAACTTCTAAATAGGGGATTACTTGGCGTGCTAAACCCATTAACGGCCTGCTTAAAAAAACTCATTAATGAACCGATTGACCATTGATACAGCCCCTCAAGTTGGACTCCAAGGGTCGTGTTATTTCAGGATGGGGTTTGTTTCTCGTCGCCTTCCCCGCGCCCGCTAATTGGCGCCGTATACGGTTCGTACTTCCAAACCCCGGGGTTCGAAGTGACGCACTCCGAGTTCAATAGGGCGAAACGTCATCTACCCCCTTTGCTTCCAATCGTTGGGATTAGTATTATGATCGGTATCACTATTATTATGATCGATAACAGTATTATTATTAGTTAAAACGAATAGATCCTATTGCCGCTAGAAGGTTTTCGAGAAGAAGTTCCTAAAAAAAATAGTGAAGTTAGGGGAGGTGAAATTGTGTGGAAGATTGATAACCCGAGAATTTAAAGGGAGAGACTACTTGGGGCCCTATCGTCGGGACCGTAAGTATTTATTTTTTTCAGGGGGGGGGGCGGAGTTACTTACGCTTTCCAAGAAGTGTGGAATATCTATCCACCTCCGAGGTATGTCCTGTGTAGCGTATAGTCAAACATTGCTGCGGTTGACATCTGAAGGATTGTGTACCCTCCGACCCTCGTCGGTTGCCCTCCAGGCTCCACTGCTTGCACCATTTTTTCACTTCTTCCATTCCACCACTTTCTTTACAGATGTCTCCATACACGGTTTCTTGCGGCGATGCCCTCGTTGGTTTTTGCTTCAAATATTGAGTCGGGAATAGACCACCTATTGGTCAGGTTTAAGGGAGGTATCAAGTTGAAGGTCTTCCGGGGGTCTCCCCTCCCCCAGTTGTGCTTGCAAATGGAATTGTGGGTATTTCGAGCGACACGTGAAAGCCGCACGTCGCGAACTCTACCCGAACGGTTCGTGCTCCCCTATTTTGCATAATCAGTTGTTGACGCAACTTATGAGAAACGTTACCTGGATGCGTGAGTGGATGCGTTCTTGCATGGTCGTGTGCGTGTCTGGATTTTTCGTGACTCAATGTCGTGGGTGGTGAATGTGAAAGAGTGTGTGTAATCGCGTGCCTTTGTACTTATAGCCAGGAATTCTGTGTCTCTTTTACTTCTTTGGTCGGGGTTTGTCTCGCTCGGATGGAGTCTCATCCATGGTAGGAATCGTGCTTCCGTCCAATTTGGCGATTTGGGTCTCAATTATTGGTGCGTTTTCAAGGGAGTGTATCTGGTTGTGTTTTTTTTTTGGGGGGGATGGGGGTAATTATTCATGAACACGGTCGTGTTTTGTCAAAATAAAAAAAATAGAGAAAAAAAGTTCAAATCTGCAGAAACTGGAAGGAGCTTTGCGCCTTTTCTTCCCATCAATGTACCTCTCTAATTAGGAGGGGAAATATATAAAAATTTGGAATCTTCGAGTGGGCTGTAAGGCGTTTGCGGCTTGCTTTCAGTCATGTATCTCTACGTTGGCGTCACTTTTTTTTGCCCACACCAGATTTTAAAATTATCATCGCCATAAAGGTGGTTGTTTTTCGTTCATTTTCTCCCTCGGCCCCGCACTTAGTTAATTGGTGGTGGTTGGGGAGTGGTAGCCTTTCTATCCCTGTAATTGAGGTTCATGGAACGGTTGAAGCCCCTTTTGTGCCACCTTTTGTTGTTGTTTTTTTTTGTGTTGGCAAGTGCTGCTTCAGTATTCTCGAGGAATAGGCAATTGGGGGAGAGGCTAATCATGTACAGTAGACTTCCTGTTTTCCTCATTATTGAGACCTGGGACTAGGTCGAAAGCCCAAAATGGCGAAATTCAAAAGACTATTTTACCATTGAAGTTAAAACTGAATAAAAAAACACTAAATTTGACATTTATTATTGCAAATAAAAAAACAAAACAGTAGAATATCTTTTGAGATTACGAGACCACCATACTGTGGGCAAAAATTGATGCCAACTGAACGGACCACATGGTGAAAACGACGAAGAGAACTATTTTATTTTCTTAAAAAAACATGTCCAGATCAAAAATGACCAATATGAGACGGACGATAAACGATGTTAAAGAAAGCTAATGTGATACCTATCGTTAAGATGGGTATAAAGCGATTATGCCTAATTACCGGCCAGTGAGTTTGACATCAGCGGAGGGGGGGGGGGGAGGAAGAGGGATATCTGTAATGGCGAAATCTCTCTTAGGGATCACTTAGATAAACATAAGTTAAGGAATCTCAACACCGCTTTACTCGGGGCAAATCGTGCTTGAGATGAGAATTACGATAATGTTTATTTGGATTTTAGGCTTTCAACAGGGTGCCACACTTATGACTTTTGAATAAAGTTAAAACGATGGAAGGATTTTTAGGTGGATTCAGTCGTGGCATAGTGAGTGGGGGAATGTTTTCCAGTGAGATTCCGCAGGGATCGGTGTTGGGGCCGTTGTTGTTTTTGATTTAGATATAAGTAGCGACCTGAGCAAATTTGCTGACACTAAGTTGGTTAGATTATAAGGTCTGGACTCATAGGCAAGTGTTGCGTACTTAGTATCGGCATGTGTAATCCTCTGAATTATAAACTGAATGGAAGAGTTTTAGGAAGGTCAAAATGGGAAAGAGATTTGGGTGTCCTTGTAAGTTCCACCTCCGGCAAGGAAAACAGTGCTTAAGTGCTAGGAAAAGAGGTATTAAGGTTATTGAGAGGAGCGTGAATCAGTACATAGAAGGATGACTAAGATGATTCATGGGTTGAGGAGCTTAACTTATATTGAAAGGCTTAGGAGACCAAATCTACATAGGTTAGCAAGAAGAATGGTTCGAGGGGGAGTTAAGTGAAGTTCTCAAGTGGGTAAAAGGTGATAATAGGGCAGACATAGGTAAGGTTCTTATTTTTAGTAACCAGAATAGGACACGTAGCAATGGGTTTAAGCTGACAAATTTAGGAAAGAGATTGGTAAAAATTGGTTTACAAATAGTGGTAGATGAATAGATTAGGCTTGCTAGTCATGTGATAGAAGCGTTCTTCCTGCGCAGTTTTAAGAATAGATTGGATAGATTAATGTATAAGCTATTGATTAGCTTTTTTGCATACTTCTTTTCTTGTTATTATATATCATAATTGGTTAATCGAAGTATTTGGAATACATATAGACTTAAAGATTTCGAAGTAATAAGAACACTTTTATAAAAATATAAAAACAGGCATGGAATTGTAACCTATACTCAAAATCGTTCTATTATAATAGGTTTTTTTTTTGTCTTAGTTAGTGAGGTTAGTAGGTAAGATTGAGTGTAAAAGATGAGAGGCATGACAGAATATTAATCTTAAGGATTGAAAAAGTAAAGTAGAAGAGATCAAAGGATCTTGTGAACTATATTGGAGAGCTGCATTATAGGAGTGTGGGTGATAAAAGGCGTTGGAAGGTAAGAATAAATAACTGCACGAAAGGTTAACTAAGCAGAATGTAATTTGGGTGAAGTCTCGGACTGTGGGTATGGGCAAAGGGCAACTAGTCTTCTAATTTTTCCTAACTTAACTACTTCAAGTGAATGATGTGGTAAAATATGATATGGATATTTTATATTACTCAATATTAAAGAAAATATGATTTGATTTAATTATTATTCGGGGGGAGGGGGAAGCTTATATGTCTGAAATCAGGAACATTAGAGCCCCTAACGACGTCTGTCAATCGCGTTCAATTCGAACTTAATGCTAGCGTTTCGAATTGTGTATTCTACTATTTGATTAAAAATAGCTGGGGGTTGGGGTGTACAACCCTTTTCGAAATAATCACCTTAGGGTTCGAATTCAAAGGTGGTTGCCATACGTTATTAGGTGGTCCAATTTTCATTGTTTTTATGCAGTGCTTCTCCCCTTTGGGGGGGGCGGGGAGCTAGAAATGAAGTCATTAAATTTCCTTGAAGTGGGTGACTTTATTTCAAATTTACCCCCGAAATAAATGGTTGTGACAAATAGATATCTGGCGTAAATTATCTCGTTTGTTTTCTCTTACTTATAAGTCAATGGGTACAAACAACCTAGTTGATTGGTAACTCCGCTTCCGATTAGAAATTGTGGTTAATCCACATTGGGTGTGGTGAGTCACCAGATAATAACTGTTTAACCTCAAAATATCAATCACTTAATCCATACAAGCACCGCCTAGACAACACCAAAACAGAATGCTGCCCTCTGTGTCGAGCTAACCCCCACACCGTCCCGCATCTTATTGAAGATTGCATTAGCTTGGCAGCTCTCAGACAACAAAATAACATTAACAATGTCCTGTAGCTTTGGTCAAGTCCAGTGCATGTGGTAGCCTACCTGGGTGGTGCGAGCTTCCTGGAATAACAGGTCACGGGGAACCACATCAACATCAACCACAAAATATTGGCGCCAAATTGCACGAGTCGGGTGGGAGGTGAAAGGTGGACAAAGGATGCAGTCAGGAGGAAAGGGTCTTTGATAGGCAGGTGCAAATTGTATCGTCTCTAGTACTCCGTACTTTTATAGCAGTTGGGGCTATTCTGATTTGGGGGTTCTGGTGAAGGACTTTCGGGCTAGAGTGTGGTAATTGGTTCGACCGCTTCGGTCTCATCGTTTCCTGTTTGGTCTCGACTACCTTTAATTTGACCAGATTCAAATCCACTTATTGTCAAAATAACGGTTTGGTATTGAAGGTAGATGCCACCACGCGAAATTACCCACCCCATTTCGCTCCACTGCTCATTATTTTGTTATTCATTAGTTAACGGACGCATTTTACCCCATGAGGCTTTCCGCTTGACGTCCCAGAGATTGAGTAAAAACTTTGGTCGTAGTTATTAGCCTCGGCCGAAGACGAGGGAGGCAACCTGCTTCAAAGGACGTCTCTCCTTGCAGTGTTTATTTCTAAAATCGTGAATTAAAGCGAGATCCGGTCTTTGGCTACGCTATTTCAATATTAAATTACCAGACCGAATACTAGGTAGGACCCTCAAATACTCTGTTTATAATATACCGATCTACTCCCGTCGATTGGACAAAAAAACAACAACACTGATTGAACTATTAGTCATCTTTTGTACCCGACCTCTCCTCTGCCCAGGGGTAGGGGTCAGATCTATACTTTATCTCGTACTGTGTTTTCAGATTCGGCCAATAGGGTTTCTCCCGATCCACATAACGTTTTTCACAATCGTGCGAAATTGGGGGCCCAATTTATTTTTGCGGCTGAACTTAACAGGAGAAAAGGAGCCTCAATTTCTAAGTGAGAAAACCCTGTCTTATTTTACAAAGGTCCACCTCAATCTCTTTGTTTGACCCAGTCGTGCTGACCAAAGGCCACCGAACGAAGCGTTTATGGTCGTAACAATCGAGTTTCCAGGTTCGATTTCAGACGAACTTTGACCTATTTGTCTCTTCGAAGTATTTTCTTTCATTTTTCATATCTCCAAAAGATCTGGCAAGAAATCTTTAGTCGAGAAAGTCGAGCTACTTGTTTCAGGTTGCTCTTAAATATATGAATAGAGAAGATTTATTCATCAAACTTAATTTTAAAGACCATCGTTAAAATGAAGTCTGTAGAAGATTCATTCAAATTTTATGGAAAACCGGAAAATTGTATTGATTTACCTGCAATAGACTTTGATAGCATTAGTGCACCCTATTCGTAAAAAAGGATATTTTTTTTAGTTTGCTTCTAAACAACAGAGAAAATTCGAGCTCCCGTCTGAGGTATTTAGTGTGCGCAGAAACGGAAATAGCGAGGTGATGATAGGAACCAATACCGAACGATTACAATCAAGAGCAAGAACAATTTTGGTCCTGGTTGGAGATTATTTCCAACAAGGGGAAAGAAAATCGCAAGGGCTGCTGTAAAGAACCAAATCTCGGCACGACCTACCTACGAGTGTGAAGTTGGACAGGCTACGGCTAGGGAGAGTCGGAGATTCTCACCTCAGAGGAATAAAACGCTATTTTTGTGTGCGACTCTCCAGACTGCATTTACAGTTCAGACATTTTAATCTTTTTCTTTGTATTAATCCGATGGATGGTATCGGGTAGTGTGAGAATTTACGATAGATTTTCATCAACACTGGTGTAGATGCCCCTCATCCTTTTGCCTTTCTCCGTTTTTCTTTCCGGTGCTTTTTTTCAGTTATCCATTCGTACCCTCGCCGTGTGCATCTTTCATAATTAAATCTCCGTCAGCTGCCTCGATTTTATCATTTAATTCTCATCCAATCACATGGCATGGCTTTATTTACATGACGTCAGAACTTCGAGGCGTCGTATTTTCTTCTTCACCGGTTTGTGACGTCATGGAGCGCCTGTAATAACGGGATGCCTTCCTATTATGGCTTAAGCGACTTTTTACCGCTCCCGTGTCTGGCTCTCCTCAGCCTTCACCCAATTTCGACTGGCACTTTGTTTGCATCTGGTTAGTTCAGGAATTTTTCTCCTGGGAAGTATTTCTGTTCTTATAATGAATCCCTTGAGTGCTACGGGGATTCCGAAATGAGTCTTCATGGGCTTCTGTTTCGAGTGGAGGAAATTTGCCTCTCTTATCCCTATCCTCTTAAATATGTTCTGATTGATCTTTATCTGTCCAGGTCTCGTTAATCCATTATACCATTCTAGTTTTGAACGTAACTACTTTGGCGTGCTGTTTCTGGACGACCCGGTGGGTCTGGAAGAGTTTGGGTTTCTACAACACCATAAATTCCCGTTTTTTTTCCTCTGAGGTGAGAATCTCCGACTCTCCCTAGCCGTAGCCTGTCCAACTTCACACTCCGAGATGGACCGAGCAGAGGAAGTTAACGAAAAACGGCCGTTTTCATTCTCCGCGACCTCCGTTGTAATTCGGCGGTATCGTACACTAAATCTACAAACTTATTTTGCTCTTTTTTTGTTGCTATAAATCCCCATTTCTCCCCTAGACATTTGGTAATAAAACGATTTTAAAGTTGATGTGGAAAAGATCATGTTAGTGTATAAATTATGTATATTATTAACATAGTTACTGGCCTGTTTGGCCGGATAACGCTTGACTTTATCTTAAATATACCTAGTTATTTCTTCTTTTCCTTTTTATTTCTTTCATATTTGAGGCATTCCTTTCGTACAGTTCACATACAAGCGTAAACATAAAATAACGACATATTCGTGGTTCTCCCCCCTGTCTGACTAGATTTTTCAACACTGGACAGTGATTTTCAGTGGGAAAGAGCATTTTGTAGGGTATCTCCAAGTATCGATTACGATTCATTATACCAGTTCGTCTTCAAATGTTGAATCACACATACCCTCTCAACATTGATATTTTGGTAAATTAATATAAGTTGAATGCAGGTAAACATTTTAGTTCTCATTGGTCCAAATTGAGAAAAAAGATCGTTAGATGGGGACTAATTACTATATAGTATTATTCCCGTATCTCCCTCTCCCTTTTTAGTCGAAAATTGCATCTAGTGGTTCCCTCTCACGAAGAGAAAAAGGTTAATGTTCGAGTGATTTCTTTTCCTCCACCAGCGTCGTCGGAGCGTATCGAGACAAAGAATAACCTCGGCTAGGCTAGGCTGAAGCGACATCTGGCAGTCACTCCAACCGAAGTTTTTAAGAAAATATCTGGTTTCTTGCTTTAGTCCTTTGTCTCTTTTAGTCTTTACATTAAAGTAATTTTTTTAAAACTATTTCTAGCTCATCAAAATCGTTATTTATTTATGAGAGGTGTTCCATTTATGGAACCGATACTCGGGATTAGCATAATTCTTGTTGACACTTATAGGAGGGGGTCATGACCCCGAACTTTAGCATTTTGTAAAACGATTCTAACAATAAAAAGGACACACTGCTTCTTGTTTCGCTGTAAGCGTCACCTCGCTCATGTTGAAAAATAGGAGTGGTTAGATTTTCGTAGGTCTTGAGTAATATAGAACCTTTAAAGGTGTTTGATTTGTTCCTCTCTCCTGCTCTCTCCAACCCGGGTGACTTAGAGTCATGTCTTTGTACTCTATTCTTATCCCCCTTTCGCCCCCCTTCCCTAATATACAGTAATATAGGTGTATGTGAGAAGTAAATGTCGCTTCTTAATGTCAGCTCTACAAAGGTGTCAAACTATATAATGTAGCCTTCATTCTCGATCTATCATTTAACTCACCATCAGACTGCAATTATTATTATCATCGTATCCCATTGCATCTCTTGTTATTTTGTGCAGAGTTCAAGCCTGGGGCCTGAGTCAGAGAGAGGAGGGGGTGGGGTGGGGTGAATGGATGATTTAGGGAGGTGGAGATCGGTGTTCCAGAACTGGGAAGGTCGCTTGCACACACGCACACACACGGCCAACTTATACGAAACTGTATTCTCTTATTCAGGGTCCAGTTATAAATAGGCCCCTCACCTGTCGCTTTATATATATATATATATATATATATATATATATATATATATATATATATATATATATATATATATATATATATATATATATATATATATATATATATATATATATATAATATATATATATTCCTCTCTCTCTCTCTATTCAGTACTTCCTCGGTATGGTTTGCAAGATTATGTGAGTTATTTCTTATTATTGCAACCACTCCTGACTCTTTTGCACGATGTGCACACCAATGTCTTTCGAGGTAGTCATATTCCCCGCGACTCTATCGCTATATATATATATATATATATATATATATATATATATATATATATATATATATATATATTCTCGTTTTTTTTTCTCTCATTCACTTTCACGTGCCTCAAGGTTCCAGAGGGTGATTGGAGCTGAGGGAGGAATTAACGACGTGGGTGGAAGATATTGAGCGGCTTGTGCACAATCCCCTGTCCCCCCCCCTCTTTTCCCGTCAATTCCTCATCTTTCCAATACTCACCCTATTTTACTCCTTTCTTCCATAGTCGCCCCGCAATGGGGTTTCAAGGTACTGTTACTGATAGCTCTGCCTCCCCGAGGGCACCATGATCGCCCTTTATGATGCCGGTTGTACGGGTTGTTGGATAGTTGTGTGCGCCTACATCATGTGAACCCCAAGCAGTCTCCTCCTTTGGATAGATAGGCCATGTATAACACATCTTTACTTGCTCTAACATCACCATAATTAATATATTTAAAAAAATAAGACATGACATCGTTTGTTTTTACTTTTTAAAATTTAATAAAGGCCCCCTCATCCACCTTTACTTTCCCAATTTCACCCATTATAATTACATTTATCCGTTTTAGGATAAATTGTCCTTTTTAGGACAATTTACCGGAAGGCGTAATTTGCCCGGATTCTGTCCAAGTTGAGGCATTGATAATAAATTGAATTTCATAGAAACAATGTCTGCTGACCAAAGTCGCGTGCTCTCACTTATTCTGATTTATTGCCTTACGACCTTAAAAACTTTCAATAATTCTCGGACTAACCTTGGTAGGAAGGACTTTAACAATTATATCATTCGAAATTTTGTTAGACTCGGCCGAATAGTTATGATGTTATTGCCAAATAATTCCCGGCTAACTTTGGAGGACTTCGCAATTATATTATTTGAAAGAGAATGTAAAACAACATAAGGGTTTCAAATTTTGTTAGAATCAGCCGAATATTATGATGTTATTACCCCCCTCCCCCCCAAAAAACCCTGGGTTGCTTTATAATTGAAGTTGAAGGTGTAGTTGGTATTTTTAATGTCACTTCATAAATTCAATCCTTTCCATCTTGAGCATCAGCTATTTGTTCATTTTCTTCAGGAAAGAAAATTATTTCACTTGATGGCATTGAAACATTGGCCTACTTATAGTAAGAAACTCTTCTTCCTTCACCTTCTTGTCGCCTTTACTTATTGACTTGTCTATTTTACTCAAGTTAATGTCGAAAGCAAACGTGATGTGGTCCAAAAGAAGTAATCATTTCTCTCTGACCTTTAATGAAAGCAAGTTCCTTCACAGAGATCTCATCTCCATAGAGGATTTAAATTAATTTGAGTTCGTTTTTGCAACCAGGGCAACCAAATTCACAGCAAAAAACAATTTTACACTTGCGCCTGAGGATATCAACAGGTTGTCTGAAATGAAAGTGTCTTAGGCCTGTAGCTTCTCCTCTCCCAAGGGATATATTTTTGGCCTGCTCTCAGTTCTTTTGAATTTACAACGGGGGATAGAAAAGAACTGTTCCCTCGTTCCCACTTTTCAAGCACTTTAGGGTAAATATCCTTTGCAATATTGGCTGCTAGGTAACTAGTTTCTCACATTCACATTTCAGAACTTCAACCAGAGTTTGGAATTGAGATGGCAACAACTCTGCTATTTTCAATTTAGGTGTTCAAATGTGTGAATGTCGCCAGTCTTGTCCTAATTTTAAGAGCAATTGTAGGTCAAATCCTACTGGTAAGATGGTAGTACTGAAGGACACGTAATCTTCAGCACACTGATGAATATGGTTCAAATGGTGCAATAAGAAAAAACGTGAAATAGATATAATTATTAATATAATAATGGTCATTTAATTGCCCAATATGACAAAAATAAGTCAAAACTTTTAAGTAGCTAACCAAGTAGAACTGCGAATTTTGAACACCCCTCATTTATGTAATTAGAACGTTGAAAAGATTGACACACACTAATAGCACAGTATTCTATAGTATAGCATAATATACCATAGCAGATTAGAGCATAGTATATTATAGAATATTATTGCATATCATAGTAGAGCATAATATAGCACAGCATAGTATAACATAGCATAGTATAACATAGCATAGTATAACATAACATAGTATAACATAACATTACTATGTTAGCATAGTATATTATAGCATAGCACAGAATAGTATAGCATAGTATATCCTAGCGTAAAATAGCATAGCATAGTAGAGAATAGCCTAGCATAGCGTAGTATTGTCTAGCATGGCCTAGAATAACCTAGCCTAAACTTGCCTAGTATAGTATTGCATACCATATTATAGCCAAGCCTAGACAAACATAGGATTGCCTAGCCAAAATAGAATAGCCTAGCTGTGCCGGGCCTAACCTAGCCTAGCTTAGTATAATCTAGCTATCCTAGTATAACCTAGCATAGTATAGCCTACTTTATCTTACCTTAGCTTAGTAGACCCTAGTCTGACCTAGCATATTATAGTATAGCCTAGATTAGCCTTGCCTAGTGTAGCCTAGCCTAACCAGGTATGGCTTAGCATTGTATGCCAGACCCTAGCCTAGCGTCGCCTAGAGTAGCTTAGCCTATTAAAACCAAGCTAGAATAGGCTACTATAGCCTAGCCAATATATCCTTGCATACGATAGCCTAGCCTGCCTAGCATACTATAGGCTAGCTTAGTATAGCTTATCCCAGCATAACCACACCTAACATAATATAGCTAAGCGTATCATATTATAGCCTAGCCTAGCATACTATACCCTAGATTAGAATAACCTTGCATAGCTTAGCCTATTATAGCCTTTGTTAGCTACCCTATCGTAGCCTAACATAGTATTACCTAGCATAGCAGAGCATAGCCCCCCCCTAGCCTATTACACTTTAGCCAGCATAGCATAGCCCTCCCTAGCTTAGTATAGCTTAGCTTAGCCTAGCATTAACTATCCCTAACAAGTATAGCCTATACTATCATATTATACCCTAGTTAAGCATAGCTTAGTATTGTCTAGCCTAACATACTATATGCTATCCTAGCATAGCATTTTATAGCCAATAAATTAGCATAGTATATTTTACCCTTGTACATTATATCTTAGCATAGTATAGCCTATTCTAAGCTTGCCTAGTCTAGTCTAGCAGAATATTGGCCGAATAGTTATGTTTTTGCCAAAACAAAATAATTACTGGGCTAACCTTGGGAGGACTTCGGCAATTATAGCCTTCAAAAGAAAATGTAAAACAACCTAAGGGTTTCAAATTTCGTTAGAATTGGCCGAATAGTTATGATATTACAAAAATGAAAAAAAGCAAAACGGGGACCGACCAACCGACATAGTGAGATGTAGAGTCGCTCGCGACTAATAAGGGTGTCATCGAACAGAATGGAGTTAAGCGAGGCTGATCCTTGGTGAAAGGGTATTTTTGGTTGTCCGAAACAATAGTCTTTCAAACCCTAACATCTAATTATTACATAATTTAATACGTGATTTGTTTTTATTCATTAAAACTATACTGGAAAAGTCATTATTGTGGCTCGGATACAATGTTAAACCGCGGATCTATGGTAAAATCCTTAATCCTAAATTTTCGAAATTTTTGAAACGCGGGAGAAATTCAGACCCACGTAAAAGACTTGAATTTGATGTGTCTGGGAAGTTTAATGTCCAATGTGACTCGGTCGAGTCTGTATCGAAAGAAAATAGAGACTTTTAGAAGAAAATGAGTGTCCACCCACGAAGCCATGTGAGAATGATGGCCTGGGAGAGGGAAGGGGCAATGGTGGCTGGTAATCTTAGGTCGGTCTAAAACTGTCAATCCGAAATTATTATTACTAATTTGTTGTTTTTGCTCGAACATCGGGACGCCATCTGATGCCTCCGTAATCCTCTCATGAATTGAAGCTTTGGAATCCAACCGAAAGTCTTCCGTCTGATTTGTAGCGCCTAATACTTTGTGACCTTCCATACGGACTTTTTCCCCTCTGTACTTTTCAAATTTACCCTTTTCACTTATCCTTTTTTATCTACCCCCGTTCTTCTTAGAGTAAAATTATTATTGTTGTTTACATCCCTTTAAAAAAAATATCAAAAGGATAATTACTAAATGAAAATGAATAAATAGGACTTTGATTATCCATTTCGACCTTTAAAGAGGGACCAGCACAGTGGCTGCGACCCAGATCTCCCATCCACCCAATCTCGGCAATTTATTTAAATTCCCATTTAATTTTCAAGTCAATAATAATGTATTTGTATGATGACACCCTTTAAGGACGCGGGGCCTCACAGAGCGGCTGTCGAACATTGGGAGAATGCTTGATGCAGGATATGGTATTTCAACGTCCTGAAGGCACGGGAGAAGGGGGAGTGAATGCCGACCGGCAGCTCATTCCAGATCTTGGAGGCATATTGTTTTGACTCAACAAATATTATAATTGCAATGCATATTTTATTTAAGAACGTATGGGTGCCACGTACATAAATTAGCCATTTTTCATGACCCATGTTGAACGACCGACCAGAAAGAACTTCAAGGTATTAATCAATTTTAGGAGTTTCGTCCTTCAAGTACGCTATATGACGGGGTGCGGTTCGCTAGGGACCCGCTTCGTTGCGGAGAGTTGCGTACATTCTCACTATATCG
Source organism: Ceratothoa steindachneri (assembly GCA_963969495.1). Taxonomy (NCBI): domain Eukaryota; kingdom Metazoa; phylum Arthropoda; class Malacostraca; order Isopoda; family Cymothoidae; genus Ceratothoa; species Ceratothoa steindachneri. Next base: position 177,917,745 of record OZ018321.1, read on the forward strand.
CCTCAAATAATTAATTAATTGTATACATTTTCACGTCCTCTAACTTCACCACCTATTATAACGTTCATCAAAGTCCTTTTGATGATGTTTTCGTATGTTTTTCGCTTAAAAAGTGATCGGTGTGACGTCACGCAGGATCATCGGCTCTTTGTTATGCTAAATAACGATGGCATTGCAGTGCCAGTCAAGTGGCATCGTCCCATTAAAATGGACGATGCCGTACTGTCCAAGTGCCCTGGAGTGCGAGTTCGTCATCAGAAGACATTGATGATACGACCCGGAATGCGAAAGATCAGAAATGACCCACAGCCCCCACCCCTCAGATATTTAGGGGGGGGGGGGTATACCTGTAGGTGCGTTTATGTAAATAAACCACGAACTATTAAACACTTTAAGACTATCTATCAGTTCTTTTTTTTTCTTCCACATGGTGAGGCTGGTGTGCATCAGCGCTGATACCCCAATTTATGTCCTTCCTAAATATACAGCACATAACCCCCTTTCCTCCCTCTTTCCATATATATATATATATATATATATATATATATATATATATATATATATATATATATATATATATATATATATGATGAAAATTAATGCAATATCGCAAGAAAAGATGAGGAATTAAACCACATTCTCCGAAGACAATTTAATTCAGAACGGGAACGGTGTATCTCACACCCTTTTTCAACTTACACTGGGTAGAAAATATAAGAGAAGTGCATATAAGCATAACACAAGATCCCCTCTTTTTGTCCCCAATCCCCTACTTGTGGCTAATCTGGGGGATCCTGTGTTATGCTTTTATGCATTTCTCTTATATTTTTTACCCAGTGTCAGTTGAAAAAGGGTGTGAGATACACCGAAACTGTCACCCTGGTGTCACCCTTGAGACTTGCCTCCGAGTTCTCTCTTATATTGCCAACGGCCAAACCACGAACTCTGCCACGCCCCTTTTTCTTATTCGAATTTACCTTGTAAGGAGAGGCGCGTGAAGCTAAGGGAAGTGATAATGGGTGGCGGAAGGATAGCTCGATGAATTTAAAGAGGAGACTACTTACGTGGCAGGCACACTAACTCTCCAGGAATATGCTCAAATACATAATTTAGGAAAAGCCCCCTGTAGGGGGTTTGTACCGGGAACCTCCATAATTATGGAATATCCCTCTCTGGAGTTGGGGCCCGGAGGACACGCAACTCTTCAGAACCAGCCAAAACCTTATTATCAAACCAGATCACCCCCTTGGGCGTTGGGGACCGGAAGGGCACGTGATCTGCCAAAAGTTTGAACTCCTGTGGTCACAAAATCTGATCTTAAATTTCCGTCTGTTTTTTAATGAATAGTGAAGCGGTTGTCAACTCCCTCTGTGACTTTTGGATCACCCTGTAGCTTTCCTCTCGCGGGTTAAGCTTCTATGGGGGCATGAACAACAATGCTGCAGCTGACATCCGGAATATAGCGTGCCCACCAGGCCCCAATGTCCCGCATGCAGAATGAAAAGGTGTTTCCGAGTACTTTCGAACTTTATTCAGTATCTTACCAAGGCTAACTACTGATAAGAAACTGAATAAAGTTCGAGAGTACTCGGAAACACCTTTCCCTTTTGCCTGCGGGACATTTCATTCATTGCTAACCTCACGTGCTAATTTGCGGATATACGAGGGGCGGTCAATAAGTTTTGCGAAGGTGTTAGGACAAGTTAGGACAAGTCAGACCTGCAGCTGCACGCTCCTACCTCGTCTATTTAACAAGCAGTAGCTGATCGCAGATCGTCAGTCACAAATATTTCAACAATGGAGAAGGTTGAGCACCGAGCAGTGATCAAATTTTTCACTAAGGAAGGCAAGAATGCAAAAAAGATCCATGAACGCATGGTTGCAGTGTACACCGACACCGCCCCTTCCTATGCAGCCATTGCTCGCTGGAATAGGGAGTTCCGCCATGGTCGTGAGTCCCTTGAAGATGACGCCCTTCAGACGTGACCAATGAGGACAATGTGGTCCGTGTGGAGAGAATGATCCTCGAAAATCGACGGGTGAAGGTCGAAGAAATCGAGCGACAACTTGGAATATCATATGGAAGTGTTATCAACATCATGCACGACAATTTGGCCATTACCAAGGTTCTGCCCGTTGGGTCCCTAGAAACCTCACGTCCCATGATCGACTTCAACGTCGTCAAAGTCCACAAGGTCAGAGTTGCACAAGCTGCCCTGCGCGAGTGCGGATTCGAGGAGCTCAACCTTCCCCCCCTACAGTCCAGATCTGGCCCCTAGTAACTACTTTTTATTCCGCCAGCTCAAGGCTGCACTGCGTGGACGCCGGTTTGTAGACGATGAAGATGTCCAGCTCGCCGTCCAGGAGTGGATTGAACAGCAGTCGGGAGATTTGTGGTTGTCGGGAATTCGAAGCCTCAGGGACAAGTGGCGCAAGTGCATTGAAGTCGAGGGTAGTTATATTGAAAAATAATAAAACACTTTTCCTCATATCTCGTTTCCTTATGTCCGAATTGCAAAACTTATTGTCCGCCCCTCGTATACAGGGTGTCCACAAAGTCTGGGTACATAGGGGATAAATACATACCTTTAGAACAAAACAATTTTATTTAATTATAATGTTAAGAAATTATATTTTCAATATGATTTCCATTATTTGCAATGCATAATTCGATGCGCCTTGCTAAATTCTGGTGAACTCGATTGAATAGGTGTACATTGCCGTCGATTTCAGCACACTGACTGATAATGCGTTCTCTCAAGTGGTTTAGATTTGCAATCTTCATTGAGTAAACTTTCTCTTTTAACATACCCCAGAAAAAGAAATCAAGGGGAGAAAGGTCTGGTGAACGAGGGGACCACTCCACACGACCTCTTCTTCCAATCCAGTGAGGAAAAGTGCCATTCAGCAATCTCTAACATTTGTAGCAAAATGGGCAGGGGCTCCATCCTGCTGAAACCAGTCCGGAAGTCCCTCCACCAGGCGCTCAATTTGAGGCATTAATTTGTCTCTCAACATGTTCAGATAAGTCTCACCGGTTACATGTTCATCAAAGAAGAAGGGTCCTAGCACATGAGCTTTCCACAAACCACACCACACCATCACCTTTTGGCAGCCTTGCTGTTTGGATGGATCCATCCAATGTGGATTGTCTTGAGACCAGTATCGAAGATTCTGTCTGTTGACTTCACCATTAACATAAAACAAAGCTTCATCTCTCAACAACAAAAGGTCTTTAGTAAAATTGATATTTTCATTCAATTTATCTGAAAACCATTCGCACATCTGCATTCGTCTATCGGGGTCGTCTTCATTTAAGTGATGCAATATCTGTAATTTGTACGGATGGAACTTCTGCTCTACCAGGATTTTGTGGATAGTTGACCTTGGAATACCCAACTCCATGGATGTCCGACGAAGTGATTTCTTTGGGCTAGCAGCAATCTTGGCCATGACAACCTCTTTCGTTTCGTCTGAAGTCTTTGGTCGCCCGGAACGGGGTTTGTCCAAGACACTGCCTGTTTCTTTAAACTTCGTGACCAATTTCCCGACGGCATTAAAATAAATAGGTTGCCGATCAGGGTGTCGAAGGTTAAATTCATCGGCGATTTTGCGATAAGACACTCCTTCTCGTCCCTTAAGAGTACCAACTCGATTATTTCTTCTTTAGACAGAACCATCATTCGATCTGGGGAGGAAAATAACATAAATAAATAAAATATTAAAATTCCTATGTACCCAGACTTTGTGGACACCCTGGTTCGAATCTCTTCCCTGCACGGATTTTTCGAAAAAAAGGTAACAAAAATATTACTGCAAGGAAAAATTATTCCGTTTTCTCCTTCAATGTGGTTTAATGGATTCATATATATATATATATATATATATATATATATATATATATATATATATATATATATATATATATATATATATATATATATATATATATATATATATATATATTGTGCTAGAATATTTTCTAAATAATCAAAAGTATAAACAAGATAATAATATACCTTTAATTTTAAAAAATACAGTGATCAAAATAAGAGAACTCTCTAGTGACTTTTTATATATTATGGTAATTACCTGGATTTTCTATAAATATCTGGCAACACTTGTCAAAGGGGTCACGTTACCAATATGTTCCATTATCCTATCAACTCCTGCAAGATGTCGACCCATTCCAAGGTAACTGAAGCCCTCCGACGTAAAGTCGTTCAGATGAAGAGTGATGGACTCTCTCTCTCAGCCATTGCAAGGGAAGTTAGCCGTTCTAAAAGGATAATAGCAAGGGTATTGAAATTACATAATGAAACCAACTCATTCATGTCTACGAAGAAGGCCGGCCGTCCACGTAAAACAAGTCAACGAGTGGACCGCATGATCCACAGAATGGCTATGGGGAACCGCTTCGACACTGCAGCAGGAAATATCTCGACAAATCAGTGCTAATTCGGGCAAGGAGGTGTCTCGGTGTACAGTCTCTCGTCGTCTGGCAAAAGTTGGATTGAAAGCCCGTTCCCCAGCGATCAAGCCTCTTATTAGCAAGAAAATTAAAATTGCTAGACTTGCCTTTGCTGAGAAGCATGTTCTGTGGAGTGAAAAAAACTGGTCCAAAGTTCATTTTAGGGATGAAAGAAAGTTTAATTTGGTTGGTTCAGATGGTAACCAATATGTAAGACGTAAAACTGGCGAGAGACTTCTTTCTAAGTGTGTAAAATTTGGAGGAGGCTGTTTCATGGTTTGGGAAATGTTCTCAGCAGCCGGAGTGGGGCCTCTCATACGCTTAAATGGTACTGTTAATGCTAATGTGTACCAGAACCTCTTACGGGCTTCTCCAAATCAACCAGCCATTTTTAGGCAAGATAATGCTCCGTGCCACACTGCAAAACGAGTGAAAGATTTTCTCAAAGATGAAGAAATAGAAGTTTTGAAATGGCCAGCCCAGAGTCCCGACTTAAATCCAATCGAGAACCTTTGGAAGATCATTGGAGACGAACGTCATGGCGTAAAAAAACAGCTACAACCACTGAATTATGGAAGAGACTGGAGGAGGAGTGGAATAATAGTACTCCAGAATTGTGCAATACGCTGGTGATTTCATGTGGACGCAGATGTGCCGAAGTCATCATAAGCAAGGGTCTCTCCACTTCCTATTAATGTTTAAGAATGCAGAAACGCTAGTTTGCAAACCAAATCTCATGTTTAATTATGTTTTCATATCTTTTGATCACTGTATTTTTTTAAAATTAAAGGTATATCATTAATATCTCGTTTATACTTTTGATTATTTAGAAAATATTTTAGCACAAGATATATATATATATATATATATATATATATATATATATATATATATATATATATATATATATATATATATTTATTACAAATATTCTATCAAATTTTAAAGGAAAGATTGTGTCAAATAAGAAAAATAATGAAACGTTAATTAATCGTTCTCTTGTTTCGATCGCCTCTGTATATATATATATATATATATATATATATATATATATATATATATATATATATATATATATATATATATATATATAATCACTTTCTTTACAAATCCTTATTTCTAGCGAAGGTGATTTCGTTGGTTTGTGCTTAGTTTTAGGTAACATCACTAACAATTTCGAAGGGTTGGGGGCGCCCCAGTCCCACAGATTGAAGAAGTGGATGTGTGGTTGATTGAGCTTTGCGATCGTTTCTATCCAGTTAGCGCGCGCGCGCTCGCGTCGCCCCATCATTTGCGTCTCGCTTCCGCCTCACCCCGGTGACCCCGAGGTGTTCCCAGGGCGATTCCCGATTTCACCTTTGACCCGCATCGGGGCTTCGTTTGGTTAAAGCTACTTATACCTTCGTTAATTGGCATCGTTAATCTTGGGTGTGGAGTTCACGGTTTGTCTTGCGGTTGAGTGTGACCTCCAAGAGGAGGGGGGGGGGATGCCCCACTCTCCATCGCCAATTCGTCCTGACTCCTCCCAGGAGGGAGGGTTCTAGATATTTTATGATTGGGCAGGCATGGCTTATGTTTCCCCCGATGCCCCCCCCCCCTTTCACTAAGGAACTGGGTAAGATCAAAAGTGTTGTCTTCCTCGGATATTGTGCGCCTAGTACTCTCTTCTTTACGTTTCTCGTTATCTCTTTTGTATATTTTGTATAACTATGGGGAGGGGGGCAAATAGGTACATTCGAACTGGAGTGTTCTTTAGCGAACGTCTTTGCGGGGGGAAGGGGTGTAATACGCCTACCTCCCTGGCTCCGATATTCCCCCTTTATTCAGTCATCTCTGGGTGAAAATGCCCTTGTTGTTCGCGTCTCAGTTTTTTAAAATTAAAATTAATCAGATGGTTCTCCTACAATGTCGTCCTGTTGGTGAAGTGGTTAACGGCACTGACCACTAGCCCGATGTCCTTGGTGTGAACCCTGGTTCAGCCACGCTATCATGAAGCCAACCTGGACCCCGATTGCGGGGGGCAGTTAAAAATGTAAGACCAACTGAGATGCGGATCAGACAGTGCGAATCGGTAATAAAAATTGTTCCAAAGACTGTTCCTCAATGAGACAGGCGTCAAAAGGTTGGTAAACATTGTTCCTACGCGTTCTCAAACAGCGCAGCAACCTCCTTCGCTAGGGCTCTGCCCTCACCCTTACCAATTGCTCTCGAGATTTGACCCGAAAATGTGGAATGCTCTGCCTGCTCTTGTTACACGCTCATCTCCCCTTCCCCCGATGCCTTCGAGCGCACCTTGAAGACCCACCTCTTGAAGAGCGCCAATCCCTATTATTATTATTATTATTATTGCAGTTGTTTTTGTACCAAAATAATGAAATATACGAGGTAGAAGGTTGTCGAAGTAATACCATATGAGGGACCCTTCTCTCCTGCGGTGCCATTGGACATAATCCAGATCATCCCGTCCGGAATCCGGACTTAACTTGGTCTAGAACCTTGGCTGTGTTAAAGGGCGGAGGGGGGAGGCTAAAATAGGTTTGGGGTGGAAATTTTCCAACTTACCTCTTGGAATGGCCTCTCTTCCCTCTGTGTGCGTGCTACAGCTACTTCACTTTTGTAATACTTATGTTCACGTAGAAAGACTATATATAGTGTAGCAATTTGTGAATACTTCCATTTCTGTTCATTCCCTGGAGATGACCTAACACGGTCGAAAGCGTCTAAGAATGAAGAATGTCATTCGCGGATGTTTTTTCTCGCCTCGTCGAAGACCCTGTTAAAAAACTTGTAAGAAATATTAAGAAAATACAAGTTAAAATTAATAACGCTGCCACAGCTGTGGACTTCAATAGTACATTCATACAACATGGTCTTTTCCTTAATATTATATATATATATATATATATATATATATATATATATATATATATATATATATATATATATATATATATATATATATACATATATCTTTCATGAACGCGAAAGAATGATGAAATGAATCCAGCAAACCGCAAGAAACAGAAAAACTGGGTAATCATTCTTTCGCGTTCATGAAAGATTTATACATTGTATATTCGCCACGTGTTTACCTCCTTTGTCCTTTGAATCCCTATTAATTTCTCTCTCCCTTTCATAGTCCCGATCGACCTTGCGAATCGTGCCTTAAAAGCTTGTTTATTCGGAAGTTTTGTTTTCCGCGTAGCCAAGTGGTATAAGGGACGGTTTAATTGAAATCAAAACGGTTGCTCGCTGCCTCAGTGTGCACGTACTGAATTTTTGCGAATTAGGAAATAACTTTTTCCGTAGAAAAATTATCCTGTTTTCTGTTTCTTGCGGTTTGATATATATATATATATATATATATATATATATATATATATATATATATATATATATATATATATATGAAGAATTTACAATTATCGTGAGAGTATTTCAAATGAATCTATACCCGTCAAGGAAATCTGGATTCGAAACTACCATTAAGCGCTTCTCACTTTTCGACCCACGACTAACAGTGCACATCTCCTCCCCAAAGGAAGCTTCGGGAGGGCCTTCAAGCCATATATGTTAACCCAATATGAATTTGAGCAAAGAAGAACGGTATAACAAACGAAATAGTAATAACTAAATCGTAATAAAACAACTTATAGTTGACAAGGAAATTGTGGTGATTCGAACCCGTGTCATTCAACCCTTCTCGCCTTTCAGGTCACCAAATATAAACACTAGGCTACAGTCCGAAATCCCAATTTCCTGCCAACTATATTTACAGTGCGCTTCCGGTAAATCGATACAAAGTTAAAGTGTGCCTAAGGGTTCCTGTCACCACCAATGTTGGTTATTTGACCTGGGATACTCTCAGTAATAGTTTAGCTTTCATTTGGTTAACAGCACACTTGACTTCTTTTGAGAATGCAGACTGAAATCGAAAAACAGTACGCCATTCTCGTGGCCCTCGCGCCAAAAGAAGCGTGAATGAAATTGTGAATTGGTTTAACTACCCGAGGAACCTCATTTACCGAGTGAAAAGGCAGCATGACGAGGCTGAGATTAGGGACGAAGTTCCTACGGTCATGCACAACAAATTTCCCGCCTCTTTGATGTTTCTGGACGTGGTCAACAGCGAGAGCAACGTTATGCCTTCTCACGTCTTCCCTTAGGGCTTTAAGGTCAATGCGGATGTTTACATTGAGGTACTGGAGACTGTAAGTCAAGCCTTGGATGGACCAAGTAGCCGCGGGAAAACTCGGTCTTCCTTGGCCTTGTGTGCAGGGGCACAGGCGTGGTTGTTCAACAACGTCCCGCACCTCTGGTCCCCAAACTTCTGACCGCCCAGCTCCCCAGACTGCAACCCCCTTAAATTATTTAGTGTGGGACATTGTTGAGAATGGTGTTAACAAGGCTACTCACAGCACCCTAGGGTCACTGAGGGAGGCAATTATGGAGGTAATACCATCCTTTGACTAGGACTCCCAAACCAGAGCATGCAACTAGTTCAGGTGACGCCTGGAGGTCATGAAGGCAGATGATGGCCATTTGGAATGATTTCGCAACTATATATATGTATCTTTCTATTTGTGTATATTCTCATGATAATTAATTGATTCGTTTGGTACACATCGTGATTTCTTTCCCCCGTGTACAATTTGTATCGATTTGCGTGAAACCATGTGTGTACTCGTATGGGAAGTAAATAATACGTTTTCCAGAGTTCAATGTAGCAAATTTCCTTACACATTTAGTATAAAATAAATACATCTATATGTAGGTGTTGTATAGAGCCCGTTGAGGAAACTGAGTCGAGCAAGGAGTTTACTTTGATGTTACTTTTCCTTCAAGGGATACGTCCTCTCCAGGCCCCACTGACCGCAGTGGGGGATCTGTTATCTTCCACACATTTCATTATATCTTAACCATTTCTTTACAGATCTCTCCCTAGTCTTTCTACTGCAGATGCCGTCGTTGGTTTCCGTTTTAAATTTAGAAAAAAAGCGTCAAAAACCGACGAGGGCATCTCGGCTCTTCCATTTAATCATCTTTTTGATTTTACCCACTTTGCTTCAGGGCAGCAGCAGCCTCGGGGGCGCCTTAAGGGTTTTGAGGTTTCCTTGTGACGAGTCTTCCGCAATGATTTCTCTGCCCGGGGGAGATTGGCATCGGTGGTCTCTCGAGCGTCTTGGAATAAATATATGAATGCGGACGTTTTATTGTTGTTGTTTTTTAAGAGTCAGGAAATTGTTCCTAAATGTTAGCATTCGATGAGGAGACTATTATTAGCTGCATAGTAATATTTGGACTTGACGTGCATTTATGGGCGAAAGAGCTTCATGGTGCTTGTGTGGACGTTCATTGAACTCAAATGGCTTGTGGGATTTTTAAAATTAGAACCGCAAAAATGATGGGGGGGGGGGTCGAACCTCCACTGTCAAACCCGCATCGTTCTTGATCCAATACTTAAAATCACTCAGCTATCATCCCCCCCCCATCTTTTTAAGTAGCTCCCTAAGTCGAGTATTGTAGGTTAGACCCGAAGAAAGGAAGATGGAATGATGTAGCTGGATAATACTTTGGGGAATAATCTTTTTTTTTTGGGGGGGGGGTGATTTGATGGGTTTAGTTAATGACCCTGGCAGGCCTTTGTGCGGTGTATACCCGTTCTTTCATTTTTCCCCCTCCCTCCCCCTAAGCCGTGATAGAACCACACTACCTTCTAATCTCTATCAACGTTTGTCCCCATAGTGTCTAGTCCTCTCTGCGCCCTCTGCTTGAAGATTGCTTAAAAAAAAATCTTGGTTCGTCTAATATAAAACCATGGTGCGCATATATACCAGAGCCTCGTTGCTATCCTGTTAACCTATTACTTGTCAAAAGGGCGGGGTCTCTCTGTACACCCATGACTCGTCTACCACGAACGTTTCTAACCACAGATAAAATATGTATTCGCCTCTTATCTGAAGCGCGCCCGTTGCCATGGTTACGCCTGCGTACACAAATCATGGCAACATTCTATCGATAAAAGAAGGAGCAGTCGAAGTTGTTATTTTCTTCAAACTAAGGTTCGAACACCGCCGAGGGCATCGCCATCACTTTGTTTGATGATGTGGAGCTTGATACATTGGTGGCGTTTGTGGGTGGTAAAATGTACATAAGGTTTGTATCCAGAGTAATTGAAATAGAGTAATTAGGTTGCATCGCATGAAATGTAGTTTGTTTACATCACGGAGGAAAACGCTCAAATGAATTGTTTACTAATGCCAGTCCGCATATTTTTTCAGATACAATGAAAATAGAGTTCAAAGGAATGTTTTTAAGATCGTTTACCCACTTAATATCAATAGTATCTACCAATTAAAGGAGAGTAATTTTCAAGTACGAATTAAAATTGGGTAATACCACTGTTGATGAAGCTACTACTAACAACAACAAAGTATTTAGGGGTGAGCAGCACTCCGGTTAGAACGACTCAGCGTTGGTTCGATAAGTTTCGGTTTGAAAATAAGGACACCAATATTGAACCTGTTCCTTAATGATAAAGAAGTAATGGCGGCAGTTGGTGGATAACACAAAGGTTCGACCGCCTGTTGAATAGTTAAGACCAGCAGACCATCGCGAGGCAATAAGGAAGATAACAAAAAAAAAAATGGAAAGTGGATTTCACATGAATTGAATTAAACTCGGAAATTGCCACGTCTTGAATTCTGTTTCCTCGCAGGTGTTGGGGCAGAAGAAAGTTCCATTTTTTAAAGACATTTGTGACCTGTAAAAAAAAAGAAAAAAAAGGCTCCTATTCGACAAGAAAAAGTCTAATTGGCTAGACAAGAATGAAAATCAAGGTGGAATGGTGGAATGGTCAGGGAATTATCGATTTTGATTCGGGGATCTAGGGGAAGCAATGCTACCCCCAATCATATTTGTCGACTAATTATTAAAATAAATTTATGATCGTTGGAAAAGGATATTGAAGTAAATACATCATATTTTGATTAAATATTGACTATTTTTCCTTTCTCATCTTCAACTTTTCAAGAAACTTCATGTGACACAACCTACTACTGTGGGTGCTCGGGACCGGAAGGGCGCGGAACTTCACAGAGCCACAATTAAGAGATTCCCCGGTCGGTGTTGGGGTCGGAAGGGCATGCAATTGTGCAGATGGAAACGGTCAACGAAAACAAGAGGGACACCACATCTATTTGAAATATTAAAGACTACAATTTGTAACACGCCCCCGTCCCCAACTGACTACGGTCACCTGGTGTCCTCCAACTCTGCATGGTCGACTGGCCTTCTCCCAACTTGCCACGGTCAAATTGCCGTCACCCAACTAGATATGGCTAATTGACTGCCGCCCAACTGGACACGATCACCTTATCCCCCCCCCCTCCCTACTGGTCACAGTCACCTGGCTGACGCCCAAATGGACACGGTCAACTGGCCTTCTAACTCGCCATGGTTTACTGGCCGTCACCCAACTAACAACGGTCAACCTAACGTCATCAAACTTGCCACGGTTTACTGGCCGTATAGGAAGACACTATATTATTTACATTACATATTTTTGATAGTCCCCGCTGGTTTAGACAGGTGCGTGAAGAGAAAGGGTGGTGTAGATAGTCTGGGAAGGGTGCGCGTGATCGGCTCGACTGCTGGAGATAATCCCCTCCATTCCCGAGTCCTGCGATGGCTCTTTGAGACTTAGATGATGCAGGGAGTCATGGAGTGGCGCGAGTCAAAAGTCGCAGCAGGGAATCCTTAATTCAGATATTCAAAGTACTTTCAGGGCTGTATAGCACCACTCCTCATTTTATTTGAAATAGATGTATCACTTTTTAACCGTCTTTATTTTTATGCCAAAGGCCTGGTGGCCCGCCACCCTGCGGGATGTTTGCCACCAGTCATGAGAGGAGGCCCACTGTGTCACCAACCCGGATGGGCCGCCACCCTATGCGCTCAGTCTGGGTTTGCTGTTTATATCCCGTGTACATATTTAAAAAAAAACTCATGTCAAGAAATGAAATTAAAAATATTTAAGGGGGTCCCCCCTTAAACTTTCCTCTGCGCGTCTATCTGGTCATTTTCCCGGGAAGAATTGGGCTTTGTTCCGGGCCGCTCGAAAATCCTTTTAGTTCCCGTGTTCCGCCTCGAAGAACGCCGGCTCCTCTTTTAAAAGCAAGAGCTAAATGTCTCCCGACACCTTTTAGCCTACCGCTCCCTGTCACTGATAAAGTGATCGGCGCGAAAGACTAAAAATAGCGGGAATGAAGTGTATGGCTGGAATGAGAAGATAACTTTTATGGAGGGGGTTATTTTACAGTGTAGGTGTGACTGGATTGATGTACATGGTGAAGAAACGATTTTTGAATGCTTCTTTGTTAATTTACGTGTGTATGTTTAGGTGTGTTGTTTACATATGTAAGGTTGTTTTTTGCTACATAGGGAGAATTATGAATGTCAGTCTATGAGGCATTGGGTGATTGACTCGAAGAGGTTCGAGTAAAGACGCAGGTAATGCCCTTGTTTATTGTTGTTATGCTGAATGAACTCTAGCCCCAGTAGGGTTGAGGGTATTTGGGTATTGGTTAATGCAAGTTATTGCTCAAAACCAACGACGGCATCCGACAGAAAGTTTGAAAGATCTGTAAAGTGGTGAAGATGGAAGAAGTGTGTGGAAGATATATAGCTGCAGGGGTTGAGGCCGGGAGGGCACGCGATCGTCCAGATGTCAGGTTGTAGGCTGGCCAACTATGCTACACCTGAAACCTCTTGCGCGTGTCGATCCCGGGTCTTTCTAATGATAGGCAAGGTAAGACTTGTATGGTATTCACCCTCACAAAGAGCGTGGCGAGGGTGAACACTCGAAGACCGATGAAGGGTAACGTCGCTTGGTCGTGAATAACAAGTAAAAACCAAATGTTATGTGAGTAGTTTAGTCGGTCAATTTTTCTTCCCTTACTTCCAGTAAGGTCAGCATTTCTTCGAAACTCTAAATATACAAGTTATAACTTCACATGAGAGGTTCTTCTAATTTATCTATCCCACCGTTTGTTTCACCACTTTTTTGTCGCCTTTATTTCTTGTGTTTGTCTTTATCCCTGAAAAAGACTTCTTGCCTGGTGAGTGCGCGCCATTTCGGCTGTTTCCGCGCCGGAATTTGAATGACAGCGCCGCTGGATATCTAACGGTCGTATTCCATTCCTGCGATCACTTTCTCCCCCACCCCCGTGTAGGTGGGTCAGCTCGGTAGGGGATGCCTTTGTCGAGATGAAGCCCCAATCCCCTCCTCGGCACACACGACCCCAAGCCGTGGGGGAAAGAGGTAGTTTTGGCAAGTTTCCATTCTTTGGGTCTTTGTAAACTTGCGCTTTGTGTTAGTTTGCTAATCCCTGACCCCCATATTAGTGAAAATGGCCTCCTTTCTCGTAAAAGACTCAAGGTCTTCCTAATGGATCTCCAAGGTGGGTGTGGGTGTTGGGTGGGCACGTGATTCTTTGCAACAGCCCTGCCTGGCTCTTCTCTTGGCGGCCCTTCCCCGACATTGTGCATCCTCGGAGCAGCCAGGAACAAAAGACTACTAGGAATCGCATGCACCTACACACCTACACACTAGAAGGCAGCCTTGTAGTTTCCTTCAGACCGAGAAAAAAATCCATTATATCTTATTTTTATTCAGAGGCTGCAGCCCCGTTATTTTTTTTTATAGGGGAGACGAGGTTAGCTACCTCTTCACTTTACTTTATTAAATTTATTCCTCATATCAGACACTTCCACATTTCTGCTATCAATCAAATATTAACGAGAGTCTCATTTAAACGTTCGAGGCGCCCCCACGTTACGTAAAAACACTGCAAACATTGAAGCAAATTATGATGTTTTTGTGTACATTTCCCAGTGTGGGTCGTAAGACATTTGCAGCATTCTATTTTCTATTGCCCAGCGTTACCAGGGGAAGGTGTTTCCGGGTTGGCCTCTCGTTTAATTAGTTCCCGGGTCCTGGGTCCGTGGTAAGGAGTTTAGGGTTCCCACGGCACGACGGTGATACATACGGGCCGAAATGGGCTATGAATACGTGTCTTAACTGGATCAGTTACGTGTATAGGTACCTTAACCTCTCATCTTTCTCTGGCTGAAGTGGTCAGAAATGTGTGGCCAGGGCTCCATTAATTGGCCCGCTCCTTCGACCAGGGTAGTGTTTCATTGATGCGATAGAGACCCTTTGGCTCAATTAAGTAAGCCCTAATGAGGAGGAGGGGCTGGAAGCAAATGGTATTTTTCACATTTTCACCTCCCTTAACTTGACTACTTTACGAGTGTCTTTCTAAAAACTTTGTGGGCGTGCCTCGTTAGTTTTCATTTATTTACAAGCGTAGTGACATAACGTAAAAATAAAAAAGTGCTAAAAATGCCACTATGGCTTATCAACGTTATCCCAGTCAGAGCATCCCAAAAACACTTGGGTCCGACCTTTACCAACTACTATATGGTTGAACTTGAAGAGAGCTTATTAGACAATATCGAACAGCAATTTGAGGAGAACTCCGTGTTAAAATTCACTTATGAATTGAGCATGGGCAATAAACTTGAACGGTAATTACGTCACAAAAGTGTACAGAAAAGCTACAGACATGGGAAGATGCCTCAACGCGGATAGTGAATGCCCTGAAAGGTAAAAAAAAGAAGTGTAATCGGCTCATACATCCACCGAGCATACAAATGCTGCTCCACGTGAGAACTGTTCCATCGAGAGATCTCCCACATAAAACAAAACGGTTTCCAGCATGATTGAAAAGCAACTTCAATCATTTTTAAGAAGGCAATTCAAAGACACGGATGAAACGGAAAGTAAACAGGAAGCGGTAAATAACATCAAATTGTACTATAGAAATCAGATGTTATCGGCCTACAAAATAAACGGAAAAAATATCAAGGAGATTGTTAACCATAACATCAAAGTTAAGAAGCAAACTGGCAAGATTCAGATGATTATATATTATAAAACGACAAAAGTTAACAATCTCATGAAAAACAACATCTGCCAAAACTCCTCGATCCTGAAATGTACGAACATAATTTCCGAGTTTACCTGCCCGAATGAAGACTGCAAGCTTCATAACAACTCAAAATATGTTGGTATGACTACCACCACACTTTCGAGGCGTTTGGAAATGCACCTGCAACATGGAGCCCCCTAAAATCATATGGAGACTGTACATAACATCAGCTTAACCAGAGATATATTGGTTAATAACGCCACGATAAAAAGAAAAGAGGGAAATAAAGCCCAATGAACACCTTAGAAGCCATCTTAATTAACGAAAAAAGGCCAGCTATCAACATCCAGGCTACGGGCTGGAATCGAACATTAAAGTTGTTTTAAAATTCCGCTCACACCCGCGTGGCCCGTTCCCTTGACATAACGTTCAAGCGGGGAGGAATAAATATCCCTTAAAATCCCTTTTCTTTTCATTCGACGGATCAGAAAGCTAACGGTTAACAACGCTGAAGAATTACACTCGAGTAAACCGGTAAAGGAGGTAAAGAAAATGGTGAATTACGAAACGCCTCCGGATCTCAATTTTACCCTCTCCATTCGAGAAACACTATAAAGAAGATAATTTTCTTCGGGCACTCAAGCAACAGTATGTGTCCCCCTCCCTACCGTTCTGGCGCTGCACAAGTGATGGTGATTGCCTTTCATAGTCTCGTTCCAACTATGCACTTTTGTGAGAAATGCATAATTGGGGGCACTAGGGAAAGCAGGTTTGAGGATTAGCCCACCATGGAACCCAGTGTCAGAGGCCCCTGGAGAAGGGGCATAACTGCAACCTCGGGGTAGAAACCCCGAGGGCCCCAGCCAGGACCATAGAGGGAAGTTACACCCGTCTCTATGTATGCCAGATACAGTTCTGATACCCAAACCCGCGAGGGGCGGCACCCCCGGTTAGCGCTGGTTGATTCCACACTAACCAACAAAAAGTCCGCCATACAATCACGCCTCGTGAGCCCCCCTTCCCCGGGTTCATCTCTTATCATAATCCCATTAAGGCAATTCACAATTGCGAAGTCGGAGCCACCCCGGAGAGGGGGGGAGGGCACCAAATAAAGGACACAACTGTAAGCCCAATTCAAAGGTTAAGGAGGAAGAAGAAAGCAGTAAGCAAGCTTGAGAACCCAACAAAGAGGTATAAGGAGATGAAGGCCCAGAGCTCCATGGCCACAACCATGGAGCTCTCCTACACAACACGGATTTCCCTTTGGACGCTGCCAGGTCAAGAGAGACCCGAAAGAGGAAAAGTGTTCGAATTAGTCTTTGAGACCTTAAACATCTTCCTGTTAAGACTGATAGATGTCGCAACTCGCTATATCGCAATTTGTGAGAAGGAAAGCGACGTCGAGGCGCTAACAAAAGAAGTCTCAATCAAAGCCCTAAAGACGATCATATCGGCACAAATCCTAACCCACCGAAGCATAATATGTAGAAGACTGGACACGTGGATTGGACACTGCGGGAAGAGGGAATTGCAATGGAAATAGTGAGAAATCACAGGTGGGCCAAAGTCTCTGAGGTGGTTAAATTAAAAAACCGAAGACAATAATGAATACAATCATGTGTTCAAAGTCATATTCGCCGAAACCGCTATGGCGAAGAAGGTGAAGGAAGTAGGGCTCCAACTATTTAATGCACGGATAAGCAACGACCAAATTGAGCGAGAAGACTTTATCCCGGTCCAAATGTGTTTCCGCTACTTTAAAATGGAAAGCCACACCACCAGAGAATGTAAAGAGGAACAAGAAACATGTTCACGATGCGGCGAGTTGGGACACAACTGGAGGACATGCAAGAGCCCCCAAGAAAGATGAGCAAACTGTAAGATGGGATACTGGGCCATGGCCATGGTATGACCATTAAGAAAAGAAAATAATCAGACAAAAGACCAACGAGAAGAGAGGCAGAAGTGGCAAGGAAAACACCTACATACGCCCAGGTCGCGAAAGCAGCTATCAACGCGTATGAGGCAAAGAAGGTCTACCTTAATATAAACAGCGAAATGCCAGTCAGGATACTGACTTGTATAATGTACGCACACGCGCGGAACCTTATGAAACCAGGGACGTTTGAGGACGAACTAAACGCTATGGTGGCGAACAATGAGAAAGTCCTACGGTTTTCCCAAAAAGCCCAGCATCTGAGGACATCCTCTAAATGAAGTATGCCCCGATGGTACCCCTTAACACCCAAGAGAAAGGCGCCAAAAAGACAAACGCGACCTAACCAACGAAAAGACAGGACACACGCATCGTAGCCCAAAAGAAAAGAGAACTTGTAAAACAGAAAAGGAACAAAAAGGAGACGACAACGGAGATCGAAATGACAGCTCGGAGGGCAAAAAAGAAACTCCTAAAAGACGACAAAAAAAAATATAAAGTACAAGATAGATGGAAACTATATTAACCCTAAGATCTACGCCAGCGAAGATAATCCGTTTCCATGAAAGACATCGACAAAAAGTCTCAACGAATGAGTTAGATGCGGCAGATATAAATGTGGGTTTGATGCCGACGTGTACGAGAAGGTGGTGGAAGAAGCTGTCTTTCTCGCCGACATTAAACTCAGCAAGTAATACTGCGAAACTCGGACCACGCAAGACTTGAAAAGAATATAGTGTAAAAAGATAGGACAGAATAAGAAGTATACTCAAGTAGACAGGACAACTGACAAACACCAACATGAAAAGGACAAGTAACAGACTAAGCATAATGACACTGAACGTTAACGGATGGACAGGAAAAATATTGTTTACAATAATATTTTTACAGAGACAGACCCGGACATCATTCTTATCAGTGAACATGGATTCGATACATGAACACATAAAATGAAAATCCCAAACTACACAACATTAACAAAAAACTACTCTCAGAAAAGGTTTGATCGGGTGGCGATCGCAATAAAGAGATACCTCAAGTTCAAACACCTACCTGAGCTTGAGAATCCTTTTTGAGCGATAGCGATCCCGACTCTTGTCGAAGATCTTGTGGTGGCGGCAGGGTACCAAACCCCTACGAGAAAGTACTTACCCCTACACAATTTCAACACACTATTTGGTCACCAAAGAAAAGTCTTTTACGGAGGAGACGTAAATGCTAACTTGGGAGCAGCAGGATACAAAATGACTAACGAAAGAGGCAGGAAGCTGCAACTCTTATTGAACCGAGACAGACTAGAGATAATCGCACCTGACTTCCCGACATTTGTAATTTCGCGCTCAGTGACGATGCCGGACATAATCCTGACAAGCTGCAACTTCCCATTCAACCATCATAGCACTCCGGGACCGCCTGTCCCGAGCGATCACATCCATATGCCCACAACCATTTTCCTCGCGCACATTCAGATCCCGGTACAGACAAGGAAGTACTTCGCCCGAGCTAACTGGGAAAGATATCGGTAAATGCTGAGAGAATACCAGCCAGCAGATCTGAAGGAGGCAATCCTCGAAGATATAGACGAAGAGCTAGAGCTTTTGACAGACTCGATCATCAGGGCAGACAAGGAGAGCGTCCCGACAACATCATACATAACGTTCTTCTAGCCAAAATGGAAAAACGAGATGAAAAATATAGCTAGGGAACATAGGGAGCTCTATGGTCGGTTGAGACCTACGGAAACGTGCAGGGAATTAGTGGCCGGGATGCGTCGCCTCGAAGCTGAGCTAACACGAATAATCAGAGAAAAACAGACGGAGATATGGGAACAGCTTATTGACAATATTGAGAACGAAGACAATCCCAATAAATTCTGGAGACAGATAAAGAGACTCAGGGGAACTAACACAAGGGAAAAAACACGAATCAAGGAGGACGAATTGTACATCGATAAACCAGAAGAACTCGAGGAACGGTTCAGGGAGCACTGGAGAGAAGTCTTCTCAATAACACCAGAGGGCAACGAAGACTTCGACTTAGAGTTTGAGGGTGAGATCATCGACGAGCTGAATGATGTTATTGAGCGGACCTACCCGTACCCGCACGTCTCAGAAGAAAGGGAGATGATGGGTTACGGAAGGGCAATAACTGTACAGGAACTTGCTGATGCCATCAGAACCTTCAAACAAAAGGCTCTAGGTTGGTCAGGAATAACAAAAGCACATTTAACCAACGCTCCACCGCAAGTGCATCAGGGAATTTTGAACATAATGAACGCAGCCATGAACACCGGCTACTTCCCCGATGCGTTTAAACTTGCAAGGGTTATATTCATCTCGAAGGGCAACAGACCTCCTGACCAGCTCCTAAACTACAGGCCAATCTCCCTCCTAGTATTCATAGGCAAGATCTTCGAAAAGATCGTTGTCAACAAGCTACAGAGCCAGCTAGCTGAGAATGAAGCGCTTAACCAGCAGCAGCACGGATTCCGTAGAGGAAGAGGAACCGACACCGCGCTCGCAATCCTCTCAGAAAAGCTAGCCAAATCCAGGGCGGAGGGAAAGTACGTCGTCACAGTACTCAGAGACGTACTGAAGGCCTTTGACAAGGTTTGACTGAGGGGACTGCAATTCAAGATCGTAAGCCTTCGGCTAAACCCAGTCATTGAAAAGATCCTCTTCGATTATGTGAAAGAAAGAAAAGCGCAGATACAGATAGAGGGCCACAAGGGACCGGAATTTAGCCTCGAAGCTGGTGTGCCACAAGGTCTCTGCCTCAGCCCTCTACTGTATAACATCTTCACGATAGACCTTCCATCACCAATCAAGGATGACGCGATATATCTGCAATACACAGATTGTACCGAGCACTTAGAACAACGACCTAGTGCAAGCTGCAGAGACGGTGGCGGAGATCGTACGAGCGTAAATGGAAGATAAAGACGAACGCCCAAAAGTTCGTCATTATCCCCATAAACCGCACTATACACGACGACATTTATTTTAGCGATCGAAACTACCACTACTCTATGGAGGGCACAGTACTCGGGCTCAAGCTTACCGTTCAAGGGTATAAGCATCACGTTGTAAACCGGATCAACTTAGCGAAGATGGAATTGGTGAAACTGTTCCGCTTCCGCAAACTGAGCAGGATTACCTTAAAGAAACTCTACCTTTGCTACGTTAGACCCAAGCTGATATACCCAGCGATAGTCACCCAGCCCTCAGGGATCAAGATGCTGAGTTCAATGCAGAGAGTACAAAATAAAGCCTCCTTGATTATTAACCACACAAGAATACTGGGTCGCATACCACAGAGAACACTACACAGAAGAGCTGAACTACAACCAATTAACACATTATTACAATCACAGGCAAAGGAGACATGGTGGGACAAAGTAGAAACTGAAATACTGCCAAGTCTGGACCTGGACTAAGACATAGACATGACAAGACTAAAACGGAAAATCTCACGACGGACTAACTTCCCAAGCGGCAGGCGAACTGCTGCTGAGGAATTGACAGAGATTAAAATAGACTATATTTTTTTGTATTGTGTGACCCTAAGTTTCAATAAAAACATCGTACTTAGGCCAAACGCGTAAGTAAGGTGGCACAGTTGAAAGCACATCAAAATACATAACTCAACTTAACTTTGTATGTATCTTATCAATACGATTGTAATGTTAACTGCGGACAGACCTACCTAGTATATTTCAGTGGACCATGTTTCACGTTTGTACAATTTTAATATTCAAAATATCAGCCAAAAATTTGACCTGCAATAAAGCGTGATACACAGTTATATATATATATATATATATATATATATATATATATATATATATATATATATATATATATATATATATATATATATATATATATATATATATATATATATATATATATATATATATATATATATATATTAGCCTTGCTATCTCCCAGATGCTCTTTAGTGAACACCAAACTGGCCTCTCTATTAGCTCTCTTCGAAAGAGGCTTCCTTCCATGGATATGTCGATGAAATCCTTCCCGGCGTAAATAATATTGTAGTGTTGCCACTTTGCACTCTCGATTGCATTGCTTCCCAGGCCTCCCGCGGACGCTAACGTTGCCTGGAGTCGAGACCAACTGGAACCTGGACTCTTCGGAACATGGGACACATCCCTACTGATACGTGGTTCAGTTGCAGTGAGCAGTATGTCGAAGAGCTACATACATTGGAAAGGAGAAGAGTCAGAGGGGAATTGATTGAAGTCTTTAAATGGGTAAAAGGTTATAATAAAGGGGATCTGGGTAAGGTTCTTATACTTAGTGAACATGACAGGACACGTAGCAATGGGTTTAAGCTTGATAAGTATAGGTTTAGGAAGAAGATTGGGAGGAATTGGTTTACAAATCGTGTGGTAGATGAATGGAATAGGCTCACTAGACATGTGATAGAAGCCTCCTCTCTGGGTAGTTTTAAGAATAGATTAGATAAATATATGGATGAAGCTGCTAGATGGCACTGACTTTTTTATGTACATATGTATATATTTTTCTAAGGAGTGGGGAGATTATATTTTGCGGTTGCATGAATGGACATAATCCTCTGGATGCATTTTATGTATATTGTAGATTAGATCTGACGAACTCCTGTAAAGGGTGACAATGTTGATGACTTTTCTGGGGTAAGAAATCTTTTGTATGTTGACTGGAACAGGAGCTGCCAAGTGTAGGCCATGAATGGTCTTTTGCAGTCTCCTTCTTTTCTTATGTTCTTATGTATTTATATATATATATATATATATATATATATATATATATATATATATATATATATATATATATATATATATATATATATATATATATATATATATATATATATATGAGGAATTAAACCACATTCTCCGAAACTGTTCTGAATTAAATTGTCTTCGGAGAATGTGGTTTAATTCCTCATCTTTTCTTGCGATATTGCATTAATTTTCATCATATATATATATATATATATATATATATATATATATATATATATATATATATATATATATATATATATATATATAAGAATGTGATTTACTACAGGGCCCGATAGCGTTCAACTGAGTTTACTAAGTTGCAGTTCAAAGGTATATTTAAAGAATGAAAACCAAAAATATAACTTTTAATGAGTCACTAGTTAACATATATATACATTAGGGTGGATCGAAAAAGGGGATTCTGCAAAAATCTTTGAAATTAATTTTCCCACCCTGATTTTTGAATGGACCCAATAGCAAAAACTATTGTGTTGAAATTTCAGACTTCTAAATTAATATTTTCAGGTTCCTCAACGCAATTGAAATAAAGCAAAAATGTCGGGAAATTTTAACTATTTGTTTTCAAACTTCAGGTTGTTACATCAACATTTACATATGTCCTATACGAGATATATTATTTCCTTAAAACTTAAAAACAATATTTCCATAAAACTTTACAATCAAATACTTCTACTTCCATTTTATAGAATAAAAATAATCTATTAACTACTCGATAAGTTTTCCTTCTTTTTCTTCTGTTTGTTTCCATGCAACCTGTAGGTTTTTATCATCGTCACTCTGAAATAGAAGAAATTGAACAATTAACAGTCGAATATTTAAATTTTCACTATTATTCAATATCCATTTATTCAATTCAGTTTGATTTTTGTAGTGTTATTACCTTTCATTACGAAGTCCTTCTTGATATTAAATAAGGGTATTTTTCTCTTGGACTCAATTCTGCTCCTTATATAGCCGTCCCGTGTGTCTTCTCCACAAACTGCGAGTGACGCTTCTGTGACCAGTTTGATGCATCTCTCGACCGCTTTTGTGTGACAAGGAAACTTCGGAATATCCGATTTAGGTTGTTGACGGATAAATTCTTAAAGTTGATCATCAGAGAGCGGCCTCGTCAGCGGAGGTTCGGTCACAACGGTCTGCTGCCAATTAGTTAGGTGCATGTAGTCGTCAGCTTCAAAGTTTATGTCTGGGATCTTAAAAGTGCGTATTGATTTGCCTTCATACTCTTTTCGTGCCTTCATAATTATTCTCCATGCGAGTTCCGGGATATGATTTCTTTCATGTTGCAGCATCCAGAGAAGAATGTTTTCCGCATGTGCAAAATAAGCATTCCTTTGAATCACTGGGGGGCAACTATAGCTTTAATCTGTTTGTTCATCCCTTGCAATGATTGGTCTTTCTACAATGGATTTCAGCGTGTCAAGAAGAGTCGGAAGTCGAAACATATAATCGAAGTATCCGATTTCTTGCTGTAGTGTATTACGTTTTTTGACACGCTCATTTCTAACCTTTGACCTGTCAAAGACTACAGAAGTTTCTTTGCCTTCAATTGACGATAAGTCCTTAAGGATTGAACTTGTTATTAAAGCTGCAGTTCGATCACACACACCAGCGCGGTCACATGCCAACGCAAATTCTGACAATTTTATTCGTTTAGATGGACTCTTGAATGGAATGTTTTTTTGTTTACTTCTTTGCGTTTCACGGATGAAGGAAGCTCATATTTAGCTACCTTTGTCAGTAGATTTTGTTTCGATATTATCTGTCAAAGTAGATGGTTGATTTAAGAGACAATATTCCCGATTCTTCCTAACTGCACTCTGAATAGTCTTCTTTGATTGGATTTGATCGATATTACCTATTGCCATTTTCCTAGTTGTTCATTGGTCTTCCAGAAACGTTGTCCCACTGTTGTGGGCCCCAGCGGAATATCGGGTGTTTGTTGAAAATATAGAGCGAGGCTGGAGTTATGTTGTCATTTTTAATAGCTCCAAACCTGAATTTAGGAGAACTGGAAATGTGAAGTTATAGCCCGGGGCCCCGCAAGGGGATACACTGTGTAGCCCGTTGCACTTGGTAGTTGGAGGAGCTACACATCCTCCCGGACTGAGTACAAATTAGGGAAGCCCCGTTACTGGGTGGAATTGAACTCTCTGATGGGGCCTGGGAGAGTTTATGGTGCGCTCCCCCCTCGCTCCCTCTCAGCATTCCCTTTTCTCGGCTCTCTCCTCAAACCTCCTTTCGGACTTAAGGACCTGACCAGCTACCTCATGCCATGTCAGAAAAGAGGCTTTAAAACCTCTATAAACAACGCCCTTTAACACTTACTGACTGCAAGAGACCAGGCCTTGAGGGGACCTGGGCGTTTGGGCACGAATAATGGGAATATTGGTTTTACCCCATTAACCACTTCCATCCGTGTAATAGGCTGACCACCTCCCTTTGGCCGTTCCCTGCAAGGCGGACGGGCTTCCAGACCAACTAAAAGTCTCGGGGTCCCGTCACTGGGTTGCCACAACAGATCCTGGCCCCCCTGTTGAGAATCCTAGTAAGGATATCCGCCCTGTCGCACTGCCTCTCTAGCTGCCCAGTTGAGATCTGCGACCTTTAGGGAACGACCGGCACTGAGTAACTTCTGGTCGGTCTGAGTCGCTGTCGTCGGTTACGAACCCCATTCTTTAATGTACCCAGGGGGCGGACCCCTGAAAACTTCGAAAACCCGAGCCGGAATATGCGGGAGCGGCTGACGCGGGATATACACTACCAACCCACTTCTTTATTCTTTAGTGGTCGCAAGTGTCAGAAATTCTCGTCTTTCCGCATTTCAGACCAAATCCATCTCGCAGTCCTCGCAACACCTTGGTGTTGGGGCGAACGAGGATCTGAAATACAGGACTACTCTGACAGGTGCAGCCCCCCTTCCCTACCTTCGAAGCCGCCCCCGGGCAGATCCACCTTCGGGTCGACTCTTCCAGCGGCGAGGGCGCTTCTCCCTCTCCTTCGGCGTGTTTGGGAGGTTCCTTCCCAAGCCCCTTTTGCAGAGTTGCCTTAAGGCGACTCTCTACTCGTTTCATTCTCAGGGTCCCGTTAAGAAGGCAGCGAGACCTAGGGTGCGCCGCCTCGCCGTTGTTGTCAGCTGACCGATCACAAGTGTCTTAGAGGTGTTAAGAGCGACATCGTTCCCTTGGCCTTGCCTCCGACCCTCATCGATCCGAAGTTTGTCAATTCAATGAGAACCTTCATGCCCCCTTTTGTTATCGATGCAAGTGGGCATGCCGCTCTCAGTGACGATTTGAAGGCCACTCTTGAGGTGGAAATGGTCCCGGAAGTGACCCCAATCCAGATGGCAGGGTCTTCCAAAGGGGTGTGTTGTGGTGTGACATTATATTATATCAATGCCATATTATATATATGGGGGAAGGGACTAATAACTTAAAGGCGAACTGACAAAGGGGTGGAACGCTACGAGTTTCGACGCGCGGAGCAGCGAGAATAGAGTGCAAAACGAGGTCAGGTAAAATTTGGGCGATGGCACAGCTCAAGGTTATTTAAAGAGGCATGTACAAAATATAATTTTATTTACATAAAATAAGAGAATCAATGGGCAAAATTAAATTGGTAAATGAGGCGGGGGGGGCGGTGCAGAGTTATGCATCAGACTCTGAAGTTAGAAATTAATGCGTTACAGAAGGAGACTATTCCAATGGGGAGGATTAACTCAAATGGGTTGCTAAAGGGGAAGAGGGGTTGGTTTACGGAGGATTCCGGGTGAGACGTCAGGGTAAGGCTTCACGGATGTCTTCTGCAGGCAATAAACGTGGGAGCGAGGGCGCTCGGAGCTTCTGAGCGCGAAGTTGATGTGATTACGGTTTTTTTAAGGGGAAGGGGGCGGTAACGTCCGGTCCAGGGGAGTATTTCGGTCACCCGAAGACAAGTAGGTAGCGAGGAGGGCTTCGACAGGAGTTGATGAATGGAGTCGGAAAAATCCCTCGGAGGCGATCGTCACATGGAATTACCTCACTGGCTGGGCTAATTCTAACACACGAAAAGTTCAGCCGTCACTTTGCTTCGTTGTTAAGCACCTGACTTGGAACTAGGGGAATCCTTCTTGGATCCTGGCGGGACTCCTCAGCTCTGTATCTCCCACCTGGAACACGAGCCTTATATCCGAGGCTCCCCCCCCCCTCGCAGGGGTGGGGGAAACATGGGGTGTTTGGCTAGCGCTACTCTCGAATGGCCTCGAACCTTCACGCCCATGCGATTCTAGCCCGAGGTGGACGCGGTTCGAGGCTACCGCTTGTTGATGGGGGGGGGGGGGAGGCTTATCAATTTTAGCTTAAGCAAATTCTAGAACTTTCTTTAGAGCATGGACGTCACTTCCGTGCTGGAAAAGAAATTCCACGTGGAATTCCCCCACAGGGTAAACCTTGAATTCATGCCAGGCACCGAACCTGAATCCTTCCCTCAGCAAGGCACTCCTCAGGCGGCACGGGTCCCCGAAGACTTTCAAGGAGATGGACCCCCTCCCCCACCTGATGCCCGTTTTATGGCGAAGATCTTCCCCATCTCGTAGAAATATCTGGTCTAGACTGGTACGTCTGCTTCAGGGCCCCTTCCTCGGGGCGAGATAAGCGGCTCTACTCCCCGCCATCCTCTCCAAACAAGAAAAATTCAAAATTCAAAGAGGAGAAGGGATTCCTCTTCCTCCACGGGTGATCTGGAGACGGACGGGTCTGCTGCCTTTACCGCAAGCGACCAAACCAAGCTCAGCACATCCGGCCCAGAGGCGCCCTTTGGCGGGGATGCCAAAACGAAGACATATAACAAAATCGCAAGTGCGCTGAGTGGTGCCTCGATTACTTCGGCCACCCGCTAGCTTCAAGCGCTTTTTAGTTATTCCCTCTATTGATGGGAGCAGGTTGGTCAAAAGCTAGGAAATTCTGGTCGGTCAGGCTCCGGATCAATCTCCACTAGAATTCAATGAACGTGGTGGTGTCTCTGAACGCTGCCGATTGGGCTTTACCCCCAAAGGCGGATAACCCTTCAACGACAGGTTTCCGTTTAGTGATCTGCGTTCCGCTCTCGCTTCATGCGCGGACACTGCCCCTGGTCCTGTTCTGTCTGCTATGCTTCGACACTTATGTGAGCGAGACTAGGCATTTATACTAGATTTGTTTAACAGGACCTGGACAGAGGATACCTTTCCAGACTCTTGGCTAATGGCTCCGGGGAGAGAATTCTACTCAGGTCTGTTTCCGCCCAATCTCTCTAACCTCATGCGTGTGCAAATTAATAGAGAAATTGCTAAATGTCAGATAAGTTTGTTTTTTTCCTTGGACGGCGGAGGCCACCTGTCTTTTGCACAGTGCGGCTTCCGCAAGTTCCTCTCCACGTCGGATGCTATGCGAAGCTTTCCTTTGTAGACAGCACTAAACCACGGTGTTTTTCGATCTGGGGAAGGCCTATGATACCGCATGGCGATACGGTATCATGGA
Organism: Ceratothoa steindachneri; assembly: GCA_963969495.1. Lineage (NCBI taxonomy): Eukaryota > Metazoa > Arthropoda > Malacostraca > Isopoda > Cymothoidae > Ceratothoa > Ceratothoa steindachneri. The sequence continues at coordinate 177,945,454 of OZ018321.1, forward strand.
GACTCCACACGATAGGGGCGAGGGGACGCATCCCAATCTTTATATCTGAATTTTTGCGAGATCTTCGATTCTACGTAGGGGGTGGATGACCTTTCGATCTCTTTTGGCGCCGCCCAGATGCCAACTCTGAAGCGTCGATTCCAACTTCGCATTGAACCTCTTCTCTCGCGGTTCAAGACTAAGGTGGTCACTTCGCCGCCATCATCTGCTCAACCCCGACCCGGAATTGTTCCTGCTTTGGGAACGTGACAGGATGATGAGAGCTGTCCGACCCTCGGTTTCCCTGTCCCCAAAGACCACTCACTACTATGCCTGGCGGGATTTACCTTCCATAGGTTTTCTCTTATCCAAACTCTTACACTTTCAGTAACACCAAAATCCTCAGATGGAGATGCCCTCGTTAGTTTGGGTTATTATTTAATAAATAATGTCTTATTCATTAGTTTACCCAGCGATTGAAGATGACGGAGGTCTCCGTCTAAACCTGGTTTCGCAAATAAATTGATCTTAACACTGTGGTTTCTTTCCTGCATTTACATGTAGGCACGTTACTGTATTTCTTTGGCTCTCTCTCTCTCTCTTTCTCTCTCTCTCTCTCTCTCTCTCTCTCTCTCTCTCTCTCTCTCTATATATATATATATATATATATATATATATATATATATATATATATATATATATCAGTCATACCGCAAAGAAACAGAAAATAAACGGGGGAATTTTTTCTTCGGATAAGTTTTTTCCGATTTGCGTAAAAGTTCGTGCAGGGGTGAAGATCGGACCAAGCACATTGAGGCGGCGAGCAACCCCCACAAACATGTTTTTTTTTTATCACACACGCCCCTTCGCCATTCCTTTTGGGAAAGGATTGCATAAGCGGGAGTCGCCATTTGGCTCGTGCAAGGGGAGTGTAGGGTGTCGCAATTTCATTGAGGGCGCTCTCTCATGCGCGAGGCTGAGTCCTCCTCCTCCTCTCTCTTCATCTCCTCATATAGAGATGCGAGTCTTTGCAACATAATATACAAATAAAGGATGGGAAAAAAGCCACTAAGACCAAGCCACCACCATGGTATAAATCTTCATCCTTTCAAATCCAAACCAGAATGTTGGTAACCTGACTGCGAGGGGACCATGCTTGAATACATTATTCAAGGTGTGGTCTAACTTAACAGTTATGTAGTTTTAAAATAACTTCCTTACTTTTTAACAAACATTTTTAATACCCTATTTGCCTTATTTCCAGCCTCTAAATCTAAGAGAACCTCGATGACCGATCGATTACTAATCGTAAATCCCTCTCATTTTCAACCGAGTCCAACCAGCAACTTTCCATTTAATAAATCAATTCCCTATTAAGGTTTTCCATGTCAACCACTTTGAAAATTTGGAGGTTGAATGCCATCTGCTATTTGTGTGTTCATGCAACTAGCCTATTTAAATCACTTTGAATTGTAACATTTTCCTATATTTCACCCACACTGGCTGCTAACTTCTCATCATCAACAAACATTGACATTTTGCTTTTAACACCCACCTTTAGGTCCTTAATGTAAACCAAGAATAATACTGTGCCCAAAACAGGTCCCGAGTTACTCCAGCAATAACACCCATCCATTACCATATCCTCCATTGAGTACTTCCCTATGCTTCCTATTCTTCAGTCACTCTGCCACACAATTTAAAACATTCCCCCAAACTCCATTCTTAATTTAAGCACTAATCTCCTGAGAGGAATTATCAAAAGCCTTACTAAAATCTAAGTGAACTACATCCACGTCATTTCCTTTATCCAATTGCCCTCTGATAAAATCTAGTAATTCTAGCAGACCTAAATCCATGCTATCACTCAATAAGCTACCACTTTATTAAAAGTCTGCTACCCCCTTTTTAACCACGAAGTAATTTTCATGTTATTGAGGTTAGAGTTACTGGCTTATAGTTATTAGGCTCATCTTTCCTTCCCTTTTTGAAGATTAGACCAACATTATCTTTTTTCCAGTCATCTTGTTTCTCCCCTAATCTAAGAAATCTAACAAATATCTTCTCAAGAGTAAGTGAAACAATTATTAGGACCCATACTTTTGTTAACATCTGATTCATTTATAAGTGGCCCTATATTTTCCCTATTAACATTATAATCTCTAAAACATTTCCCGGTGTCATATTACTAGGATTAACACCGATCTGATCTTCGTGAGTAAATACTTATATACATTGCTCATTAAACACTTCAACCATTTCTGCCCCGTAAGGGGCGCGGCGATTTACCATCCTGGCCGCCGTGCTGACGGGATCCAGCGCTCCGTCCGGCCCCAGCTTAGCCTGTCTTCCTTCCTTCAGATAGCCCGATTTCTCCCCTACCTCGTCGCTTTTCATACAACCTCTCCCACAACTTTCTCTGGTCAGCTTCTAATTTCACAGGGTAGATGCTGACCTTCTTCTCAAGCCAACCACCCCGGATCGGGGCTGGGGGGAGAGGGGACATTGTTCCCTAACCCCTGAGCTCCGGTTCGAGATGGTTTTTTTTTAACAACCTGCTTCATCCCCACCCATACCTTCCTCACATCCCCTTTCCTCTCCTCTTCACATTCTATCAATTTTACGCCGTGTCCAAGGTGGAGCCGCCATGCCGATGGACTGCCAGGCCACCAGGCGGGAGGGGTGGTCCCGAATGGCGGCGCCTGGCTCTGCCGGGCTTGTAAGCACCTCTCGCAGTGTGGGCAACTGCGAGAGGTGATGAGCTATTGCGTCCCGTATTAAAAAGAGGGTCACCATGCCCATGTATGACGAAAAAAAAAAAAAAAACCCAACCCCCAACTTCCCCAAGAAAATCAACGGAGCCGCCCTCGGGCAGCTTCACCGAGAAAATGGAGGTCCCCCCCTTGTGCTTGCGCAAGGGACCCTCCATAATTCTTTAACCGGAGAGAAGGCTTACTCCTCTCCTACGCCTACGGGTGTAGGGGACTCCCCCTCACCCCCTTCTCTGGAGGTGCTTTCGGGCACCTCCCTATCTCCAGCGGCAGTCCCTCCTTTGCTTTCTAAGGGGACTGCCAAGAAAGCCAGCAGGCAGCCCATTGCCGACCGCCCCTCGTGCAAGCGGTTCTTTAGGGCAAACCCCCTTAGGGGGGAGAGGGAAGCCAGGCCCCTTCGGTCGCTTCCCTCAAAAGACGTGCTGGCAAGAATTTTAAACCTTGCTGGGGTCAAGGCCTGTGCCTCCCCACACAAGACTGGCGACACTGCCAAGGGAACCTGCGATGTCCTGGGACGGGATGGCCAACTGGAGGCCCCTCCTGTGATAGACATGGTCCTTGAGGAGACCCAGCCTCAGACGGTAGGGCCTTCCATGGGGGGGAATCCGGGCTCGGCGCCAAGCACCGAACCCGAATCCGCCCCTATGTAAGGTCCCCCTCAAACGGCCGAGGGCTCCGAGGCAGTAAAAGGAGGGGAGGGATCTTCTCCGACAGGTGCCCCTACGACTACCAGGACCTTCTCCATTTCGGAGAGGGACCTGGCTGAGGCCGGCCCATCTGGCATGGGGGCTTCTGCCGGCGGAGGTGAGAAGGGGGTTCATTCCCCGCCCTCCTCTCCTAAAAAGAAAAAGACTAAGTAGACGAAGAAGACTCGGGGCTCCTCTCCATCCGCGGGGGCTGCGGGGACGGATGGGTCTGCTACCACTTTTGTAGGCGACCAAGCCAAGATCGGCACATCCGGCCCCTCTACCCCTTCGTGTGCGGAGCCCCTGACTAAGACTAACACCAAGAATGCACAGGGCGGAGCCTCGATGACATCGGGGCCCCTGATTCAGAGGTTACCTGGCGTTTTCGAGCCCGCTGGCTTCAAACGCTTCCTCGTTATTCGCTCCACTGATGGCACCATGTTGTCCAAGGGCAACATGATCCATCAGAGGAGAGGATTAGCTAGTGCAATTGGTAGAGAGCCGAAGGTAACCCGTTTCTCGGACGGGAGCCTTCTGGCGAATCCCGCCGAGGCGGCCAAGATAAGTGCTCTTCGGACACTTCATGGCACCCCGGTGAGTGTGACGCCGCACTCTACCATGAACTTTGTGAAAGGAGTAGTTTATGCGAGGGAACTCGTTGACTACTCCATTGAGGACATCACCCTAGAGCTGGCCGACCATGGGGCGGTCAAGGTCGAACGTGTGATGAGAAAACAGGGAGGGGCCTCGAGACCCACCCCTACACTCTTCGTCACGTTCGACTGTGACAAGCTCCCTAGGTCGGTGCGTGCAAGTTGGTACCGCTACCGCGTGAAGGCATTCGTGCCACTGCCGCGGCGGTGCTATTACTGTCACCGCTTCGGCCATACGAATCGATCATGTAGACGTGCAAAATCGGGGTCACCCGAAGTCTGTGTAAATTGCTACAAGGTCGCACACGATAAGTCCAAATCGTGTGTGGCCAAGTGTGTCAATTGCGGAGAGCCGCACCCTGCTTCTTCGAAGCAATGTGGTGCATATCTCCTTGAGAAAGAAATCCTGGCCGTTCAGGCCCAGGATCGACTCTCATTCCGCGAGGCTAAGGACTTGGTCCTGCGCGCCCGGCTCTGCCTGGGACGTCATATGCCTCAATAGTTAGAAAAGCACCCTCTGCTCCTAGCCCATCCAGGCCAACGAGCATGGTTGTTTCCGCGCCCATTCGGAGCCCTTCTGCGGGCTCTACTACACCCGGGTGCTCCCCTGGTAAAGCTGGCGGCAAAAAGGGTTCACACCCAGCCCCGGCTAAAACCAGGGCTAAAACCAGGGCTTCCCCCCCTCTTCCCACAGCGTGACCGTTTTCCGTAAGGCGAAACGGCCACGCGCCTCCACAGAGTCGTTAGACTCACAGGAGGCAACACCCTTGAGTATGGTCGCTAGGCCATCTTCCAGGGTTCCTAACGCCGTCCCCCGAAAGGTGGACAGCAACAAAGGAGCTTCGGCTCCTTCGCCCACGCCCCGAGGTGGAGCGAGTGGCTCGGAGACGGTGGTTCCTCGAAAAGAGGGCCCCCCCGCCTCCAAAGCCGCAACGCCCGCCTAAGGTTTCGAGGCAGAGGGAAGAAAAGACTCGCATGGCGAGCCCAACCTCCCCCAATAAGTCCTCGAAGGCGACAGCGCCTCCAGCGCTTTGTCCTGCCAACAGCGCCCGGGGTTCTGCCCCCGGGAAGCGTACGGCCATTCCCGTGAGGGTCTTCAGTTCGAGGAGGGCCCCCGCGTCTCCCCTGAGCTAGGCCTGGTGGGCATATTCCTTAAATGGAATTGCCGTGGACTCCGGTCCAACTGGGAGGAGCTGCGGAGGCTCGTCTCGTCCCGTTCCCCGTTAGCTATCTTTTTGCAGGAGACCATGCTAGGCGCGTGCCCCCTGCCTGCCTTCCCGGCGTATAAGGGTCTTGCGACCCCACCACCGCGGGATGGCCGGGCTGGGGGATGCGCGGTTTACACCCGGCATGATGTCTCCGTTCTTCCTTTCTCTTTAGATACCTCCTTTCAGGAAGTGGCTGTGCAGCTGCCCCTGGATAGGAGGTATACTATCATTTCTGCGTACATTCCACCGTCAGCTGACTTCGACGCGGGGGACTTCCGCCGCGTCGTGGCACGGTTGCCGAGGCCCTATCTCTTGCTTGGAGATCTGAACGGCAGGCATCCTCTCTGGGGAGATTACTCCATAAATCCCAGGGGACAAGTCCTTGCCGATCTGATCGAAGAGCTTGAGATGGGTGTCCTAAACGTGGATGAGTTTACGCATCACTGTCCGAGAACCGCTTCATTTTCTTGCCTTGACCTATCTTTGTGCTCTTCGGATGCACAGCCTGATTTTGATTGGGGGGTGGTCGATGACCTCCATGGTAGTGATCACTTTTCCATTCAAATATCATTTTCAGGGCAACTGCCGCCTGAGAGACCACCTCGGTGGTGCTTGGCGCGAGCGCGGTGGCCCGTATTTCAGGAAATGACTGAATTCTCTATCTCAGTCGAGGAGTTTAGGTCGGTAGATGAGGCCGTTGAGTTCTTCTCCGGTAACCTCATCGCCGTGGGCCTGACTACTATTTCTAGGACGTCTGGCCGTTTTGCACGCCGACCACTCCCATGGTGGTCGGCCGAGTGTGGGACGGCCTTCAAACAGAAGCGTTATGCCTACATGCGCTATAAGCGCGCCCGAACGATTTCACTGTCGCTGAATTTCGTCGGGCTAGGGCTAGGTTCCGGTATATTTCAAAGCACGCCCGTCGCTCTTCTTGGCGGGCATACTTGTCTTCACTTAACGGGAAGACCCCTTTAGCTGAGGTGTGGAAGCGAGTCAAATGGATTCGGGGAAAGTTCTCGCAGGACGCCCCTCCCGTTCTCCAGGAGAACGGGACCGCAATCTCGGACCCCGCGTCCGTGGCGGAATCCTTAGCGACCGCTTTTTCCACATTCTCTAGCCGTGATGCTGCTCCGCCAGCATTCAATGCACGTCGTGATGTCGCGGAAGGCCGCCGGCTGGACTTTACCTCCAGAGTCGGAGAACCCTTCAACGACAAGTTTGCTGTGAGTGAGTTGCGCTCCGCCCTCGCTTCGTGCGCGGACACCGCCCATGGTCCGGACGATGTCCCGTTCGCCATGCTTCGACACCTGGGTGAGCGAGGCATGGCCTTTCTGTTAGATTTGTTGAACAGGATCTGGGTGGAAGGTCTTCTCCCAGACTCCTGGCGAATCGCTACTGTGCTCGCCTTTCGCAAGCCGGGGAGAGATCACTCTACTCCGACCAGTTTCTGCCCAATCTCTCTAACCTCTTGCGTGTGCAAGTTGATGGAGAAATTGGTAAATGTTAGATTAGACTTTTTCCTGGACAGCGGAGGCCATCTGTCTTCCGCACAGTGCGGCTTCCGCAAGTTCCACTCACGTCGGATGCTCTGCTCCGACTGGAAAATGCCGTCTGCGAGGCTTTCCTTCGTAGACAGCACTACGCCACGGTCTTTTTCGATCTGGAGAAGGCCTATGATACCGCATGGCGATACGGTATCATGGAGACTCTCCACACTATGGGGGCGAGGGGACGCCTCCCAATGTTTATGTTTGTATTTTTTGCGAGATCGTCGATTCCGCGTACGGGTGGGGGGAGCTCTCTCCGGCCCAAAGGAGCAGGAAGAGGGTGTCCCGCAGGGAAGTGTCCTTAATGTCACACTCTTTGCCCTGAGCATCAACGGCGTCACCTCGGTGCTGCCGGAAGATGTTCTCGCTACGCTCTACGTGGACGACCTTTCGATCTCTTTTGGCGCGACCCAGATGCCAACTCTGGAGCGTCGACTCCAACAGGCATTGAACCGCGTCTCTCGCTATGCCGAAGCGCACAGGTTTCGGTTTTCTTTGTCCAAGACTAAGGTGGTGCACTTCTGCCGCCATCCACGGCTTCACCCCGACCCAGATTTTTTTCTTAATGGGGTGCGCCTGGATGTGGTGGAGTCGCACCGTTTCCTTGGTCTTGTATTCGACCGACGCCTCACCTGGGAGGCTCATATTCGCAGCCTTAGGGTCTCTTGTACCCGCGCCATGGACATTCTCCGTTCCGTGACGTTCAGCGCTTGGGGCGCTGATAGGGCTACTGCCCTACTTTTTTATCGATCCTTTGTTCGTTCGAAGCTAGACTACGGATGCGAGTTTTATGCATCCGCAGCCGAGCGTTTATTGCGGAAGGTGGATTCGATCCACCACACCGGCCTTCGCCTTGCGACCGGTGCCTTCCGCACTTCCCCCATTGAGAGCCTGTTGGTCGATGCTGG